>CAMTZB010000016.1:0-1200000 GCA_947086495.1 Morpho achilles
CCTAACCTAACCTAACCTTACCTAACCTAACCTAACCTAACCTAACCTAACCTAACCTAACCTAACCTAACCTAACCTAACCTAACCTAACCTAACCTAACCTAACCTAACCTAACCTAACCTAACCTAACCTAACCTAACCTAACCTAACCTAACCTAACCTAACCTAACCTAACCTAACCTAACCTAACCACATTCAACAAAAATTAGTTCAGATGCCCGATTAAATCAAGATAACCATTTACCCCTATCTTTCTCCCCCCCTTTACATGTTAATATTTACAAAGATGCCGGTTATTTTTAGTAGTGTAAGTCTTAGAATGTAAGTTTATTAAAATTGTGATTCTGCATGTTAAAAAATTATTTAATTGTATAATATCCTTGTTTATATCAAAAAAAATTCTCTTCCTTTGTCATCTATGTTTTTTTTCACCAAATGCGGACCAAATGTATATATTCCTTAATTCTACTGTTAATTTAATGACTATTATGTAATTTGTGCGTACTGCGTTTAAATTCATGGCTTCACAGACGGGGCGGCGGTGGACGTATCCAATAGCGGAAGCCGTCACCCCGGCCTGGAGCGAGTTTGGCCACATTGTTCGGCGTTTCTCGCCGGTGACTCATCAAAATAACACCAGCGTCTCACTGAAAATAGGAAAAAAAAAAAAAAAAAAAAAAAAAAAAAAAAAAAAAAAAAAAAAAAAAAAAAAAAAAAAAAAAAAAAAAAAACCTAACCTTACCTAACCTAACCTAACCTAACCTAACCTAACCTAACCTAACCTAACCTAACCTAACCTAACCTAACCTAACCTAACCTAACCTAACCTAACCTAACCTAACCTAACCTAACCTAACCTAACCTAACCTAACCTAACCTAACCTAACCTAACCTAACCTAACCTAACCTAACCTAACCTAACCTAACCTAACCTAACCTAACCTAACCTAACCTAACCTAACCTAACCTAACCTAACCTAACCTAACCTAACCTAACCTAACCTAACCTAACCTAACCTAACCTAACCTAACCTAACCTAACCTAACCTAACCTAACCTAACCTAACCTAACCTAACCTAACCTAACCTAACCTAACCTAACCTAACCTAGCCTAACCTAACCTAACCTAACCTAACCTAACCTAACCTAGCCTAACCTAACCTAACCTAACCTAGCCTAACCTAACCTAACCTAGCCTAACCTAACCTTACCTAGCCTAGCCTAACCTAACCTAACCTAGCCTAGCCTAACCTAACCTAACCTAACCTAACCTAACCTAACCTAACCTAACCTAACCTAACCTAGCCTAACCTAACCTAACCTAACCTAACCTAGCCTAACCTAACCTAGCCTAACCTAACCTAACCTAACCTAACCTAACCTAACCTAACCTTACCTAACCTAACCTAACCTAGCCTAACCTAACCTAACCTAGCCTAGCCTAACCTAACCTAACCTAGCCTAGCCTAACCTAGCCTTACCTAGCCTAACCTAGCTTAACCTAGCCTAACCTAGCCTAACCTAGCCTAACCTAGCCTAACCTAGCCTAACCTAGCCTAACCTAGCCTAACCTAGCCTAACCTAGCCTAACCTAGCCTAACCTAGCCTAGCCTAGCCTAACCTAGCCTAGCCTAGCCTAGCCTAGCCTAACCTAGCCTAACCTAGCCTAGCCTAGCCTAACCTAGCCTAGCCTAACCTAGCCTAGCCTAGCCTAGCCTAGCCTAGCCTAGCCTAGCCTAGCCTAGCCTAGCCTAGCCTAGCCTAGCCTAGCCTAGCCTAACCTAACCTAACCTAGCCTAACCTAACCTAACCTAATTTAACCTAACCTAGCCTAGCCTAGCCTAGCCTAGCCTAGCCTAGCGTAGCCTAGCCTAGCCTAACCTAGCCTAGCCTAGCCTAACCTAGCCTAGCCTAACCTAGCCTAGCCTAGCCTAGCCTAGCCTAGCCTAGCCTAGCCTAGCCTAGCCTAGCCTAGCCTAGCCTAGCCTAGCCTAGCCTAGCCTAACCTAACCTAACCTAGCCTAACCTAACCTAACCTAACCTAACCTAACCTAGCCTAGCCTAGCCTAGCCTAGCCTAGCCTAGCGTAGCCTAGCCTAGCCTAACCTAGCCTAGCCTAGCCTAGCCTAACCTAACCTAGCCTAGCCTAGCCTAGCCTAGCCTAGCCTAGCCTAACCTAACCTAGCCTAACCTAACCTAACCTAGCCTAACCTAACCTAACCTAACCTAACCTAACCTAACCTAACCTAACCTAACCTAACCTAACCTAACCTAACCTAACCTAACCTAACCTAACCTAACCTAACCTAACCTAACCTAACCTAACCTAACCTAACCTAACCTAACCTAACCTAACCTAACCTAACCTAACCTAACCTAACCTAACCTAACCTAACCTAACCTAACCTAACCTAACCTAACCTAACCTAACCTAACCTAACCTAACCTAACCTAACCTAACCTAACCTAACCTAACCTAACCTAACCTAACCTAACCTAACCTAACCTAACCTAACCTAACCTAACCTAACCTAACCTAACCTAACCTAACCTAACCTAACCTAACCAGTCGCGCGCTTAGCCCCGTGCAGGTACGACACGCACAAGTGCCGCGGCTACCCATACAAAGTTCGTAAAATCAGTTTTAGTGGCAAAAGTTTGATTTTATACTAGTGCTATATATCAAACGAAAGGTTATAAAAAGCGCTACAAAACAGTGAAAACCGCGTGAAAATTGGTGGAAAATTGAGAAAGTTCTCAATATAAAAAGATTTTTCCATAGCGGTTTGCCGGACAAATCCGCGTGCGGCTTGTGTTTTATCGCTTTAACACCCAAATTTTAAAGTGCTATCCTGTGTAATATTAAACGGACTACAATTGTGCAAATTTTTGGATTTTTTGGACTTAAAACAAAATTACAGTAAGTGTTTGTTTACAAAAAATTTTCCTCCAAAAACAGTTTTCGGTCAAAAAATAGTGTCAAAATTAAAGATTTAATTCATTCAAAATTTTAATTGTGTAAAACTCAGCGTGGTGAACTGAAATCAGTCTAAATAAAAATTTTAGGTCATCTAATTAAAAAGATATTCGTGTTTTAAACTTGGTGAAAAAATTAAACATAACTTTTAAAAAGTGATTCGCACTTGGATTCCCAACGCTGGGCGGCTTGTTTGCCCTTATTTAAAAGGGCAGAGTGTCAGCTACCTAGTGTTTTAAGCAGTTCACCGAAAACAGGATGGCCGGCTAATAAACAAGGGTGAGTGCGGTCCCGAAAAGGGATGTCTTGATTTTTAAGTTAATTTTCCCCCCTTTTAATATAAATTCGCGGCAGAGATATATATATTATTAGATTCCTTACTTATCCTAGTTGCCTTATGCAAAATTTCAGCCCCGGGAGTCTATTAGTTTTTTATTAAAGTCAAAATCTGTTGAGAGTCGTCCTTCAGACAGACTCCGACATAACGTTGTTCGAGGTGTTTACAATGGGAATTTTTTGTCCAACCGAGTTTTTGACCTGTTCCCGGGGGACTAGGGGGACAAAAATTTGCACATCCCATTTTAAAGACCTCCCCTTCCTGGATATAAACTTTGTTTGGTCCAATTCTGTCCAGGAAAAAACCTCGTGGCCGAAATGGGGTTATTTTACGAGTCTATAGGGCGCGGCCCCAAGGCGGTCACGTGGCCGGGAACGTGATGTCATCATCGGTTTTGGTCAGGCGCGAGTCGGATCGGGCCTATGACGTCACGATTTAATTATTTTGTATGGAGACGGAATCACGTGGCGGCCACGTGATCACTGCGTGATCACCCCGTGACCGCCCCATGTTGTGTCTCCTCTCTAAGTCGGCGGTCGGTACCTGAGTCCCGACCCGACACCGGGTCCGGATATTCCGAGCACTCGAGCATTCGGACCCGATATCGGGTCTTCTATTTCCCCCGAGGGTGTCAGTGTCAGTGTCAGGTGTCAGGGTCAGTGACTGACCCGCGACAAGTACTTCTGACACCACGCCCCCTCCTTTCTCCAATGTCGATATCCAAAACACTCCCCACGCCCACCCTCTTACCCAAAACATGCCCCACCTAGTCCCATAGGAAGTAGAATCCGAATCCCCCAAAAACTAATCCACCCACATCTCTTGCATCCCCCCATATTTTCAAAATTTAAAAACGGATCCCGTAGCCCAAAGAGTCCCTCTAAACACCCCCACAATAATTTTTTGAGTTTCCGATTTCCCGACCCCGGGAAATAGCGGGAAATGCGCGACCTATGATAGCCCTAAGTAAGTTAAAATAGAATTTTCCAAATTTTAATCCGCCCATATCTTTGGCATCCTAGCATATTTTCAAAATTTAAAAATTGGGTTAGTATCCCAAAAAGTCCTCCTAAAGGCACACGTAAAAATTTTTTACTTTAAATTACTCTATTACTTACTTTTTATTAAATTACTTTACTACCAAGTTGCCAACCTTTTGTTAGCAACTATGGTACAAATTCGGATTTAGCGCCGCCCTAAAGCGCGGCCCGACTCTGAACCACTACGAAATATGGGTGGACGTAGTGTTCGGAGTCCCGCCACCCAGTTACGCGCAGTACTTTGCTATCTAGTTCATAGATGGCGGTAAATGCGCGAACTGGGATGGTGCAAAATTTTATTTTCAAAATTTAACTATCATGGCTCGCGCATTCCCCAAAAATCCACGGCATGTACCTTCCCTCCCCTCCCCCGACCGACCGACCTCCCCTTTTTCGGAGTTTTCCTGCCCAACTCCGGCCTCACTCTCACTTAATGAGGTGAGTATTATATCTTATCATGTTTTCCAAATTATATTCTCCTCCAACTAAAATTACTTTAATTAAAACAATAAACATGACAGACAGACTGACTCAAGACATTCAAAATCGGGCCGCACGACCCCTTCTCTTTGGTGTGCAACACACGGACTTAAGCTTGTGACAAACTTTTTGACGGCCTATACACCGTACAAGTATATAAACATTGACGTAATTGTGAAGTAATAGGACAATATTACATAAACTTTTAACTTTTATCTGACAAGACAGCTTTTTACACTGTCTTATCGTAGTAGTGACATATAGAACATTACATTATATTGACACGGTATTAGTATATGTGACGAGAGGCAACAATTTACACTGCCTCTCTTTTATATCAAGACGAAATTTCCTCTGACATAATGTTCGGAATAAGGACCCCTGCTAAAAGACCTACCAATCAGGGTAGAAGAACTTCTCAGGAAGCGGCGGAGACTAGAGCTGGACCCTCTACCTCTACCTCAACTTCGGCGATGAGTAGAGTAAGGAGAAGCCTCGGGGAAGGGGAAGGTGGGGGACCGGGACCGGAGCAAAACTCTCCCATAGAGAGAAGAGTCACACCCACACCGACACCGATCTCCTCCCCCCCAACCGAAGCGGCAAAAAGTAGTAAATCTGGCTGCTCCAACCCCGCGAAAAATTATGATAGTCGCGAGATGAGGGAAAAAGAAGTAAGTCAAACAATGCAACAAATACAGACGCTTTTAAATAACTCCAGAAATTTAAAGAGAGAAATAAAGGCCGCCATAGAAGCACGACTCGACCACTTGAAGATGATCATGCAGCTTTCGGAACACCATCTTATACAAAAATCGGAAGAGTTAATAATAGAAGTCGCGAAAGCAAAGTTACAGGCACTTCAAGATAACCCAGAAAAAGAAAAGAGGGATGTCATGAGTGACGTAAAAATGCTACAGGAGACGGTATCATCAGTCGAGAGAATGGTCGAGTGTTTCAACTTTGCCGTAGTGGAGAAACACACAGAGATGATTAAAAACATGACAGAGGCTCTAGACAAACAAAATGAAACAATTAGAGACCATATGGCACAAACGGCAGAGTTGAAGGAAGAACTGGGGAAACTCAGGAAAGAGAACGCGTCCTTGGCTACACACAGTGCAAAACACACTCTAGAAGTAAAGGAAGAGCTAGAGAGATATAGCAGAGAGAACACCACCCTCACAAGAGAAAACACCAAGCATACCCTCGAGCTTAAGGAAGAGTTGGAGAAGCAAAGAAGAGGAGAACAGGACAATGAAACTCGCACATACGCCAGTGTAACAGCGAAGATAGTACAAAACCGTAAAGCGCCAACACTCCACTCCGTGGCAATTTCGGCTAAGGACGAAATGAAAACAGGGGAGGAGATTATTACGGAGCTAAGGGACATCGTTAAAGCGAAAGAAGGTGGCATCAGGCTAGAGAACGTGAGGAAAGCCAAGGACCGGAAGATCATCCTGGGTTGCCGCTCGAGGGAGGAGAGAAATAGAGTGGCTGACAAGATTAAAGCAGCAGGCGACAATTTCCTAGTGGAAAACATAGAAAATAAGGACCCTCTCATAGTGCTGAGAGACGTCATGTCCTTTAATAAGGACGAGGACATCATCAGCGCTATGAGGAACCAAAACAAAGAAGCCTTCAAAGACATTGCAGAAAAGGACAACAGGTTGGAAATAAAATACCGGCGAAGGGCGAGAAACCCCCTCACTAGCCATGTCGTACTGAAGGTCTCACCGCAACTGTACAACTCTTTTGTGAATGCAGGAGTGGCATATATAGACTTTCAAAGAGTAAGAGTCGAAGACCAGACTCCTCTCGTGCAGTGCTCCCAGTGCCTGGGCTACGGCCATACCAAGAAGTACTGCACGACAGAACACGAGACATGTAGCCACTGTGGGGGTCCACACAGAAGAACAGAGTGTGAACGGTACCGCGAAGGGGTCAATCCAACCTGTTGTAATTGCATGAAAGTAAAACTACCCGACGACATGCATAATGCCTTCAGTGATGACTGCCCGATAAGACAAAAATGGGACAAGCTGGCCAGGGCGACAGTGGCATACTGCTAAGGGCGCCCTGGGCAACGTGCACCACAAGATAGGTAAAATCGGAATATACTTCACTCATCAGGCGAAAAGAAACAGTGCAAAGAACTCTGGTAACAGAACTAAAAAACATAATAAACAATCTAACCTAAAACAAACAGTGAACAAAATTAACAAAATCAAAATTACTATTAGAAACAATAGAAAAGTGGCAAATTGTTTTAAAATTAATTTTAATTTTAAAAAATTTAAAGTGGAAAAAACTAACTGTTCAAAAATAAACACAAACCATAAATTAAAAATATTAGGTTTTAAAGTAGATTATCGTATTACGATTAAGATGACAATGGGTTATAATAACCTTAAAGAGATTCAAAATTTTGAAAGCCATTTTCACCAAATCTATTCAAAGAGCCCTTTGCAATGTTTCAGTACGCCTGAAACAATTCTAAAACTAAGGAATAAGTACAAAAGGGCGACACTCCGGCATATGTTTGCCAGTGTAGCAAAGTAATACTGAGACTATTAGACCCGGCAAACGATTTGCGGACAATGTCGTCATAAAAGTCGAATTAAAATTTAATTAAGAATTTAGCAACAGTAATATTAAGATGTAAATAATATAGACAAATAAGTATAAATAAAGCCAGCAAAGGAATACTCCCAAGGTATATAGGTATACCCCCTCTGGGAATATACCGTAAGTTAGCACTGCTAAATAATTAAGTTAGTTAACATTGTAAAATAGTTATAGAATAATAGATTAAATAAATAACAGATAACTAGTATAAGCAAAATAGGTAATAAAACGTTAGAAATCAGAAGTGATGCTATCAATATTTAAAATTTTAAATAAAGGTAACATTACTGGCAACAAAAAGAGAAGATAAAAATATTAAAGATAAAATAAAACTAGGAAAAATAATTAGTAAATATATCTCATTATCAATTCCGATTGCTTGTCATTGTTTAACGGACAGATAACAACTGAAGTTGTAAGTAGTTAAATGCGTAAAACATATATGTAAAATTAATAGTATTAATAAAGTGTAGTGAAATCTAATTTAAAAATAGAAAAGTAACAAAAACTGTAAAATACCACTTAAATATAAATTGAACTGTATTAAAATGTAAGGAAATTGTCATTAGAAATAAGAATTATGTATACATAAATTGTAATACCCATTCAGGGTAAAACACATCATCAAAATGTAAAAACACAAATGTATAAAAGGGCCTTGATAAAGTCAGGGGAAATGAATAAAGAAAAAAAAAAAAAAAAAAAAAAAACCTAACCTAACCTAACCTAACCTAACCTAACCTAACCTAACCTAACCTAACCTAACCTAACCTAACCTAACCTAACCTAACCTAACCTTACCTAACCTAACCTAACCTAACCTAACCTAACCTAACCTAACCTAACCTAACCTAACCTAACCTAACCTAACCTAACCTAACCTAACCTAACCTAACCCAGTCACGCGCTAAGTCCCGTGGCGAACGCGCACTTCCAACTCATAGGAGCGTCTATACAAAGTATCAAAAAATCGCAAAAGTGGTAAAAAGTTTTTAAATATATTAGTGATGTATATCATTGGATAGCTTAAAATTAGCGCTACCTTTTAGTGAAAAGTTGAGGAAAATCGGATGAAAAACCGCCTAGTTACAACGGTTTTTAGTGAAAATCCCACTGGAATACCGGACAAAACCGAATGCGGCGTGAGTTTAGTCGCCTTAACATAGTGTTTTTTAAGTGTAGTTTTGTGCCCCGATAGACAACCTGTGTTTGTGCAAAATTTTGGATTTTTATCTTCGAAAATAAAATTTCTGTAAGTGTTTTTTTCGAAAAAACTTTGGTATAAAAACAGTTTTTGTTAGAAAATAAATTCAAAATCACATTCAAAAATTTTTTCAAAATTATAACTGAATAGAACTTAGTGCGGCGAGTCTAAATCTGTGACATTTTGATTTTTAACTCTATTGAGTAAAAAGTTATTTGACTTTTAATTTTTAAAAACATTAACATCAAACACTTTAGGGGTGTTTTTCCACCCCTAAAAAACAGTGCCGGGCAACGGACTCGCCCAAAACAGGAAGGACAGAGCTGCTTACACCCCTCATAAAAAAGGGAAATGAAAATTAGGATGGAGTGCTAAAATTTTAGGGTGAGTGCAGTCCCGTGAAGGGATGTCTTGATTTTTACCTTTAATTTCCCCCCTTTAATATAATTTCGCGGCAGAGATATGTATATTATTAGATTCCTTATCTATCCTAGTTGCCTTATGCAAAATTTCAGCCCCGGGAGTCCTTTACTTTTCTACTAAATTCAAAATCTGTCGAGAGTCGTCCTTCTGACTGACTCCGACATAACGTTGTTTGAGGTGTTTACAATGGGAATTTTTTGTCCAACCGAGTTTTTGACCTGTTCCCGGGGACTAGGGGGACAAAAATTTGCACATCTCATTTTTAAGACCTCTCCTTCCTGGATATAAACTTTGTTCGGTCCAATTCTGTCCAGGAAAAAACCTCGTGGCCGAAATGGGGTTATTTTACGAGTCTATAGGGCGCGGCCCCAAGGCGGTCACGTGGCCGAGATCGTGATGTCAGCATCGGTTTTGGTCAGGCGCGAGTCGGATCGGGCCTATGACGTCACGATTTAATTATTTTGTATGGAGACGGAATCACGCGGCGGCCACGTGATCACTGCGTGATCACCCCGTGACCGCCCCATGTTGTGTCTCCTCTTTAAGTCGGCAGCGGTCGGTACCTGAGTCCCGACCCGACACCGGGTCCGGATATTCCGAGCACTCGAGCACTCGGACCCGATATCGGGTCTTCTATTTCCCCCGGGGGATGTCAGTGTCAGTGTCAGTGTCAGTGTCAGGTGTCAGTGACGTATGACTGACCCGTGACAAGTACTTCTGACACCCCGCCCCCTCCTTTCCCCAATGTCAATATCCAAAACCACCTCCCGCGCCCACCCTCTTCCTCAAAACATGCCCTACCTAGTCCCATAGAGAGTTAAATCCGAATTTCCTAAAAACTAATCCACCCACATCTCTTGCATCCCCCCATATTTTCAAAATTTAAAAACGGATCCCATAGCCCAGTTAGTCCCTCTCAACACCCCCACAAAAATTTTCCTAGTTTCAGTTTTCCCGACCCCGGGAAATGGCGGGAAATGCGCGACCTATGATAGCCCTAAGTAAGTTAAAATAGAATTTTCCAAATTTTAATCCGCCCATATCTTTGGCATCCTAGCATATTTTCAAAATTTAAAAATTGGGTTAGTATCCCAAAAAGTCCTCCTAAAGGCATATAAAAAAATTTTTACTTTAAATTACTCTATTACTTACTTTTTATTAATTTACTTTAGTACCAAGTTACCAACCTTCTGTTAGTAACTATGGTAAAACTTGGATTTAGCGCCACTCTAAAGCGCGGCCCGACTCTGAACTACTACGTAATATGGGTGGACGTAGTAGTCGGAGTCTCGCCACCCGGCTACGCGTAGTACTCTGCCATCTAGTTCATAGATGGCGGTAAATGCGCGAACCGGGTTGGTGCAAAATTTTATTTTCAAAATTTAACTATCATGGCTCGCGCATTCCCCAAAAATCCACGGCATGTACCCTCCCTCCCCTCCCCCGACCGTCAGACCTCCCCTTTTTACGGAGTTTTCCTGCCCGACTCCGGCCTCACTCTCACTTAATGAGGTGAGTATTATATCTTATCGTGTTTCCAAATTAAATTTTCCTCCATCTTTCAAATAGTTTAGACAAAACATGACAGACTGACTGACTCAAGACATCCTGAAACGGGCCGTACGACCCCTTCTATCTGGTTGCGTGAACGCACGGACTTGCAAGAGCGACGAATTTTATATGACGGTTTCTTTATACCGTATAAAGAACATAGTGTTTTAACGTGAACTTTGGAGAACTGACATCTCATGACATAAACTGTGTAGTTTCAAGAAAACTAAGCAAATATTAACAAGTGACAGCATTTTACACTGTCCTTACTCGTGTTGACGAAAACTCGACGGCAATTTACACCGTCTTTTATATATAGAACGAAGCCTCCCCTAACAACATGTTTGGTATCAGGACACCAATGAAAAAACCTACAGCTCGGGGAAGTAGATCACCGCAGGACACAAACAGACAAGAAGCTGGCTCTTCTAAACCGACGACGGAGATGGAGCAGAGCCCTCCTATTGGCTCGCAAACTACGCCACTTGCGGCTTCTTCACTTCCTGAATATACAACTCCACGTCCTCATTCGCCCGTATTAAAGGCTCATGGATACTTCATAGAACACGCAAACCTTATCAAAGAACAACTCAACATCTCGAGAAACTTAAAAAGAGAAATAAAAATGGAAATCGAGCTACAACTTAGTAAAATTGGTGATATAGTTAAAAAATTGCAGGAGGATCTAAGGACAAGCTATTTATATAATGAAGAGCTCATCAATGAAAATGGAATGTTGAAATGTAAAGGTGGGGCTGCAGTAAACACTAGCAAACTAGAGACAACCCTTGCCGAGATTACGGAGATGAAGGAGAAAATGACGCAACAGACTAATCTGCTGGAGCTAAATATCAAACAAACAGCCGAAATGAAAGAAGAAATCACTAAAATAAGAAGTGAGCAATCAACAAACGCTGCATGCAGCATAGGACACAATCTCGAGGCAAATCAAATGGAATCATATGCAAGTATTGCGTCGAGAAATGTCCCAAAGAAGAAAATGCCGACACTTCATTCCATAGCGATAACCTCCAAAGATGAGACAAAAACGGGGGAAGAAATTCTCACTGAAGTACGAGAAGTGGTGAAAGCAAAAGAGAGCAACATACGAGTGGAAAATGTACGAAAGGCGAAAGACCGGAAAGTCATCCTCGGGTTTGGCACAAGAGAAGAAAGAGGTAGACTAGTCAATAAAATAAAGGCAGCTGGAGAAAACCTAATCGTTGAAAACATAGAGAATAAAGATCCTCTCATAGTGTTAAGGGATGTCCTCTCCTATTATAAGGATGAGGACGTCATTAGCGCTGTGAAAAACCAGAATGAGGAGGCTTTCCAAGGTATACCGGATAGTGAAAGGAGAATAGAAGTAAAATTCCGAAGGCGAGCCAGGAATCCTCATACAAATCATGTTGTGTTGAGGGTGTCCCCTCTCCTGCACAGCAGATTTGTGGGTATAGGTGTGGTCTATATAGATCTACAAAGGGTACGCGTAGAAGACCAGTCGCCACTCGTGCAGTGCTCCCAATGTTTGGGCTATGGCCACACTAGGAGGTACTGCACGATGGAACAGGAGGCGTGCAGCCACTGCGGCGGTCCCCACAGAAGGACAGCGTGTGAGCAATTGCGTGTCGGTACCGAACCGCAGTGCTGCAACTGCAAAAAGGCGAAGCTGGCGGATACTGCACACAATGCGTTTAGCGACGACTGTGTTATCAGGAAAAAGTGGGACAAGTTGGCCAGGGCGACGGTGGCATACTGCTAAGGGCGCCCTGGGCAACAATGGCCAACGAACGCAAACAAAAATAAGAAGAAAAAAGCAAACTGTGATATTCCAGCCAAATTTGTCAGCATTTTTGGAATACTGAGATATTGCACTGGCAAATGAGTAGCGGACAATGTCACAGAAACTAATTAATTCCTGAAAGAAAAATTTTTAAGATTAAAACTAACTAAAGAAGACAAGGAAGACATAACGTTGCAAAAATAGGATAATCAAGAGTATAATAGTATACTTATCTGTGATTATTCGAATAGAAGTAATATTAAGGAAAATATTAGGAAAAAAGTAATGTAAATAATAAGACTATTAATCGTAGTGTCATATGAATAAATGTTATAGAAAGATGTCGCAAAAACGTATTGAAAACAAAAAACAAGGAGAATTAGAAATTGTAAAATAAAATAATATAGAATAAAATAATTATAGTAATTAGAATAAAATTTATAGTATACATTGTAAAATAAACATGTACAGAAGAAGTACCTAAATGTAATTAGAATAGCAAAATAGATTGCAGGTGCGGCGGACACCGCAGTCAGCCGCTCCGCCCACACGGGAGCGCCGTACAGGGCCATAGAGCGGACCACTCCGGCATAAAGGCGCCGGCAGCCTGCATTAGGCCCCCCCAGATTCGGGAGGAGCCTGCTCAGGGCTCCGGCGGTCGCCGTTAGCTTGGGGGCGAGCCGCCGGAAGTGGGCCTCGAACGTCCATCGGCTGTCGAGGAGCAATCCCAGGTACCGTAGAGTACCCGAGATTTCGATGAACGTCCCACCCACCACCAACCGGGAGCCCACTGGGGGGGCCATCCGAGGCCTGTGGAAGCAAAAACCTAACCTAACCTAACCTAACCTAACCTAACCTAACCTTTTTTTTTTTTTTTAATGTCAGGAAAACCCATTATGGGTCGTCACCGCCCGACGGGGACGAGCAGCGGGTATGTCGGACTCTCACCGACTAAAAACCTGACAGTGCTCCACCACGCTGCTGGTGGCAGGGACAGGGTACCGTTGTACACATTACCCCCATCCCCGCCAGCAGCAACTCTGAACCCCAGAGTGCGTCACCTCTGGGTCGGGGCCTCTCTAGACTAGGCCCTCACTCCGCTAGACGATGCATCGGAAGCACCAGATGCATCGACCGCCTCGGGGAACAAATTCAAGCGAGCGTCCGATGAACCCCGTTCGGACCGCTTGCAGGTCCCCGTTAGGGCGGCATGCGACGGACTTCGGCGAGTCGCCTGCGCCCCACTCGCCTGCGACGGATCGGATCCAAGGACTTGACTTCCCGGATCCGCTCCGCCGCCTCCTTCCGCGACATAACGTCCTCGCAGAAGGAGGCCATCGCTGCCCACGATTCCTCCCTGTCCACCATGGCACGAACCACGGTGGGCAGGGAGAGATCGTGCCTCACCTGTGCCACAAGTTCCGCTCGCTGAACCACCCAAGCTGGGCAGACTGCGAGCGTGTGCAACGCCGTATCAAACTCGGCGCCGCACTCGTGGCACTCACCGGTAGCTTCGCGCCGGGCCACCTTCCACAGATACCTCCCGAAACAGCCATGTCCGGAAAGGATCTGAGTCAGGCGGTAGGTGAGGACCCCATGCCTCCTGTCGACCCAGCCCTGGAGAATAGGCTGGATGGCTGAAATCGTCCAGAATCCCGCACTGGGCGATTTCAATCGCCGCCTCCATTGGCGGAGGAGCTCTATCTGAGCTACTCTCCGCCAATCCACATCTACCGCCGCAGAGTTTGTCCCCGATGAACGGGTTTCAACTCTGCGGCGGTAGGCCTGAGCAAGCACCTTGGCCTCTAGATCCCACGGAAGGAACCCAGCCAAGGCGCAGGCCGCCTCGCCGGAGATAGTCCGGTAGCCCCGTACTTGCCTGACCGCCACAATCTTCTGCGCCCCGCTCAACAGGGGCAGGGATTTGGCGGTTAGCCGCTCTGCCCATATGGGAGCGCCGTACAGGGCCATTGACCGAACCACTCCGGCGTAAAGGCGCCGGCAGCCTGCATTTGGCCCCCCCACATTCGGGAGGAGCCTGCTCAGGGCTCCAGCGGTCGCCTTTAATTTTGGGGCGAGCCGCCGGAAGTGGGCCTCGAACGTCCATCGGCTGTCGAGAATTAGTCCCAGGTACTGTAAAGTACCTGAGATTCCAACGGACGTCCCGCCCACCATCAACCGGGAACCCGCTGGGGGCGCCATCCGAGACTTGTGGAAACAAATAGCCTCGGATTTCTCCAACGCCACCCCCAGACCTAACCGACGAATCCGAGCCACGACATGAGCCGTGGCCGCGGTCGCCAGTATACGGACTTCCCGGTGGGTGCTTGCGCGGGCAGTCACGAGAGTATCGTCTGCGTAACAGAACAGACGCACTCCCGGAAGCATTTGACCACGCAGCACCCAGTCGTAGCCGATGTTCCACAGGAGGGGGCCTAAGACCGACCCCTGTGGAACACCGCACGACATTCTCCGCTCCTTCCACCTACCCCCAGCCGTCGGGTACCTGACAACGCGGTCGGCCAAATAGTTGCCGACAATGCGCTGCAGGTACAAAGGGATACGATGGAAGCGTAGGGCCTCCCTGATCACGTTCCAAGGCAAGGTGTTAAACGCATTGGAAATGTCTTACGACACCGCCAACACCACCTCGCGCTTGGCTGCCGCCTCCTCCGCCAGGACTCTCACACCCTCAATGCAATCGAGGGTGGACTTGCCCCGCCGGAATCCGCACTGGAGATGGGTGAGATCAGGCCCCACCTCTTGGAGGTGCTGGACAATGCGGGAAGCCACGATACGCTCAAGTAGCTTTCCCGCCTCGTCCAGCAAAACAATCGGCCGATACGCGGAGGGTGTATCGGTCGATTTTCCCTCCTTCTTGAGCAGGACCAGTCTCCCCGCCTTCCACCTACGGGGAAACAGTCCCTGCTCGAGGCAGGCACTGTACGTCGCTCTGAGCCCCGACTCCAATGGGCCCAGGGCAAGCGCCCAGGCGCGGCCGGGAATGCCATCAGGACCGGGGGTGGTGTTTTTCGCTTTCATGCGAATCACCGCCTCCGCTAGTTCCCCCTCTGACACCCCCGGCGCATCCCGCGCAGTACCTTCCTCTTCGAGAGGCGCCATATGAGGTGGCTCTACCTCGGCTCCCTGCGGGAACAGGGCTTCCACAATTGTCTCCACGAAGTCCGGCCGAAGGCTCTCTGTAAGGGGGGGGGGGGGGGGCACGGGTGCGAAGTTTCTTTCGCACCGCTTTGTACGGCCTCCCCCACGGGTCTCGGTTAAGCTCTTCGGCCTGCTCCTTGTGGGCCCTGTCCTTGGCCATCCGAATGGCCGTCCGCAAGGAGACGCGGACAGCCTTATATGCCTCATAACGGCGTCTCTCCTCCTCGATGTCACGTTGTCTGCGACGTCTGTACCGAGTGTATTGGCGGCGCACAGCCACGCACTGTTCGCGCAGCCATGCCAGCTCCTCAGACCACCAGTACACCCCACATGCCGGTCCTGTGCTACGCACCCTCGGCATGCTGGCGTCGCAGACGAGTGACATCCGCCGCTGAAGGTCCTCTACCCCTGCAGCGATACCTCCACCCGTGGGCCCTGCCACCCACGCCTGGACGGTTGCGGCCTCGACCAGGAGCTCGGGGTCCATGTTTCTGACGGACCAGCGAGGGCCACCATCTCTTCCAGACCGGGGAAAAATGGGAGTAGGGCATGTGGATACCTCGAACCATATATAGCGATGGTCCGAGAGTGACTCCACACCCACAATCACCTCCCAATTGCTAACACTGCGTGACATGGCGGCGTCGACAAAGGTAACGTCAACTTTGGAGCCGCCATTCCATCGCACGCATGTGTCAGCCGTCCCCCGGTTCATGACGACCATCCCGGTCGAGGCCAACCAACCGTCGATATAACCTCCCCTCACGTCCGTGACAGGAGATCCCCACGCAGCGGATTTTGCGTTGAGGTCTCCAGCCAGGAGCACTTTTCCAGGGCGTAACCTACTCACTAGGTCACCGATTTCAGCCATGAAAAGCTCGAAGTCAGCGAACGGTTTGTTTGGTGAGTAGTACACCCCAACTACGGATACGTCTCCAATCTTAACGGAGACGTACCCGTGTCCCCTCTCCACGCGCTCCAGGGCTGGGGAGCCGACTGCAGTCCTGGATGTGATGGTCACCACTCCATCAAGGTCTCCAACCCACTCTTCGCCCGACGGAACGAAGTATGGTTCGGAGACCACAGCCACGTGCACCAACCGCTCTGCCAAGACTTGGAAAAGTAGATCCTGAGCCGTGGCACAGTGGTTGATGTTCGCCTGGAGGAATCTCATGGAGGCCATTATTTGGTGACCTCCATAGGCTCCTCCATCGCTCGGCTTATAGTAGCTTTAGCCGGGCTGGCGGTGGGTGGCGAGGGGACCCTCAGGCCATCACCCCCCTACCCCTTCTCATAGGAACGGGCGGTGCCTTACACTGCCCGCTCCCCGCCCGATGATCGGCTTTAAGCCCTGCTCTTTGGCAGCTCCCACAATGCGGAGCCGCCGAGCAAGACTGCGCCTTGTGGCCGTTCTGACCACAGCGATAACACTCATCGCTGCGGTCAATTGGCGAACTACACTCCGCCCATAGGTGCCCCCTCTCCAGGCACCTAAAGCACCGGCGTGGGCGAGCCTCAAGGAGGTGGACTCGGGCCGAAACCCAACCCACTAAAACTCTTCCTACCGCCACCACCTTCTTGGCCACCGCCACAGGGACTTTAAGCCAGAGGGAGCCTAGACCTCCCTCAACCCTGCGAATTGCCCCGGTTTGAATGTCCTGATAAGGACATTCCCCGATCCGGGCGACGGCGACGGCCACATCGCCTTCGTTGGCGGTGTCATCCAGGCCCACGATGCGCAGTTCTGCACATTTCGTGGGCGTAGTGATACGCACCGCTGGCTCCTCCTTGAAAAATTCGCGGAGCCGGCCTGCAAGGGCACCCGCCTTCTGCTCTTTGGTGGGCCCGGAGATTTCGAACATCCGGGCTCCGGTGGCAACCACTTTGATCCGCATACCACCCTCCAGACCCAGATCGTCCACTTTAATGCACAGACGAGCCCGGGTCAGTACATCCATGTAAGAGAGGCCTTTTTCAATTGCCTCTCTATCTAGGGTCACGCAGCTGAACGCGGGGTCTTGAGATTACCCCCTCGTTTCGGCTGCGCTTTAGTTGTGGCGACCGCAGGCCTTTCTTTGGTGGTAGGCACCGACACCACCTTCTTCTTTAAACCCCTCCGAGCCACCACATTCCAGCCTTCGCTCATAGAAGCGGGGGCTGGTGGCAGCAGTCGGGGCTCTGGTTGTTGTCTGGGCTGGGGCCCTTTTCCCTCCATGTCAGCCTTCTTCTTCCCTTTCTTCTTGGGCCTCTTGTTACGGCTTGCTGACCCTGTTGCTACAGGATCAACAACCCGGATTTCAGGCCGCAGAGGCTGAGCTGCTTGAACCTCCTCTCTTCGATTTACTTTGGCCGCTACATGAGCCTCCTCCCTTCCTTTTCCTTTGGCTGCTGCTGCTCGCCTTTTATCGGCAGCAAGCGGCAGTCTTATTCTTTCTTCGGGAGGCAGGCGATTCTCAAAGCTGTCCAATTGCGCTGTGAACATGTTCTTGAGCCTAACCAATTCTTCCTCCATGGTTAGGCCCTTCCGAGCCTGCAAACTGTCAGCGGGAACCACCCCTTTTCCGGTGTCCCTATTGGCACAGGTGATCATCTCTTTTAGTGTTGTAATCTCTACTGAGAGATTGTTGACCACCTGTGTCAATCGGATGTTGTCCGCCTTTAAAAGCCGGATTTCCTCGGATTCAGTCCTGTCAGCGAGAGCCCTCGCAGCTTCCTCCATACTTTGGGCGACCATATTCAAAGTCCCTCTGCATTTTCCATTAAGGTTCTTCGACTTTCCTACGGTCGCCCTCATTGTTTCCACGTTTTTGATTAACGCGTCACAAACTCGAGAGGTGTCTAAATCTCTCATGGGCAGGGCCGCTTGATCAACTGACTTCGTCGATGACGATTTCGTCCGGCCACTAGCCTCACCACCGCATGTCTCGTCCGGTAAAGGATCTTCGAGGAGGCCTCGCTTCACAGCGTCGCGAGCCTCTCTTAGACCCATTTTTGAACCCCGCAGATAAGGCCTGATATCTGGTTTTTTTGCACCAAGGCCCTCATCTGACTCCGCAGAGTCCTCAGTCTCCTCCCTTATTCTCTTCTTAGAGCGCGCACGCGTATGCACGCCATCCAAACTTTCTAAGGACACACTCTGGCTTATATCCATTCCGGAGCTCTCGCTCAGCCTCCTGCCTGAGCCGGAACTAGCACTCCGAGTGTCCTTCTCCTTTTTACTTCCGCGGGCAGTCTTGCGCCGCGATCCATTACTCGTACCAGCAGAAATACCAGCCGTGTCGGTTTCAATTCCGCTAGCACCCACCATCTCTGAAGCATGTGTTGCCCCCCCAGATACGTCGGGGCGACCACAACCGGAATCACCGGTCATGGTGAGGGATTCCCCGGTAGAACCGGGACCCTCCTGGGTAGTCTTTTCTAGAATCGTTTTACCCATGCTTTGTTTTTGTGAAGCCCTAGCGACCGGATCCCCCCCGGCCATTCATCCTCTCGAAGGGCTTTGACCTTAGGATTGGGGTTATTTTTTAAAAGAGGTTTTCTTCCTCGCAACCCGAAGGTCCCCGTTCCCATTACTGAGCTTCCGGGCTTGGCCGACGGTGGCCGGAACCATGTCCAGCCAGGCTTAAAGTAAGCCCGACCGAACCCGTCAACCACTGGAAACTCCACCCCCCGGAGTCCCCGGCCTATCCAGATTGCCCTCTGCTTATCAGAGGGACAACTGGATTGGGCATCCCCACAGCGGTCCGTTTGCCAAGACTAGGCTTGCCCAGGGTGCGCCACGAGGAGGCCGACCGCTTTGGCACCCCAACCTAACCTAACCTAACCTAACCTAACCTAACCTAACCTAACCCAACCTAACCTAACCTAACCTAACCTTTTTTTTACCGACTAAAACAACCTGTATGCTCCACCACGCTGCTGGTGGCGGGAGCAGGGTGCCTTATTTGACCCCACTCCCGCCAGCAGCAACTCTGAACCCCAGAGTGCGCCACCTCTGGGTCGGGGCCTCTCTAAAAGTGGCCCCTCCCTCCGCTGGACGATGCATCGGGAGCACCAGATGCATCGACCGCCTCGGGGACCTTATAAGGAGGGCGTCCGATTAACCCCGTTCGGAACGCCCAGAAGGTCCCCGTTAGGGCAGCATGCGATGGTCTTGGACGAACCGCCTGCGCCCGGCTCGCCTGCGGCGGATCGGATCCCGAGACTCGACTTCCCGGACCCGCTCCACCGCCTCCTTCTGCGAAATGACGTGCTCGCAGAAGGAGGCCATCGCTGCCCACGACCTCTCCCTGTCCACCATGGCACGAACCACAGTGGGCAAGGAGAGGTCGCGCCCCACCTGGGCCACGAGCTCCGCCCGCTGAACCGCCCAAGCTGGACAGTCCGCGAGCGTGTGCGACGCCGTGTCGGAATCGGCGCCGCACTCGTGGCACTCACCGGACGCTTCACGCCCGGCCACCCGCCACAGATACCTCCCGAAGCAACCATGTCCAGAAAGCATCTGTGTCAGGCGGAAGGTGAGGACCCCATGCCTCCTGGCGACCCAGCCCTGGAGAATGGGCTGGATGGCCGAAATCGTCCAGCCTCCTGCACTGGGCGATTCCAGCCGCCGCCTCCATTGGCGGAGGAGCTCTTCCTGAACTTCCCTCCGCCAATCCACCTCTACCACCGCCGAGTCTCCCCCCGATGAACGGGCTTCAACTCTGCGGCGGTAGGCCTGAGCGAGCACCTTGGCCTCCAGGTCCCAGGGAGGGGACCCAGCCAAGGCGCAGGCAGATCCTCATCCGAATCAGCGGGGCTCCCGCGATCCTTCCGGTCCCTTTTCTTTGAGCGGGCACGTTTAACAGTGCCACTCATGTCCTCCAATGATATGCATTTTGATAGGTCCCGCAGAGAAACTGACCTTTCTCCTAAGATCGGACTCCGAGACCCATATCCACTCTTTTTGGAACTGCGCGCAGGATTGCGCCGCGTTCCCACACACGTATCCGCGGAAACACCAGCCAAGCCGGTTTCGATTCCGCCGACACCCCCTCCTGTCTCCTCCGAAGCACTGGTTGCCCCCCCAGATACAATGGGGCGACCGAGGCCAGTATTACACGGCACCCGCAAAATTATATTCGCGGACTGCGGTGCAACACTGGTCGCGGTGAGGTATTCCCCGGGTGAACCGGGACCCTCCTGGGTAGTCGATACTATAAGTTTGTCCATTGCTTCATTGTTGTTTTGTGTTTGGTTACCCTAACGACCGAACTCCCATCGGCCATTCATCTTGTCGGCAGGTATGACCTTAAGATTGGGTGAGGCCCTCGCGACTGGATTCCCCCCCAGCCACTCATCCCCTCGGCGAGCCTCAAAACCTTGGGATTAGGGGTAATTTTTTAGAGAGGTTTTCTTCCTCGCGACCCGAAGGTCCCCGCTCCCATCGCTGGGTTAACGGGTTTGGCTGACGGAGGCCGAAGCCGTGTCCAGCAAGACTAAACTAGCCAAAACCGAACGCGCCAACCAGTTGAAGACTCATTCCACCCCAGAGCCCCCAGCCTATCAGAATTGCCCTCTGCTAACAGAGGGACAATCAGAATCAGCAACCCTACCCCCCCTACCCCACGGTCCGTTCGCCAGGTCCAGGGAATACATATTGCATTATTCCGTAGGCCTGCCCAGGGTGCGCCACGAGGAGGCCAACCGCTAAAGCACCCAACCCCAGCAGAAACCTTTTTTTTTTTTTTTTTTTTATACAGGAAAAAACCCCTTATGGGTACCACCGACCGACGGGGACGATCGGTGGTTATGTCGGACTCGCACCGACTAAAACAACCTGTATGCTCCACCACGCTGCTGGTGGCGGGTATAGGGTACCCATGAAGACATGCCCCCCATCCCCGCCAGCAGCAACTCTGTACCCCAGAGTGCGCCACCTCTGGGTCGGGACCTCTCTAAAAGTGGCCCCTCCCTCCGCTGGACGATACATCGGGAGCACCAGATGCATCGAACGCCTCGGGGACCTTATAAGGAGGGCGTCCGATTAACCCCGTTCGGAACGCCCAGAAGGTCCCCGTTAGGGCGGCATGCGATGGTCTTGGACGAGTCGCCTGCGCCCGGCTCGCCTGCGGCGGATCGGATCCAAGGACTCGACTTCCCGGATCCGCTCCGCCGCCTCCTTCCGCGAGATGACGTGCTCGCAGAAGGAGGCCATCGCTGCCCACGATCGCTCCCTGTCCACCATGGCACGAACCACAGTGGGCAGGGAGAGGTCGTGCCCCACCTGTGCCACGAGTTCCGCCCGCTGAACCGCCCAAGCTGGACAGTCCGCGAGCGTGTGCAGCGCCGTGTCAGAATCGGCGCCGCACTCGTGGCACTCACCGGACGCTTCGCGCCCGGCCACCCGCCACAGATACCTCCCGAAGCAACCATGTCCGGAAAACATCTGTGTCAGGCGGAAGGTGAGGACCCCATGCCTCCTGGCGACCCAGCCCTGGAGAATGGGCTGGATGGCCGAAATCGTCCAGGCTCCTGCACTGGGCGATTCCAGCCGCCGCCTCCACTGGCGAAGGAGCTCCTCCTGAGCTGCCCTCCGCCAGTCCACCTCTACCGCCGCTGAGTCTCCCCCCGGTGAACGGGCTTCAACTCTGCGGCGGTAGGCCTGAGCTAGCACCTTGGCCTCTAGGTCCCACGGAGGGGACCCGGCCAAGGCGCAGGCCGCCTCGCCAGAGATGGTCCGGTAGCCCCGCACAACTCTAACCGCCATGACTCTCTGCGCCCTGCGCAGCAGGGGCACCGATCTGGCGGTCAGCCGCTCCGCCCATACGGGAGCGCCGTACAGGGCCATCGACCTAACCACCCCGGCGTATAGGCGCCACCCCAGCAGAAACCTAACCTAACCTAACCTAACCTAACCTAACCTAACCTAACCTAACCTTTTTTTTTTTTATTTTTTTTTTATTATACAGGAAAAAACCCCTTATGGGTACCGCCGCCCAACGGGGACAGGCGGCGGTTATGTCGGACTCGCACCGACTAAAACGACCTGTGTGCTCCACCACGCTGCCAATGGCAAGGACAGGGTATCATTGTACATTTTGCCCCCATCCCGCCGACAGCTCTGATCCCAGAGAATAAACACCTCCAGGTAGGGGCCCCTCGAAAGAGAAACCCCCCTCCGCTAACCGGTGCATCGGGAGCACCAGATGCACCGACCGCCTCGGGGACCTGTAAGCCAGGTGTCCGATGTACCCCGTTCGGAACACCCGAAGGTCCCCAGTTAGGGCGGCAGACGATGGGCTTGGGCGAGTCACTAACACCTGGACTCACCAGCAGCAGATTGGATCCAGAACAACAGTTCGTGGAACCGCTCCGCCGCCTCCCTCCGCCCCCCTCCGCAGAGCTAAAGGAGGCCATCGCTGCCCACGATCGCTCCCAGCCCACCGTGTTTGCTATGTCACGGTCGACAGGGAGAGATCGCGCCCCAAGTAGGGGCCCCAACGCCTTGGTGGGCGTTTCCGCCCCCACCGGGTAATTTTTTATAGAGGTTTTCTTCCTCACAACCCGAAGGTCCCCGTTCCCATTGCTGGGCTTCCGGGTTTCACCGACGGTGGCCGTAACCATGTCCAGCCAGACTTAGAGTAAGCCCAACTGGACCCGTCGCTCATTAGGGACTTCACCCCAACCCCCCCGAAGTCCCCGGCCCGTCCAGATTGCCCTCTGCTAATCAGAGGGACAACTGGATTGGCCACCCCTCAGTGGTCCGTTCGCCAAGACTAAGCTTGCCCAGGGTGCGCCACGAGGAGGCCGACCACTTTGGCACCCCAACCTAACCTAACCTAACCTAACCTAACCTAACCTTTTTTTTTTTTTTTTTTTATACAGGAAAAAACCCCTTATGGGTACCACCGACCGACGGGGACGATCGGTGGTTATGTCGGACTCGCACCGACTAAAACAACCTGTATGCTCCACCACGCTGCTGGTGGCGGGAGCAGGGTGCCTTATTTGACCCCACTCCCGCCAGCAGCAACTCTGAACCCCAGAGTGCGCCACCTCTGGGTCGGGGCCTCTCTAAAAGTGGCCCCTCCCTCCGCTGGACGATGCATCGGGAGCACCAGATGCATCGACCGCTTCGGGGACCTTATAAGGAGGGCGTCCGATTAACCCCGTTCGGAACGCCCAGAAGGTCCCCGTTAGGGCGGCATGCGATGGTCTTGGACGAACCGCCTGCGCCCGGCTCGCCTGCGGCGGATTGGATCCCGAGACTCGACTTCCCGGACCCGCTCCGCCGCCTCCTTCTGCGAAATGACGTGCTCGCAGAAGGAGGCCATCGCTGCCCACGACCTCTCCCTGTCCACCATGGCACGAACCACAGTGGGCAAGGAGAGGTCGCGCCCCACCTGTGCCACGAGCTCCACCCGCTGAACCACCCAAGCTGGACAGTCCGCGAGCGTGTGCGACGCCGTGTCGGAATCGGCGCCGCACTCGTGGCACTCACCGGACGCTTCGCGCCCGGCCACCCGCCACAGATACCTCCCGAAGCAACCATGTCCGGAAAGCATCTGTGTCAGGCGGAAGGTGAGGACCCCATGCCTCCTGGCGACCCAGCCCTGGAGAATGGGCTGGATGGCCGAAATCGTCCAGCTTCCTGCACTGGGCGATTCCAGCCGCCGCCTCCATTGGCGGAGGAGCTCTTCCTGAGCTTCCCTCCGCCAATCCACCTCTACCACCGCCGAGTCTCCCCCCGATGAACGGGCTTCAACTCTGCGGCGGTAGGCCTGAGCGAGCACCTTGGCCTCCAGGTCCCAGGGAGGGGACCCAGCCAAGGCGCAGGCCGCCTCGCCGGAAATGGTCCGGTAGCCCCGCACGAGTCTGACCGCCATGATCCTCTGCGCTCTCCGCAGCAGAGGCAGGGACACCGCAGTCAGCCGCTCCGCCCACACGGGAGCGCCGTACAGGGCCATAGAGCGGACCACTCCGGCATAAAGGCGCCGGCAGCCTGCATTAGGCCCCCCCAGATTCGGGAGGAGCCTGCTCAGGGCTCCGGCGGTCGCCGTTAGCTTGGGGGCGAGCCGCCGGAAGTGGGCCTCGAACGTCCATCGGCTGTCGAGGAGCAATCCCAGGTACCGTAGAGTACCCGAGATTTCGATGGACGTCCCACCCACCACCAACCGGGAGCCCACTGGGGGCGCCATCCGAGGCCTGTGGAAGCAAATGGCTTCGGATTTCTCCAAGGCCACCCCCAGTCCCAACCGGCGAATCCGGGCCACAACGTGAGCCGTGGCCGCGGTCGCCAGCACTCGGGCCTCCCGGTGGGTGCTCGCGCGGGCAGTCACGAGGGTGTCGTCTGCGTAACAGAACAGACGCACCCCTGGAAGCATTTGCCCACGCAGCACCCAGTCGTAACCGATGTTCCACAGGAGGGGGCCAAGAACCGACCCCTGTGGAACACCGCACGACATTCTCTGCTCCTTCCACGCACCCCCAGCCGTCGGGTACCTGACAGCGCGGTCAGCCAGATAGTCACTGACCACACGCTGCAGGTACATGGGGATGCGGTGGAAGCGCAGGGCCTCCTTAATCACCCCCCAGGGCAAGGTGTTGAATGCGTTAGCGATGTCCAACGACACCGCCAACACCACCTCGCGCCTGGTTGTCGCCTCCTCCGCCAGAAGTCTCACACCCTCGATACAGTCGAGGGTGGACTTGCCCTGGCGAACCTAACCTAACCTAACCTAACCTAACCTAACCCAGTCGCGCGCTAAGTCCCGTGCAGGTACGACACGCACAAGTGCCGCGGCTACCCATACAAAGTTCGTAAAATCAGTTTTAGTGGCAAAAGTTTGATTTTATATTAGTGCTATATATCAAACGAAAGGTTATAAAAAGTGCTACAAAACGGTGAAAACCGCGTGAAAATTGGTGGAAAATTGAGAAAGTTCTCAATATAAAAAGAATTTTCCACAGCGGTTTGTCGGACAAATCCGCGTGCGGCGTGTGTTTTATCGCCTTAACACCCAAATTTGGAAGTGCTATCCAGTAAAGTATTAAACAAAGTACAATTGTGCAAATTTTCGGATTTTTTGGACTAAAAACAAAATTACTGTAAGTGTTTGTTTACAAAATTTTTTCCTATAAAAACAGTTTTCAGCTAAAAAATAGTGTTAAAATTAAAGATTTAAATTATTCAAAATTATATTAGGGTAAAACTTAGTGCGGTGAACTGGAATCAGTTTAAACCAAAATTTTAAGTGCTCAAATTAAAAAGATATTCGAGTTTTAAATTTAGTGAAAAACTTAAATACAAGTTTTAAATAGTGATTCCCACTCGGACTCCCAACGCTGGGCTGCTTTTTTGCCCTTGTCTGAAAGGGCAGAGGCTTGGCTACCCAATGGTATAACCAGATCACCGAAATCAGGATGGCCGGCTAATAAACAAAGAGTGCGGCCCCGAAAAGGGATGTCTTGATTTTTAATTTTAATTTCCCCCCTTTTAATATAATTTCGCGGCAGAGATATGTATATTAATAGTTTTCTTATCTATCCTAGTTGCCTTATGCAAAATTTCAGTCCCGGGAGTCCTTTAGTTTTTTATTAAATTCAAAAAATGTCGAGAGTCGTCCTTCCGACGAACTCCGATATAACGTTGTTTGGAGGTGTTTTTAATGGGAACTTTTTGTCCACCCGGGTTTTAGCATGTTCCCGGGGACCTAGGGGGACAAAAATTTGCATAGCTCATTTTTAAAGCCTCCTCTTCCTGGATATAAATTTTTCCCGGTCAAATTCTGTCCAGGAAAAAACCTCGTGGCCGAAATGGGGTTATCTTACGTGTTTATAGGGCGCGGCTCCAAGGCGGTCACGTGGCCCATAGCGTGATATCGTCATCGGTTTGGTCAGGCGCGAGTCGGATTAGGACCATGACGTCACGTTTTAATTTATTTGTATGGAGACGGAATCACGCGGCGGCCGCGTGAACACCACGTGACCACCCCGTGCTCCGTCTTCTCATTAAGTCGGTAGCGGTCGGTACCTGAGTTCCGACCCGACGCCGGGTCCGGACGTTCCGACTATTTCGAGCATTCGGACCCGACATCGGGTCTCCCATCACCCCCTATGACCCCCCGGGGGTGCGACAAAAATGTCGCAATGTCGCGCGACAGATCCGCGACATGTACTTGTGACATCCCGCCCCCTCCTTTCCCCACTGTCAATATCCAAAACCACCTCCCGCGCCCACCCTCTTCCTCAAAACATGCCCTACCTAGTCCAATAGAGAGTTAAATCCGAATTTCCCAAAAACTAATCCACCCACATCTCTTGCATCCCCCCATATTTTCGAAATTTAAAAACGGATCCCATAGCCCAAAGAGTCCCTCTAAACACCCGCACAAAAATTTTCCTAGTTTCAGTTTTCCCGACCCCGGGAAATAGCGGGAAATGCGCGACCTATGATAGCCCTAAGTAAGTTAAAATAGAATTTTCAAAATTTTAATCCGCCCATATCTTTGGCATCCTAGCATATTTTCAAAATCTAAAAATTGGGTTAGTATCCCAAAAAGTCCTCCTAAAGGCACACATAAAAATTTTTCACTTTAAATTAGTCTATTACTTACTTGCAGGGGGGTCATCTCGCATACCCTTGGGGGTAGGCGGGGTACGGGCCTCGAGGCGAACCTCTTTGCCCGGGCCGGTCCTCGCAGGCTTTAATGGCCTGGACTATGTTCGGGCCGTAGGCCCAGGTCACCTAGGTGACCTAAGGGTTGTCGGGTTCGGTGGGGGGGCCTAGGAGTGGTAGCTCCCAGACCGCGATGTCCAAATCGGGGGTGTCTCGTCCGGTGGTAGTGGTGTTTCGTTCGGGTGGTTGTGTCGTATCCGGTGGTGTCGCCCTCTCGCCCGTCGCGTCGTCCTCGTCGTCGCCGTCGTCGTCCGTGTCGGGCCGCGGTGACGGTGATCGCAGGAGCTCGCGAGGCAGGGAACGCCCCTCGGGTGGTCGTGCGTGGAGTGGCGCGATGCCGTGAAGGTGAACGTGCGCACTGTTGTCCGCTCGCGCGAACATTCGGCGCGCAAGGCGACGAACGAACTCCTCCACGGTCGGCATTTGGGTGTCTCTGTGCACGACGTCGTTCCGCACATACCTCGGGGCTCCTACGATCATTCGCAGGCAGCGATTCTGCTGGACTTGAAGTCTTCGCCTCTGGTACGCTGAACATAGTGCGTACCAGGCGGGTGCCGCATACGTCAAGCGCGAGCGGACGTAGGCACCGTAGACCCGCAGTTTGGTGGTGACAGGTAGATGGGATGTGAACAGCGTGTGGAGCTGGGACCTGGCAGCAGCAGCTTGGCCCACGGCACGGTTCACCATGGGGACCATGCGCAGGCTGCGGTCCAACTCACACCCCAAGAACCTCACTGTGGTCTTCCACTCTACGTCCTGGCCTCGCAGAGTGAGTTGACGTAGCGGCTTGGAGCGACTGGTCAGCAAAGCGGCCGTCTTCCCGACGTTGACGGCCATTCTCCACTTGTCCAGCCATTCCGGCAACAAGTCCAGCAGACGCTGCATGCGGTTAGTGGCGACGATCTGGTGGTAGGACGACGCGAAATACGCGCTGTCGTCAGCGAAGAGCGACAACAGCACGTCCTCCTCCCCTTCCCGCAGATGGTGGCGCAGGGTGGGGATGTCATCCGTATACGCCGCGTATAAGCGCGGCGATATACAACTGCCCTGGGGTACTCCGGCTTGGATGGTGCGTGGTTGGGATTCGGCACCATCCACTGCCACGTAAAAGCTACGGCCGCTAAGGAATGACGCCAGCACTCGCACATAAGCAGGCGGCATGGTGGTATCCAGGATCTTGACCAGGAGCCCGGCGTGCCACACGCGATCGAAAGCCTTCTCGATGTCGAGAAAGACCCCCACGGTGTAGCGCCCGTTGTTCCGCTCACTGGTCAGGTGGTTAATGACCCTCGCCAGCTGGAGCGTCGTCGAGTGGCCGCTGCGGAATCCAAACTGCTCCTCGCGCAGGGGCAGGTGAGGCGTGACTCGACGCAGCAGCAGACGCTCGAACAGCTTGGCTATGTGCGAGAGCAGGGTGATCGGCCGGTAGCTTCCAGGCAGGCGGCGGTCCTTCCCCGGCTTGGGAAGAACTATGATCTTCCCGGTCTTCCACGCCTCTGGGAAGTGGCCGGTGCGGAGTACTCCATTGAACAGTCTCGTGAGCGCTACGAGACCCGTTCGGGGCAGCAGCATCAGCGCGGCGTTGGTGATTCCGTCGGAGCCTGGCGCTTTTCGCTTGTCAAGGCGAGCAGCGACCGACCGCAGCTCTGACAGGGAGATGAAGTCCTCTCCCCGGAGCGGCGGTGTAGGGGCCGACAGGAACCTCTCCAGTTTGTCCTGGACAGCCGCGTGATGATGGATGACGTGGAGGTTGGAGGTGTTGGGGGCGTTGGGCGTAAAAGTCTTTTCCAGGTGGTCCGCCAGAATCTCAGCACGATCCTTGGCGGCGTAGGTGCGTTTACCCGCACCATCGAGCAGCGGGTAAACGGGGGTGTCGTGTCCGGTAAGTTGCTTGCAGAGAGAGTACAGCGCTGTGTCATGTTCCGTCGCTCGATCGACGGTATACTCCCACCGCGCCTCGTCGAGAGCGACTATGGCACGCGCGATTTTCTCTGCAAGCCGGTTCAAGTCAGCCTTCACCCTGGGGCAACGAGTGCGGGCCCATAGGCGGCGCAGGGTGCGCTTCCGTCTGAGCATGCAGCGGAGCGAGCTTGGCAGGTCCTTCCTTCGGTTGGTGTGTGGTGAAGTCGACGTGGTGGTGGTCGCTGCTGCCTTGGCGGCGATGATCGCCTCGGTGACGAGTGCAGCAGCATCGTCGACTTCCGAAGGGGTGGTGATCGGGCCTGCTAGCTCAAGCCCGGCGAGCTCGGCGGTGTAGCGCTCCCAGTTAGTCCGCATGCGCGGCGGGCGGGGCACTAGGAAGCCTCCCTGGGTGGCTAGGGTGACCAAAACCGGTAGGTGTTGGGTGTCGAGATCGTAGAGGACCTCGACATCAAACGGGTGGTCGAGTCTGTGGTGCAACACGATGTCGATGACGTCCGGCTGGGCGCGCGGGTCGGTGGGTATGTGGGTCGGCGCTCCTGGACCCACCACACCGTACCCGCTCCTCACGCTATCTTCGTGCAGGCGCCTCCCGTCCGCAGTGATAATTCGCGATCCCCACGCGTGATGTTTCGCGTTGAGATCGCCCATGATCACTGCGGGTCCCTGCTGTGCGAAGATGGTCCCGACATCCGTGTTGCAAAAGGTCAGTCCGGGTGGTTTGTAGGCGGCATAGATACGGAGCTCTTCGTTCCCTACGTTGACTCGCACTCCCTGTGTGCGAGTGCTACTGAACGGGGTGTGCTCCAACTCCTCATGTATGATGTCCCTCCGCACCAGAGCGGCCGTACCTCTGTACGGGTGGCCCCGGGGAGAGACTTCGTCGCGACGATACACGAAGTAGTTGGGCACGCGGAGCTCGACGCTATCCGTGAGTTTAGTTTCGCCCAGGAGGATAACGTGGACGTCCTGCGACTGGGCGAGTAAAATTAGCTCACGGACGTGACCTCTTATGCCGCCCGGATTCCAATATAAGATTCTTAGGGCGGTCATTGATACGACCGCCCAAATTGGGTTATAGCCGCCGTGATGGCACCGACGACGTCCCTGGTTGCCAGGTAAGTTGTGAGCGCTGCCATTAGCGCCTCAATGAGGACCCGGACAATGTTATTTATGCCCGAGTCCTGTGCTGAGGGTGGCGGGAGGGAAGTTAGATGTTGCGGCACTTGTGGCTCCGCATCGCTCGAAGTTAATCGGAGGCCGCGGCTTCTCGGCGCCTCGGCAGTTATGGGTTGTGGCGCCAGTGATGACGATGTTGGCGGCTGAGGATGCGGTGTGGACGCGGCGGCGGGCTCGACGTTAGCGGGCCTCGGCTGCCTGCGCCTGCGCCGATTTCTTTTCTTTTTCCCCGCCAGCGGTTCCCCTCTGGCTGTTGGGACGTTAGCCGGCGGCTGGAGCGTCGTCGGTGGGGGCACCGTCGGTACACCGTGCGCTCCCTCCGGACGCGCATTCGTCCCTGCCGTAAACACGGCGGGCGTCGGAGGGGCGCTACTGAGTGCGGTGGGGGCGGAGGCGGCACGTACGGCTACTGCGGGACGTGCTGCTGGAGCGGCGGTTGTCGGACCGGCCGGTGTTGTGGTTGGGGGGGGAACTTGCCCTCTCCCCCCTGCCCTCTTCTTCGCCGGCTCGTTCGGCCGCGGCGGCGCGATGTCGATTCCGCGCCTTCGCGCCTCTCGTCGGAAGACAGGACACTTTCTGTCGCGTGCCAAGTGCGCCTTTCCACAGTTGGCGCACTTGGGAGCTTCTTCCAGGGCCCTATCACAATCTTGGGATATGTGCCCACCTGCACAGCGGACACATTTAGGTGGCCGGTGACAGTTGGCCGATGAATGGCCAAACTGTTGGCAGCGATGACACTGTGGTGGCCCACGTCCACCCTTCCAGGCCTCAATAGTGAGGCCGGGCATCGATAGTAACTCGGTCTCGCGATAAAGGTGACCGAGCTCTTCATGGGTCAAGTGCTCCAGCTGCACAAAGAATGTGCAGCCGTGCCGCCCTCTGACCGCCGGGAGGGCCCTCGCTCGGTCCGCCGGATACCCAAGGGTGCGCAGCGCCGTTACGACTTCTTCCGGCGGGGTGTCTTGGGGTAGCCCCCTGATAGCTACCTTGGTGGGCAGGGTGGACGCTGGGCTATAACAAAACCAAGCTATCGTAGGGTCTTCTTTAGCGGCGTCAACCATGTAGCGTTGGAGGACTCTGAACTCCTCCACCGACTTGGGTAAGAATCGCACCCCCTTGCCCATTGGACGGGCATTGGGTGCGTGGCCTAGTTTGCCCCTGATGGCGCTGAAGTGCTTCGTCCAATTTGGGAAGCACTCCACCGTGATGGGGGGATATTCAGACCGCGCTGTCTTCGGTCCTGCTACAGTTGGTTGTTGCTGGCGCTGTTGTTCAGCCTGGCGCTGTTCAAGCGCTCGAGGCGACGGCGGTGCGGCGGCGGCTGCGGCGTAACCAGAGGGTCCGGCTTGAGGTGAGGTAGGGCGAGACGTCACCATTGGTGACAGCGAGGCCAGAACAGCGTAACTGGTGGAGTCACCAGGCCAGCTGTCTGACTCCTGCGTCTCACCAGCAATGTGGGTCTGCCCTCCTGTTACTACTTGTGGCGCGGGGGGCAGTGGTTTTGGTTGCCGAGCGTAGGTTTTTAAACCCGCTGGTTCCACAGGTGGTGGTTGTGGTGATGGTAGTGGCGTCGGTGAACGGTCCGTCTTCGGACGCTTATCTTCACCCTCTTGTGACCCGGGTGATGAGTCGTCGGCACGTGGTCGCTTCGGCGCATCTACGCCCGATGTATACTCAGATACATCGGCCGTGATTAGAGAAGTGGCGGGCTCCGACGACTGTCGCTCGCCGGTTATCGACCGGAAGCGAGGACGAGGTGCTGGTTGCGCTGGTGCTGGCGCTGTCGGCACGAACGGAACGACATTCCGTAACTCGCGCCTTACGACGGCGTGTGGGAAAGCGGGACGCTCCCCCCTGATGCGTTGGTCCTTAGGGGGGGGCTCCCCCCTTCCGGACATGGTACACGATTATTCGTGCGTGCTTTACAGTGCCTACTTCTTTGCGAGTATGGCTCCGAACTCCCTCGGCGCGTGCAACCCAGCCGGGTGAGACCCCTAGGGGAGGCCCAGCTAAGCGCCCGCGAGCGGGAACGGAAACCACACACGCGTGGGAAGGAAGGACGGCGGTGTCACAGTGGGCACGTCTACAATCACCTTTTCCAATGAAAAGCAAATTACTTACTTTTTATTAATTTACTTTAGTACCAAGTTGCCAACCTTTTGTTAGCAACTATGGTAAAAATTTGGATTTAGCGCCGCTCGAAAGCGCGGCCCGACTCTGAACCACTACGTAATATGGGTGGACGTAGTGTTCGGAGTCCCGCCACCCAGTTACGCGCGGTACTTTGCCATGTAGTTCATAGATGGCGGTAAATGCGCGGATTGGGATGGTGCAAAAAATTATTTTCAAAATTTAACTGTCATGGCTCGCACGTTCCCCAAAAAATCCATGGCATGTATCCTACCCCCCCCCCTCCCTCCCCCCCCCCCGACCGACCAACCTCCCCTTTTTCGGAGTTTTCCTGCCCAACTTCGGCCTCACTCTCACTTAATGAGATGAGTATATCTTATCATGTTTTCCAAATTAAATTCTCCTCCAACTTAAATTAATTTAATCAAAACAATAAACATGACAGACTGACTGACTCAAGACATTCCAAATCGGGCCGCACGACCCCCTTCTCTCTGGTGTGCAACACACGGACTTAAACGTTTGTGACAAACTTTTTGACGGCCTATACACCGTCTTACAAAACGGACACTTAAATATTGTGTGACAATAAACTTTTACTTAACAAGACAGTATTATTGTCTGTCTTTCTTATTCCTAAGACCCGCGACAGCTTTTTACACTGTCCGCGTATATATTACTACGGACGAGGTAGCTATCTACACTGCTTTTTTAGAAAACCAGACGAAACTTCCATTGACAATCAACATAATGTTTGGAATTCGGACCCCTTTAAAAAAAACCCACCAACCAAGGTGGTAAATCACCTCAGAGCTCTGTTGAACCGAAAGCCGGACCTTCTGTCTCTTCAGCAGCTTTGACGAGGGTAAGGAGGAGTATCGGAGAAGATGAAAGTGGAAAACGGGGATCGGAACAAAACCCTTCCGTCCCCTCACCCACTTACTCCTAAACAACTCAAGGAACTTGAAGCGAGAAATAAAAGGCGACATTGAAGATCAATTAAATTATTTAAAGGAGATTGTGAGGATATCCGAAGAGAAACTACTGTATGTGGAAACACAGTTAAAAATTTTCAAAGAAAGCAAGGAACCCCCACGAAGAAGCGTTGCTGAAGTAGGCTCGGAAGGAATAATGGAAATAACGTCGTCCTTACTTAAAATAATTGAGAACATTGGTTTGATAGACCAGAATATAGAACTCACAAAGGAGATTAAGGAGGGACTGATAGAACAAAATAACCTTGTAAAAACACATATGAGTCACACAGCAGAGATCAAAGAAGAAGTGGGAAAATTGCGAAAAGAGCATGCATCTTTAGCAACACACAATGCGAAGCACACCTTGGAAATAAAAGAAGAAGTAGGTAAACATAGCAAGGAGCACTCCACCCTTATCCGTGAAAATACACAGCATACCCTCGACCTCAAAGTAGAACTGGAGAAAAAGAAAGGCGAACAAGATAGCGTTACACCCACGTACGCAAGTGTCGTGGCGAAAGCAGCCGAAAAACGCAAGATCCCGACACTTCATTCAGTGGCAATCTCATCGAAAGACGAGATGAAGTCGGGGGAGCAAATCCTCACTGAACTAAGAGGTATAGTAAGAGCAAAGGAGGACGGAATAAAGGTGGAAAATGTGAGAAAAGCGAATCACCGAAAGGTTATTCTTGGGTGTCGCTCCAAAGAAGAGAGGACGAAAGTAGCGGAAAAAATTAAATCTGCCGGTGGAAACCTCGTTGTGGAGGATATACAAAATAAGGATCCGCTCATCGTGCTGAAAGATGTCCTGTCCTATAATAAGGATGAGGACATTATCACCGCACTGAGGAACCAGAACGACGAGGCTTTCAAAAATAGCACAGAAGGCGAAAATAGGCTAGAAGTGAAATACAGGCGACGTGCAAGAAACCCTCTTACCAGTCATGTGGTGCTGAAAGTTTCACCCAAGCTGTACAACACCTTCGTAACCTCCGGAGTGGCATACATTGACTTCCAGAGGGTCAGAGTGGAGGACCAGACACCACTTGTGCAGTGTTCCCGGTGTTTAGGCTACGGCCACACAAGGAAATACTGTGCAGATGAAGAAGAGACATGTAGCCACTGCGGGGGTCCGCATAGGAAGACCGAGTGCGAGCAGGCTCGTGTGGGCGTGGAACCGACGTGCTGCAACTGCAAAAGGGTTAAACTGCCTGAAATGACACATAATGCCTTCAGCGACGAGTGCCCAGTTCGGCAAAAATGGGATAAGTTGGCCAGGGCAACAATAGCATATTGCTAAAGGCGTCCCGGGCAACAAGAACAACGCAGCAAATAAAAAGACATTTGGACTTAAAGTATACAGTGCAGGAAGCAATGGCGATACTCCGGCACATGTTTGCTAAGGAGCATTAATACTGAGACTATTAGACCTAGCAAATAAAGCGGACAATGTCACCATTGTCATGTAAATACAATAGTTATTTCCAAGTAGGTTAAAGATAAAGTATTAAATAGATTAAGTCTGTAAATACATAGTAGTAATAAAAGAATAGTCCCTAAGTATAATTTTATACTATTGAGGGAGTATGTCGTAAAATGTACATAGATAAATATTATATAGGAAATAAATATAGTATAGACATTCCGAAATAAGTTAGCCGAAGAAATTTAAAGATACAAATTAGTTGTAACAATGCCTAATAGTAATGCTATCATCATTTAGATATATAAATGTGGTAACATTAATTGAAGATATTTAAAAATAGGGTAAATAAGCAAACAGTAAATACAAATTGTAGCTGAATATAAGTCGAACCTTAGTTTAGAACTTAAGTATTTGAACAATAGTCGAACGTAACGTAAATCTGAGACAAACAAAACACGTCCTTCATGATACAAGTTGCTAAAATAAAGTCAATAATTTGTTATAATAATTACAAATAGAATACACAAATTTTGAAATTATATATTAGTAGTTCAGTACGAATACAAGTTAAATGTAATGCAAATTTTAGATAAATAATAATATGTCCTTAATAATAATCGTCCTTAAAATAAAGTCTTATTGTTAAAAATAAGATAGATTAAAAACTTAGTACAAATTGTATTGTAAACAAAAAATTGTAACAATAGTCGTAAGATTAAATATTGTAAGAAATATTGTAATACCCATTCAGGGTAAAACAAAAAACATAAAATATATAAAAATATTGTCGCCTTACAAGGGCCTTGATCAAGTCAGGGGAAGTGGAAAAAAAAAAAAAAAAAAAAAAAAAAAAAAAAAAAAAAAAAAAAAAAAAAAAAAAAAAAAAAAAAAAAAAAAAAAAAAAAAAAAAAAAAAAAATCTACGGTCGCTAACAGCCACAAAACCGCACGCTCTTGGTTTTAAAATTCATTATCTCCGGAAGTACGGATCCGATCTCTTTGAAATAAGTGTCAAAATGTGCGCATTAGTGCTTTCTTTAAAGTGACACATCACAACAGTATCGGACGACAGTGATTAAAAAGTGAGAGGTGAAAAACATACCTTTTTTAAGGTTAATTTCGTAAAATTAGGCAGTTTATCTGTGCTAGTGCAGAGAATAGTGTAGTGTGCGTGAAACATCAAACGCCATCAGATAGAGCCGGGTTGGCTCTATTACCGAGATATTTTTCCGCGGTGGAAAACAATAGTTTTCCCGCGAAAAATAAGGTTTTTCACAAACGAGCACGTGCTTTTTTCACCACGTGCTCACTGAAGGAGAAGAGAGAAAAATCTGAAATTCACGGACAAGAAAGGTACTATCTTCACAAAGCTTTTGGCATCAAGAAAGAAATTTTTGGACATTTAGTTTTTGAAAAAAGTAAAATTAAATGAAAAAACTTTAAACATTAATAACTTTTAAAATAGATCTTTGATCTATAGTTTTTAAATTGTTAATTGTTGCGCGCTAAGACCGTTTGAGTGTATACAAAATTTTAAAAAAATTTATTGACTAAATTTGGAGATATAAGCAAAAAGTGCAGAAATCGGTCCCCACAGTCTCCTGAAAAATTTTTCTATGAAAATAATTTGTTTTATTATTTCTATAGATAATCCTCTATTTTAGGTATATTTTGGTGCTTTTAGAATAATTTTAAGATTAACGGTTCTGAAGATATTGAATTTTATGTAAATTTATTAAAATTAATTAAAAATCATAGGAAAAATAAATTTCGAAGTATACCATTAGTTTCAAAATAGTGTTTTGAGTCCTTTAGACCCAAAACAAAATTAAGATTGCTCTTAAATTAAGGAATTTCTCTTTTTCCGAAATTTTTAGATTTTTTGCGGAAAACTTCAAATCGTAATAACTTCAGAACCGTACAGCGTACAAGGATCGGATTTTCACTGTAGTGGTTGAAAAAATTATTTTGTTACATTAAGTAAAAAATTTTGGTGAAAATTGCACTTTAAAATTTTCGATAAAATTACCATAAAAGGAGTAAACTTTAGGTGAAGCCACACAGCGTGCAAAAAGTCCGAGACTTCTACGACAAAGGGTTGCGGAGATATAGTCTTTTTAAAATTGACTTTGACATTACGGCGGCCATATTGGCAAATTTTGGTAGGTTATAACTTCTAAACGGTTTGACTTAGAGACTTGGGGTTTTCGGTTTTGGGCAACTCAAGTAATAAACTTTCTATCTTATAAGTTTTGGCTCAATTGGAGGCCATCTTTTTTGGGGGCCCCAAAAAGGGCGTCATCGCATAGAGGCAAAAAAGCTGAGCCCAAAAAACCCAAACACCGAGACTCTACGACCCATAGGTTCCGAGTTGTAGGCTTTTGAAAATTGGGTCTGACAACTCCGACGCCATCTTGGAAAACTTAGAACGCTTGTAACTTTGGACCCTTTGGTCGTGGAGCATCGGGGTTTTCACTAGTGACGTTAGCTAGCAACGAGCCATCCGATAGTTTCCCTTCCAGTGGCTTTTGACACTTTACGAAAATCGAAGGTCAAAGACTTACCCGTCGGATAGATCTCGCCGAGATCAATTCGGGAAGCCAAAACTCGAGAAATTTGGCCCAGTAGTTACTGAGAAACGGCAAATTCCGCAAATTTGAGACGCCATCTTGGAAAAACGGAATTTGTCGTAGCTCCTGAACCCGGGGACGTAGAATACTGCGATTGGTATCATTGAAAAAGGCTCGGGGAGACCAATTCGACTATCTTATTAGACCGACTCTACATAGAGTCAGAAAAAATTTTCGACTCTACTTTTTTGGTAGTTGTTCTTAGAAGGCTATTTTAGTCTGACAGCTAACTGTTGACATAGCTCTACCTATATTTAGGAGAGTTATTAGAACTTAAGAAGATTTTAAGGAAACTTAATTAAATTTTATTATTTACTTAACGTTGACGCATACCTCCACAAAATGTTTCCGAGAACACCCGTTAAGCCGACTGACAAGGGCAGTGCATTGCCCATGGGTAGAAATAAAACATTTAGTATTGCTCGACGCTATTCTTCTATCAATTTCTTTATGCATTGTATCTTTAGGGGCTACTAACTGTCCTAAATATATATACTCTTCTACATACTCTATTTTTTTTCCTATTTAAAGTTATGTTATATGCCTGTGAACCATTAGTCATAATTTAGAATTATTTGATAGAAGAATAGCCAATACTTGGAAAAGATATTGGTCTCTGAGTGAAATAATGAAAAACGAAGATATGCCAATAAAAGAAAAACGAAAAGTTTTTAACATATGCATTTTACCTTGCTTAACGTATGGTTGTCAAACATGGGCATTAACAGAGCAACTTATGAATAAAATAAATATATGTCAAAATGGAATAGAGAGAAGTGTAGTTGGACTCAGAAGGAGAGATAAAATAAGATTAACAAATATAAAAAACACAACAAAATTTAAAGATGCAAAAACTGTATGCAAAACACTTAAATGGCAATGGGCAGGGCACATGTTAAGAGAAAATAATTTAAAATGGACCAAAATAATTTCCGAATGGTACCCTAGAGATAGCAGAAGAAATAAAGGGCGACAAACAAAACGGTGGGAAGATGATTTTTTCAAAGTTGTTGGTCCAGAATGGATTAGAATAGCAAGAGACAGGGAGAAATGGAAATCTCTAGAGGAGGCCTTTGTCGAAGGGCGAGCTGTTTATAAAACCGACTGTCAATGTTAGTAGAATAAGTACAATTGTAAAAGGAAAACAGCAATAAAGGCTTATTTTATTTTATTTTATTTATTTATTTTTATTGCTCGACGCAGCTTAGAAGGGCAAGAAGATTCTCCGAAGGGAACGACGCAGGAGATAGAGCCTGTTATTTAACAGGGCGCTAACATGTCGACGACGCAGGCAGGACCTGCAAGGAAAGATATCTCTAAGAAAGCCTCTAGAGGAGCCCCGAAAGAAAAAACTCCATCAAAACCGCAATACGAAAATCGTATGGCGGAAGTAAAGGAGCTTAAAAGAAAAATTCTTGAAGGTATGGAGGAATCACGAAACATAAGAGGCGACATAAGAGAGACAGTTAAAATAAATACCGAACGAATCTACGAACTATATAAAAGTGCGGAAGAGGAGATAGAGAGATTGAAAGTATGCAAGAGAACGGATGCATCCTCGACAATCGACCTAACGGTCAGCGCACCAAACCCCTACGATGAACCCATCAAGAAAATTCAGGAGATAGTGAGGGAGCACTCCCTTATGCTGGCTGAAAGTGGTCGTAAAATGGACCAGCTGAACCACACCATTGATGTACACAGGACCTCCCTTGAAAAACCTGCTACCTACGCGAGTGTGGTGGCGACAGGAATTGGCGCTGACTTACAATCAAGGCGTAGTGCACTGCACTCGGTAGTGGTTGCGTCAAAAGACGAAACACACTCAGGAGAAGAGGTCCTTGAAAAGTTGAGGAAAGCAATAAATGCTAAAGAAGGCTGGGTCAAGATCGAAAGGGTCAGAAAGGCAAAGGACCAAAAAGTAATATTAGGATTTAGCACGACAGGGGAAAGGGATAAGGTTAAAGAAAGATTGGCGAAGGAAGGAGCTGACCTTACCGTCGAGGAGGTCAAAAACAAGGACCCGCTTCTGATAATTAAAGAAGTGCTTTCGGTGAACACTGACGACGACGTCCTTAAAGCACTGAGGAATCAAAATCGGGATATTTTTGGCCCCCGTGACGGTGAGGAAGATAGACTGTTGATTAAATATAGAAGGAGAGCGAGGAACCCCCACACTCATCACATCGTGGTGAGTGTGACACCTCAAGTGTGGCAGAGAGCAGTCAGAATTGGCTACATACATTTTGACATGCAGCGGGCGAGGATCGAGGACCAGTCACCACTGGTCCAGTGCTCCCGGTGTCTGGCCTACGGGCATGGCCGACGCTTCTGTAAAGAAGCGATCGACCTGTGCAGCCATTGCGGCGGGCCACATCTCAAGAAAGAACGTCCGGAGTTCGCTGTAAACCCGCCCTCATGCAAGAATTGCCAAAGGGCCAAAAAAGACAACCGAGAGCACAATGCCTTCAGCCGTGACTGCCCAGTAAGAATAAAGTGGGACACTATAGCAAGGTCGACTGTAGCATATTGCTAAAGTTGCCTTAGGCGAAAACTACCTTATGCTGCAGTCGAACTTGCAACGAAAAAAGTTCGCCACGTACGAACTTCTTCTAGAGGCCGAAAAACGTAAAGCTGCCATAGCCCTCATCCAGGAACCCTATGTGGGAGGGAATAAGATAATGAGGGGCTACAAAGGAGTTAGGATTTACCAGAGCGCCGGTATGGAAGAAGGAACGGTCAAAGCAGCAATAGCAGTCTTTGACCAGGACCTCAATATCGAGCAATTCCCGAAACTCACCACCAAAAACATCGTAGTGGTGGGAATCCATACCAGCGCATGGAAGATGGCCGTAATATCATACTACTTTGAGCCCGATCAACCTATCCGGGAAAAACTGGAATATCTGAAGAGGGCAGTAAAAGATCTAGAGTATAAGTATGTTCTAATAGGCGGAGATGCAAACGCCAAGAGCATATGGTGGGGTAGCCCAAAAACTGACAGCAGAGGTGATGAAATGGCAGGCGCTCTAAATGAAATGGGTCTCAACATACTGAACACGGGAAACTTACCAACCTTTGATACAATCAGGGGAGGTCAACGGTACAAAAGCTATGTTGACATAACAGCCTGCTCAGCGGAAATATTGCGACTTGTGGAGGACTGGAAAGTAGACGAAGAACTTACTGGCTCGGACCACAATGGCATTGCATTTAAAATCAGACTCCAAAAATCGAAAGGCATTAGAATAAACAGAACCACCAGAAAATTTAACACTAAAAATGCAAACTGGGAAAAATTCACAAATACACTTAGACAATTGAAAATAGAAAATAATATTAACATAATAGAAATTCAAAAAATAGATAAAGTAGAACAAATAGATGAAACTGTGAATAAAATAACCGAAATTGTAAGTAAAACCTGCTTGGAAACACTACCTAAGAAAAAATTAAAAGACCAAATTGCAGTGCCGTGGTGGTCCGAGAAGTTAGCAAAGCTAAAGAGAGAAGTTGCCACAAAAAAGCGCAGGATAAGAAACGCCGCTGAAGTTCGAAGATCAAAGGTTGTTGAGGAGTACCTGAAACAAAAGGAAATATACGAGACCGAAACAGTCAAGGCACAAACAACAAGCTGGAAGGAGTTCTGCGGGAAACAAGATAGAGAGGGGATCTGGGAGGGGATCTATAGAGTTATAGGGAGGACAACGAACAGGGTTGAGGACTTACCATTGGAAAGGGAGGGAAAGGTACTAGATGCGAGAGGGTCGGCGGAGTTGCTGGCGGATACCTTCTATCCCAAAGATGCTGAGGAAAATGATACAGCAATACAGCAGGAAACTAGAAGGAAAGCGCAGAGAGCAAATGACGGGGAACAAGATAATACTTGGGACCCGCCATTTACTGTTGCAGAATTAATCCGCGCAACTAAATCCTTCAACCCAAAGAAGGCGCCGGGAGTTGAGGGATTTACGGCCGATATCTGCGCTAAAATGATCCAGGACGACCCAGAACTCTTTTTAAAATTATTAAATAAGTGCCTCGAACACTTTTATTTCCCTAAAGCATGGAAAGAAGCTACCGTTGTGGCACTCAGAAAACCTGGGAAACCAGACTACTCCTCCCCAAAAGCTTACAGGCCCATCGGACTATTGCCAATATTAGGAAAAATATATGAGAAGATGTTGGTGGCCCGACTCAAGTTTTACCTTTTGCCAAAAATGAGCACACGCCAATATGGGTTCATGCCACAAAGGAGTACCGAAGACGCCCTCTATACCCTCATGCAACACATCCGGAGCAAACTCAAAGAAAAGAAAATTGTCGCATTGGTATCGTTGGATATAGAAGGGGCCTTCGATAACGCCTGGTGGCCGGCAATCAAAGTGCGTTTGGCAGAAGAAAAGTGTCCATTAAACTTGAGACGGGTCATTAGCAGCTACCTGAAAGATCGAAAAGTCCGTGTGAGATATTTGGGAGAGGAGTATGTGAAGAGTACCAATAAGGGTTGCGTACAGGGATCTATTGGCGGACCCATTCTCTGGAATCTCATCCTCGATCCTCTCCTAAAGGGACTATCGGGAAAAGGACATTATTGTCAAGCATTCGCAGATGATGTTATATTGCTGTTCGACGGTGAAACCGCACTAGACATAGAAAGACGAGCAAATGCTGCGCTTGAATATGTTCAGGATTGGGGTGCAGTAAACAAGCTACGTTTCGCCCCCAACAAAACGAGTGCGGTGATAATAACGAATAAGCTCAAATACGACACCCCACGCCTGAACATGAAAGGCATTGAAATTAAAACTACTCAAGAAGTCAAAATCTTAGGAGTCACCATCGACAGCAAGCTAACCTTCAACACACATGTTAGTAACGTAAGCAAAAAAGCCTTAAACATATATAAACAACTCTCAAGAGCCGCTAAGGTAAGTTGGGGATTAAACTCCGATATAATAAAAACAATTTATGTAGCAGTTATAGAACCAATTATTCTGTACGCAGCTAGCGTATGGGCCCCAGCAGCAAACAAGCTGGGTATCCAAAAGACTCTCGGTGTAGTCTAGCGTGGAATTGCCCAAAAAATATGCCGAGCCTACCGCACGGTCTCCTTGAACTCAGCACTTATTTTGGCTGGCATACTCCCACTCGACCTTCGCGTTCGAGAGATGGCTTTACTATATGAAGCAAAGAGGGGAGTACCCCAGCCGTCGCTGGGGGACAGAGAGATTGAGCGGATGGCATCGGCGCTGGAAAATCCACATCCAGCCGAGTACGTGAATATCGACGTTTTGAACCTGGTAGACCGAGAACAACAATACGGTGGTGAACCTGAAATCCGTATATTCACAGATGGGAGCAAGATTGACGGCAAGGTGGGTGCAGCTGTTTCCATTTGGAAAGGGGGCACAGAAGCTAAAGCCGTCAAGCTTGCTCTCTCAGACCACTGTACGGTCTATCAGGCTGAACTGTTAGCAATCTGTAGGGCCAGCATTGAGACAACAAAATACAGCGCTGGAACATTTGGTATATTAAGTGACTCTATGGCAGCCCTCCAAACAGTGAAAAACCCAAGTTGCCTCCACCCCCTAGCAGTAGAAACTAGACGGAATCTTAAAATGGCATTCCACCAGGGCAAAGATGTCACTCTGTCCTGGGTAAAAGCACATGTGGGGCTGGAAGGCAACGAGAGAGCGGATGTTTTGGCTAAAGAGGCTGCCAGGAAATTAAAAACAAGGCGAAACTATAGTCACTGCCCGGTTTCATTCGTCAAGCGAAGCATTAGAATGGCGACGATTGACGAATGGAACCAAAGATATACTACAGGTGATACAGCCGCGGTAACAAAGCTCTTTTTCCCGGATGCGCGAGCTGCGTACAGAATAATAGGCAAAATTAAAATCGATCGGTACATAGCTCAAGTGATGACAGGGCATGGTGGATTCTCCGAATACCTGGCTCGCTTCAAGTGTAAGGAGAACCCATCATGCATTTGTAACTCAGATATACCAGAAACGGTGGTACACATATTATGCGAATGCCCAGCAAATGATATCGAGCGTTTCAACATTGAACAAATACTAGAGACAAAATTAGAAGCTAGCAACTTGTGCAAAGTGATAGCCAGTAAACAAAAAATGATTTTCTTGGACTATTGCGTAAAAATAGCCCAAATTGTAAACCTGCGAAATAAAACTTAAATATAGAAAAGCAATTAATACTAGGATTAATATCTTAAGTATATTATGTAAATTAGTATAACAGTAGCCATGTTTAATAATAAAATAGTCCTTAAAATTAAATTTTATACATATATCTATAGATTAATTAAATAATATATACATATATAGTTATGAGTAAAAATGTAAACCAGTAGCTTTGTTAAAATACCGCTATTACCTTGTAAAATTGTCATCTTTAGATTGTAAGAATCATGTAAACTAGATAATATAAGAACCATTGTGAAGTTCAATAAAATAAAATGTAAATACGTTATTACCCGATAGACCTAAGTAAATAGGATAGAGTAGCTATAGGCAAGAGTCCCACCCGCAGGAACGAAAGTGATGAATGATAGAAAGAATAAGAATGCTGAATGAAAGTATGAACAAATGCGAGAACTAGTATGACTGAGATAAGAAAACACCTGTTAATAATAGGCTCCGATTACGTTGGAGGTAGAATAAGACCCTTGTAAGGGCGCCGGGTCCCCCATCACCCGACGTCCAGGATCTCAACATCGTCGCTGGCTGTAGACAGTCGAGTATCGACCGCAGCAACGACGGCAGGTTCCGAAGGGGAACTAGTAATTGGTTCCTTCCGGAACCCGCGGCGCTTTCTGACGGGGTTGCAGGGCCTGCCCCCCATCCAATGATTTGCCGGGAGACCAGCCCTAGCGCAAGGCCCACATTTAGGGTCTCGCGAGCATCGCGTAGCGATGTGGCCGGTCTCACCGCATCGATAGCACTCAGTGCTTCTATCGACTTTCGAGTCACAGTTCGCCCGAAAGTGACCAACCTCTAAACACCGGTAGCACCGCTGTATCCGCTTTCCAAGAAGCTCAACGCGTGCCGTACACCATCCCACGCGGAGCTTCCCGATGCCCTCCAACTTTAGCGCCACAGCCACCGGACAACGCACCCACACCGTGCAGTATCCAGCAGCGTTGTACTTTAACTCCCCGACCTTTACTTGCCCGGTAACGCATCCACCAGATGTAGCCACAGCATTGGCCACTTCAGAAGCCGAGGCAACATCTTCCACACCCACAAGGCGCAGTTCCGCAGTCTTAACGGGTCTGGAAATCCTCACCAACTCTTGACCCACAGACTCCTTTAACTTTTCAGCGAAGATGTCTGCCTTGACCCCATTCGCGTTTTCGGAAACTTCAAAAATCCTTCCACCAGTAGCCGACCGTCTGAATGTTACCGACGGGATCCCCAGAGCTGAGAGATCTAACTTCTCCTTTGCTTGGGCAACGACATCTCTGTAGGTCACTCCACATTTTATTGCGGTGTCGGTCAAAGTGACCACCACCGCGGAAGAGTTAGGTACCCGTACCTTAGGCTTTATCCTCCTCTTCTTCTTCCTCTTCTCCATATGACCAGAAGATACGCTCTGGATTGAAGCCATCGCAGGTTTAACTGGGACAGGGTTCCGAACTGTCGTAGCGTCCTCTTTTCGCCTTCGGTTTCTCTTTACAACTGTGGCCCACTGAGAAGCCAGTGGAACCACAGGAACTTTAGCCCTTTCTGCATATGTGTGGTCATCGCACACACGTGTCTCAACTCTTGCGATTTTCGCCGGCTTAGGCCCTAGCGAATATTCCTCGGGAGTAGCTTGCATCCACCATAGTAGACGCATCCTTCCTTTGAGGCCTTGTTGCAGAACTAGCAAGACGCCTTAAATCCTGTTCTTGGGTGAAACTTGACACGCGCCTCTTTAATTTATCCACCTCTTTCCGCAGATTCTCAATTTCCGTGCGGAGATCACATTTTTCAATCTCGCTGCGTTGCATCATTTTTTCTGCATCGCAGACTTATCCACCAGTGTGCAAATGCCGTTCCATAGCTCATTGCTGTACAAGCCAGCCAAATCCACCAAGTTACGGATCTGTTTTCTGCTCACATTAGGATCATCGATTCTCTTAACCGTCTCATCCATCAGATCAAGATTGGCCAGAAAACGATTTCCATCCTCTTTCTTCGTTCGAGCCTCAATTGTTTTATCGACAAAGTTGTTCTTCTCATCACAAGTCATTTCAAATTGGAATTTTGATTCGACTTTTTCGTCGCATTCCATTGCCTCTCTCTCAACCTCCTTCGACGTCGAAACAGAAGGTGCCCCCCCAGATACGATGGGGCGACTACGTCGAGGGGACGAGTGCCGGTGCTCCGGTTGCCGTCTCCCCGACGCAGCAAGGGATTCCCCAGATGAACTGGGACCCTCCTGGGTAGTCGTTTGATTACGTGTCTTAACCATTCTGTTGTTTATTTCCCACTCAAATTCCCCCAAGTTGTGGAGCCCTAGTGACCGGATCCCCCCCAGCCACTCATCCCCTCGGCGAGCCCCAAAACCTTGGGATTAGGGGTAATTTTTTAGAGAGGTTTTCTTCCTCGCGACCCGAAGGTCCCCGTTCCCATCGCTGGGTTTACGGGTTTGGCTGACGGAGGCCGAAGCCGTGTCCAGCAAGACTAACTAGCCAAAACCGAACGCGCCAACCAGTTGAAGACTCATTCCCCCCAGAGCCCCCAGCCTATCAGAATTGCCCTCTGCTAACAGAGGGACAATCAGAATCAGCAACCCTACCCCCCCTACCCCACGGTCAATTCGCCAGGTCCAGGGAATACATATTTCATTATTCCGTAGACCCGCCCAGGGTGCGCCACGAGGAGGCCAACCGCTAAAGCACCCCAACCTAACCTAACCTAACCTAACCTTACCTAACCTTTTTTTTTTTTTTTTTTATACAGGAAAAAACCCCTTATGGGTACCACCGACCGACGGGGACGATCGGTGGTTATGTCGGACTCGCACCGACTAAAACAACCTGTATGCTCCACCACGCTGCTGGTGGCGGGAGCAGGGTGCCTTATTTGACCCCACTCCCGCCAGCAGCAACTCTGAACCCCAGAGTGCGCCACCTCTGGGTCGGGGCCTCTCTAAAAAGTGGCCCCTCCCTCCGCTGGACGATGCATCGGGAGCACCAGATGCATCGACCGCCTCGGGGACCTTATAAGGAGGGCGTCCGATTAACCCCGTTCGGAACGCCCAGAAGGTCCCCGTTAGGGCGGCATGCGATGGTCTTGGACGAGTCGCCTGCGCCCGGCTCGCCTGCTGCGGATTGGATCCCGGGACTCGACTTCCCGGACCCGCTCTGCCGCCTCCTTCTGCGAAATGACGTGCTCGCAGAAGGAGGCCATCGCTGCCCACGACCTCTCCCTGTCCACCATGGCACGAACCACAGTGGGCAAGGAGAGGTCGCGCCCCACCTGTGCCACGAGCTCCGCCCGCTGAACCGCCCAAGCTGGACAGTCCGCGAGCGTGTGCAACGCCGTGTCGGAATCGGCGCCGCACTCGTGGCACTCACCGGACGCTTCGCGCCCGGCCACCCGCCACAGATACCTCCCGAAGCAACCATGTCCGGAAAGCATCTGTGTCAGGCGGAAGGTGAGGACCCCATGCCTCCTGGCGACCCAGCCCTGGAGAATGGGCTGGATGGCCGAAATCGTCCTGACTCCTGCACTGGGCGATTCCAGCCGCCGCCTCCATTGGCGGAGGAGCTCTTCCTGAGCTTCCCTCCGCCAATCCACCTCTACCACCGCCGAGTCTCCCCCCGATGAACGGGCTTCAACTCTGCGGCGGTAGGCCTGAGCGAGCACCTTGGCCTCCAGGTCCCAGGGAGGGGACCCAGCCAAGGCGCAGGCCGCCTCGCCGGAAATGGTCCGGTAACCCCGCACGAGTCTGACCGCCATGATCCTCTGCGCTCCCCGCAACAGAGGCAGGGACACCGCAGTCAGCCGCTCCGCCCACACGGGAGCGCCGTACAGGGCTATAGAGCGGACCACTCCGGCATAAAGGCGCCAGCAGCCTGCATTAGGCCCCCCCAGATTCGGGAGGAGCCTGCTCAGAGCTCCGGCGGTCGCCGTTAGCTTGGGGGCGAGCCGCCGGAAGTGGGCCTCGAACGTCCATCGGCTGTCGAGGAGCAATCCCAGGTACTGTAGTGTACCCGAGATTTCGATGGACGTCCCGCCCACCACCAACCGGGAGCCCACTGGGGGCGCCATCCGAGGCCTGTGGAAGCAAATGGCCTCGGATTTCTCCAAGGCCACCCCCAGTCCCAACCGGCGAATCCGGGCCACAACGTGAGCCGTGGCCGCGGTCGCCAGCACTCGGGCTTCCCGGTGGATGCTCGCGCGGGCAGTCACGAGGGTGTCGTCTGCGTAACAGAACAGACGCACCCCCGGAAGCATTTGTCCACGCAGCACCCAGTCGTATCCGATGTTCCACAGGAGGGGGCCAAGAACCGACCCCTGTGGAACACCGCACGACATCCTCCGCTCCTTCCACGCACCCCCAGCCGTCGGGTACCTGACAGCGCGGTCAGCCAGATAGTCACTGACCACACGCTGCAGGTACATGGGGATGCGGTGGAACCGTAGGGCCTCCTTAATCACCCCCCAGGGCAAGGTGTTGAATGCGTTAGCGATGTCCAACGACACCGCCAACACCACCTCGCGCCGGGTTGTCGCCTCCTCCGCCAGAAGTCTCACACCCTCGATACAGTCGAGGGTGGACTTGCCCTGGCGGAATCCGCACTGGGGACGACTGAGGTCGGGCCCTACCTCCTGGAGGTGCTGGACTATGCGGGAAGCAATTATTCGTTCGAGCAGCTTCCCCGCCTCGTCCAGCAAAACGATAGGCCGATACGCGGAGGGTGTATCGGCCGGTCTACCCTCCTTCCTTAGCAGGACCAATCTCCCCGTTTTCCACCTACGGGGAAAGAGGCCCTGCTCGAGGCAGCCACTGAACGTCGCCCTGAGTGCAGACTCCAACGGACCCAGGGCAAGTGACCAGGCGCGCCCAGGGATGCCGTCGGGGCCAGGGGCGGTATTTTTCGCCTTCATGCGACTCACCGCCCCGGCCAGCTCCCACTCCGACACCCCCGGCGCACCTGATACAGTGCCGTCCTCCTCTTCCAGAGGCGCCATACGAGGCGGAACCACCTCGGCCGCCTGCGGGAACAGGGTTTCCACCACGGATTCGAGGAAATCCGGCCGAAGGCTCTCGGTGAGGGGGGGAGCGCGGGCGCGAAGCTTCTTTCGCGCCGCTTTGTACGGCCTCCCCCACGGATCCCGATTGAGCTCCTCGGCCATTTCCTTGTGGGCCCTGTCCTTAGCCTCGGCGATGGCCATCCGCAAAGTAGCGCGGGCAGCCCTATAGGCCTCGTAACGGCGCCTCTCCTCTTCGACGTCACGTCGTCTACGACGCCTGTAGCGGGATAACCGGTAGCGCACAGCTCTGCACTGGTCACGCAGCTGCGCCAGCTCCTCCGACCACCAGTATACCCCGCATGCCGGCCCTGTGCATCGCACCCTCGGCATGCTGGCGTCGCAAACGAGCGACATCCGCCGCTGCAGGTCCTCGACCTCCGCAGCTACGTCCCCCCCCGTGGGCCCTGCCACCCACGCCTGGACAATTGCAGCCTCGACCAAGAACTCGGGATCCATTTTCTTTATGGACCACCGAGGGCCCCCACTTCTATTAGACCGGAAAGAAGTGGGAGTGGGAGTGGGGCGCGTGGAGACCTCGAACCATACGTACCGATGGTCCGAGAGCGACTCCGCGCCCACCATTACCTCCCAATTACTGACACACGGTGACATGGCGGCGTCGACAAAGGTGACGTCGACTTTAGAGCCGCCATTCCATCGTACACATGTGTCAGCATTCCCCCGGTTCATAACGACGAGCCCGGTCGAGGCAAGCCAACTGTCCAGGAACCTCCCCCGGATACACGTAACTGGAGACCCCCACGCAGCGGATTTCGCATTGAGGTCTCCAGCCAGGATCACCTTCTCAGGGCGCAACCTTGCCACCAAAACGCCGATCTCAGCCATAAAAAGCTCAAAGCTCGAGAACGGCGCATTCGGTGAGAAGTAGACCCCAATCACGAACATGTCTCCGATTCTAGCAGAGACATATCCGTTCCCCCTCACAACGCTCTCCAGGGCTGGGGAGCCAACTGCAGCCCTAGAGGCAATGGCCACATCCCCCAGACGATCTCCGACCCACTCCTCGCCCGACGGGACGAAGAGGGGCTCGGATACCACAGCTACATGTACCATGCGCTCTGCCATGGCCTGAAAGAACAAATCCTGGGCCCTGCCAGAGCGCATGATATTTGCTTGGAGAAATCTGTATTTCGTGAGGGCCATTACTGATTGACGTCCATATCCGTCTCCATTCCGCGGCTCGTGGTAGCTCGAGCCGGGCTGGTGGCAGGTTGTGAGGGGACCCTCGGGCCATCACCCCCCCTTCCTCTCCTCATCGGGACGGACGGTGCCTTGCACTGCCCGCCCCCCGCCCTATGGTCGCCCTTCAGCCCTGCCCGTTGGCAGCTCCCACAATGTGGGGCAGCCGAGCATGACTGGGCCTTGTGGCCGCTTTTGCCGCAGCGATAGCATTCATCGCTGCGGTCCACTGTCGAACGACATTCCGCCCGCAGGTGCCCCTTCTCTAGGCACCTGAAACAGCGGCGTGGGCGGGCCTCGAGCAAGTGGACGCGGGCCGATACCCAACCCACCAAGACCCTGCCCATCGTCACCACCTTTTTGGCCGCTGCAACTGGAACCCTGAGCCATATGGAGCCTAATCCTCCGTCTGCCCAGCGGATCGCCCCTGTGGTAATGTCCTGCTTAGAACATTCTGCTACCCAGGCGATAGCGACAGCCACGTCCTCCTCTGTGGTGGAGTTATCTAGACCCACGAGGCGCAGTTCCGCGCATTTCGTGGGCGTAGTGACCCTCACTGCAGGTTCATCCCTAAAAAGCTCCCGGATCCGGCCAGCGAGAACTCTTGCCTTCTCCTCCTTTGTGGGCCCAGAAATTTCAAACATGCGGGCCCCAGTGGCAGCCTTCTTCACCCTCATGCCACCGTCCAAGCCCAGGTCGTCAATCTTGACACTGTTTCGGGCCCGGGATAAAACCTCCGAGTACGAGAGGCCCCTATCTATAGCCTCCTGGTCCACAGTCACCACTACAGCCGCTGAGCGTGGGGTCTGGAGTTTCCTCCCCCTTTCTTTGGCTGTGACTGAGCAGTGCTGGCAACGGGTTTATCTACCTTGGCAGATTGCTGCTTCGCTTTCGCCTTGGTACCCTTCCGTGCCACAACATTCCAGCCCTCACTCATAGAAGCGGGGGCTGGTGGTAGCGGTCGTGGCTCTGGAAGAGTCCGTTTCGCCTCTGCCAAGGGTTTCTTTTTCTTGGCCTTTCTCCTCTTTCCGGCCGTCGTTCCTGAGGGGGCCGATCCAATTGGAGCAGGATCAACCACCCTGATTTCAGGCCGCTTAGCTGTAGAAGGCCGGTTAGAGACTACCGCTGCTTCCTTTCTGGGAGCCTCTGTCACATTTTTGGCCGCCGCCTCCGCCCTTCTTTTGTCCGAGGCCAACGGCGGCCTAAGTCTCTCCTCAGGTGGTAGTCGGCACTCAAAACTGTCCAACTGCGCTGTTATTATATTCTGGAGTCTAACCATCTCCTCGTCGATGGTAAGACCCCTTGCGGTAGTTGTTCTCTTTTTGGGAGCTGCCTCCTCGTCTGACGCCTTTTTGGCACTGGTCATCATCTCTTTTATCGTTGCGATTTCTACGGTCAGATTGTTGATGACCTGTACCAACCTTGTATTTTCTTCTCTGAGGAGTCGATTCTCCTCGGACTCCGACCTCTCGGTTAAGACCTTAGCAGCTTCCAATCAATCTTCAATGGTTTGGGCTACCTTGTTCAGAGCTCCTCGACATGAACCATTGAGGTTTTTAGACTTGCTAACAGTCTCCCTCATTTTCGCCGCATTCTCGGCAAGGATGCCGCTTACACGGGACGTGTCAACCTCTGTAAGAGCCAATTGTGGCGGAACTACTTTTGAGCTGACCGACGCCGATCTCAATGAGCGACCACTCAGCACTTCACCCGACGCGTCCATGAAACAATCTTCGTCAGGCTCACCACACTCTAAAGCATCACGAGCCTCACGAAGGCCGAATTTCGAGCCACTCGCACGGGATCTGGTGTCCGCTTTCTTCGCGTCCAGATCCTCATCTGAATCAGCGGGGCTCCCACGATCCTTCCGGTCCCTTTTCTTTGAGCGGGCACGTTTAACCGTGCCGCTCATGTCCTCCAACGATAAGCACTTCGTAAGGTCCCGCAGAGAAACTGACCTTTCTCCTAAGATCGGACTCCGAGACCCATATCCACTCTTTTTGGAACTGCGCGCAGGATTGCGCCGCGTTCCCACACACGTATCCGCGGAAACACCAGCCAAGCCGGTTTCGATTCCGCCGACACCCCCTCCTATCTCCTCCGAAGCACTGGTTGCCCCCCCAGATACAGTGGGGCGACCGAGGCCAGTATTGTACGGCACCCGCAAAATTATATTCGCGGACTGCGGTGCAACACTGGTCGCAGTGAGGGATTCCCCGGGTGAACCGGGACCCTCCTGGGTAGTCGATACTTTTAGTTTGTCCATGCTTCATTTTAATTTGTGTTTGGTTACCCTAACGACCGAACTCCCATCGGCCATTCATCTTGTCGGCAGGTATGACCTTAAGATTGGGTGAGGCCCTCGCGACTGGATTCCCCCCCAGCCACTCATCCCCTCGGCGAGCCCCAAAACCTTGGGATTAGGGGTAATTTTTTAGAGAGGTTTTCTTCCTCGCGACCCGAAGGTCCCCGCTCCCATCGCTGGGTTTACGGGTTTGGTTGACGGAGGCCGAAGCCGTGTCCAGCAAGACTTGAACTAGCCAAAACCGAACGCGCCAACCAGTTGAAGACTCATACCCCCCAGAGCCCCCAGCCTATCAGAATTGCCCTCTGCTAACAGAGGGACAATCAGAATCAGCAACCCTACTCCCCCTACCCCACGGTCCGTTCGCCAGGTCCAGGGAATACATATTTCATTATTCCGTAGGCCTGCCCAGGGTGCGCCACGAGGAGGCCAACCGCTAAAGCACCCCAACCTTACCTAACCTAACCTAACCTAACCTAACCTAACCAGTAGCGCGCTAAGTTCCGTGGCGAACGCGCACCTCCAACACTAAGGAGCGCCCATACAAAGTTTGAAAAAATTGGAAAAGTGGTAAAATTTTGGATTGCAGTGCAGTGTTATATATCAAATTGTGCGTAAAGTCAAGTGCTACACAATAATGAAAACCGGGTGAAAATCGGATAAAAACCCGAGAAGTTATCGGTATAAAACCCGAATCTTCTACCGGATTTTTCTATAAACCCGCGTGCGGCGCGAGATTTCTCGCGAGAAATTAAAAAAGTGAAAGTGCCATCCTGTGAGTTGTTGGACAGAGCACACTTGTGCAAAATATAAATTATAATAGTGTACTACTTAGCATAGTGAACTAGAATTGGTATTGAACATATTTTTTACTTTACTGAGTAAAAAGATATAAGTGAAACAAAATTTGTAAACATTGTTGTTTTTCAACCCCCAAACAACATTGCTGGGCAGCGGGCTCGCCCCTATCAAAAAGGGCAGAGCCGCTTACACCCTTTTTCAAAAAGAAAAAAGGGAATCAGGATGGCGGGCTAAGTTACAAGGGTGAGTAAGGTCCCGTGAAGGGATGTCTTGATTTTTACTTCTAATTTCCCCCCTTTTAATATAATTTCGCGGCAGTGATATATATATTATTAGATTCCCTATTTATCCTAGTTGCCTTATGCAAAATTTCAGCCCCGGGAGTCTCTTACTTTTTTATTAAAGTCAAAATCTGTCGAGAGTTGTCCTTCTGACTGACTCCGATATAACGTTGTTTGGAGGTGTTTTTAATGGGAACTTTTTGTCCACCCGGGTTTTTAGTATGTTCCCGGGGACCTTGGAGGAACAAAATTTGCATAGCTCATTTTTAAAGCCTCCTCTTCCTGGATATAAATTTTTCCCGGTCCAATTCTGTCCAAGAAAAAACCTCGTGGCCGAAATGGGGTTATTTTACGTGCTAATAGGGCGCGGCCCCAAGGCGGTCACGTGGCCGGGATTGTGATGTCGGCATCGGTTTTGGTCAGGCGCGAGTCGGATCAAGACCATGACGTCATGATTTAATTATTTTGTATGGAGACGGATTCACGCGGCGGCCACGTGATCATTGCGTGATCACCCCGTGACCGCCCCATGTTGTGTCTTCTCTTCAAGTCGGTGGCGGTCGGTACCTGAGTTCCGACCAGACACTGGGCCCGGATGTTTCTGGCACCCGGACCCGATATCGGGTCTTCTATCATCACCCGGAGGTGCGACAAAAATGTCGCAGTGTCGTGCGACTGACCCGCGACAAGTACTTCTGACACCCCGCCTCCTCCTTTCCCCAATGTTAGTATCCAAAACCACTCCCCGCGCCCACCCTCTTACCCAAAACATGCCCTACCTAGTCCCATAGGAAGTAAAATCCGAATCCCCCAAAAAGTAATCCACCCATATCTTTTGCATCCCCCCATATTTTCAAAATTTAAAAACGGATCCCATAGCCCTAAGAGTCCCTCTAAACACCCCCACAAAAATTTTTGAGTTTCCGTCTTCCCGACCCCGGGAAATAGCGGGAAATGCGCGACCTATGATAGCCCTAAGTAAGTTAAAATAGATTTTTCCAAATTTTAATCCGCCCATATCTTTGGCATCCTAGCATATTTTCAAAATTTAAAAATTGAGTTAGTATCCTGAAAAGTCCTCCTAAAGGCACACATAATTTTTTTTTATTTTAAATTACTCTATTACTTACTTTTTATTAATTTACTTTAGTACCAAGTTGCCAACCTTTTGTTAGCAACTATGGTACAAATTTGGATTTAGCTCGCCACTCCACGCACGACCACTCGAGGGACGTTCCCCGCCTCGCGAGCTCCTGCGACCACCGTCACCGCGGCCCGACGCGGACGACGACGGCGACGAAGAGGACGACGTGACGGGCGAGAGGGCGATACCACCGGACATGACACACCCACCCGATCAGGACACCACCGAAACTGACTCCGAGGTCTGGGAACTACCATTCCCCGACCTCCCTACCGAACACCAAATCCCGTAGGACACCTAGGTGAACTGGGCCTACGGCCCAAACACAGTCCAGGCCACAAAGCCTGCGAGGACCAGCCCGGGCAAAGAGGTTCGCCTCGAGGCCCGTACCCCGCCTACCCCTCAAGGGTATGCGAGAAGACCCCCTGCTGCTGGATTTAGCGCCGCTTTAAAGCGCGGCCCGATTCTGAACCACTACGTAATATGGGTGGACGTAGTGTTCGGAGTCCCGCCACCCAGTTACGCGTAGTACTTTGCCATCTAGTTCATAGATGGCGGTAAATGCGCGAACTGGGATGGTGCAAAATTTTATTTTCAAAGCGCGAGCGAACGTAGGCACCGTAGACTCTTAGCTTGGTCTTCGTTGACAGGCGTGATGTAATCAGGGAGTGAAGCTTCGACCTGGCAGCCGCGGCCTGGCCCACCGCACGGTTAACCGTGGGTACCATTCGCAGGCTGCGGTCGATGTCACATCCCAGGAACCGAACTGAGGTCTTCCACTCTACGGTCTGGCCTCGTAGAGTGAGTTGACGTAGCGGCTTGGAGCGACTGGTCAGCAAGGCGGCAGTCTTTCCCACGTTGACGGCCATCCTCCACTTGTCCAGCCACTCTGGCAACAGATCCAGCAGACGCTGCATACGGTTGGTTGCGACGATTTGATGATAGGACGACGCGAAATACGCACTGTCATCAGCATAGAGGGACAGCAGTACGTCTTCCTCCCCCTCACGCAGGTGGTCGCGGAGGGTAGGGATGTCGTTCGTATACGCCGCGTGTAAGCGCGGCGATATACAGCTGCCCTGGAGTACTCCGGCTCGGATGGGACGTGGTCTGGAATTTGCTCCCTCGACCGACACGATGAAGCTCCGATTCTCTAAGAAAGACGCCAGCACTCGCACAAGCGCGGGCGGAGTGGTTGTCTCCAGTAGCTTGGCCAGGAGCCCGACGTGCCAAACTCTATCGAAGGCCTTCTCCATATCGAGAAAGACCCCGACGGTGTAGTGTCCTCTGTTCCTCTCACTGGCCAAGTGGTTAATAACTCTCGCCAGCTGGAGCGTCGTGGAGTGGCTGTCGCGAAACCCGAACTGCTCCTCTCTAAGAGGCAGGTGAGGTGCGAGTCTGCGCAACAGTAGACGCTCGAACAGCTTGGCGATGTGCGAGAGTAGGGTGATGGGTCGGTAGCTTGAAGGGTGGCGTCGGTCTTTTCCTGGCTTGGGAAGCACAACAATCTTCCCAATCTTCCACACCTCGGGGAAGTGGCCGGTTCGGAGTACTCCATTGAAGAGCCCCGTGAGCGCTGAGAGACCCTCTTGAGGCAGCTGCATCAATGCGGCGTTAGTGATGCCATCTGGCCCTGGTGCCTTCCGTCTTACTAGCCGGGAGACAGCCAACCGCAGCTCTAACGGGGAGATGAAGTTCTCAACCTGGAGCGGCGGTGTTGGGGCCGACAGGAATGCTTCCAGTCTCGCCTGGATAGCCGCATGATGACGAACGACATTAAGATTATTAGTGTTTGTCTCGTTCGGTATAAAAGTTCTCTCCAGGTGGTTGGCGTGAATCTCGGTTCGACCCTTCGCCAGATAAGTCCTTTTACCCGTTGGGTCTAGCAACGGGTAAACGGGGGTGTCATTTCCGGTTAATTTGCGGCAGAGAGTGTAGAGGGTGGTATCGTGCTCAGATGCTCGATCGATGATGTGCTCCCATACACACGTTAGTAACGTAAGCAAAAAAGCCTTAAGCATATATAAACAACTCTCAAGAGCCGCTAAGGTAAGTTGGGGTTTAAACTCCGATATAATAAAAACGATTTATGTAGCTGTGTTATAGAACCAATTATTCTGTACGCAGCTAGCGTATGGGCCCCAGCAGCAAACAAGCTGAGTATCCAAAAGACCCTCGGTGTTGTCTAGCGTAGAATTGCCCAAAAAATATGCCGAGCCTACCGCACGGTCTCCTTGAACTCAGCACTTATGTTGGCTGGCATACTCCCACTCGACCTTCGCGTCCGTGAAATGGCTTTACTATATGAAGCAAAGAGGGGAGTACCTCAGCCGGCGCTGGGGCACAGAGAGATTGAGCAAATGACATCGGCGCTGGAAAATCCACACCCAGCCGAGTACGTAAATGTCGACGTTTTGAACTTGGTAGACCGAGAACAACAATACGGTGGTGAATCTGAAATCCGAATTTTCACAGATGGGAGCAAGATTGACGGCAAGGTGGGTGCAGCTGTTTCCATTTGGAAAGGGGGCACAGAAGCCAAAGCCGTCAAGCTTGCTCTCTCAGACCACTGTACGGTCTATCAGGCTGAACTGTTAGCAATCTGTAGGGCCAGCATTGAGGTAACAAAATACAGCGCTGGAACATTTGGTATATTAAGTGACTCTATGGCAGCCCTCCAAACAGTGAAAAACCCAAGTTGCCTCCACCCCCTAGCAGTAGAAACTAGACGGAATCTTAAAATGGCATTCCACCAGGGCAAAGATGTCACTCTGTCCTGGGTAAAAGCACATGTGGGGCTGGAAGGCAACGAGAGAGCGGATGTTTTGGCTAAAGAGGCTGCCAGGAAATTAAAAACAAGGCGAAACTATAGTCACTGCCCGGTTTCATTCGTCAAGCGAAGCATTAGAATGGCGACGATTGACGAATGGAACCAAAGATATACTACAGGTGATACAGCAGCGGTAACAAAGCTCTTTTTCCCGGATGCGCGAGCTGCATACAAAATTATAGGCAAAATTAAAATCGATCGTTACATAGCTCAAGTGATGACAGGGCATGGTGGATTCTCCGAATACTTGGCTCGTTTCAAGTGCAAGGAGAACCCATCATGCATCTGTGACCCAGATATACCAGAAACGGTGGTACACATATTGTGCGAATGCCCAACAAATGATGTCGAGCGTTTCAATCTCGAACAAAAACTAGAAACAAAATTAGAAGTTAGCAACTTGTGCAAAGTGATAGCCAGTAAACAAAAAATGATTTTCTTGGACTATTGCGTAAAAATAGCCCAAATTGTAAACCTGCGAAATAAAACTTAAATATAGAAAAGCAATTAATACTAAGATTAATATCTTAAGTATATTATGTAAATTAGTATAACAGTAGCCATGTCTAATAATAAAATAGTCCTTAAAATTAAATTATATACATATTGGTCGCACCAAGTGGGCTTAATTTATTACTATTGCTTTCGCAAGTGGTGTTATTTATTAACAACGTCACTTCACATCTGGGGTTCAGATTTCTTTCTGAGATTTTTAATTTTTTGTTCCCTTGCGCCCCAAATGTGGCGCCTTTGTTTTAGCAATCCCACCCCCTGCGTCCTATACTTCCTTTCTGCCATTACCTAAATACCATCCCAGTCGCGCCTACATTTTTAAACGCACCGCACGCGCACCTATCCGCTCCCGCTTCCATCTTAGTGCCATACTGTGGGCATAATCGCACCGCATCAACATCCCGAAGTCTGGAGACAAGTCAGAAGCCTTCAGATCGGTAAGTGGTATTGTTAATATTTATACTACTTGTTGATAGTTTTAAATTGAACCCACAGTGCCACCACGCATACTCCATAATTAAGATCCCGCTGGTTAGTGGCTATTTACACGCCACGCCACATATATCTATAGATTTATTAAATAATATATACATATATAGTTATAAGTAAAAATGTAAACCAGTAACTTAGTTATAATACCGCTATTACCTTGTCAATTTGTCATGTTTAGATTGTAATCATGTAAATTAGATAACATAAGAAACCATTAACCTAACCTAACCTATCCTTTTTTTTTTTTTCAAACAGGAAAAAACCCCTTATGGGTACCGCCGCCCGACGGGGACAGGCGACGGTTATGTCGGACTCGCACCGACTAAAACAACCTGTGTGCTCCACCACGCTGCTGGTGGCGGGTATAGGGTATCCATGAAGACATGCCCCCCACCCCCGCCAGCAGCAACTCTGTACCCCAGAGTGCGCCACCTCTGGGTCGGGGCATCTCTAAAAGTGGCCCCTCCCTCCGCTGGACGATGCATCGGGAGCACCAGATGCATCGAACGCCGCGGGGACCTTATAGGGGGGCGTCCGATTAACCCCGTTCGGAACGCCCGGAAGGTCGGGGACCTTCCGGGTTAGGGTGGCATGCGATGGTCTTGGACGAGTCGCCTGCGCCCGGCTCGCCTGCGGCGGATCGGATCCAAGGACTCGACTTCCCGGATCCGCTCCGCCGCCTCCTTCCGCGAGATGACGTGCTCGCAGAAGGAGGCCATCGCTGCCCACGATCGCTCCCTGTCCACCATGGCACGAACCACAGTGAGCAGGGAGAGGTCGTGCCCCACCTGTGCCACGAGTTCCGCCCGCTGAACCGCCCAAGCTGGACAGTCCGCGAGCGTGTGCGACGCCGTGACAGAATCGGCGCCGCACTCGTGGCACTCACCGGACGCTTCGCACCCGGCCACCCCCCACAGATACCTCCCCAAGCAACCATGTCCGGAAAGCATCTGTGTCAGGCGGAAGGTGAGGACCCCATGCCTCCTGGCGACCCAGCCCTGGAGAATGGGCTGGATGGCCGAAATCGTCCAGCCTCCTGCACTGGGCGATTCCAGCCGCCGCCTCCATTGGCGGAGGAGCTCCTCCTGAGCTTCCCTCCGCCAATCCATCTCTACCGCCGCCGAGTCTCCCCCCGATGAACGGGCTTCAACTCTGCGGCGGTAGGCCTGAGCGAGCACTTTGGCCTCCAGGTCCCAGGGAGGGGACCCAGCCAAGGCGCAGGCCGCCTCGCCGGAAATGGTTCGGTAACCCCGCACGAGTCTGACCGCCATAATCCTCTGCGCTCCCCGCAGCAGAGAACCTAATCTAACCTAACCTTTTTTTTTTTTTACAGGAAAAAACCCCTTATGGGTACCGCCGCCCGACGGGGACAGGCGGCGGTTATGTCGGACTCGCACCGACTAAAACGAACTGTGTGCTCCACCACGCTGCCGATGGCAAGGACAGGGTATCATTGTACATATTGCCCCCATCCCGCCGACAGCTCTGATCCCAGAGAACAAACACCTCCGGGTATGGGCCCCTCGAAAGAGAAGCCCCCCACCGCTAACCGGTGCATGGGGAGCACCAGATGCACCGACCGCCTCGGAGACCTGTAAGCCAGGCGTCCGATATACCCCGTTCGGAGCACCCGAAGGTCCCCAGTTAGGGCGGCAGACGATGGGCTTGGGCGAGTCACTAACACCTGGACTCACCAGCAGTAGATTGGATCCAGAACAACAGTTCGTGGAACCGTTCCGCCGCCTCCCTCCGCCCCCCTCTGCAGAGCAAAGGGAGGCCATCTCTGCCCACGATCGCTCCCTGCCCACTGTGTTATCTGATCACGGTCGACAGGGAGAGACCGCGCCCCAAGTAGGGGCCCCAACGCCTTGGTGGGCGTCTCCGCCCCCACCGGGTAATTTTTTATAGAGGTTTTCTTCCTTGCAACCCGAAAGTCCCCGTTCCCATTGCTGGGCTTCCGGGTTTCGCCGACGGTGGCCGTAACCATGTCCAGCCAGACTTAGAGTAAGCCCAACTGGACCCATCGCTCATTAGGGACTCCACCCCAACCCCCCCGGAGTCCCCGGCCCGTCGAGATTGCCCTCTGCTAATCAGAGGGACAACTGGATTGGAAACCCCTCAGTGGTCCGTTCGCCAAGACTAAGCTTGCCCAGGGTGCGCCACGAGGAGGCCAACCACTTTGGCACCCCAACCTAACCTAACCTTTTTTTTTTTTTTTTTATACAGGAAAAAACCCCTTATGGGTACCACCGACCGACGGGGACGATCGGTGGTTATGTCGGACTCGCACCGACTAAAACAACCTGTATGCTCCACCACGCTGCTGGTGGCGGGAGCAGGGTGCCTTATTTGACCCCACTCCCGCCAGCAGCAACTCTGAACCCCAGAGTGCGCCACCTCTGGGTCGGGGCCTCTCTAAAAGTGGCCCCTCCCTCCGCTGGACGATGCATCGGGAGCACCAGATGCATCGACCGCCTCGGGGACCTTATAAGGAGGGCGTCCGATTAACCCCGTTCGGAACGCCCAGAAGGTCCCCGTTAGGGCGGCATGCGATGGTCTTGGACGAACCGCCTGCGCCCGGCTCGCCTGCGGCGGATCGGATCCCGAGACTCGACTTCCCGGATCCGCTCCGCCGCCTCCTTCTGCGAAATGACGTGCTCGCAGAAGGAGGCCATCGCTGCCCACGACCTCTCCCTGTCCACCATGGCACGAACCACAGTGGGCAAGGAGAGGTCGCGCCCCACCTGTGCCACGAGCTCCGCCCGCTGAACCGCCCAAGCTGGACAGTCCGCGAGCGTGTGCAGCGCCGTGTCGGAATCGGCACCGCACTCGTGGCACTCACCGGACGCTTCGCGTCCGGCCACCCGCCACAGATACCTCCCGAAGCAACCATGTCCGGAAAGCATCTGTGTCAGGCGGAAGGTGAGGACCCCATGCCTCCTGGCGACCCAGCCCTGGAGAATGGGCTGGATGGCCGAAATCGTCCAGCCTCCTGCACTGGGCGATTCCAGCCGCCGCCTCCATTGGCGGAGGAGCTCCTCCTGAGCTTCCCTCCGCCAATCCACCTCTATCACCGCCGAGTCTCCCCCCGATGAACGGGCTTCAACTCTGCGGCGGTAGGCCTGAGCGAGCACCTTGGCCTCCAGGTCCCAGGGAGGGGACCCAGCCAAGGCGCAGGCCGCCTCGCCGGAAATGGTCCGGTAGCCCCGCACGAGTCTGACCGCCATGATCCTCTGCGCTCCCCGCAGCAGAGGCAGGGACACCGCAGTCAGCCGCTCCGCCCACACGGGAGCGCCGTACAGGGCCATAGAGCGGACCACTCCGGCATAAAGGCGCCGGCAGCCTGCATTAGGCCCCCCCAGATTCGGGAGGAGCCTGCTCAGGGCTCCGGCGGTCGCCGTTAGCTTGGGGGCGAGCCGCCGGAAGTGGGCCTCGAACGTCCATCGGCTGTCGAGGAGCAATCCCAGGTACCGTAGAGTACCCGAGATTTCGATGGACGTCCCGCCCACCACCAACCGGGAGCCCACTGGGGGCGCCATCCGAGGCCTGTGGAAGCAAATGGCCTCGGATTTCTCCAAGGCCACCCCCAGTCCCAACCGGCGAATCCGGGCCACAACGTGAGCCGTGGCCGCGGTCGCCAGCACTCGGGCCTCCCGGTGGGTGCTCGCGCGGGCAGTCACGAGGGTGTCGTCTGCGTAACAGAACAGACGCACCCCCGGAAGCATTTGCCCACGCAGCACCCAGTCGTATCCGATGTTCCACAGGAGGGGGCCTAGAACCGACCCCTGTGGAACACCGCACGACATCCTCCGCTCCTTCCACGCACCCCCAGCCGTCGGGTACCTGACAGCGCGGTCAGCCAGATAGTCACTGACCACACGCTGCAGGTACATGGGGATGCGGTGGAAGCGTAGGGCCTCCTTAATCACCCCCCAGGGCAAGGTGTTGAATGCGTTAGCGATGTCCAACGACACCGCCAACACCACCTCGCGCCGGGTTGTCGCCTCCTCCGCCAGAAGTCTCACACCCTCGATACAGTCGAGGGTGGACTTGCCCTGGCGGAATCCGCACTGGAGACGACTGAGGTCGGGCCCTACCTCCTGGAGGTGCTGGACTATGCGGGAAGCTATTATTCGTTCGAGCAGCTTCCCCGCCTCGTCCAGCAAAACGATAGGCCGATACGCGGAGGGTGTATCGGCTGGTCTACCCTCCTTCCTTAGCAGGACCAGTCTCCCCGTTTTCCACCTACGGGGAAAGAGGCCCTGCTCGAGGCAGGCACTGAACGTCGCCCTGAGTCCAGACTCCAACGGACCCAGAGCAAGTGACCAGGCGCGCCCAGGGATGCCGTCGGGGCCAGGGGCGGTATTTTTCGCCTTCATGCGACTCACCGCCCCGGCCAACTCCCACTCCGACACCCCCGGCGCACCTGATACAGTGCCGTCCTCCTCCTCCGGAGGCGCCATACGAGGCGGAACCACCTCGGCCGCTTGCGGGAACAGGGTCTCCACCACGGATTCGAGGAAATCCGGCCGAAGGCTCTCGGTGAGGGGGGGAGCGCGGGCGCGAAGCTTCTTCCGCACCGCTTTGTACGGCCTGCCCCACGGATCCCGATTGAGCTCCTCGGCCATCTCCTTGTGGGCCCTGTCCTTAGCCTCGGCGATGGCCGCCCGCAAAGTAGCGCGGGCAGCACTATAGGCCTCGTAACGGCGCCTCTCCTCTTCGACGTCGCGTCGCCTACGACGCCTGTAGCGGGATAACTGGTAGCGCACAGCTCTGCACTGGTCACGCAGCTGCGCCAGCTCCTCCGACCACCAGTATACCCCGCATGCCGGCCCTGTGCATCGCACCCTCGGCATGCTGGCGTCGCAGATGAGCGACATCCGCCGCTGGAGGTCCTCGACCTCCTCGGCAACCTCCCCACCCGTGGGCCCAGCGGCCCACGCCTGGACGATTGCGGCCTCGACAAGGAACTCGGGATCCATTTTTCTGACGGACCACCGAGGGCCATCATCTCTTCCCGACCGAGGGGAAATGGGAGCATGGCGTGCGGCCACCTCGAACCATATATATCGATGGTCCGAGAGTGACTCCGCACCCACAATTACCTCCCAATTTCTGACACATGGTGACATGGCGGCGTCGACAAAGGTAACGTCGACTTTGGAGCCGCCATTCCATCGCACACATGTGTCAGCCGTCCCTCGGTTCATGACGGCCATCCCAGTCGAGGCCAACCAACCGTCCAGAAACCTCCCTCTTACGTCCGTGACCGGAGACCCCCACGCGGCGGATTTGGCGTTGAGGTCACCGGCCAGGACCACCTTGCCGGGGCGTAACCTATTCACCAAGTCTCCGACTTCAGCCATAAAGAGTTCGAAGTCGGAGAACGGTCTGTTGGGTGAAAAATACGCCCCGATGACGGATACGTCTCCAATCTTTGCGGAGACGTACCCGCGCCCCCTCACCACGCGCTCCAGAGCTGGGGAACCAACTGCAGCCCTGGACGCGATGGCCACATCTCCCACACGGTCTCCGACCCACTCCTCGCCCGACGGAACGAAGAGGGGTTCGGAGACCACAGCCACGTGCACCATGCGCTCCGCCAAGGTCTGGAAGATAAGGTCCTGGGCCCTGCCGGAGCGCATGATATTCGCCTGGAGGAATCTTATGGAGGCCATCAATTAGCGACCTCCATCGGATCCTCCATAGCCCGGCTCGTGGTGGGCTGAGCCGGGTCGGCGGCAGGTGGCGAGGGGACCCTCGGGCCATCACCCCCCCTTCCCCTCCTTTTTGGAGCGGACGGTGCCTTACACTGTCCGCTCCCCGCCCGATGGTCGGCCTTTAATCCCGCTCGTTCGCAGCTCCCACAATGCGGAGCTACCGAGCAGGATCGGGCCTTGTGGCCATTTTGACCGCAGCGATAACACTCGCCGCTGCGGTCAACGGCCGACGAACATTCGGCCCTTAGGTGCCCCTTTTCAAGGCACCTAAAACATCGCTGCGGGCGAGTCTCGAGCAACTGGACCCGAGCCGAGACCCAGCCTACCAGCAGCCTGCCAGACGCCACCACCTTTTTCGCCGCCGCGACAGGGACCCTGAGCCAGAGAGAGCCCAGGGCATTTCCTGTCCTGCGGATCGCCCCGCACTGGATTTCCTGTGCGGTACAACCCCCGATCCGCGCGACGGCGATGGCGACATCATCCTCTTCGGCCGAGTCGTCCAGACCCACAACGCGAATCTCCGCACACTTTGTGGGCGTGGACACTCGTACCGCCGGCTCATCCTTAAACAGGTCCTTGAGCCGGCTTGCAAGAGCTACCGCTTTTTCTGCCTTTTCGGGCCCGGAGATTTCAAATTTACGGGCCCCAGTCGCCGCCTTCTTCAGTCGCATACCGACATCCAGCCCCAGGTCGTCAATTCGAATGCCTCGACGAGCTCGGGCCAGTATGTCGCCATACGTGAGGCCTTTTTTCACACCCTCCTCATCCAGAGTAACCACGACAGCAGCGGAGTTTGGGGTTTTAAGATTTTTACCACCACCACCAACTTGTTTTGGCTGCCGCTGCTGTGCTTGGATGGACGTGGGCTTCGCTGACTCCTTCCCTGCCTTAGCTTTCGGACCTCTACGAGCAACCACGTTCCAGCCTTCGCTCATAGAGGCCGGGGCTGGTGGTAGAGGCCTGGGCTCAGGGCGCTGCTGTGTCCGCGTTTCAGGCTTTTTTCCGGCTTTCTTTTTCTTTGTTTTAGACTTTTTCAAGCCTCCCGATGCCGGATCGGCGACCACTATCTCCGGTTTACTTCGTTTTGGCGGCTGGCTAGCAGAGGCCTCCGGAATCTTCCGAGCCTCTACTTGTCTCTCCTTCGCCGTCGTCACAACCTCCTTTCTTTGTGTCTTTGCCGCCACCGCCGCCGCAATTTTCGTATCCGCAGCTAGCGGAGGGCGGAGTCTTGGCTCCAGAGGCAATCGACTTTCCATATTATCCAGTCGAGCCGAAAACATATTACGGAGCCTGACAATCTCCTCCTCAACTGTCAGGCTCTTCTCAGGCTGACGGACTGGCGGAACCACCATGTTCCCAGAAGACCCCATATTGGCAGAGGTGATCATCTCTTTTAACGTGGCGATCTCCACAGAGAGATTATTCACCACCCCTGCCAACCTGGCGTTTTCAGCCCTCAAAATTCGGACCTCTTCTGACTGTGTCCTCTTTAACAGGACCTTGACCGCTTCCTCCACGCATTCGGCGACTGAGTTAAGGGTTCCTCTGCACTTACCATTAAGGTTTCTGGACTTACCCAAGGTCAGCCGCATCTTCTCCATATTCTGGGAAAGCACATCACAAACGCGTGACGTGTCAGCCATGTCCAGTGACTCCGGACTCTCAGAATTGACAGGCCCACTTTTGGACCTAATCGAACCGGAATTCCGGGAGTCCTCCGCCGGCGCCGACCTGTTTCTTCGGCCACTCGGCTCAACTTCACCAATGTCCACATCGTCCTTGAGAAACTCGTGACGCCGAACAGCGTCACGGGCCTCCTGAAGACCCATTTGAGAGCCCCACACATGGGTCCTGGTATCCGCCTTTTTGGCGTCCAGGTTACACGTTTTGGTGGAACCCTCGCATTCAGCCCACAGCCGTTTCTTAGATCGGGTACGATTTTTGATGCCGTCTAAGTTTTCTTCTGATGCACACCTCGACATGTCCAGGGAGGTGTACGATCCTGCACTAGCACTTCGAGTGCTGATAGTCCTCTCTTTTTTATTGCGTGTCGTATCACGCCTAGCCTCTACTGAATCCGCAGAAACACCGGCATAGCTGGTCTCAATTTCGCAGATCTCTACTCCTCCATCTCCGCAAGCACTGGTTGCCCCCCCAGATACGATGGGGCGACCGAGGCCAGTATTGCACGGCACCCGCAAAATTAAATTCGCGGAATGCGATGAAACACTGGTCTCGGTGAGGGATTCCCCGGATGATCCGGGACCCTCCTGGGTAGTTATTACTTTACGTTTGTCCATTGCTCATTATTTTTGATTTGGTTACCCTTACGACCGAACTCCCATCGGCCATTCATCTTGTCGGCGGGTATGACCTTAAGATTGGGTGAGGCCCTCGCGACTGGATTCCCCCCCAGCCACTCATCCCCTCGGCGAGCCCCAAAACCTTGGGATTAGGGGTAATTTTTAGAGAGGTTTTCTTCCTCGCGACCCGAAGGTCCCCGCTCCCATCGCTGGGTTTACGGGTTTGGCTGACGGAGGCCGAAGCCGTGTCCAGCAAGACTAAACTAGCCAAAACCGAACGCGCCAACCAGTTGAAGACTCATTCCCCCCCAGAGCCCCCAGCCTATCAGAATTGCCCTCTGCTAACAGAGGGACAATCAGAATCAGCAACCCTACCCCCCCTACCCCACGGTCCGTTCGCCAGGTCCAGGGAATACATATTGCATTATTCCGTAGGCCTGCCCAGGGTGCGCCACGAGGAGGCCAACCGCTAAAGCACCCCAACCTAACCTAACCTAACCTAACCTAACCTAACCATACCGAAGGAAGGCAATCCGCATACAAACCATATAGTAGTGAGTGTGGCACTAGCGATATGGCGAAAAGCGATCGAGGCGGGAGTCTTACAAATGGATATTCACTGGATAAAAGTGGAGGATCAATCGCCACTAGTACAGTGTTCACGTTGCCTTGGATATGGGCATGGCCGGCGGTTCTGCAAAGAGTTAGCCGACCTATGCAGCCACTGCGGCGAACCACACCTAAAGGCCGACTGTCCAGACATAGTGGTGAATGAACAACCTTCATGCATAAATTGCAAAAAGGCGGGAATAGAAAAAAGAAACCACAACGCATTTAACGCCGAGTGTAAAGTACGGAGAAAGTGGGATGAAATAGCTAGGTCGACCGTTGCCTACTGCTAAGGTTGCCCCGGGTAGAAACAACTATTTAATAATGCAAATAAACTTGCAGCGACAAAAACAGGCCACATACGAAATGCTGTTTGAAGCAGACAAGAGGAAAGCCGCAGTCGCACTTTTACAAGAACCGTATATTGGAGGAGGCCAAACAATGAAAAGTTACAAAGGCGCCAGAATCTTCCAAAACACCCCAGTAGGAGAAGGGAACGTTAAAGCAGCAATAGCAGTTTTTGATGATGACCTAGACGTCATACAGTTCCCAAAACTCACCACAAACAATATGGTTGTGGTGGGAATCCGAACGAGTGTTTGGGAGATTTTGGCAGTCTCCTTTTATTTTGAACCAGATACACAAATAGAACCATACCTCCAGAAGCTAAAAAATGTAAAGTCGACCATGGGCTCAAGAAAACTTCTTATTGGAGGCGACGCAAACGCAAAAAGTATGTGGTGGGGCAGCCCCAAGACAGATCGCAGGGGCGACGAGTTAACGGGAATCCTCAATGAAATGGAGCTGAACATCCTAAACACAGGCTCAATTACTACTTTCGATACAATTAGAGGAGGAAAACGTTACTCCAGCTTCGTTGATATTACAGCTTGCTCAACAAATATGTTCCACCTTATACAAAACTGGAAAGTTGATGAAAGCCTCACAGGATCGGATCACAATGGTATGGTTTTCAAAATTAGCTTAACAAAATCAAAAGGAGTCAAAATTGAAAGAACAACTCGTAAATATAACACTCAAAAAGCAAATTGGGAAATCTTCAAAGAAAGATTTAAACAGTTAAAAATAGAAAACAATATTACTCAATTAGAAATACAATAAATTAAAACAAAACAGCAAATTGATGGAATGGTTAGTAAGTTAACTGACACAATTTGCAAAATATGCACAGAAACAATACCCAAAAAGAAAACTAGTCAAAAGATAACCATACCATGGTGGACCGAAAACCTGGCGAGACTAAAAAAGGAGGACGCGACCAAAAAGCGCCGAATTAGAAATGCGGCAGAAATACGTAGACCTATGGTAGTAAATGAGTACTTGGAACGTAAACAATATTATGAACAAGAGGTGGCAAAAGCACAAACAAGCAGCTGGAAACAGTTTTGTAACAAACAGGATAGGAAAGGGGTCTGGGAGGGAATATACAGGGTCATTGGCAGAACGACATGTAGAGTTGAAGACCAGTTAGTGGAGGAGGGGGGAAGGATACTCGATGCAAAGGCATCTGCAAAGCTTCTGGCAGAAACCTTCTACCCGGAGGCTAGGTCCTCCGGGTAGAAGGTTTGAGGACAACGCAAAACATCAAGAAATAAGGGCTAAAGCGCTAAATGTGAATGATGATGAACAATATGAAGATTGGGAACCAACATTCACCAAGGCGGAGCTCATATTCGCGGAAAAATCCTTTAATCCAAAAAAGGCCCCTGGGTTTGACGGCTTCACAGCCGACATATGTTACAAAATTATCAGTGAAGATACTGACCTTTTCCTCGCTCTACTAAACAAGTGTCTGGCCTGTTACCACTTCCCTAAGATGTGGAAGGAGGCCACAGTCATCGTGCTCAAGAAACCGAAAAAACCCGACTATGCTTCTCCCAAGGCGTACAGGCCAATAGGATTACTACCAATATTCGGAAAAATATACGAAAAAATGTTAGTGGCACGTCTCAGATTCTACTTGCTTGCTAGGATGAGCTCCCACCAGTTTGGCTTCATGCCACAAAGAAGCACCGAAGACTCCCTCTATACTCTTCTGCAATATACCCGAAATCAGGTATGCGCAAAGAAAATTGTCACCCTAGTTTCACTGGATATAGAGGGAGCTTTCGATAGCGCCTGGTGGCCAGCTATCAAGGTCCGGCTGGCAGAGGAAAACTATCCGGTAAATCTGAGGCGGGTCATGGACAGTTATCTGAGCGATAGGCGTGTTCGAGTTAGGTACGCCGGAGAGGAGCACATTCGGGAAACAAGCAAAGGATGCGTTCAGGGCTCGATTGGTGGCCCACTGTTGTGGAATCTCCTCCTAGATCCTTTATTGAAAGGACTTGTTGAAAGAGGACACAGGTGTCAGGCATTTGCTGATGATGTCATCTTGATGTTCAGTGGTGACACCGCACTAGACATTGAAAGGGAAGCAAACGCTGCACTTAAATTCGTCCAGGCGTAGGGTGTCGCAAATAAGTTGCGTTTTGCTGCTCACAAAACCAATGCTATAAATATAACAAGGAAACTTAAATACGACACACCACGCCTGAGCATGGGAGGGACTAGCGTTAAAACAGAAACCAAAATCAAAGTGCTGGGTGTCACCATTGATCACAAACTGACGTTTAATTCACACGTCTCTAATGTAACAAGAAAAGCAGCAAATATTTACCGGCAGCTTTCACGAACAGCTAAAGTAAACTGGGGATTAAACCCTGAGATTGTAAAAATCATATACACAGCAGTAATGGAGCCAATCATTTTGTATGCAGCCAGCGTATGGGCCCCGGCTGTCAATAAAATTGGGATACAAAAGCTTTTAAACACGGTTCAGCGGGGAATCGCCCAAAAGATTTGCAAGGCCTATCGTACGGTCTCCCTGGACTCAGCACTGGTATTGGCAGGTATACTCCCACTCGACCTTCGAGTTCGCGAGATGGCCTTGTTGTACGAGGCAAAGAGGGGAATGCCCCTGCCGATGCTGAGGGACAGGGAGGTCGAACGAATGGCTTCGGCTCTTAAAGCACCACACCCTGCGAAACAAGTAGACATCAGCATTTCAAACCTGATAGACCGGGAGCAGCACTATTGTGGTGTCCCTGAGGTACGCATTTTTACGGACGGGAGTAAGATTGACGGAAAGGTTGGTGAAGCCATTTCTATATGGAATGGCAATACCGAAACTAAAACCGTTAAGCTTACTCTCTCCAATTACTGCACAGTTTATCAGGCGGAACTGCTGGCGCTACACAGAGCAAGTGTGGAAATAGCGATAAGCGAGGCAAAATCTGGAATAATGAGCGATTCAATGGCTGCAATTCAAACAGTGAGTAATCCAAGTTGCCTCCACCCCCTTGCAGTACAAATAAGATGGAACATAAACCAGGCGTTCCAACAGGGCAAAGTAGTTGCTTTGTCGTGGATAAAAGCGCACGCGGGGTTGGAAGGAAACGAAAGGGCGGATGAACTCGCAAAGGAAGCAGCCATGCGCTCCAAAAAGAAACCAGACTATAGCCATTGTCCGATTTCATTCATCAAGCGTTGCAGTAGAATGGAGACGCTTGAGGAATGGAATGAACGCTATAAGTCAGGTCAAACGGCAGCTATCACAAAAATATTCTTTCCCAATGTGCTGGAAGCATATAAGATGACTCGGAAAATAGGCATTAATAGAAAACTTACGCAATTGATGACCGGAGATGGTGGGTTCTCCGAATACTTGGCCCGATTCAAGTGTAAGGAGAGCCCATCGTGTATCTGCGACATAAATATCCCTGAGAACATACCACACATAATATGCGAATGCCCTGTTACAATTAATGCCCGTTTTTGCACGGAACAAATAATAGGCATCAAGATAGAACCAAAAAACATAAATAAAATTATAGTAAGTAAACACTGTAAAATATTTTTGACTATTGTTTAAAAGTTGTAGAAATTGTGACTGCAAGAAATAAAAATTGATAAATAAATAAATACTTAAACATTATAGAATTGTATATTATGTTATAAGTATTATGTAAAAAACAAAGCATAGAATATAAAATAGGTCTAAAAAAGAAAACGTAATAAAATTGAACTTGTAATATGTAATTGGTGATAAGAAAAGTGCAAATGTAATGTGTAGAAATAGCATTAAGTATAAGTATATAGTATAAGTTTAGTCATAAGTATTGATGTTATAGTTTAATAAAAAAATTTGTAATAAAACTTATTACCCCATGTATAATGTAAGGATTAGTTAGCTCGGATAGGCAGGAGACCCACCTGTACAAGTAATGTAAGAGATGTATAAAAGAAAGAGATAGTATGCGGAATGAACGAAGAGTAACTGCGAGAACTGGTATGAAAGAGTGAAATAAGTCAAAAATAGACTCCGATCATGTTGGAGGAATAGTTTTAAAATTAAAAAAAAAAAAAAAAAACCTAACCTAACCTAACCCACGAGGCAACGTCGGATGACTGCCCTAAGCGTCGATCTAAGAAGCTGTATGTTGAGAGCCGGATCGACTACGGGTTCGACTGCGGTTTCTAGGCGAGCGCACGCAATTTCTGCGTGCCGTGCCCTCATCTAATACCGCTGGTCGGACCTGGGGCGGTTCGGCTCTCGGCACACACCCTTCTGGACGACAATAGTAACATCAGCATCGGTAGTGCACCCTCCATACACACACCACACAACACACACGCACGGACATCATAACCAATCAAACAATAATACTTGGAGGAACAGCTGTAGCGGGTCTTTCACAAGTAATAATCAAAGGAGAAAACTATATCTAGAGATATTGGTTATATTGTAAAAAGCGTGCGAATGTAAATAGTAGGATAGGTTAGTTAGGATTAAAGGTTAAGATTCAGAAGTAACAAAGTACAAACACGCTAAAACTCTGTTAATAATAAATAATTGGTGTTAAACAGATCGAAATTATGTAAACTAAGGTTAAAGGTTAAGTTAGATTGGTAATTAGTTTTAAAGAATAATTTGTAAGGTATAGTAGATTAAGTACTTTTCCCTTTTCTCTGTCCCTTTCCTGCTTGGCTGCGATTAAATGGTTTCCCTATCCCAAAGCACTGGCGGGGCGGCGGTGGACGTATCCAATAGTGGAAGCCGTCACCCCTGACCTGTAGCGAGTTTGGCCACAAGTTCGGCGTTTCTCGCCAGTGGAGAAACAATTGCACGAGGAACGATTGAAATTAAATTGATAACTCAATGATTTAAATGATTCGAATCATTCGTGAGATTGGATTTGGATGAAACAGAAAATAGAACGTTTTGTCTTATCACCATTAAGTGGAAGAAAATCAAGTTTCAGCCAGTCAGTTACTGTTTGTTAACTTGTCTGTGCTAATGAATATACATCATTCCAACTTTCTGCTCTATAATTCTCCATATTATTTCCTTATATCGTAGTTGGCATAAGCAGTAGATCAAGATACGGAGATCGTTTATATAATAACATACAATCATATTGTATAAAATTTATTTTATTAAAACTGCTTAGTATATTGTAATGTACACTTGTAATTAAACTTAGCTAAACCTAAACAAATTACATAAAATTGACATTTACAGCATTACACAATCATGTGTCATGCTGTAAATGCACATAAACACATTAGTGTTTCAAAAATATGTTTTTTATACATAAAAATTCGTAACATACGACACAAGGTCAGTACGACCTTAAGTAGTTAGAAGTTGACAGTAGTTAGAAGTTACAAACCTAAAAATAGATCTTTATTGATGACTTATCATTTGCTAATTAATATTAATTGCAAATTGCCGATCAAAAACGTAGGCCTAAAACACCATACATTTTCCAAAATTAGATCAGTTGATCCTAAAAATACTCTTTGCTCTTGCTTTAAATGTTTTTTTTTTTTAAATAAAGTGTTTGATTGATGATTGTGTGAATTTTTTTATATCTATAGACTCATGAGATGATCCCCACGTCCTAGTCACATTAACACGTCCCCCGCAGCACGCCGCGTCGACGAAGAGCTAACATGACGGGGACAGGCCCGGGAGGCGTGCCGATACGGGCGCGGATGGCCGGTGTCACGGTGCCGCTAAGTACATCAGCACGGTGATGCCGACGAGGCCCAGCAGCGGGCGCAGCGCGCGGCCGCCGCTGCAGGCTCGCGGCCCGTCCCCGAAGCAGCCGGCGTAGGCCAGCCGGTGCGGCACGTGGCTCTGCTCGTACAGGCCCGAGAACAGCGCGTGGTGCGGCCCGCGGGCGAACACCGCCACGTCGTCCGCGCCGTGCGTCTCCGACGCCAGCGGCACGTCCACGTGCGTCTGCCACGTGGGCTGGCCTGGGGAGGGGAATGTCGTCAGCTAGGAGATATAACGCTAACGCTTACCGTGATGCGGATCGGCGCGACCCAAATATTCCCTAGGGAAGTGTCGATTTTATCACGATGTTTTCCTTCGTCGTGGTAAGTTGTGGAATCGATGGAACATTGAATGGACCCAGGACTCACGGTAATTCGCATCCTGCGTGACGTCAACCCGGCGGCCGTCCACCTCCCGCCGGTGACCGGGCCCGTTGGTGTACGACAGAGTCATGTACGGCACGCCGTCCGCATCCCGGTTGTTGGACGGGCCCAGCACGTCGCCGCCCCGCGGCGTGTACCCGTTGAAGGCCATGACGTGCGCGTGGTCGGCCGTCACCACCAGCAGCGAGTCCTCCTCCGACAGCAGCTCGGCGGCGCGGGCCACCGCCGCGCTCAGCTCCAGCGTCTCGTCGAGGGCGAGCTCGACCATGTTGTCGTGGTGGCCGTGGTCGATGCGGCCGCCCTCCACGAACAGGAAGAACCCTCTCTCGTTGCGGCTCAGCATCCGGATGGCGACCTCGGTGAGCTCGGTCAGCGTGGGCTCGGTCTCGGGCTGAGCCTGCAGGTGGTACTGCATGTGGTTGGCCTCGAACAGCCCCAGCAGGTACTCGGGCAGCGTGTCGTTCGCTCCGCGCAGCTGCTGCCGGTTCCACACGTACTGGTAGGTCGCGTTCTGCGCCTCTCTCTGCGCCTCCCACTCCTGTATCAGGTTCCTGCCGTCCGTTCGTCTCCCGGCGCTACCCTCTCCGTCGACGATTGTCGTAGGCAAAAAATTGCGCCGGCCCCCGCCCAAAATGACCTGTAAATTGTTATAATATTGATGATGTATTTTTCTGCCGCAACCGATTTACATGTATACGAGATGTTGTACTTTTAGATTACATTACAGCTTTTGTCTCGATCAATATGACACTCCTCCTTTTCAAGCTATCATATTACGGTTTTGACATTTCAGCTGTAGAGTGGTTTAATATTTATCCTACCGATTGAGAGATCCTACCGAGAGAGAACAATGTCTGGCTCACATTAATCTTGTGTGTGTGGGGTTTCTCAAGGTTCCATTCTTGGTCTTATATTATTTCCAATCTATACAGTAGATATTACAAAGTGCGTTCAACATTCATCTTGCCATCTTTATGCTGATGACACGCAACTCTACGTATCCTTTGTTTCTCAGGACATTTTGAAGGCTGTAGTCAATCTTAACTCTGACTTGGGGAAAAACAACTTGTGGTCAAAAAGAAATTGTTTCGCACTAAATGTAATTTAAATCTCACATCGCTAATCTATCTGCAATAGTTTTTATCAACTTAAGCTAATTTATAATATGAGGCCCTACATTAATATAGAGTTACGAATAAAACTTTGTGAATCACTAGTGTTATCCTGAATAAATTATGCGGATGCATGCATCAGTAGACGCATCCAGTATATAGACCTGGACTAACTAAAGTAGAACTAAAAATTTAATTTAGTTTAAATTAGCACAAGATTTTGTTTTAACGTCCCGCCAGGTGCACAAGTTCTTCTTACAACTTCTTACACTCAACTTCAAACCTCGCGTGCCAGTTAAAAATTCCTACTGAACCAGCGCTGCAGCTCGCTGTAGCACGTCTGCCGAGTAGGAGACCTTATTCGATCACAAAATTTTATGAATATGAAAAAATGAGTTTCTTTTAGTTCTCTAATTGTAATCCATTTCACCTTAAACTTGTTCCCGGGGTGGGCGTGCACCAGCTGATGCGCGATGTCCGGGCACTGCGCCGTGTCGAAGCCGGCGCCGCGCACGTCCGCGTCGTTCTCCCAGTTCCGCTCGGCGACGTGCGCGAACGTGCCGGCCGGCGACGCGTGCGTGATGCGCGTCGTCGTCACGACGCCGGCGTCGCGGCCGTCGGCGAGCGCCCACGCCGCCACGGACTCGACGCCCGCGGCCGCGGTGCCGGCGCAGTCCCCGCGGGTCACGGCCGCGCTGACGCCGATGGTGCCGCCGTTGGCCTTGACGCCGCACAGGTAGGCCGTGGCCGAGCACGCGCTGTCCGCCGTCTGCGCGTTGACGCAGTACGTCTGCGGACAGAGGGCAGGCGTCGTACAGCAGCCGCGGGCGGCAACCGCGGGCCGAGCGAGCTTTACTAGTGATATTTCAACTCCTTCAGAATTTAAACATTAAAGTTCCTAACAGGAACTATCGATTTCATTCCACCTTGCAGACCCCACATTCGCATACTAATTATAGACGAAACAGCTTCTTGCTACGATCATCCGTTGCATTCAACTATGTTTCCAACAAGCATGAAATAGATCTTTTTTGTACCACTGTTGCATCTGTGCGTAGACTTCTGAGTGCTGACTTTTTCTTTTCACACCAGAAATAAATGTAATAGTTACTTATAGGTTTTATTTCTAAGCGAGTTGTTTTTGTTTTAGTCAAAATCTATTTGTGAAAACTTGTTATTAGCTTATAGTATTTCCTATTGTTTTTATGTATTTATTATCGCTGTAAGTCTTCCTTTCAAAATAAAACAAAATAAAATAAGATATATCGGCGTCCGGTCTCGCGGAATTTAAAAAAACTCCCTATCGTTTTATCCATAAGTCGACACGATCTCACTCGACCGCAGCTCGGTCGTCGCGGGGTGTCCAGTACGCGGAACATTACGAAAATGTGCCTAGATTATATTATAAAGAGAACTTAGTACGATGTTTTTGCGAATGAGGTAGGAAAAGGACACGATCGTTTAAGTTTAGCGTCTAACTCGAGGAATTTTCGAAGACTTCTTTGACATTCCGGTTACATGTTATACACCTCTTTCGAATACCGAATTAAATTTTTGAAAATATTAAAATATTGTTACTTCATTGAAGGCAAATCTATTTCTAAAAAAACACGAGGTCTTAAGGAAAACAAGGGATCTCGAGGTCAAGCGCGAAGCGATTGATGTAATTGGTCACAGGTTCGGCAGACAAAACTTACAAAAGGTATGGTTATGTCACAACGTGAGATGGGACCGAATGATTTCAATGACACATGAACGTATTGCTGTAGATAGCACAGCACTAGCGGCATCACGACAGCGCCGCGCGCTCCGGTCCGCAGTACCTTCGCCAGCCCCACTGTGGGGAAGCTCTCGAAGGAGAGCTGCGCCTCCTCGCCGGGCCGGCCGTTCCGCTGCCCGAGCAGCGTGCGCGCGGCGGCCAGCGTCGGCACCGACATGCCGTCCCCCAGGAACAGCACCACGTTCCGCGCGCCCGCAGCGCCGCCTGCGCCCGCGTCGCCAGCGCGCTGCCTGCTCTCGATAGCGGCCCGCGCGTCCTCTATCCAGTAGCCGGGCTGCTGCTCGCTACGAGAGGCGCGGGTCGGGTGGTGGCGGGTGGCGGGGTGGTAGCGGTCGGCCCCGCTCGCCGCCATCAGCAGCGCCGTCACCAGCGCGCACCGCCACATGCTGTCCGAGGAGCACTCGCGGTGGCGGCCGCCGCCCGTGCTTATACGCCGGCCGCGTTATCTCGCGCGGTATCTGCAGACCTTAGCCCGTTATCGCGCGTGCTGTCCGCGGTATCTCTCGAGATACGGTCGTGTCCGGGCACGGCCCCGTCCCGTGGCGCGGTCCGTCGCCGGACCTCCACCGTTTCTTCTCTTCTCTTTCTGTCGCCTCGTTCTCGAGAGCTCGTTCGAGCGTCCGTCCGGTTGACGTTCATCTTTTCGCGCTCACGCCTCTGTGGCTGCTGCGGGTGGAAATTTAAGCTAGATAAGACGCAATAACATCGATAATACCATAGATTGTTCACATGAATGTATCATATAGGCTCATTACATACCTCTACTATATTCCTACTTCTGTCGGGAATTATTATTTTTATCAAATTAATAACTCAGCCTCTTGCCGCGGCCCGGTCGCCGCCCGGGTCCCAGCCGGCCATGGTCGCAAGCTCCAGTTGTCTCCGATATCTTTTACATTATCGCCGTTCGTAGCTCGGCTCGATAATGGGGTTTGATTTCCGTCAATTTTCGTAAATAATTTTAGATTTCATCTTACAGATATCTCGAGATCTTTGTTATCGCTGCTAATATGTTCGACATTATCTGAATATTGGGAAGATATTTTCGTGAAACGAGAAAATATTCAGTGACTGTTGAAAGATTCGACTGCGAGGACGTGAAATATTGAGATCTGACGTTCTGTTTAAAAATCTTAAAACTCTTCGGAGTGTAGCGGCAGAATGCGCCTCAAGAGATGGGAAACTTGTTTGTTCATGTTCGTCCTGCTCGTTCATCTCTCGATCGGTAATTTATTACACTTCTATGACTTCGCTACGTGTTAGTATGATGTACGCCCGGCAGCGTCCGGGTAACTAAGAACGCTACACTGAGGCACTCAGGCCAATGTCAGCGAACGGCGTATGTTACTTTTTTTCTTTTTTCTGAACTTTACTCGTATAATAGAATTAGTACTTGTCAGCCCTATAGTAACCCTGTTACTTAAATCGATACAATTTTTATATTATTTATAGTTTATCTGTAATATATTCCGAACTATTTATGGCAAAAATATAGCATTTTAGTTTAATCAGAATTGGGATCAGCTAAACCACAAAATAAACCTATAAATCAATAAAGCCAATCATCCATTTTATTTACAGACAGCTTATCAAAAGTTTTAATCCATTCCGTCCGGACCATTTAGAACTCATTCCATTAAGAAGTGTTGTATATCTTCCCTCACTCCACACGATACACAGTTGGGTGAGTCTACTTTTTTCATATGATATCCAAATTTTCTTAATGGAATATGTTTCAATCTCAATGGAAAGGAATATCTCAATGGAAAGCCTATCACTAAGTACGCACGGTACATTCGCGTTGTTGTAAACCAAGATTTACTGTAAGGTATGTTTTGGATGTTCCTTTATTTAATGAGCTATCAATGAAAACTTTTTCTCAAACCTTACAAATGTTATGTTTAACTTTATGTAATATATACGAAAATGATGGTTTAATTAAAATCTTCCTGCGTAAAATGCCTCTCCTATGATGGTTTTTTCTGTTAAAAAGTTCACTTCCTCGATTCCAAAAGGCGTATGTTACTAGTGGAGTGTAGCTATAAGAAGAATAGGAAACGAGGAAAAGGACCAGAATTACAAAGTCAACGTTTAGATTGAAAAACATTAAAATTATAAACGTTAAACGTTTAAACTTGAATTATTGATGGAATATAGTGGAGTACCACTGATGACAGACTGTATCGGCGTACCTCGCACGGAGATAGGGCCGTTGCGGTAACTATTACTACTGTCAGCGAGAGTCATCGCGGTGACACGATATAAACGTCAGATAGTTTAAATCGTCATCGACGTGAATGCCACGGGTGGAACCATACTCGAGTTTCTCATAATGTATCTCGTTACAGAATACGACGAGTACCATAAGACATCACGCGGCATGCAAAGAGATTCGGTTCCCCAAAACCCCCGGGAGGCCACGGCCGACTTCTGGGCGGAGGAGGCGCAGGCGGGCCTGGCGGCGCGCGCGGCCGGCGAGCGGGCGGGCGGCGCCAGGAACGTGGTGCTGTTCCTGGGCGACGGCATGTCGCTGCCCACGCTGGCCGCCGCGCGCACGCTGCTCGGGCAGCGCGCCGGCCGCAGCGGGGAGGAGGCGCAGCTCGCCTTCGAGGCCTTTCCGGACGTCGGGCTCGCGAAGGTACGTCCGGGAGCCGCGACCGAACCGCCTCTTCATATTTTTCTATAGCAGAGACTTTATAGTCGACTGCCTCGCCGTTTTCACGGCTACGAAAGTCGAACCGCTGAACGCGACCGCCGCTCCGCCCGCAGACGTACTGCGTGGACTCGCAAGTCCCGGACTCGGCGTGCACCGCGACGGCCTACCTGTGCGGGGTGAAGGCCAACCGCGGCACGCTGGGCGTCACGGCGGCCGTGGCCCGCGGGGATTGCGCGGTCGTCGCGGCGGCGAGCGTCGACTCCGTCGCGGCGTGGGCGCTGGCCGACGGGCGCGACGCAGGTCCCTCCTGATTCTTAACTCGCTAACTTATTAAAGTATTTTAATGTTAATTTCTATATCGATCTTACTGAGAAACCATATTATGTACTATACCTACGTATCGTTCGAAACCGGTCAGATCGCCTAGGTGACTCTCTTTACTCTCTTAAGCATCTTGAAATCTGAGAATCACAAAAAACTCATAATTTTTATTATAGATAAAAAGATTATCGAGAGTGGTCGTCGAGAAGAAACTGTTACCGGATTGAAGTTTTTACTCTCTCTCGGCTGTGGGATTTCGATCTGCGATCCCACGTTATTCGATTACACGCGTTTCAAATGTAACTAAAAGATGATTCACGCTACACCGTGCCGCGACCGGGCCGTGCCCGTATGAAGTGATTCATGCCTAACCGTGCCCCGGCCGTGTCCCGGCCGTGCACGGCCGGGGTACGGCGTTGAAATGTACGGCGTTGAAATGGCGTTGAAACGGGTATTGTTTCCCGGCTCCGGCACGGTTCAGCCCCGACACGTTGTAACATAAACATATGCGCCCGGTCGCCCGCAGAGCAGTCAACATAAAATCTTAGTGAGTTTAGCAGCTTAACAGCAAAATGGACAATGCAAATTGTTTAGAATGTGTGTAATTTGCTCTGTGATTTACGACATGAGCCATCCTAAGTATTTAGATAACAAATAAAATAATTTCCAATACTTCATCATCGAGGGCAATTGCAATAGCTGCTAATTCAAATTGTGAAACAGCATATTTATTTAGGCGTCAAGTCTATCGATAGATGAAATCACTTGCTGACAAAAGCTACTTAACATAGATAAGTCGTGCAAATAATAAACCCAAACAGCCCGGTGTAACATGAATGACTGGCACGGCCGGCGCACGGTGGCCGTGCCCCGGCCGTGGCACGGCCCGGTCGCGACACGGTGTAGCGTGAATCATCCTTTATTATAACCATCGTCTGAGAAAAGTAATATTCGTAGCCTGGAAATAGTTAGTGTGTCCGTATATGTGTTGATAGGTGAAGTTTGCTAACGAAACGACTATTTTGAATCGACTCACTCACGGTCCGGTCCGATCGCAGGCATCGTGACCACGACGCGCGTCACGCACGCGTCGCCCGCGGGCGCATACGCCCACTCCGCGGACAGGGAGTGGGAGAACGACGCCGAGGTGCGGGCCGGCGGGCACGAGCCCGGAACGTGCCCCGACATAGCGCACCAGCTCGTGCACGACCACCCCGGGAACGGTTTCAAGGTACGATATACCGTCGGCGACGCGCGATCGGACTCTAGTTTCTAAATTAAATCGACGCTTCGTAAGTGCGAATTACTTCCGGCAGGTCATCCTGGGCGGAGGCCGGAGGGAGTTCCTGCCGGCGGACGTCGTCGACGAGGAGGGAACGGCCGGCCTCCGGACGGACGGCCGCGACCTCATCGAGGAGTGGCGCCGCGAGAGGAGCGCCCGCAACCAGAGCCACCGCTACGTGTGGCATCGGGACCAGCTGCTGGAGGCCGCGGCCGACCCGCCCCACTACCTGCTGGGGCTCTTCGAGGGCAGCCACATGCGGTACCGCATGGAGGCGGACGAGCGGAGCGAGCCCACGCTGGCCGAGCTCACCGAGGTCGCCATCCGGATGCTGAGCCGCAACGAGAGGGGGTTCTTCCTGTTCGTGGAGGGCGGCCGCATCGACCACGGCCACCACGACAACATGGTCGAGCTCGCCCTCGACGAGACGCTGGAGCTGAGCTCGGCGGTGGCCCGCGCCGCCGAGCTGCTGTCGGAGGAGGACTCGCTGCTGGTGGTGACGGCCGACCACGCGCACGTCATGGCCTTCAACGGGTACGCGCCGCGGGGAAGCGACGTGCTGGGCCCGTCCGGGGACCGGGACGCGGACGGCGTGCCGTACATGACGCTGTCGTACACCAACGGGCCCGGCCACCGGCGGGAGGCGGCCGGCCGCCGGGCTGACGTCACGCAGGACGAGGACTACCGTGAGTGAATCCTCCCGAATGTGTCCTTTCAAGTATTCCATCTCACAAATATTTCAAACTTTTTTATGCGACAGTATGATATCATGAGCTGTACCCCCCCCCCTACCCCCCGCTCCCCGCAGGCCGGCCGCAGTGGAGGAGTCACGCCGACGCGCCACTGCCGTCCGAGACGCACGGCGGCGAGGACGTGGCGGTGTTCGCGCGCGGGCCCGGCAGCCGGCTGTTCTCCGGCCTGTACGAGCAGAGCCGGCTGCCGCACCTGATGGGGTTCGCCGCCTGCCTGGGGCCCGGCCGCACCGCCTGCGACACCGCAACCACCACCGGACATGGAACACTACCATAAGCTGGCATTCGATTGATTGAAGTAACGGAGCCAATGACATTAGACGTTCTATTTGTAGCATTAGTAGAGATATAATAAACGAAATCACTATCTATTAGTACCCCTTTGATCCTGCACTTTACGACTAAATCTACGGAAGGAAAGAAATTCCTTCTTGAGACAACATAGCATTAAGAGAGCATAGTGCGGCGCGGCCGGGCTGAACTCTACGATGGAGCGTTGGCGATGTGACAGTACGTCCTTCGGAACACTTTTTTTATTTTTGATTGAAGTGATATATATCACCTACTTTTACCCGCAACTTCGTTTGCGTGGACTGTAGCCGCGTGATAGGTTGATAGTAGGTGTTACTTTTCAATGAAGCCCTATTCCTGTGGAATTAACTGTATTTCTATAGCCTGTTTGTTATTCCAGTGTATATTTATTTATTTATTCACGTATACCTAAGTAATAATTGTGCCAAATTTCATCGATATTGGTTCAACGGATTCGCCGTTAAAGATTAAACAGCGTACTTCCACACTCACAAACTTTTATAATGTTAGTAGAATAGGATAGGATTGCCGGACGGTGCGGTCGCGGGCGGCCCGTGCAGTGCCGCAGGCAGGAATCGTCGCCGGCGCTTTGAGCCTGAAGAGCTCCGAATATCCAGCGAATTTCCCGACGTCGCTCTCGGCCGCTCCCCACTCTGTCCCTCTCCAAAGTCGGGAGCGAATCAATAATTTTCTCCCCATTTTTTCAGTGCATAAATTTTATAACGCAAAATAATTTACAGAGTATTTTAATTGACTTTAGTGAGTTCGATACATTAGCTAGTCCGATACTACTCGATCGGCCGGAGAGGCTGGGGCTCACTGAGAACAGCCGGCGGAGTGCAGCCCGCGGCGAGGGATGACATTCGTCAAAATTTCCCCGAAGAGCGCACCCCTCAACCTCCCCCTCCCCGCGCCCCGCCCGGCCGCCGCCGCCGGGACGCTCCGGCAGTCCGCCGCCTGCTCCCGCACCGCCCGACCGCCGCCGCGACTCGCGCGAGTTCACAACTTTTACGGAGTTCGTGAAGACTCCGACCGCGAAAGTGACCGCCGACCGTGGTAGTGGCAGTGGTAGTGGTGGTGCAGTGAGGTGGCCGAGTGCTAGTGGAGTGTTCTCGGATTTCAGTCCCGGCAGATACCGGGATCGGTCGTTTCGAGTTTTAAGTTATATTGAAAGGTATGAGTGGTGTTCCCGTTGGATGTTCCTTTATTTTACGATAATATTCAATATCTAATAATGGGTGGGTGACAGAAGGGGGTAGCCAAATACGGGATGTATTCGGCTACTCCTCTGTCAGAGTATTTCCCGCCTGATGACGTGACAGACTTCCCTCGGCGCTCCACTAGCTACTGGAAAGTCGTATTAAAGATAATAAACGGTACGCTGTGCCTAGAATTTGTTTTTGCATTTCTCGCATCACTGCGACACGATAACGACAATGCCGTCGCAGGAGACGAGTCGAATTGGCTGTTTGCAGTCGGTCGGGTGTTTCTTTGGCAGTGGCGAGGCTACTGATGACCGTTGAAGCTCCGGCGACTGTCCGCGGCCGCCCGCAGCTACAGGGAGCGTCCTTAAAATAGTTTAATTTAAACATCTTGTACCGGATCCCGTCCGCATATTAACTTGTCTGTTCGTTACTCTCAAAGTACCACAGTGTCCTCTCAGTCCCGTACGGTGAACGCTCGCAGGGTGTCTTTACCTATATATTATGTGAAGTTCATTAACTTCACATAATAGATAGGCAGGAGGCAAGAAACGTCTAATAAGACGTTTGTTGTTTCTTGCATCCCAACCTATTGGCAATTAGACCTATTGGACGTATTAAATACATGATTAGCCGCACTCTAATGTAACACACCACCGCTATGTTTTCGTCAAACGTGGTAATCTGAGTTCTTTTTTATCTCTGTGAATAAATTTAAATCTTCTGCGTATAAAGAACAGTGGTGAGAGATCGTCGTTCCCCGACCGGATAGTCAGATATCATATTGTTCAAACTCCTACTAACCCAGGCGAATGATTTGATTAAATCATTTCATTATTACTTTGTATTTTTTGTTTTAGTTATAATTAATATATTTCTTATTTTAAGCGTAATTACGTTCCTTATAAAACTAATGGGATATTTATTTCTTAATAAAATAAAAAAATGATTTAATATTTACGACGTAATTATAAGTAAACTTTGAAACGAATAAATAAATAGTTTCCACTGCTATTAAGAAAATAGTAATAGTTATTAGTAGTAGTAGTTAATAAAAAAAGGTTAAATATATAGAAAAAGAAATAATAGAGTACTGAATGTTTTCAGAATTTAGAATATGGTCTGGACCAATGTGGTGCCACCACTATTCACCTGATCGATGGACAAGTTTTGTGTACCTTGTTGTGCTTCGTGTGTCAATTTACCGCGTTCTAAAAGAAAATTGTTAAATTACGTAAAAGTTTGGGCAGTTTTGAAATTGTTCAGTTAAAGACCAAGCGAGTTCAAATAAACCATAGATCGCAGACCGATGTCAAAGTGTAAGATGTTATTTTCATGAACTAATACTAATATTTCTCGACGCTGACGACACGAGCGTCGTTCTGACTGTACCTGCTCCTTTAGCGTAGACCTTACATAATACAAATTGATACAATCTACATAAGTGTATCGTTTTTACATTTTTGGATGACCTTAAGACTGCAATTTTCAATCATATCTTTTGTGAGCAAAACTAGTAACGATAATTATCTTAGTCACAAGTTCATTTAACGGACATGCATTTCTCAAGGAGATTATTAAGTCATCAGAAGTTAAGTCTCAGAAGCTATCATTTGGGTAAGTCGGTACACTGATATTTTATCTATTACTATATAAAATATCACAATATATATAGTAATATTTTATTCGTACGGAAACATATCCATGTTAATAAGACGAAATTCGATGTATATCATAAACATACGAGAGGTCACAAAAAGCTTGTGATACCTGTGTCGCGACTCAGCAGAGTTGGCAACTAATTCGATGGTCTCTGTATTCGCTTTCACAATAAAATTCCACAATAAATACTAGATCAGTCTACAGAAAGGTTTAAGTTAAGTACAAAAGATATGCTTATACGTAAAGCATATAACAAAATTGAAGATTATTTGGATGATAAAAAAGCCTGGATTTGAAAATCCTTTCAGCTTCATACAGGATTGCGGTTTAATAATTTAAAATTGAAAATGTTTAAAAGATTAACCGCCGAGTTTCTTCCTGGTTCTTCTCGGTAAGAGCAACATTCCGAACCAGTTGTAGCTTCATAAATCATAATGATCCTTGACGATTCAAAAGTGCTCGAATGAGCTTATTTGAATAAAGATATTTTGATTTGATTTGATATCCTGTACCTGGCAATAGCTTTCTTCATTACACTAACAAAAGTTATTATCGTATTGACGATTATGAAAATGATAAGAAAGCTTAGATTCGAGCTGCGAGCGGCACTAGATTAGATCGGTAAGTTTATTTGATTTGCCAAAAATTATAAATTATTTAACTTCCTATTTTTGAACAAACCGACCGCCGAGTTTCTTGCCGGTTCAGTCACGATTATCAATTTACATCTACACAAGTTATAATCCTTAAAATAGATAATCAGTAGTGAACCCAGATATGGCCCTCGTATCGCATCTCGATCGTCGCTACGTTGATATTGTTTGTGTTGTTTGTTTATCTGACACCCATGCGGTGGATCAGATAGCGCCATGCGCGGCGCGTGGTGGGCGCGAGCTCCGCCGCGGTACGGCCCGATATGGTATCGTGGTTATACTATCGGAACGGTGATAATCACACATTATAATATCGAGATAAACGGTTATCGAATCTCCCGACGGAAAAGTGATTGTGATTTTCGTTTATTTCTTAGATTCTTACATTATTTAGATCTCCAATTGTACCACGCTCCAACATGCTACAACTGACTCTTACGTATTTAGATTACGTATGTACTGTATTTTTATAGGGCAACACATATGTAATGTAAAAGTGTTTCAAATATCCAAAATATCAAGAAAATTGATTAAAAATTATGCATAAAAAAGATATAGATAGATACGTTGAGTGGATAAATGTTTCCAAGACCTGTATCTCCGCGGGCGGCGGTGCCCCGCGCGAGGACGGCAGGGAGCGTTTAGAGCTCTCTATAAGTTACGTTTCAGCAGATGAGACAAAACGTCACAAGTTTTGATGCAACTCATACGGAAATACGAAATACTTCCGATTGAATCTTTCTAATCACTCATGCGATGGCATCCGCCGTGTCCACGACGACGTGACGACGGTTTTCAACGAACGCCTTGCCTCAGGTTGACCTCCTTCCGACATAAAAGTAAAGAATATCAATGATAACTAGGATTCGTGTTACTAAATTAAAGCTACGCTATTAGATGGTAGTTGATTTAAGTGATAATCTTGGAAACACTTATAAAGATCTGCTGGAGACATAAGTAATCGTTCGAAATCGGCATGATGTTAAACGTGCCCGATCATTATCGAATATATCCCTATATATAGAATTGAATAAGTCAGGAGCGATCGCTCCTGGGAATTGACAAGCGACAAATGTCGCCCGCCTATCGACGTTTCTTGACGGGCTCAGCATCGATCCATTCATAGATTCGTAGGCGACGAAGAGCCGGCCGTGACTGCGGCCAACACCGTTTAGTTGACGCCGCAGTCACCTTAACTGACTGCCGGCCGGGAGCAGTGGCTCCACGAGCAGCGAGCCGCAGCCCAGAGTAAGCGGTTCCTCGTTAGCCCTCGGGTCGCCGGCGACGGTCGGCCAGTCCTTACCTCGTCCTCCACAAAGCAGACACATAGTATAGGGCCACCATCGTAGGCCGCGCTCCGCCCGCTGTAATTGACTCGCGTCATGTCGTCTGTACGTGTTTTAATTGGATCGAAACTCAAATCTATTGTCGCGACAGTTGGAGAGGCTCTCGGCAGCTCGCGGCTGCGATCTGTTTGTTTATTGTACTGTTTGTTTATTGTATTGAGCTCATGTTTTCGTGTCGAGTGTACTTTTAAATTTGTTGATTTATTCTTTATACTGTTAAGTGTATCCTTTCAAAGTGTGATTGAAATGATTATTTATGAATATTTTGTTAGTGTTCGACAGGTTTGAAAGGGACACTTTTGTTATTTTGGCACTGAGTCGGAAAGTTAAGAAGCGGTCCTCCTTCTTGCCGACGCGCTGTAAACGCTGTTATTTCGTATTTCGTAAAATTTTAATTCATCTCGGAGCATATTTACTAGTAGTGTAGTATGGGTTAAATATATCCTGAGTATTTCTTGAGGGGAACCACCTTGTATATAAATCCATATTTCACATTCATTTTAATATTTTTTATTATTTTGGTAAAACAACATTAACAATAATAATTTATACCTATTTTTGTCATAATCACCCTGAAATTTATTAGCGGGAATATTTATCGTAAATATCTAATAATTTCAACTAAATTATTGATAAAATTTTGTGAGGTGTTTGACACAAGTATGAAAAGGCGTAACAACATTGGACCCAAGTGACAAGACTAACCTTAACTATTATCCATTACATTTGCCAAGTTCATTTAGATAATGAAGCGATTTAGCACGTTTTTTATAATTTCTAGGTGGTTAACTCTTTCAAAAGGTTCGGTAAAACCTTCATAAAAAGTGTCAAGTCGGTGAGAGTCCGGCACGGTGAAGGAACGTCTCTGTTTTAGAAGTGGAAGTGCGCGGAGGGATGTGAGGTACGAGTGAGGCCCGCGGCAGCCACGGGCGGCCCGGAGCCCGCCGCCGGGCCCGCCCGGACCCTGCAGCACCCTGGAGCACCGCAGCACCCGCATCCACTCCGCCTCACCCGTCACTGAGAGCTAAGCGTCGCTCAACATGGCCGACGATAATACGATTATTGAAGGGACCGTCAAATTTCGCGATGGAAAAAAGGTAACTCTTCAACAGTACGCACTTCGTCTTCTGTTATTCTAAGTTACTCGCATCGATCACTACACACGTCGCATCGCAACCTTTATAATGGTTCACGTAGTGAGTAAAGATAATATTATCACTCGAGTGTCTGATGATCGTAATGTGTAGAAATAATTTGAAATATTTTTCATTGAAATTTAGTGTCCGTGTTCCGTGACTGTTCGGTGAGCGCAGGTTTGGTAAAAGTCGATATGATTCGGGTGAAAGAGGTACGATACTTATTGCGTATTTTCTGACACGAGTGGAGAGTAGAGTGTGGAAGGCTGGTATCCGGTCATCTCGGACACGGATCGTGCGGTAATGATTATCTGCTCGTAGTTTTCCCCAGACGTGCTTGAAGGTTTGAACGGGCACGTTAGGTTGATGACGAATTATCATTCGGAAGGCCGATACATTATTTTTCACGGCATATTTTGAAAACCTCAGGGCGATGCTCGACGATCTCAGCTAAATAATATTAACGGGTATGCCGATGAAATTCCTCAAAGGGACTGCTGCCGGCAGTCGGACTTGCAACGAGATCGCTCCTAAAAAGGCATACGAACGTAAAAACGTTCGATCCACTTTTCCTCAGTCAGGCAGCCTCTCTCACCGGCGGTGTGTTTGTCCCCAGTGGAAGTCCCGCTGGTGCGTGATGCGGAAGCTGTCGCCCGTCGCAGGTGAGTGCGGGTCCGAGGAGAGGCGGTCCGCGAATAAACTAATACGTGACAATTAACGACACTCTGTTGTGAAGGTACGACGAATGACATCTTAATCATCGCTGGTCGGGTTAAATTTTAACGTTAAAATAGTTTTAATCGCATCTTTAATATTAATTCTTTTCTGCGTTTGTAATTTTGGTTTTGGTATATACATTTTGTTGACTTCACATCTAAATAAAGAAATTAACTTAATGACTTAATAAAGAAATTATCTCGTAACCCTAGTGCGGTGCGGTATGTACTCCTGCAGTTCAGGTGCCTTTCGACGCCATCAGTAGAGGGCGGCTCTCGCCCGCACTCCTAGACGATCACATTTTAATTCCGCGCAGTACTTAGTTAAAAACACGACGTGGCCGCCGCATATGAAACATCACATACTGCTAATTTAAATACGAAATTGGAGGCCGGGTCTGAATTACGGAGTCTGCGGTGGGCGTGTCGAATTCCACGGCGGGGCTCGCTCCGCTGCTGTCGGCGGCGAGGTCGGTAAAGACAGCGTTCTCCGCAGACTGCGTGCACCTGCAGGTGTACCGCGACTCCAAGGCCCGCTGGGGCGGCGCGCCCAGCAAGGCCTCGCTGTCGCTGCAGCAGTTCCTGGGCTGCGAGGCGGGCTTCACGCTGGACAAGCACTCGCACACGCTGGCGCTGCTCTGCCGGGACTTCACCGCGGTGCTGGCCTTCGAGACCCGCGAGAGGCTCATGCAGTGGCAGGTACGCAGCCCGCGGCGGTCGCTACGGTGCCGGCGACCGTACGTACATAGATCTATACGCGTAGTGGGAGCGACCGGTCGGTTCGGGATCGTTTTGTCAAATAATTTCATATCGACTTCGAGATTTCGGTGCCTGACCGCTCGTCCGGCGCGCCCCGTGCAGGTGAAGGTGGGCGCGCAGCTGGGCGAGGCCCGCCAGTACCTGGTGCTGCTGGGCGGCGGGCGGCTGGCGGCGGGCCCGGCGCGCCTGCTGCTGCTGCAGCGCCGCCTCGCGCTCACGGCGGGAGTGCCGCCGCGGCTGCTGGGCGTGTGGGAGATCGCGCACCTCAGGTGACCGCCGCGAGCTTCTTATATTTCAATATCGACCGCTGGCCCGGTAGCCGAGCCGTTTACTAGTATTCAGTAGAACGATGGAGAGTATCGGAAATATCGATCGGTCCGCCAGGCGCTACGGAGTGGTCGACGGCCGGTTCTGCTTCGAGGGCGGCTCTCACTGCGGGAAGGGCGAGGGCCTGCACGTGCTGATCTCCGACCAGGCCGCGGACATCGCCCGGGACTTCGAGCTCGCCTCCAGAGGGAAACTGTCGCCGCGACGGAGGCCGCTGGGTACGAGGGCGTGCGATTCGCGATTCGCTTTCGAACGATAAATTCTGACCGCGTTCACGAACGAAACCTCACTCTCCCCCTGCAGGTATTCGGAGTCCTAATCGTAACACTTCACTCGTGAATCCTTCGGCGCGGAAATCGGAGCTAAATACGATAGACCGGTCGCTGCCCCCGACGGACCCCTACCTCTGCGAAGACCCCAGTGCGGGCGAGGATATCGGGGCGATCTCGCCGTACTGGCCCTCCGCGGAGCGAACTCACTTTCAGGATATGGGCCTCGGCGACACGGCGTCCGTGACCGGCGGGGCGGAGGGCTCGGAGCCGGCCCCGTGGGGCGCCGGCAGCGTGGCGCTCGAGCGCTGCGCGAGCTGCATGTCCAAGCTGGGCGCGCTGTCGCGGTCCTCCACGGCCGCGCTGACGCCGGGCGCCCGCCACTTCAGCCCGGCCTGGACCATGGAGGCCGTGGACGAGGCCGAGGCCGGCACGCTCTGCCGCTGCCCCCCCGAGCGGCCTCCCGAGCGGCCTCCCGAGCGGCCTCCCGAGAGGCTCCCGGAGAGGCCCCCTTTGAGGCCCCCCGACAGGCCCCCCAAACCGACCACCTTGGAGTTGAATATCGCGCGGAAGCCGCCCGCGCCCTCGCCGGGCCGGTCGTTCAGCCACTCGCACCTGGCCTCCATCGGTGAGAACAATCCGACTGGCGTCGGACCCTACGACAATTACGACGTGCCGAAGATTCCTTCGACGGAGGTAATTTTGCTAAAGATATTAAAATTTTGATTCGATAACTAGTTTTTGTCGCATTTTGTCTTCGGTTCGAGATATTTCTTTTAAAGTTGTAAAAGTTTACCGCTCGCCAAGTTGACGTCGTCCTCGTCTTTCCAGGTCGAGGGGCAGTACTACGATACGCCTAAGAGATTGAAGGAATGTCTGGACGGTGAATTGTTCAAAATCACCAAAAACTCTACCTCGAACTCGCTCGTTTTAAAGAAGCCTTGCGGGTGCCTGCTCAAACTGGGGAAAGCGGCGCGGCGGCCGGCCGTCGTCGACAGCGACGAGAGCTTCCGGCCGACGGGCTGCCCGTGCAGCCGCGTCACCGACTGGGCCCACAGCTGGATCCGGCTGCCCCGCCGCGGCGGGGGCGGCCCCGGCCCCGAGCCCGCGGCCCCCGACAAGGAGAACCTGGTCCCTTCCGGCGAGCGGGAGGCGCTCTACGCGACCGTCGACCTGTCGCGGAAAACGAAACGAAAACCGAAAAGTGACAAATCTCTATTTCCCGAAACGACAAGCCGAAGCTTCGATTCGAGAACGATCGAAGTCGACGACGGCCCGCAGGCGAACTACGAGAACCTCAACTTCGCCCTCTCCCTCGAGCACTACGAGAACGCCAAGGATCTGCTGAGGAGGGCGGGCGTCACGCGGGCGGAGCTCGACGCGCTCGGGGCCCGCCTGCGGCCGGGACCCGGGGCCCCGTGCGCCGAGTGCGGCCGCGCCCGGCCCCCCAACGACGAGTACCTGATGATGGAGCCGAAGTCCCTGGAGAGCGACAGGTCGGAACGGGAGAGATCTCTGCCGTCGGGGTACACGCCGATGTCGCCGATCGGCAGCTTCGGGTTCCACACGCTGAAGTTTCCGGCGAGGAGCCCCGTCGCGAGGCTCCTCGACGAGAAGTCCGCGAGCAACCCGGCGCTGTGCGGGCCCGACGACGGGCGGCCCGCGACTGAGGCCGAGCGGCCGGGGCCAGGCGCGGGCGGCGAGCGACCTGAGCGGCGCCCGCGGTCCAGCTCGGCCGACTCGTCGCGCTTCCTCGACGACGTCGAGGAGTTCGACGGAGGCGCCGGCGGCCGCGGGTCCGCCTCCTCCGTGGAGACCCTACGCGAGCCGGGGCCGGGCGGGCCGGGCGAGCCGTGCGCCTGCGCGGGCGGCAAGCTGTCGGACGCGGACAGCTCGGAGGCGTCCAAGGCCCGGGGCGGCGCGGCGGCCGGCAACAGGGACTCGTCCAGCTCCAACGACTCCGGCGTGTCGAGCTGGTCGCTGCGCGCCGCCCCCGAGTCGGCCGCCGGCGCTGGCTCGCGGCGCCGCTTCCGCTCGCTGCGGCGCGCCGGCGGGGCCCGCTCGCCGCCCCGCTCGCCGCGCCGCTCGCGCTCGTCGGGGGGCCGGCCGGCGGGGGCCACGGCGCGGGCCCCGGCGCGGGCCCCGGGCCCCCGCGCGCCCGACGCCCGCAGCACGTCCAGCGGCACCTCCGACATGTCGGACTACGTGGAGACGCTCTCCATCTGCTCGTCGCACTCCTCCTCCGACGCGCCGACCGCCGTGAAGTACGTATGGAGCGTCCGGATTCGTCAGAGTACTCCATAGGGATCGTGGATTTTCTTTTTATAATAAGTTTCACGAAATATTTACGTAACAAAATAGTCATACAATAATTTATTCGTATTGTTCCTTAGAAATATTGCTGACAGTATTTGGCTGAAATAAATTTTAAAGTGATAAGTGACAGCTCTAATCTCCGATCGTTTCCTGTCGTTTGAACTTTGTATCTCGCGTGTCACTGAAGTATATTATTCCGCATCCGTTAGTTCCAATCATCATCAGCGGGACCCAGAGACGGGCCACGGATCTCTTTCTAGTTTGGTTAAAACCTGTACGATGCTGTAACCCCCTCCTCCCTCTGCCGCAGGGTGTTGCGGCACGCGACCAGCACGCTGCGGCCGCGCTCCGGCCAGGAGTACCGGCCGCTGGCGCCGCACCTGCAGCGGCCGCCGCGCTGCGCGCCGCTGCAGTAGCCCGCCGCGTGTAAAGTGCACCGCTGCCTACTCGTTAGCTATGATTTACTCGTTGATAAATATTTATTTCTACAATTATGTTCTTGATTTATATTGCGCATAGATGTAATTTTTCAGTTTAACATTGACCTTTAGTTCGCTCCTATCTCCTCTAGCCTCCGCCGCACGAATCGCGCGCGGTCCGGCGGCCGCACCGCACCGCAGCGGCCGGCCGCGCGGTCGCGACCCATTGACGCGCACATCTCTAGCACGATCCGTCCAACGTCAATCCCTGAAAATGCAAATTTCAATGATCGCATTTTTGTCCTTTTCGAGCCGTGGGTTGTCGCACGAGATTTATCTTTAAAAAAAATCTTTTAATAGTTTAGTGAAGCCCTTCCCTATTTATTATAACCTATTTTCAATGAACATATGCTGCTTCTCACGCGAGCGCCAGCATAGTACTGACACGACAAGCGCAGCCGACCCTGCTGAGGGCGCGCGGGCCTCGACCCAATAAAGCACGGCGACGCTCCCGTCCCCCGCAGCCGCGGCCGCCGGGAACTGTACGAATTATCTAACAGGTTCTCTCGTTCACGTGCCGCCGTCCGCCGGCAGCAAACAGCCAAATATTACACTGTTCTAGTCATTACTTATTAAGTGTATCCGAACGTTGCATACGATGTAAATATATAACTATTTAGAGACGTAATTATTATTGTAAATGAATTTATTCTCCGTACAACGACTCTCGTTTCTTACTCGTTACGGTGATGTAATATTTGATATTAAGAGTTTATTTGAAAGCGTTTAAAGTCTGAAGCTGCCCCCCTCGGGACGGTGGAGGGGGGGGAGCGCTCCCTATAGCAATAAGCAGTGCCAGCGAACGTGACGTACCACGTCATAAAAAAGACGCCGGACCTGCGAGCAGGTCGCGTACACGTTACGCTAGAATGAATGAATTTATAACTCGAATAATGTTAATATCTCGAATTTCTGAATAAAAATATAAAAAACATTGTGCTGTTTTATTAAACACCTGGCGTCAGCGCGTACCGGGTAGGAATGATGCAGGTAGAGTCGGGGCCGCTCCACTCTCGGGCCACGCTGCCTTCGAGAGAAGGCGTGGAGCTTAGAATTGCGGGCGCACATGTTCCATGGATTGTTTTATATCCTACAGGTTCACTCACGATGTGTATACGTCGATATGATAGCTTGATGATGGCTTGAAAGTCGGTCGATGTGAGGTGATGGTTGATCAGGTGATCGTTACCAATTGAAGGACGCAAGTCACGCATGTGTCAGGTCCATCTTATTGATATCTAGTACATTCGGCAAAGAGCTACCCCTCCACCACCAGTCCGCGCTGACTGCACTAACTTATGAGTCGAGTGATCTTCGGCAGAGTGGTGACGGCTCCAGGTCACAGCCGCGCGAGACGGGAGTGATGATATAAAATTACCAATGAAATACATGTAGGGAGCTGGAGTCGAACAGGTCGCTGGCGGCCGCGCAGCTGGTCACCTTCGGCTAATCGGCAACCTAATTACAATACTTATCGCCCGATCTGGTACCTCAGTAATGATTACGTTATCTTATTCGGTTTCTTCCGAAGTCAATCAAAATAGCGCTATCGGAAACGAGATCGACGATCCGATAGCAGCACCGGCTGATCCAGATAGGAGCTCCTTTGTTTTAATTACAAGCTTTTATAAATTCCGCTCTACAGATTTCCTTAGAGCTGGAAGGAGCCGGCCGGGAACCGTACCCGATTCTTTCCATTTAACAAAATAGATTTCAAAAATGATACATCGATAAATTAAACCGCTCGTCGTATCTGTCCGTTATATTTTGTTAAAGCACATATTGTATAACTTTTTTGTGTCACATCGTTGTCGGTCTCGTCGCCATTTTCTGTTTTGGCGGTGGCTTCAGAACGAATATTTTATACGGCAACTAAAATTTTTTGTTCAAAGAATATTCTCTATTCGGTTAACGCAAAATCTTCCTGGATTTACTCCACGTCATTAAGGCGGGCTCGCTTCCATCTCATCGCGTCGCATTTACATCTTCCGTAGATTTGTATTCTGATCTCATTCGCCTCGCGAACTAACCGCCATCGTATTAATGAAAGCGAGCCCGACTCGAGACTACTTCGCAGCGGATTTATTGGACCTCTCTCTGAGTACAACACTCGGATGATCGGAATAAAACTAACAAGTAAAACTGCGTGTATCATCGCACGCCCCTGTTTGTCTGCTCGTCGATCTATGTGTTCGCATAACTTTTCGATTCTGGTACTAACAAAGCTGCAGGTTTCCTCATTTTTGACTAAATTGCGTCTCCCGCTGGATGACTCTCTTTTTGTTAGACCCAAACTCACCGTATTTTGTGAAATGGGTTTGGCGATTGATCAATATATTAGAGAGTTAACTTAATATAACTTTTTACGAGTAGTTCGTAAAAGGTTTAATGGAAACCGATACTGCAACTTCAGGGTACCGTGATGTCTCACGAACAAAGGAAATTAAGCTGTCCTAAGAACTCTCTCCAAAATGAACCGACACAATCGGTTACGGGAAGTTTCAGTTGGAACTTTCATATTTCTAAACATGGCTTCCATGCATGATTCTGATCACCAAAAAGCATGATTCTGGATCATCAAAACATTTTATCTAGTAACTTATTCAGTTAATGATGTATAAATAAAAATAAATATACACTTACACACACGGTCGTCCGTCCCCAAAGTAAGTAACTTAATACTTGTGTCATGGATGACAGACAACTGGTGAATATATACTTATATATTTTTTAAATACATACTTAAATACAAATACACACCCAGGCTCAAAGACCAACAAATTCATTTATAGAAAATGTTGGCCCTCGGCGGGAATCGAACCCGCGACCCGCGGAGCTGAAGGTAGGGTCACTACCCACTGCTCCAACGGGCCAGTCAGTATCACTATTGTATTGTATTGTACTAAATTAATGTGTGGTTTTGTTATTCGTAAAGTTGTGTGCGATTTATTTAGAGCTCTAACTCAATTAAGTTTGTTGGTCCTCTTAGTTTTGTAGACATTTAAGAGTATTGAAAGTATATAATTCCCGTTTTTCTTTAGAAAGCTTTCACCATATTTTCCTCCATACAAATATCTCCTAGATGAATATTTTTTCGAATACCATAATCATTAGACCAAGCTCACGGGCGAAGAGTCGTTGCAGCGAACATCAGCACTCCAGATAGCGTGGCGATGTTTAATCCTGGATTGCCGAAATTTCTTTGGTATACCTCGAGTGTTTTGATTACGTCTTAAATGCTTTTGACCGACTTGGGTCAGTTGTAACGCAAGGAGCGTCGCGATGGCCCGAGGGTAGCTAAACGGTATCGAAAAACAAAATATCCTAGATACCGTGGTATCCACTCGTCGTCTTCATTATCCACAGCTCCCTCCAGCTCCACCGTATCCTCAGTCTGTTTACAAGATATCTAAACTGATCTCGCTTCGCCTCGAGGTACTTCAGCTAACGAGGAGCGCGGAACGTTTACAACTTCCTGCTGCACTTTGACTTCGTTTTATCTTCAAAACTTCTTTGCAAAGGACTTATTTTGTTATAAAGTAACATACTTGAAAATGATTAGTAAATAATGAGTGATCTGCTTTAAGTTTGGACTTGTAGACAAGACAAGACAAGATGATAATCATTAAAGTCAATAAACGTCAGATGTCAGATGTTATCGGCCAAGTGCGAGCTGCTTGTGACGTCACAGTCAGCTGTTCGCGGCGGTATCTCGTGGTATCACATGTCTTGTCTAATCTCTATCGCTTCAATATTTACGGCCGTCGTTTATGGTTCCTTGGATACATTATGAGGTGCCATAAACCGACACTGTGTCCGAAAATACTCGGTCGGCCGCCCTTTGAATACCTATTATTACTCTAGCGGCAGTCTATGGTCACTTCTTCACTTTTACTTCACCGAAGAATACTTTGTGAATGCTTTGTTTTTTTTAAATAATAATGATAGAATAATAATATTTGAGACACACACACGGTCGTCCGTCTCCAAAGTAAGTAACTTAATACTTGTGTTATGGTAGACAACTGGTGAATATATATTTATGTAGTTAAATACACACTTAAATACAAATATACACCCCAGACTCGAAGGCCAACAAATTGATTTATAGAAAATGTTAGCCCTTGGCGGGAAGAATCAAACCCGCGACCCGCGTAGCTGAAGGTAGGGTCACTACTCACTGCACCAAGTCTTAATTGAGAATAGAAAGTAAATGAAATTTGTGTTGGTGCGTGGAATAAACGCATTCATCCTTTATTTTAATTATTCCCAACTATCCAGTTAGTGCATAAAAAAGTAAAAGTAAATAATACTGAGGTGGATTTACTTTTTTCTAGTTTTGCCAGCACCGCCGGCAGCATCAACAAAGCACAAGTGCACACACGCCCGCACTGGCCTCCGCCCCCGGCACTGCACGGGACCTGGATTATTCAACGGCCGTAATCAACCGAGCTGCGGATTATTATTCCGTCGAAATCACGAGCTTTATTACGTTTTTACGACGTCGCGATGATTCCGGCGACGGCAGGCGGCTGAGATCGTAAATCAATACGCGAGTGCATTTTTTAATGATAATAAATGTATTTACACGCAGGAAATACGTCACGTTCGCTGCGCTGTCGGCGACGACCGGATGTACGGGATACATGTAGTGAAATACGAGCTGACTCCCAGATGACTGTTAGTTCTGATGCCCGATGAAATGTAATTATTGCATACAAGCCGTACCCTTCTTCTTCTTTCTCAACCGATGGATGTCCACTGCTGGTTATAGGTCTCTTCATGTAATCTCCAAACACATGATGTTGTGCCGCTTGGACCCAGCGACTCCCCACGACCTGTTTGTGGTCGTCACTCCACCTCGTGGGAATATACCGACACTTCGTTTTTCTGTGCGGGGTCGCCATTCCAGCACCTTAAGACCCCAACGCCCATCGGTTCTCCGCACTATGCGCCCCGCCCATCGCCACTTCAGACTCGCGACACGCTGAGCTATGTCGGTGACCCTGGTTCTTCTACGGATCTCCTCATTTCTGATTTGATCCGAGCATAGCTAGCTCTATCGTTCGCTGAGCGACTCAGCTTTCTTATGAGGCCCATAGTCAGGGGCCGTGCCCGCTATACAACAACTAGTGAAACCAACGTGCAGCGACTGGTTCAACTTCATGTTTCCTCAACGGGTAATCACCTGCTTGCGTAAAACATTCATTGAACGTAGAGGTACCATCGATGACGTCTCCCGCTGTAGGTCCGTGTCCCATGGTTATCCCTTAATCGTCAAAGTTTAGTGGCAGCCGGTGGCGACGCTCGGCGGACTACCGCGACACATTATCGAATCAATGTATAATTGGTGTTTGAGACTGTTTTACAGCGGCCGCAGGGCGAAGACGGCTCCTCCCGGCGTAATGGATTGGATGGGAATCTTTGGACCCTCTCAAGCTAATTACCAGAGATGAACAAGTTTTGTGTTGATATCTCTGAAGCGCCGAGACCGCGCCGCGATAGTCCTCGGTGCGGGCCGCGTTCAAAGATGACCGAAATGGGCCGGATAAGTTTTGTAAAAAGAAAGATAAGCTGAGCGTACTGATAACAATTACATATTTGTTTAAGATGAAATTTTCTGAAGTCGTTTGTAGATACCGTCACAGAGGGTATGCATAATTTTAGCAGCTTTATACGAAACTGGGTACCGGGCGTTATTCCGTGATCCCCCTGCAGTAACGCCGTGTAAAAAGCTCTCGAACGAGGGGGTTTGGCCGGGATCGAAAGAAGTCGTTCTGACCCGATATGTTAAGACGGGAGTATAGCCGGTTTCTGTACATTAACTTAAAATGTAATTTAATTAAAATAATTGTATTTGTAGATAGCGCGCTGCCCCGCGGACTTTGCACTCCGCGCGTTTTTGATGCTCGTGATATCCTCTGTAATCCTCACATCGATGCTATCTTTATATTGAATAATATACTACAATTAGTTTTTATTACTAGATCCGATAAAACTACCTTATCGTGTCAAATAAATAATTCACTTTATCTTCAGGGCGTAATTAGTGTTTAGCTGAAACGTATAGATTGAATGTGATAAAACTTCAATAAACTACGAACCATAACAGACAAGTTGTTTAGTTATTTCCTTACCATAGCCGTGTGGTATCCGGTTGAGTAGAACAGACCACGGTATTTCTTACCAAGGTGTTGTAAAAGGCGCCTAAGGTGAGTTGACCCACCATGTGGTATCCGGCTGAGCAGAAGAGACCACCCTTTATCTTACCGAGGTGTCGAAAAAGTCTATTAAAGTAAATTGGCGGCCGGTCTTAAAATACGTAGTCAAATCATGCAAGACATGTTTATAACACGTTGTGCCGACCCAACTTAGAGTGGGATAAGGGCAGGAGGATATTTTTTTGTTATTTCCTTACCACGATGTCCTGACGTGGTGAAGTTATTTTCCTTTTATTAGGACATTAACTGCTATAAGCATGTTACCAGATTTGCTACGGGTTATGGATAAAAGAGTTTTTTACTTAATCTAAATTGCGCGCAAAAATAACTTATTTTATTGGTGACAAATTGGCATTATCTTATCGGTCGGCCCGACGCGGAAACAATAGATGCGAAGGTAATATACACTCAAGTCCCAAAATATAAATAACTTTTCAAGTGAACCCCACAAGGGTGAAGGCTCAAGAGGGAGCGTTTTAAAATAATGTTTCGGTGCAGTGGTCGGTACAACTTATTTAAAAAGAATATATTCGATTTCTGGTGAGGACTGGTCTGATACGAAATTTTGTTTAGTTTATAAGTTGAAAAGAAATTACTTAGTGATATTGTTATTTGTGTCTCTTTTGACGGTGTATACTATATAATACATGTTTCTACTACTACACGAACATGAGCCTTCAGAGAGAGATGGACTTATTAGCTATCACCGGATAAAGCCGCAACCGTGTATTTGAGTGTCGACGTCCATACCACTTGTTCTGAACTGATCGAAGGTAAAAGGTTGAGGGGAGAATGTTATGAGATATAATTTATAGTGGAATCATATTCCCTCACCCCAAGATTACTTCGCATTTGAACGGTATACTTCTAATAATGATAAACAGATTATTTCGTTTCGTGCAAGTTTCGTTCGTAAAAGCGAGTGCGGCCGCAAGTGTGCGGGAGTATCGGGCTGTATCGGCGATAACCGGTATCGTATGGCTATATTGGCCAATATTAGGATCTGGCCGGATTATCGCTATCGATGGGACCTTCATCGCACTGACGAGAACAGCGATAAAGTTCATATCGACCCTTTGATAACATTGGACGCGAGTTCTAAGCAATCATATCTTAGTCTATAGTAATCTTTAAAATTTAAATGAGTTAATCTTGTATCTATATATAAAGAATCTGAATTTTGGAAATGGCTCCAACGATTTTCATGAAACTTAGTTAGGTTTTATTTCATTAAAAAGGTTCTCATAATGTTATCCTTCATTGAGGAGAGGATTATAAATCTCAAATACTGAATGAACAGGTAAGTTTGAGACACACAGCTTTTTCCATTCGCAGTTTTCGTAAATAGCAAAACATGTTTCACTATGTCTAGACGGGACAGACGTAGAGTAACATTAAACTGTTTCATGTCACAAGACAAGTGCGCAAATTAACGAACATAAATGTTCCTAACGCAGTAAGCGGTAATTGCAGCGGCGGGCTCACGTGGGGCCGCGTCTGTTGGCCTTCACGGGACTTCAGCTAGCGAAGTTATAAAGAAAGAGCCTGTAAAAAACGATAAACATCGTTGCGAGCATCACTACTATAAAACAAAGTTCCTCGCCGCATTTGTGCATACATCGCAGTAAATTCAAAAACTAGTGAACGGATTGCATGTGTCTTATCCAATAGACGCAGTGATTACGAAATTAAAAATTTATTCAAATTATGGATCTATTAATTAATTAATAGATCCATAATTTGCTTAAATTTTGTTGTATATTGAACTTTAGTAATAATTAATTTATTGAATTAGGCATTACTTTGCGGAGATCCATAATACAAAAGTAATAATAAAATTATTTTGCTATCATATATTCCGCGATAATTGTAAAATAACGATAGCATCGATTTATAACACGTAGTGTAAATGGTGCTTAAGCAGTATCTTTAAAATTAACTCAAACTTCAATGTCGTCTAACACTGCGGTCGCTTCGTTCGTCGGAATTCTTTGTTCGTCGTACTGCGATTGATTTTTTCATCCTTAAAGTTCGGTCCGGCTGTCGGTGTTCGCCGGAAGCTGGCAGTTATTGCTTTAATGACTCGATGTTTACTTTTTCTCAAGAGAGACTTTTATTAACAAAATAACAGTCTATTTTCTTTGTTGATGTGTTTGGAGTAATTAAGGGGATTCCGTTAAGCTTCTTAGCACCCATTCTTTGGAACGTTAAAGATAAAGTTCCGCCTTTATACTTTAGGAACCGACGTTTGAAGTGCGCGATAGGATGGAGCCGAGCGAGCGTTTGCTAATAACAAATTAATCGTAAAGGTATATTTAGTCTAAGATATGAATTCCAACCGGATAAACGATGAATTTCATTTTATATGTATGAATAAATTTTCAAATTAAATTATCGGTCTCTGGTATTATAGTAACCCAGTCTACAGACTACAGACATTAATAACCTCCCCACAGCATGCCGCGGGATGTCGGAATACTTACTAAAGATGCAGGAATTTTTCATAAGGAACTTTGTTTAATCTTGAAGTTCAAAAAGTAAATATAAAATGTCAGGAGCGCCGTGCGTTAAAACGGCGGAATGTTAAATCTTTACACCAGTCATTCCAAGTTTTCCTTGCATTAAAATTATTATTTATGGAGGTTGGTGTCAGTAATCATCATCATTAGAGACCCGCTGGTATCGATGGCTACACCGTCATTCGTAGTGAGCCAGAGTTAAGGAACAAGCGCCGTGTAATGATTAGTGAAGATCATTGCTAGTTTACATTTGCGCGTAGAACTGCTGACGCGCGGCCGACGTCTGAGGAGTTTAGTCTCTGGGAGAGACCCCGACTGGCAGTCATCCTTGTCTGCAAATGTTTGCAACCGGAGAACAGATGCAGTGAGAGTTGACTATGAACATAATAATAAACCAAATTGTTGATTTCTGTATTTTCAGCCGCCGATCTTAGAAACGACCTTGCCAAAGGGAAGTTTGTTCTAGGGACATCATCGGTGTGCCAAATCCAATGACTAGTTTATAGTTTTGTACGTTTGATATGTAGGGATCTCAGGTGCTCGAGAGGTAGTAAAGGTGATCGTTGCATAAGCATCCCCGCCTGCTGTTAAGGGTGCGATTGATATTGAGTTGCTATTTAAGTTATAGGATAAATGCAATTATTAGACCCCAATAGTGAATTATCCGTTTGCGCAGTGGGTAGTGACCCTGCCCTCAGCTCCGCGGATCGCGGGTTCGATTCCCGCCGAGAGCCAATATTTTCTATGGAAAGAATTAGTTGGGTGTGTATTTGTATTTAAGTATGTATTTAAAAAAATATATAAGTATATATTCACCAGTTGTCTGTCACCCATAAAACAAGTATTAAGTTACTTACTTCGTGTGTGTAAGTGTTCCATATATTTATTTATTTATATACTGTACAGTAACAAGTTAAATTCTTTCCTATTTGTATCGCCTGAATTTGATGAGAAAGGTTTATTACTTAGCCCCACTAAATGAAATGGTTAACGTTCTATGTAGTGATGAAGCAAAAGATATATCAAAAGTTTGAAACCGCGTTAATCTCTTTTATATAGGTAGCTATATCTACACACAACGCCCGAGGCCGGGCTCGATGTTGTTTCTCTCGTTACTTAAATGTCCTTATAATGGTAACTATTCACGCTCGACTGACTCGTGTACAGATTTAGTTGACGAGATTGAATAGACTACAGATGTGAATGAACCAACCGATCTGGGACAGTCTCGAAGTTGGATGGGCTTTGGGTGTAGAGGGGGATAATTATAACGAACAACCGATAATAATTGAACATTACGAAATAGTTACTATTTATTTCATACATCTATCATCAGTGGTATCGAATAATTTTTTTAGGTGCGAGAACTTATTGCACAAATTATATGAAACAATTATCACATGTTTATGCAATTGTAAATAGCTGAATACATATTTTTTGGCTCACCTTAGGTTTCTTCTGTTTATAGTTATTTATTATTCGTTTATACTGTAACCTGTTTATATTGTTCTACGATTATACTTATTATAAGCGCAGTAGATGTATAAGATCGAGTATTTTTTACCGTGGACACGTGATTTGAACTAGTACTTTGAGCTACTGAGAACTGATTTTGTTTCCTTTTATGAGGACACTGATGAAATGCTTTAATAAAAATAAATAAAAAATCATTTGTCGGTCTCAGTACACGTTTTTATAACAAAATTCCTCAACATTACTTGCCTTTACACAAGTTTAGAAATTATCTCAAAACGATGTTGCTACATAAAGCTTACTATACTATTGAGGATTATTTGAGTGATAGCATATCTTAACTGCAGTCAGCTACGCATCCAGCTGTAACGATTATCTTGTAACCATCAAATTGTAAAAAATTTTTAAAAGATTAGCCGCCGAGTTTCTTGCTGATTCTTCTCGGTAGGAGCAAACTTCCGAATCAGTGGTAGCTTCTTTAAAACATTTGACGATTCAAAAGTACTGTAAACAGTCCACTTGAATAAAGAATATTTTGAATTTGAATTTGAATAGAGGACGAGCTTACTTATTGTGGACGGTGTCTTTTGTTTGTTAGCCTATTTATCGATTATTTACATCGGTCGATATATTTTGCGAAAATGTATATGTTAACAAAAGGTGCTTGTTGACATCACAGGACTGAAATATGTAATTGTAAAGTCAAATAACGTTTCAGAGTGCTTAAGTTGTTTTTTTTGGTTTGTAGCGGAAGTGAGAATGCGCAAGCTTTATGCTGGATCGAGGTAGTTGTTATAAAAAGCGGACTTTTATATTTATAACTCAGTTTCCGTTTTAGACGCGGACTCTACATTCTACATCGTATGTTGTTTTTATTTCAAGGTATAAAACCTTTAGTGATCTGATGAATACCATAACCTTAGAAAATATAATTAACATAGCTTTAAAGTATTTACATACAAAAGTAATGAGAATATTATTTTGCTATAATCCGCCATAAATTATTTGTAATATTATTTGTTTATTGATAATATTATTTGTATTTACATACAAACAATAGATATTGACCTACGAGAGTATGTTGAGTCGTCGAAACTAATAAATATTTAAGTAGAAATGATTTTGAATGCCGATTTATTTATAAAAAGGTTGTATATTGGGAGTAGGTTAGGTCGAACAAGAAAGATCGAAAGAGAAAATCCTTAATGCTTTCTTTTTTTTCTATAAAGTCATCAAACAAATGTAAGTAGCGTTTCCAGAGAGGCGTGGCTCCATTTGTCCGATGACGGAGCACTTCCTGCGTCGAGTTGTTCCAGTTTCCGGTCCACCGGCTGCACTAATTGCGAGCAACCAACAATGATAGAGCCTAATTAATTATTATTGTTTATATTTATATTTTATATCTTCAAAAAATCTACCTCGCCCACCCCGGTTTCGTACGGGCAGTAAAACATGTCATGCCTCTAATTTCAATTATATCAAATTATTTTTTATTCAAATAAACTTTGAAAACAAGTGCTTTTGAATCGTCAATTCTACTGCTGGTTCGGAAAGCTGTTCCTACCTGTTAAAAATACAATTCTTAATGCTAGTTACATTTAATCGTTTCTATCTTGTACAGGGTCGAACAATATCTATATCCACGCATCATTATCTTCTAAATAATCTTCAACAGTATAGTAGGCTTTCTGTATCAGCCTCTCCTTAATAGTGTTTTTAAACTGCTGTAATGGCAAAGCTAAATATAAAGAATGAATATTTTAATGTAACTGTTCTATTTTAATTGCTAACAGTTATTACCGCATTCGTCTGAAAAGTTGTTCAAAGTATATTTGGTTTCAAAAGTTAACTTCAAATCACATTAAACTTTTGTGTTTCAAGCAGTTTTCATTACTTTTATCACTTCAAACCGCATTGTCATCTTTGCTCTGAAAGTCGTTCGAATAAAAATATCAAAAATGGGAACTCGTGTTACTGTTTCAGGGAACGAATTGTGAAACTTAAACACACTCGCACAGAACGCAGATTGCGGTGAAACTGGACTCTATTGAAATGCATTCACAAAAGAATATTCGACAATCGGAGGCGACGAGTACATTTCAATAATCGCGGCCTCCCACCCTCCGGCGCAGTGTGGTGCGGTGCGGGCGGCGTTATTTGAACTTAACGCAATTATTACTCCCCTAAATTTTTGCACTATTTCTAATGTATTAATATTCACGAAACGCGACAGTTTGTGTTAGCGTGGTGTAATTTATCGCACCCGACACATGCCGTGTTAATTTGCCTTATAATGTTCTATATGCGTGATGAAATTAGTATAATTCGCAATAAATCGAGACGACAGTGTTTTAGTTTTACTAACATTAGGCTACTTCTATGGTTTGCGCTAATTTTGGATTAATAAACTATTTAAAAAAAATTAAATCTCGAAATGTTTCAAGGGTCAGTGCTATTAGCTAACTTTTTTAGTTCAGTTGATATATGCGATAACTTAGTTATCAAAATACCACCAATTATGTATTATTTTTTCGTGTTTTGATGGATAGTCAGGCTATAAGCTTCAATTGTACCAAATTTTATCAATATTGCTTATATAGGTTAGTTGTGAAAATATATCGAACAGATAGTAGGGCTTCTGGATTTACAATTGAACTGACGTAGTTCCCATCTATTATTGCAATAACTAGTTCTTTACCACCTACTCTGCAAACTGTCGCCCTCACACGTCCCCTATAATGTGCCGTTGTAAATCGCAATGTTTTCGTTTAGCGTCGTTTCTATCGCTAGTCCCTCTCGCTGCAAACGTCTGAGCAATAAATATTAGCTCATAATCCCGCGGCCTTCGGAGGGCGATCACAAACTGTTATTAGCGGACAGCGGGATCGTTTCCCCTTCGATGTGTCTGATTGAATTATTATTTTTATATTTGAAACGATTAGTGTCACTACTGTGTCGTGTGTATGAGAATCGACATGTTAAGTTATATGCGAACGATAAAGTATAATTCACCTAACGTTTCGCAGGATATCATTTTTGGGGATCTTAATATTCTAAATCCATAGTTAGTTTATGTCTTTGCGCTGTTGACACGTTACTGTGTGCTGTACTGTGTGCTGTGTGTGTGATTACGTCTCAAAAGTAATTTTTTTCGACAGCTAAATATTATTTTGTATAGAGCTTCGTTCGCTGTTCGCTCCGTATTTCCTAGTAGCTTCACGTAATCCTCCTAACGAACGTCGGTCGGTTCCTCCGCTTGCACGCAGGCGTCAGTGTCGTGTGACGGGACTTACTTCCGAACTGGCAGAGACTTTCGATGGAAACTTTTACATTGCGGCAACAACGGCTCGTTTGTTGGCGGCAGCCTAATAGCAATGTTTGTAACGTACATGTGAAATAAACATTTTTCTTACTATTACGCGATCGTTTTTCTCACTGAATACAATCATGGTATTCCATTTATCCATCAGCAAATATAATTAAAGTAAATATGACAAACGTTTCGTTTACAATATTCTAAATGGTTATGACTCATAAGATTACATTTAAAAAACAGCAACCTCTGAGTCTCGCGTTGGCTTTTCTCGGCAGAAGCAACATGCGATTTCAGTAGAGTTGACGATTCAAAAATACTTCTTTTCAAGTTTAAGTCGAAAATTCTTGGTAAAGTTGTCACGGTCTTACCATTAAACCATGATGACCGATTTATTCGCAAAAATAATAAAATACTAACTCAACATCAATAATAATAGTAAAGTGGTACATACAATATTACAAACAACTCCTTTACAAACTGCTCTATCTGTGTCTTCCGATTCGGAATACTTAGGTCGCAGCATTCAGTAGTATTTCAATGCATTAACTTCAACTTCAACCGCATTAACACAACAGTAAATACACAAAAGATCCGTGTCCGCGCGTCGCACGGAGCTGTGGAAATCATCACTCGAATTAAAACCCAGGTAGAGTCGCCGCCCGCCCTCGCTTTGTGACTACATTTCAATACAGCACCCGCCGTTACCGGGACTGTCGACCCTGCAGCCCCCGACCGAGGGTCCACGTTCCCTTGTCCTGCTTAAAATTAAATCTTGCGGCGCGTTTTGTAAATTGTACAAAACGAAACACTGTACATGTGTATTTAGTTTGTAATATGTGTACACGGATGCAGAAGGAATTTTTGTACATTTTTAATTCAAAGCGGCGCGGTTTATTTGCAGAGATCGTAAAACGAAAATATACATCTTTACAATTGAATCGCGCACAGAGTCAGTGCAAGTTGTTAAGAGACCAGTGGTAGTTAACGACGACAGCCTTAATCTCTTACTAGAGGATTTACGGTTTACATTTCCTAAAGGTAGTACAAAAATTGTATGTTAAATGGATTTTAGATATTTACTAAATACTATTTGATTACGTACTGTCACAGAAAGAAAACATCGCGAGTAAATTAAGAAATTCTGCATATTTGTAGGGAATTTCTGAGATATGCTAACAATCATTATAGGAAGTAGGAACTGTATTATACGATACACAAATTGGCAACGTGACTATATGTATTAAGAAACATTAAAACGATACAAAATGTTGATTTTTTGTAGTTAAATAAAAATCGTTTATATTTCTACCCGTCATCGGCTTACGACAGTGAAACTAACTCGATACATAACATTTCTCACCGGTCTGTAATAGAGACGAGTCGGGGCGCTGCCGCAGTCGGTGGCCGTCTTGAACTGCGGCCAACACCGCCTGAGACTATCGATTTAAGCCTATAAAACACACTACTGCAGGTTGAACTTAATATCATACAACCTATACCAGCGACATCGTTTGAGTCAACTTGGATCTCCTTGACGATTAAGGAATAATACTGTTTTTTTCCTATTCTCAAAGGATTTTTTACCTATACATGTTAGCCTGATATACACAGCTTCTTTCTTACCAAATATCATGAAAATTACTTCAGCAGATTAGCCGCGAAAACTTAATACACAGACTTTCACATTTATAATATTAGTATGAATTGAATATCTAACGTGCAATCGTAATTTATAATTTATTTTGCCAAAATAAAGTTACACATAATTTCCGATGACAGCAGATTGTAATGAAACATAGCCCGCCGGCGTTAACTGCGAGTGACGTGACATCAAATTAACCGGCAATGAATGCGATCAAATTTGTCAATGCATTATATATCATCCTGTTCTTATCCCACTCTAAGTGGGGTCTGCACAACATGTTTTTCTCTTCCATTCTGTCCTATCTTTCGTCAACTCTGGCGCCACTCCTTTTATATGCATATCATACTTCACACAATCCAACCATCTCTTTTTAGGCCTCCCTCTAGGCACATATCCATCCACATTCAAATTTAACACACGTTTGGTCACATGATTTTCATCCCTCCTCATTACATGTCCATACCATCTCAATCTTGCACTTCTCGACTTTTCTATAATGGGCGCAACTTTCAGACTTCCCCTAATATACTCCTTTCGTATTTTATCCAGTTTTGTCACACCACACATCCACCTTAACATTCTCATCTCATTTGCATGTACTCTTCTTTCATCCCTCCTTTTCATTGCCCAACATTCTGATCCATACAATACGACAGGTCTTATGACTGCTTTATAAATTTTTCCCTTAACTTTAAGGGGCATTTGAGGGTCACATATTGTGCCTGAGACCTGCTGCCACTTAATCCATCCTGCATTCATTCTTTTACCCACATCTCGATCTATTTCACCGTCGTTTTGAAAAAGCGAACCAACGTACCGAAAATCAGAGCAGACTGGCAAAATGTTCCGATCCAAACCGATCGGGGAGAAATTGGAGGTCCCACTAAAATCGTAGTACATATGTTCAGTTTTAGAACGACTGATTTTTAAACCGACTTTCTCCAACTCGTTAAGCCATTTCGCCAATGCTTTGGACCTCAGTTGCATTTTCTCCGACGAGTACAATGTCATCGGCGAATAACATACACCAAGGAGTTTGTCAATGCATTAATGAACGAATTTAAAACAACGTAAGTAAAGCACGGATCCAAAGTTGTAACGTAGACTAACGGAGCTACGTTTTTGAATTTCTACCGTGACTAATTATCATTAAAACCATTTTCTGTATTAATATTAATAATACATACAGGAGTTAATCGCCACAGGCAAGGAGGACACACAGTAGTTCGGTATATCGGGAAGATACTATTATAGTGACATAGGGTTAGTTTTTACATATTTCTCAAACTCAAATCATCGCTTAAAGTAGAAGAAGCGGTCTATTACTCTCCCATTGCTGGGAATAGGTGACTTTTCTCCGTTTTTGGAGAGAAGGATTGGAGCTAAGACCTACCACGCTGCTCCAATGCAGATTGGTAGGTTATACATATCTCTAGAATTCTCTAGAGATATGCAGGTTTCCTCACGATGTTTTCCTTCACCAAAGAGCGTATGATAAATTGCAATTATTAATTAGACACATAAGTTTTACTAGAAAACTTATTGGTATCTGCCCGGGTTTGAACCCGTGACTTCCTCGAAAGAGCCGCACGGTGCTACCGCTGGGCTCACGGAACGGGTAACAATTATAAATCTTACATTAAACAGTACTGAAGCCACAAACATACTAATTGAATATTTAGTTGTACACCGGCGCTCTGCTCCCGCGGCGCCCTCGGCATCTCTCGCCGGGTTCGATCTACTTGTTGTGGAATGAGTAATGAGATTGCTAATATAATATTAAATTCCATCCGTCGCACTTTGCAGTAATGCATATATGTACCTATTAACTAATGGATAGCTGAATATATATGATAGTAAAGCTTCAAGTTCGAATCATGCCGTATCACGTTTTGTTATTCATTCCATGATATATATAATACTTAACCTCAACGAATAAACTACCGGAAAATCTCAAGGCCAAAAAGCGCAATGTATGGTCGGATATTAGTCGGGTATTAGTATGTTTGCATGCCCTGACAAAACTAATACTTAATTAAGAAGTCGCGTAACCATAGTCTGACTTGACTATGTAAAAGACCTGTCCAGGCAAGATTATTAATTTATTTAAGTAAAAGACCCACGTTCCATGAGCTACATTTACTTAGAATAGTGTCACAATTGTCCAGCGCAGGAAATACCGATTTACCTACTTTTGTCTTCAGATAACGTCACATAAGTGAAATAGGTATTCCAGTGTGTAAATTTAAATTCCCAGCACAAATCGCACGCGACTTCTCTAATTGCTGCGTCTGTGGAATGCGTGGAGACATCAAAGCGACTCGTAAAATAATTACGAAGTGTTAGGTGCCCCCTTACCTACCCCCTCCCCCCCTCCTGCCGTCACACTGCAGCTCGTTACGGATACAGATGAATTTAATGTCGATACCACCCACGAGGAACCCGTAAACCTTATTATGGGTGGTCGGATAGCTTTTATTCTGCTCGTAAATGACAAGATGATAGATATGGTAGATATGGCGGAAGATTTCGCGGCTACAGAAAGTTCTTGCCGTCGTCGATGGCCATACCAATGTTATAAATGTGAAAGTCTATCTGTCTGTCTGTAACGCTGTCATGGTAAATGCGCCGGAGCAATATATAACATGTTTACCGGACTATCGTCGATTTAGGAAAAAATCGTGAAAATCAAAGTATCTCTGGTAAACTCCTGAGGGTCCTTACACTAACAGAAAAGATATTTGTAGATTATTTGAGATGAGATAATTATTTTGAAAGTAACACATTTTAATTGCAGTCAGCTTGCAAATGGCACGAAAAGATTTTCACGTTTATCAAATATGTAGTTTCATTGCTTTTTCAAAGAGTATCTGCTATATTTCATGCTTGTTCTTCTCGGTGGCAGCAAACTTCAAAATCAGTGGCAGCTTAACGTAACATTTGATGATTTAAGATTTGAAACGAACGATTTTTTTTTTAATGATGTTAGGTGCGCTGTGGTGAATTTTAGCCTACCTAGTAACAGACCGCTACTTTAGTTTTTACTTTTACATTCGATGTCATTCCAAACAATTCCCAAGTCGGCACAAAACAACTAAACTTTTCCGCTTCGTAAGATTAAACTTTTATTCAAATAGTTTGCAGCGTCTCGCTTCGGTTGCGATGTGGAGTAGTTTCCACGCTGACATTTAAGCTCTACCAGTATATTAAATTAACCGCTAATACTCTATTTCACACAAACGCCGTGTGGTATCTGGCTGAATAGAATAGTACCACCCTCATTTCTTACCGAGGTGTCGTAAGAGGCGACTAAGGTAAGTCGACCCGCCGTGTGGTATCCGGCTGAGTAGAATAGACCAACCTCATTTCTTACCGAGGTGTCGTAAAAGGCGACTAAGGTAAGTTGACCCACCGTGTGGTATTCGGTTTAGTAGAATAGACCACCCTCTTTCTTACCGAGGTGTCGTAAAGTACGACATTGGTAAGTTGACGTCAGGCAGGCGGCCGGTCGTAAAAACGCAGCCAAATCATATGACAGCATGTTTATTACATGTTGTGCCGACCCCACTAGAGTGGGAAAAGGGCAGGAAGATGATGACTCTATTTCACACAAATATTATCAATCAAAGACGAAACACTGCTCGAGCCACACTATTAATTAAACACGTTCATTAATAAGCAAATCCAGTCGACAAGATTGAAATCAGTGCTATTTAGTTATATTCTGTGTTATAAAAACTGAAAAAAAAAATCGAAAACAAACGAACGAAAAGTATAAAATGCAGCAAAATACTGGGAAGATTTCAAGTTTAAATATTTTTATCATTTATATAGTCTTCAGTGGTACTTCAGATTTATGTATAAGGATATTCCTTACGCTGAATTAAATGTGCACGTAGACCTAGAGATATATATGTAGGAAAATATATTGCATGCGCTCTGTGGAGTATCTTTAGACACGATAGTATGGTCTACCCGCGGCCTTCAGGATGTGCGTGCGTCTATCGGTTCAAGTTCCCCAGGGAGGGCCTCCTGTTATTGTGAATGCCGTATCTTGCTACTGACGCAAGATGCAAGATACGGCGTTCCCATCTTTAACTACCTGGGAATTGACGCATATTCCTTACGCGTCTCTAGGGGCGCACACGACCGACAGACGGCTTTACATTAAATCAACTGGGCTTAAGCTATTTCATAGGATATCTGGCCATTAAAAGTTTACTGAGAAAGTACCCGAGTGAACCGTTCAGTATAGTCTACATCACTTGCTCGTTGGCTCAACTTGTCCTTTAGACAAAACTTTTGCTTATCAAGCCATAAATCGAACAGAAAAAACACAGAAACATTCTGTTCGTGTTCTAGAGACGGTCAAAGCGAGGCATCCAGTAAACTAACAAAGTGAACTCCGAGACCTGTTCCTCAGCCGACAGCTCGCTGTGAACGCGGGAGCCGACGTCGCCAACTATTTTAAGCTGTATACAAATGCAGACATAAAAATGTCCTGCTTGAAGGACTAAATATTATAAAGAAGACTCTGTCTTCAATTCTATCATCAATAGTACATCTTACGGTATTTAAATAAATACAGTATTAAAATAAAATTTACTCGGCTAATGCGCGCTCGAAACAAAGCGTTAAAATATATTAGTATCATCCGCACGGTCTCGCTAGTGAGATCACTAACAGGTCCCCTGTGAGGGTCGGGGCTCTGGACGTCATGGGAGGAACATTGGAGGTCTTGTTGAATACATACTTAATGGAGTCATCAGCACTGGCTGCGCGCCTCCAGCGGACTGTTATTATACAAATCAACAGTTTGTTACACAGTTCATTTATATATGTCGGTGCTTTCGTAGCTGTATCTTTGATTTTGTGTGACACAAGAATTAACTATCGGTAACGGAAGGAGTCAAATATCATCTCTTTAGTTTTTATTCGGCGAAATAATGGTGGCACTCCAACATGTAAGTTAAAAAGTTTAATTTGGAATTTATTGACGTTATCGATAATTTTTATCGTGAAAATGTAAAGTTTAAATAGAGTATCGTATTGGCCGTAATTTGTATTTTAACCGTGAGGGAAAGTACGGGCTAAGGATCTTCAAATAATAGTATAGCATTCTGTGGACGCTCGCCGTTCGCTTACAGTTCGACATAATATATTTTTTCGTCTCGTTTCGGGCGCGGCGCTAATGTCGCCCGGACATGTTCCGCGACTCATTTGGCAACTATTCAGAGGTATGAATGGCGCCGTGCTGTGTCGCAGACAAGTCGCCGTAATGTTGGCCTAATTTAATTACAAATATCGCTTTTACATCGCGCTCGGGACTCGCTAATTAGATGGCGAAAGTAGAGCGTTTTTGACGATAATAATATTGGTTTTAATTTCACTTCACGCGATTCTATGCTAGCTAATTATGTTAAGTGTGTTGACAGAAACACTACACTATATTAATTACAAACACATATTACTGTGTTTGTAATTAATATAATGTAGAGAGTATAGTGTAGTAGAGAGGCCGAGCCTACGTAATTTTAAGAATTATGTATATTATCGTTAGAAAAAGATATTTTTTTGTAAATAAACAATATAAACTAAATAATTTATAGATGTAGGCGTCTCTGTGCGAATGTTCATAATACAAAAAGTAATAAAAATATTATTTTGCTATAATCCGCGATTAAAGAACATATTTGTAATGCTAAATGTAGAGTGTACTCTGTTGTCATCATCTGGACACAGACTCCACGACAACGACGGCTTTGTCGCGGATTATAGAAACAAATATTTTTATTACTTATTTTATATATAAACTAAGCATAAGTGATTACAGATAAAAGCACAAGCAGGAAGATCAAGTGCTCACCATATTGTAATGATACTCTTACAAAAAGAGTCTCTTTGATTCGAAACTGGAATTCAGTACTCTATTATCAACGTATAGTTTAGCTCAGTGAGTGTCCGCGAGTTAGTGGCGCACCTACGGGTGTAGAGAGGTAAGTTCCCGCCACTCGCGACCCGCAAATACAAGTAAAAGCCAAACCTGAGGGAGAACTGCGGCCGTCGCATTATACGAATAAAAGGTTTCCGACTGCATTCAAGTAATTTCACTCGAGTGAATGGAGTGTGAATGGTAGCTCACTGCATAAAGTGAAATTATTATTTTTTTAACTGAGAATCGTTAATAACTGATTCTTAAAGTTGATGCTCATTGAAGTCTTGATTGAAGTCAACTCAACAATTTGTTATTCTCAGGTCTGATATCAGATGACTTAAATGTTCCAATGTCTTTTATAAGGAATCAAAATTACTATACCATTGTCTTTAAAGCAAACATACGAGTATATACACTGCCACATCACCGAGCTACACCGCTGCGCTACATAACCAAACCCCCTCTAGCAACGTATTTTAGGTCTCCACATTTTTTACTATTTTCAGAAGATAGACACCACTACAAATAACGAACTTACAAACTATTTACTAATCCTTTGCATCTCACAAAGAATCAAACTTAATTGTCCGAATCACTCGTATTTTTCTACACGTACAAAATCCCACGGACGCCAATTAAAATCTCCTTTGTTCGCCGAGCACTTTTAATGCCGACGCCGTCCTAATTACCAGCGGGAGCAAACACTGGATCAAACAGCGCTCAGCCGTAATTGATTCCGAATGTACTAACATGTTATTTATTATTCCCGTTGATTAGGAAATAATGACTTCTGTATGAGGGTGTGCGCGGCGCTGGATTATTCCCTTTGTATTTGACGCCCCCGCCGGTCCTCGCTTGCGGCCGGCGATGTACTCGCTAATATAGCTCTTAAGACGACAAGCGGTGGGGTCGTATTGCGATACAGCATTAAGTGTGATTGAATTACCGTTGTGACGAAAAAAATATTTTAAAAGGCGTTAGTTTCGTAGTAAATAAAAAAAGTTTGTGACCCATTTCCTTGTTTGGTGAGACCTTGTGTATAGTATGTTCGTATTTAGAGTAACGACAAGAAGAGTAGCGGGCCTGTATGTACATAACGCATATGGGACAACACAATGGGAGTGAGTCACTTCAATATTCCTCTCATCAACCCGGATTGGTATTTATTGAAAAGAACTCCAGCAGAGGGGCCTTAAAAGGATATCGCTGTTCCAATAGGTTATCGGTTTTAAAATAGCCAATAATAGCACGTCCCAAACGAACACAGATCGAAAACAATACTACCTTCCGTCCTCAGAGCCACTCCACGTACCCGCCGAGCAGTCGCTGCTGTGCCCGGGTTAACAGAGAGAATCCGACAGCCGACAGGGTAGAGTATGTCGGCGTCTTTCGGAATGAAACCGGCTGGAGGTAAAGCGCTCGAGACTGTTTCAAGGTAATGAAATATATTACAGTTTTCCACAGCGACTCAATATATCAACATGTCCGGTCTATGGCACAGGTCTCTTGATTCAAGTTGACTTTAAACTCTCGAAAATTGTGCATTTTCTATGCTTATTTTAACTACATTGACATCAGTTAAGTACACCAGTAAAAGTGTCCCTAAATACACCAGTAAAATTTGATCACGATCGTTTAATTTACCAAATGACTTGTGAGCAATTGACGTGATCATAGTTTAGGAAATGACGTGATCATAGTTTTATCTGATGTTTTGACGTTTCACCAATCATCATGTGTCGTCACATCATCAACGACACCACTCGTAGCAACGTTAAGACGGATGATCAGACAGCAAGTTTCTATATCTCACAACCTACTGTAAACGGATATTCTATCGTGTTTATTACCAGTGTACCTGAAGTATGGCGAACTCGCCGCGGCTCCCTGTCATCAAGCGTCCTACGAACACACCCGAGTGCCGGCGTCATGTGCAATAACAAATGGAGGTGCGATGGCAACGGAATAATTAGCTATTTTGTGTGATGTGACGCTTTGGGTTATGGTATTTATTACGTGTGCGAAAATACAAGTTGAATAGTTCGGGGTTTAATTAAAACGAACTTCTGGAACTTCTTTAACACTACATAGTCGATGCCGAACGTACTCGTATTCTTCTTTATGTAAGTAATCGCCATTCAACGGGCCTCTATTAGATTCTATTAATAACGTCTGTTTGATAACGAAGTATTCTCTAGTAGTACGTGTTGAAGACCTACCGCCAGCAACGGCCTCTGTCGGCCAAAAGACGGACAGGAAGCCGTAAATACTCCCCCGGGTCTCCAGTTACCGGAAGCTTGTCAACTTTCATTAATTACACATTACGGTACATCAGTGTGACCAGGCGCCCTGAAAAAACTAGGATGTACCGATCTTTCATTTCTTTATTTAAATTCTTACCGAGGTGTTGTTAAAGGCGACTAAGGTAACTTGACGTCAGGCAGGCGGCCAGTCGTAAGATACGTAGTGCAACGGTTTGCCCTCACTCAAATCTCCACTTCTCAAATTTCAACATATTTAAATAAATTAAATATTTAGAATGGACTAGAGCACTCGCGCTCCACCACCAAACTACATAAAACTAGCGCAAGAGCGCTAGCACTTTAAAATATAATTGGCTCGTGATTCGTCTAGCTGGTTAGGACCCATGTAACGTTGTGTATGTAATAACTCAAATCCTTTTAGAGCGTCAGAGACTACAGATTCATCAGATTGGAGGCGTAAAGCAAGCTTAAATTAATATGATTTATTTGTTGTATAATAGGTGCACGATACATAAACAGATTATATATTTATCCAATACAAGAACAGGTTTTACATGTACTATACATGAACAGACTCTATATGTTCAATACACATATATTCATTGCACGAACAGATTCCTATATGTCCAATACACGAACAGGTTATTATAAAAAATAATAAAAAAATGCCAGACATTCAGAAGGTTGAATGTCTCTTATGTTATTACTTCATAGATATAGCCATCAGAGTGGGATTTAGTTGATATATGTATATATATTTTATTTATTGTAATATTTGTTTGCCATTAATACGGGGCGAAAAACTATGTCAATATAAACGGAATAAGACTTTTCAAAGCCAACCAGAAGGATCGCTCGATCGTCAGATCGTACTTTTAAACCATCCCGAATGGGAAGTTCTAAGATATTAATATTTAAATTGGAAATGTTATAGCCAACAGAAAGATCACTCACTCGATCTTAATACCTAGCCCTTAAACAACTCCGTAGAGAAGTTTAGCGATGTGGTATCTCTCTCCCGTCAATTACATTCTTCCGATTTGGGAAAATATAAAGGGAGAGGGATAGTCAGTAGCTCCGCACCCGCTACCAACGGTGAGCTCCGTCCATAGGATATGAGACCGTAGGGTTAGGGTATGCAATTTATAGTGTGCCTGCGCCCTCGAGCCAGGTTATTTATATTATGTTTCATAAACACCCGTCAATGCTCTTAAAGAGATTTAGGGTAATTAAATAAGGACCGTAGTCCCAGGTAAGGACCGTAGTCCAAGATAAGGCACAAGTGCCCGGTCGCAGTACTAGGACCTAAGTCCAAATATCATTTCAGCCGTAGCTGTGAGTCGGCGTTAGCCATGATTGTGTCGATGAGGCACAAAGCCTTGTTTGTTGATATAAATATCCAATTCCTATAATAAGACAGCGCATCTTGCCAATAGCAAGCATTTCAAGCGGTGCGTGCCGCATTCGTCGTTGTAACCACATATAGTGGAAAATATAATAGCATAAAGCTAATACTGTAAATGACTCCTCGGATATCACATAACAGTGAAGTTGTAGTTGTTGCTACCACACGAAGTGGCAGATATCGAAGATTTGCACATGACTCCGCAGAGATCACGTTATAGCAGATTTTGTGTTGCTTCTTACCACGCGTAGTGGCAAATGTTTACTCCGAAGAGTTAAGAACGCAAAGCGCTCGCATTATGTGTTGATAATTCAATAATATATGTTTGTAGTGCTAGCACTATTGTGCTAAATATGTAGGTGTATAACGTGATGTGTCCATCACTAACGCACGCCTTCAATGCATCCTTTTGGCTGATTCCACTATCGGCATATAAGAATTAGTTACTTATATAGTTGTTACGCGTAGCAAGCTACGTAAGATAGAGTTTTGGGCAGGCAACACAACACTCGACCAGCGGCCCTACGCATGACATGCTATAATGTCGTCGACGTTCGTGTATTACTATGGGGAAGTCCTGAGAAGGACTATAACGGCTAGTGCAGGTTTACCCCGCAAGACTCCGTGCGATGAACAGTATTACTTTTAGAGTCCTAGGCGTCCAAAGATCAAACAAGGCTACACAGTAAAGATCGAAGATCAATACCGGCCTAAAATCCAATCCGTATCACCCAAAACTCACCAAGTAGCTCTGGCTGCTCTGTACCAAGACGGAAACCCATCCTGATATTCACAGCCTGGAGCAGATCGAGGCGAGGCTACACTACAATAACCGAAATCATTGCAGGCCTGAAACCATCGATCCGACACCAGTACACACCAGAGACTGTTCAGTATAGCGCCAAGCACCACTCAGCGAAGTCACCCTCACCAAGTTATACTCAGGCACTATATCGTTCGAGAATAATAATAATTTGTCACATGTAATGAAATTACATTTTATTTGTTTAGTGAGCTACAAGACCGAAGTCCCTCAAGACCTAAGTCTCTCACCACACCGTTATGCCAAGCCGAAGCTTTAACCATTTCACACTATAAAGGTGTTGGAAAATAATATATAATTTGTCATATGTAATAAAATTACATTTTATTAGTGAGCTTGTAGACCGAAGTCTCTCACCACACAGTTAAGACAAGCCGAAGCTTTGAAAAATGGTTTAGGGATAGCGCTGCTATGTATCGCCCCAAGTACATGTAAACGTAAGCCTTCGGCATGCGGTACTAGAACGCGAGCGCTCCCGGCAACGTCCGCCGGTCACCCAATACCTATGTCAGCCTGCCGGCGTGACGTTCGGCGCTAAGCGTAAATGTATGGGAAAATTTTGATAAAAAATATTTTAATGAAAAATCTACATATATGTAATGAGTATCAAATATTACGAAAAACCATATTAAATGACAAACAAATATTTTTATTTATATACCTTCCTTAACATACTACCAATTCAGTACATAACTCTACCAATATATGCAAGTAAGGTCGAGATCGTCACAGTAGCCAAATCATTTAACATATTTTAATGTTAAATGATTTGGCTACTGTGACGATTAAATGGGGGTTCCATTTAGAGTGGAATAAGAGGAGGGAGATGAAATAATGACTTATCAATCAGATGGATCCTTATGACGTAGTTAATGTACAATAAAGCTACTTAAGCTTCAAGTAAGTTTTCCATATTCCATAATGATTGACCATCAGGTAAAATGGGGTCAAAATAAGTATCCGTAACAAACACATTTAATGAACACCGAAGTAAGTGGAAATGGCGCATTTGAGAAGCCCGTAGAGCACGTCTCTTTACAGCAGTTTTATTTTATATTTTATCGGAATCGACTATATGGTGTTAGCTAACGACTTTTATAGCGTCACTGGGCAGAGCGGGGGAGCGCAGAAGCATCGTCGAGGTTGCGAAATGTGGAGAGTAGAGCACAGAAGCTCTACTAGCTATGGGGAACGTCGTCCTAAGGGTGCCCCCTGTGAGGCCGGACCGCGGCTCAGGGCGACGTGTAGTGGAAGGTTGATAGTATGACGATTAGTCATCAAGGCGTCGGGAGGCGTCGTTGCCGGGATCATTTACATTAAACTTTTTAATTACGACACAGATGTTCAAACTTTTAATATTAAATTTGAAAAAAAAATAGCGGTTAAATAAGATGTTAATTTGTAACAATGTATTGAGTGACTGTTGTCAAATACCTCATGGAACGCTTTTTCTTTGTTTTTGAATATACATATTTCTATCCTTGATTTACAATCAAGACAAGCCGTTTTTGTTACAAGAAGTGGCTACTCTACATCTCCCTTCACCCCCCCAAGGCATGTGTCGTAGCTCTCGTCCCGCGATATCACCTTTGTGATAAGTTTTGTGTTAAGTCTACTCAGACTGTTGAATATTTCATCTCAAATTTATGTTTTATCAAACAAAGTTTCCTTTGTATCGCGAGAGGAGCGAATGACAAAACTTGACACTTTGTATGTATATATGTTTGTTACGATTGCTTTCAAGATAATGGAAAATTTTAATTATTTACGTTAAAGAACATGTCTTTCATTATATAACTTTGTGTGAATATCTAATAATTAAAGAATAATAAAAGAATAATAATATAAAGTGTAAAGATAAATTAAAAAGTACATATGTAGTTGTAGGCTATTTCACTTTCTTGTATTAAAAGAAAATAAACTATGGTGTAGGATTGAGGCAATAAAACGTATAGTTGTATAATACGAGTCTCTCAAAAGACACAAAATTGAAGTACACAAGTCCAATCCACTGGCTTGTATAATCAAACCAATAAGAACGTATCCTTTCAAATATTCCTTCTATTATCATATTAGGATTAGTACAGGATGGAAATATTAGAAAAAGGCAACTTTTCTTTACATTAGAGTTGTGGTACACTAATGTGCGCACTTAAGTTAGATATCACCATTGATCAGATTCAAATAGCAACAATATCATGAGGTAAACAATCTTACAATGAAAAGTTTCATTAGTGGAGGGACAAGTGGGGAAGGGGGGAGAAGGGGGGAGCGGGCAGCCCGCGGCTCGGGCCGCTTCAACAGGAATCAAAAATACATGAAGTTTACCAGAAAATATCGGACGACAAACATTGTACGGCAGGTTAATAAGCCGCAGGGTAGCTCCAGGCCGGAGCGAGTTAATCAATAACAAATATTGCTTATTTTGGGCTGCTTTTCACTTTACTATATACTTTAGACAATATTTATTTCAAAGTATAAGAATTAACACGAAAACAAGAGATATGTATATGCATAAAGATATCCACCACACACAATTCAAAGCGCTCTACAGAATCTGTCTGTAATAACATCACAGGAAAAATGTCACGCTGAAGCCGTAAAGCATAACTTAAACACTACAAAATGTGATTGATTGATTTTTCTAACGAGATCTCTACGTCTCATACGGTAGGTACTATTTGAAATTAGCGACTCTTACATCGACAAACACATTGCGAAGCCATGCATTCTTTTGGCTAAATCTCTAACCCCAAGTATTTAAAGAGTTAAATATTTTTGAAAACTACAATGTGTGTGTGTGGCTGTAAAAAAAACATACGCGGGAATTTGATTCTGTTTGTCAGAAGTCGCAATCGCGTTTCCGACGTGTCCTCAGATTCATCACAGTTTCCATAAACCGATATTTCCATTTGCTATGCGAATATTATCCACTTTCGGTCCAAGTATCGCTTATTGTACTGCAAAATATGTACCGCATCGCTCACACTAATGGGACGGTTTAATGCGCACTCATTTTTGGTGATTAAAGAAACAATCGGGGTTTTAACGATTTCCAATATTGGAACTATGCGTCATGTTGAATGGCACTTCGGAGTTCCGCAGAAAAACAAAAAGCCATACGAGGGAAAAATAGTTTGTGAATAATTCTGTTATGGCGGACCCACCATACACAACTGTCCTTATCATTTTAAATTTAGAACAAGTTAGAATGGCAATAATATAAGGTATCGTACGTTACGGCTTCAGAGTGAGGAATCTGTTGGCATCTCAATAAACAATTAATCAGAATTCAATGAGGATCATTCGATCAGTCGATGTATTTCGCTGTCAAGCAAGCGGCTAAAACTACACCGCGAATAAAGGTCCTAGGTTACGTCACTGTTTCAAGTTTAAAAATAAGATTTTTGAGTTAAAAGATCGTCTGAATTATTTACTTTGCCTATTTTCGAGCACGGTCCTCTAATGAAACAACGGTTTAACTGTGTGAGACTCACTCTGAGCACTACCGTAGATAACTGACGCGCAGTTTGTTACAAATTCGCAGTCTGTATGACTGTATCGCCCTCGGAAACAATTTAGCCAGTCTCTGCCACGGGCTCTACCTCACGCTTTGATACGCAAATCCCCCGTTAGCAGAAAATATTTTTCACATTCCCTTTTTCCTACGCGATAGTCTCTCTAAATATTAAACAAGTAATAACTTTATTGAAACATTTTTTCACCAATTAATCTATTTTGTAAAATTTAAATACGTTATGAATGAGTGACGCCACCGCAATCATTTATTAGTTGGACGATCTACTTTACAATATGAATTGTTATTTATGAAATTACTGTAGAGAAACTTATATCTGCCGTGTGGTATCCGGTTTAGTAGAATAGAGGTGTCTTAAAATAGGACTAAGGTAAGTTGATGCCAGGCAGGCGGGCGGTCGCAAAATATGTAGCCAAGTCATGTGACAACATGTTTATAACATGTTGTGCCGACCCCAATTAGAGTTGGATAAGCAGGAAGTTGATGATATGAGAAATTTATATATTTTGTTATATGCACTGAAAACTGTAACCTTGACGTCTGCGTCAATAATTAAACTTTCCTTATTATATACTTTTTTGATCTTTTGTAATGTATTATGTGGTAGGTACACTATAGAAAGCTTCTACTATACGAGTATGTTAAATAGTAGTTTGCGTCCTCACAAAGCTACGATATTTTTTGTAATGGAGTAAAAACCATAACTAAAACTAGAATTTTCCTTTACCTCATCACTACATATTATAAAACAAAGTCCATATTTCCGTATGTACGCATAAAACTTTAAAACTACGCAACCGATTTTGATGCGGTTTTTTTTCATAGATAGAGTGATTTCAGAGGAAGGTTTGCACGTATAATAACATTCAATACGAAGTAGAGAAATAATGTAATTATTGAGGTTTCTGTAAATAATTACATTTTTTTCCGCTTACATTGCAAACGCAGGCTAAACCCTACGAGATTTATCAAAATAATGTACTAAGTATTTGTACACCTTAAAAAGGTCTACGGAAAAGTCCGCGATGGTATATATCTATCTCTTATGGATAACCCACAATAGCAGTTTTTTTTATTTACTTTTTACGAAAAATGATGCCTTATGTTCAAAGCAATTTTTATACAATACAGCATTAATCCTTATCCAATTGAGTACCTTAAATAAAATGTTGATTTAATATAGATCAATATTGCCGTTTATAGCATGTAATTTAAGTGAACATTTTCGGAGATATTACAGATTTAAAATCCCGCGAGGAGGCCGCGCTTAGACCTATAAGCACTTCGAATTTAGCAGCGACCGGAGGCGCAACTAAATGTCCTTCTTTCAAGTTTATATTGTCTAATGATAAGAAAGCTATGAATGTTGTATGTAAAGACATTGTCTAATCAATTGTAAAAATTAATAATATCACTACATAGTATAAAACAAAGTCGCATTCTCTGTCTGTCCCTATGTCCGTATATCCCTATGTATGCTTCAATCTTTAAAACTATGCAACAGATTTTGATGTGGTTTTTTCTTAATAGATACGAGTGATTTTAGAGGAAGGTTTACATGTCTAATAACATTCAATATGGAGTAGAGAAATACTGTAATTTTTGAGGTTTCTAATGTGATGTCGTAAATAATTACATTTTTTTCCGCTTACATTGCAAACGCAGGCTAAACCCTACGAGATTTATCAAAATGATGTACTAAGTATTTGTACACCATGAAAAGGTCTACAGAAAAGTCCGCGATGGTATATGTCTATCTCTTATGGATAACCCACAATAGCAGTTTTTGTCATTTACTTTATACGCAAAATGATGCCTTATGTTCAAAGCAATTTTATTATCCAATTAAGAACCTTAAATATATTGTTTATTTGATATTGATCAATATGACCCTTACAGCATGTAATTTAAATAAACAGTTTCGAAGTTATTACAGATTTCAAATGCTACTAGATAGACTTTTTAGAGAAATACGCTATAGCGGTCGCAGTAATATAGGAATATTGTGAATTAAATTTGCGTGTTTATGAAATAGGAGTTGTACAATTATTTTACACATAACGAAGATAACCAGAGACTATACTACTCGAAGAGAATAGACTACTAAACTACAAGATGTGCAAGATTCAAGTTTTCGTGATCAATTAGAGGCATCCAAGTTATCTCTCCAGATGTAGTTGTATCTACAGATACAACTACATCTGGAAATGTTATGTACAGATGTTATGTACAGATGTTCAGCATCCCACATCCCTCACAACATCTGTATCGACGTCATATTGACTCAGTTCACTGATCAGCTAATTGAATGAGTTACATCTGATATGCTCCCGATACGGCCTGTTGTAGCGAGTAATGTTGTGTGCGCAGTTTAAGATTTGAGAATATTGATACAGCGAGCTGGATGCTGTATTGAGAGCTCTGTGCGGGGGCATCAAGGGCTATATTCTCCAGTACTTGCCGTATCCCGCCTGTGTAAACCACCTTGCTTACATTGTAGATTACCGTTGTTTGTTATCCGAGCGCATTCAGATGCAACGTTGGCTATTAATTAATGCATAAAATATAATTTCTTTGTATATTCTCATCTCTACCAGCCGCTATATAGCTGCAGTTACATTAGATAATGTCTTGGTTTTATATATATTTTTAGTAATATTACTTTTTTATAACGATAAAATTATGGTCCCTTATGGGTACCACCGCTTGAAGGAACGAACGGTCACGAGCAAAGTAAGTAGTTAAAAAAAATAGGTGGACTGTTGATGTCCAACGATCTCAATGCGATACCTCTCCATCGGTCGCGTCAATTTAAATGTTATAATACTCTGAATTAAGTTCTAGGTCTTGTTTTCTGTTCCAAAACAAAAAACCTAACATAAAAGTAGTTTTTTAATTTTGCATATAAGCTTTAATTGTGCTAAATATCATCAAAATCGTTCCAGCGGATTAGCCGGATTAGGGACAGATAGAGAAGAAGACAGACGGACAGGCAACCTTTCGCATCTATAATATTGGTATGGATTATTAATCTTGAAACACGTGACACTTAATTTATGGAAGATTATGTGTAATATACGACTTGGGATCTTGGGAAATTTAGGCATCAACCTGAGTCTCCTCAACTGACCGGTACAATATGTAATACATATTTCATGGTACGATAAAAATGGGGAAAATATGTCAAGTGAATTTTCCCGTATGATCAGATTCCGTGGACTCGATATTGTCGTCACTAACATTGAGTGACACGTAGATACATGCTTACACCATAAAATACAAGTGGAGTGTTTAAGATAAAAGCTCGGCTCATACCGCTTTGTGAGCAGTGTCCGTGTAAATGAACTCGGCCGCCGCCTCCATAAATCCACGGCGGCTCTTGAATTAGGGCCGCAATAAAACAAGTCCAGGCCCATTAATAGTCGAGCCGGTCTCCCTGGCCGGGGTGGATCAACTGGTAAGACACTAGCGTTTTACCTCGACACAGCAACAGTTCACGTAGCGTATTAAAGCAGTTTAAGCTATGCATATTTCAGAATAGGTAATCTTCAAATAACTAATACCACAAATTAATAATTTAACATTAATTAGCTCACGCATATACGAAGTTGGGATATGCAGAGCTAACGCAATAAAATAAAACACACATTTAAATGAACACTTGAAGTAAATAAGGCACTAAGTACCTAAAAATTACTAATTCAAACTAAGTATGCAATTTGGTTTTAAAAGCCTTTTAGAACCAAATTTTACCGAATTTTAATTTTTAGGTACTTAGTGCCTTATTTACTTCAAGTGTGCAAATTAAAGGTCGAAGAGACAAAAGTATATTCAAAATATATTATACCTTAGACAGTTACGTGTTATTCTCATAGGACAGCGCTGAACGAAGTAAGAGGACTGAATATGGCGCACGCTGCTTTAGACACTTAATTTAGTGTGGCCATTAGAAAATTAAATGCATTACTTTTTGCACAGATAATAGAATAAATACCAACAATGCCTAATCGGGGAAGCAGGAGTGTATTATTTTTTGTTGTTCAGACAACTAGATACTATAGGGATAACAATTCAAGATATGCCTCAAATAAAACTCCTTAAATATTCTTTTACAGTGCCCGTACTTCTGCCCGATTACACGATATACAAGCTCGTTGCCCTTTGTTGCACTTTTCCTTATTCTCTAAATGGTCATAGTCATTCGATTAAAAAAATACAGTTTATTTACAATCCATTTAATTCTAAATGCTTCAGACGTTTTAAATGTCCCAACTTACTACAGAATAAACAAATTCCGTAAATATTTGGGAGGCCATAAATCTAGTGCGAGGAAACGAAGACGCAATAAAAACTTGTCCGCAGTTGAATAAAGAATATTTTGGATTTGAATCGTCATCTTCCTGCCTTCATCCCAATCTAAGTGGGTTCGGCACAACATGTTATAAACATGCTGTCAAATGATTTGGCTGTGTTTTTACGACAGGCCACCTGCCTGACGTCAACTTACCTCTGTCGTATTTTACGATACCTCGGTAAGGAAGAGGGTGGTCTATTCTACTAAATCGGATACCACACGGCGCGCCGACTTACCTGAGTAACCTCTAACGACACCTCAGTAAGAATTGAGGGTGGTACTATTCTATTCAGCCGGATACAACACGGCGTTATTAATTACGAGTATGTTTAATACTAAAATATAAGTAGGTCATTATATAGAAATTCCATAATCTTTGCCCGTTCAAAGAATCAAGAGTTCAACGGAATTTCATCATATTAGCAGTGAAGTCTGTATTTTTGAGGTAAAATTCAGCGTCCGCCTCGTTAGGCGCAGAGCCCGCGGTAATTTCCGGTCGGGTCAGGAAATGATCTTTTGTAAACTGTGACATAGCAGGCTACTCAGGTGACAGAATTGTCCATTTGATATTCTTATAATATCGTTTGATGTCATCGTATAATATAGTGTGGAAGATTATGTTATTAGAATTATTTTCACCAAAGACAGGAAAGTAGTAGTAGTAGTAGGCTTAATAAATTAGTGTAACGTGACCGCGATTTTGGAGTGTATAAATTTTTTTTGGATTTTGATAGGATTGCGCCTTATTAGCAATAAAGGTTCTCGGGAGCATATATAATCCCTAACTCTTAATAGAGTTGCTATTTAATGAATAGCAGTGTTTTTCAAGTAAGAATGAAAAGAGATATAACATTTATCCATTGTGACAGGAAAGAGAGAGAAAACATTAGATATTGAGGATATAGAAGAAAAATATAGTACATAATTTTGAGATATTTTAATTCTTTAATTAACGCAACCGGAGACACTGGGTCAGCGTGTTAGAATTATGTCAAGGTTATTAAGGCCCATAATCTCGAACTTTATAAATCGAATAATTTATAGGATAAAGCATTTATAAAAATAATAATGAATGCAGCATGTTTAAGGTATTAAACTGACAGTTCTCTACATTTAGCTTAACATTTTCTCTATTCTCGGATTGTAAAATAACATGCTTTATTCACGTTAACGTTAGACAGTAGTGCGGTAAGTATAGCTCGTTCGGGAAGCAGTTTAGGATATGTAAAGTGGCGCCATTACGTGTGCTTCATTCCCGCTGGATTTCAGGGATGTAATATAGGCGCAGGATAAACAGAGTAAGGCGATGCGAGCGCGGAAAAAACACATTATCTCGGGCGGTCGGGGCGCCGCATTAGCATCTCAAAGCGGTCCACGCAGCCTCCAGACGGGGCCGCGCTCGGCGGATTTTAATACTCGATATAACGACATATATAACAAACAAACAAAATTTATCAATTGTAGATTTTAAACTTACGTAATTCGAACCTAATTACTCGATGTGTCCGCATGTTTTTATAATAATAAGTATCAATATTAAATGATAAAACAGCAATGCAAATAGATAAATAGAAATTCGTTCAATGAAGTCAAAAACTGAATCCGGCAAACGGCGGAAGTATGTTGAAATGAATATCTTGGAAGAAAATTAAGCTACGGCAACGCGAGAGACTGCTAGTAATGCAATAAATGTCGCTAAATAATTTTAAGTTACAACCGTTACAATAATTTTCATATTAGATATTTGTTTCCGGTCAAAAGGAGTTACGTCTAGATAGTGGCTTGACAGATTGGAGGTAGCTGGTTGAGGCGGTAGGTTCCATACAGTTTACACTTATTTATTTATGTCTGTCAAATATTTGAAATTATTTGAAATGAGTTCTGATAACTCTAACAGAGCTTCATCCAAAAGTAACACACTAGTGAAAACGGATTTCCAACCCTCCAATACGATCAAAATAAACCGACAAAGGAGCTTTCTTAACAATGAAGAAAAAATAAATAATCCGCAGCCGCAATAGACGATGCACCGAACGGGAGAGGATTCAGATCTCGCGGCCTCCGCTGAGGGCGGGGTGATTTAAATTGAAAAAGAAGTGGAATGTTTTCCGACAAACAATGCGAGGCGATAAAACTGAAATTTCATATTCCAGCTGCGTCCCGACGCCCTAAAGCTGGGGACAGACCAGCGTTCAGGGCAGCCGTGAGTTCACTGGGGCGATGAGGCGGCTTCTTTGAATATTATCATTCTCCTGCCCTTCTCATCTAACTCTGATTCGTGAGGTCGGCACGACAAGTTATAAACATATGAGATCTGACTAATATAATTTAAGAAATTAAAATGTATCTATTCTTGGTTGTCCAATAAATAAATAAATATTGTTGCATATATATTATAGCGTATATAGCGTGCACACGTTTGTTTTAATCGAAGAAATCCCTGCAATAAAATTTGAATCTTAACTACATCAACACATATTGTAATAGATTTGCCTAGGTTTTTTACGATCGGCCACCTGCTTGACGTCAACTTACCTCAGCCGCTGTTTACGACACCTCGGTAAGAAATAAGGGGGGAATTTTTCTACTCTGCTTGAATATACTTTGAGATAAGCCACATTAAATAATTAACTGGAACTTATTTCACATTGATAAAACAAAGAAATGTACATGTCACAGTGTCACAGAGTGAACAGTGAAACAATTTTTTTAAATATGTTATTCGCTATGACTCGTGCAGTGTGACCGTGTGTGCAAAGGAATTAATTATATGCATTAATGTCATACTTGTGCATTTTTACATAGTTATATATAGCTTCTATACACACATTTACACGCTTTCGTATTATCCAAACGAAAACTCAATCAAAAGGTATTATTGCTCCCTCGCAGCAGCTTGTCACCCGGCTCTGTTTGCGGACACTCATCTCGCGAGATTACTGCTTAAAGGGTACACGAGTGTCCGCTGAGGGCAGTGCAGACATGCGATAGATGTGTTCAGATCATATTTAATAATAACTGCCATGTTTTGGACTAATTTAAAGAAAAAGGAAAATTTTGATTTGATAAAACCAGAATACCCCGCACTAGACACAAACACGCGTCCATACATTCAGCACACCCGCTAGAAGCGATAGCTATTTAAATTAGAGATAAAAATTGCTTTCGTTTTTTACGTGTGCTTAATCTTTCTTTTTCTGAATCTAAAAGAATAGCTGAGAGACTAGCCATTCATTTCTAGAAAGTAGACGAGCGGCAAATCGGACAAATTCAAACTATGTGTGATAAAATTAATAGACTGAATGTAAACACAGTGTAAACATGTTTTCGGTTTCCTTTGTCCTCGTGATGCTATAGTCAAATTAATTACATACATTATAACACAAATTATCTATGGGTGACTGCGATCCACGTCAGCCTATTTCCACATTAACTTCGTTCCCACAGATACCGGCAGATATGATCGTAGAGCTGTGCTGGAACTTGTATATAAAGTGGTCACCTTTATCAAAGGGAATAATAGAATGATTCTTTTTTAATCTATGATTGAAAAAAGGCTTCCACGCTCTCTATATTAATAATTATTTAATTTTTTTTTATATTAAATCATCTTATATTTTATATTAAATCATTTTACCCAAAAACCTTACCAATTCTGCCCTTAAACCTTCTTTAGAGACAGGATGACTTACATCCTGTCTTTAAGAGAAAACTGCCAGAAAATACGTTCATTATTTTTTGTGTTTATCCTGAACAGATAGTTCAGAGGAGGATTTAGTTTTATAATATGCAGTGATAAAGCGTCCTCTCTCCGTCCAAATACCGTTATTTACATGTCGCCGCGTCGGGCTGGAGGGGCTCGGACGAGGGCCCTCGAGGTCCCGTCCGGGGCCGACGTGTCGTGTGTCAAACTGTTGTGCTAATCCCGCTAAGGACGACAACGTGTCTTTGCCTTTTTCGATGTAACTCGGGAATGGGATTTACAAACAGGAGAATTAATATTATCAGAGACGAAACCGTTTCTGATATTGTAAACTTGTTTAATATATATCTTGTCATCCTGGATTGTTCTACCTAAAGTAGCGGCCTATTACTCTCTATAAGTAGTTAATCTTGATATGTTTTCATTTCATACACATTATAAAAATGTAGTAATACATTTGCAGAAGTTACTTGAATACATGTGCTCCCTACCTGGCTGCTAAATGTTGCTAAAAATATAGTTTATTGGGTAACTGTTCGACCTACCTTATGTGTCCCAGGTATACAATTTCGAGTGCAGAGTTCTCAACGATGACCGGGTGGAGCGAAACATGTATTCGACATGATTTTTGTCTAACTCGTGTGCATTTTGAGGCCCAGCTGTTGTGAGGTAGAAATCGTCGAAGATTGTTTTAAGTTCCTCTAAAGATTCTGACATAATATTCTTTTTTCATTAAGTCAATAAAATCATATTTCTAAACGCTTATTATAAGGAAATGTAACTTTATAATGTATCCTTCGCAAAAATCTTGCCGATCTGTAAGATCAGCTTAACGAGTGAACTGAGACGGGCTGTCGCTGATGCCGTACGGACGGACAAAGTAGTGACAGCAATTAGGGAGGTGTTGAGGCCGGACACGCCGTAACGAGCTACGTCGATTGAAACTTTACCGTTGACCGACACGAAATTTGGAGCACAATGAAAGTCATTTATAATGTACGCCAATATCATTTTTCTGTGCGTTTTGTCTACGTAAATTGTGTGTTAATATCATAAACTATTATACTAAAGTAGGGGAGTCATAATTTATAGAATTAGGCGTTACTTTGCAGAGATCCAAAACAATCGCTTTGCGATTTTGGTCGTGGAGTCTATCTCCTGCCGATGCTTCGGTTGCGGGGCGAAACGATTGTCGAGTTTGTTATAGTGAACGTGTGTAGTGCTTGTATATTGTGGTGGCGGTGGCGGAGGTATATGCATGTGTTTTTACGAATCCTGCACGTATCAGGTATAAAAACGGATAGTCCACTCTACATTTAGCATTATATATATTTTCTATTTTACTTCATCGCGGATTATAGCATTTTAGATTTTATTATTACTTTTGTAAGGGAACGCCGTGTGGTATCCGGCTGAATAGAATAGTACCACCCTCATTTCTTACCGAGGTGTCGTAAAAGGCGACTAAGGTAAGTCGACCCGCCGTGTGGTATCCGGCTGAGTAGAATAGACCACCCTCATTTCTTACCGAGGTGTCGTAAAAGGCGACTACGGTAAGTTGACCCACCGTGTGGTATCCAGTTGAGTAAAATAGACCACCCTCTTTCTTACCGAGGAGTCGTAAAATGCGACTAAGGTATGTTGACGTCAGGCAGGCGGCCGGTCGTAAAATACGTAGCCAAATCATATGAGAATATGTTTGTAACATGTGCCGACCCCACTTAGAGTGGGATAAGGGCAGGAGGATGATGACTTTTGTAAGGGAGTCATCGTAAACAGTGTCCATAAAAACAGAGAGAAAACAAATGAGGCTATTTAATTGTCTCTTTTTTGCATGCAACCTCAACGTTTTTCTAAGTAATAAATTAATTCTTCTTCTACTCTAGTGTAATAATTATCTGGCTTATTAGCTATTTTTATTTTTATTGGAGCAATCATGAAAAAACTTTAAACTAAATATTCGTTACCTGAAAAATTGTACAATGTCTAACAAATGTTGTTATAAGTACGTAAAACTAATTTAATTACGAAGGAGCCCGAAAACCTTGATCGTTAGTGGCCCCAAGGAGCCGAAACGTTAGTTCGGTGAATGTCTCGGCTCACAAAGTAACTTCCACAAGGGTACAACTTTTAACGAGCAGCGCGTCGCCGTAGTTTCGAGTGTATTTTATTGAAACAGCTCCTTGTCTGCTGTTGGGAGGTACCTCGAGTGAAAGCAGTGCCTCCTGAACTACCTTCTTCCACTGTACATGTAATGTGGCATATAATTACAAACATAAAGACAGTTTAGTAATAGTTTCCGCCTTTACTTGATTGCCCTAAGTGATTTAAAATGTGCTTATGGCTCGAACGGCATTTAAAGCATCAAAAGTGGTACAGCTTAGTGCACAAGTATCGTTGTAGGTACGAAATTTAAAAATGATTTTTAGTTATCAAATTATTATTTTAATTCCTTTGGACAAGTAACTCCTTTGGAATAGAGGATATATATAAAGCTTTCGAGGAGATCACGGAATCAAACCCGGGCAGACTCCATTGAGTTTTTTTGTAAAAACGTGTGTCAATTACAATACAATTGATAACTGCCCTTTATCACGCGCTTTTTGGTGAAGGAAAACATCGTGAGGAAACCTGCATATCTCTAGAGAATTCTGGGGATACGTGTAAACTACCAATCCACATTGGAGCAGCGTGGTAGGTCTTAGCTCCAACCCTTCTCTCGGAGAGAAGAGGCCTATTCTCAGAGAGTAATAGGCCGCTACTTTAGGTAGACAAGTATAGTTTGATTTTTCACCTCTGTTGATTAGAAAACTTGTTCCTAACGAGTACAACCGGCAACTTATCTATGGAATGTTTTTTTTATGTTTCCGAAGGAAATACATAAATCTGTATTTCCTACACATTAGCCCAGTATATATGCCTTTGTTGTAATAAGTTTCATCAATATAGCTACAGCAGATAAGCCGTATTAAATTTTTTAAACAGCTTAACGTATTTATCATATCTGCACATAAACGTTAGGTGGATTTCTCAAGGAATGTCTCCTGTATTTAAGTATGTAATTATGATTCATTCAAATTCAAATTCAAAATATTCTTTATTCAAATAAACTTGTAAGTGCTTTTAAATCGTCAACTCTACTGCTGGTTCGGAAAGCTGTTCCTACCGAGAAGAGCCAACAAGAAACTCAGAAGTTGCTCTTTTAAAAAAAAAATTTTTTTTATGCTAGTTACATTTAATCGTTTGCACAGGGTTGAACAATATCTGTATCCACGCATTCTTATCGTCTAAATAATCCTCAACAGTATAGTAGGCTTTCTGTATCAAGCCCCTCCTTAATAGTGTTTTTAAACTGCTTTAATGGCAAAGCTAAAATTGATTGTGGAATTTTATTTCAATAATGATATATGGAATGCTAAATTATGTTCCGTAACACGCAAAGTTCAAATTTGTTTACTGTACCGAGTAAAATCACTTTATTCAGTACTCGGTCGTAAAGTGCCCGCACTCTATGAATATCTAAAAGGAATGATAACCGTGATGTGGTCCGAGGAATGCGAAATGTTCGTATCGCGACAGGCAGCCGGTGATATAAACAGACTTAAAGTTAGGTCGTAAACCATTGCATATATATCAAGAGACTGCAATAAAACGTAAATTTGATTCATCATAAACCCTACCTACATATCTCGAGGTAAACAACATTTGGGATCTTCGGAATAATATATAAAAATCTATATGTGCCGTGTGGTATCCGACTGAGTAGAATAGACCCCCCCCCCCTAATTTTTTACCGAGGTGTCGTCAAAGGCAAGGTAAGTTGACCCGTCATGTGGTATCCGACTGAATAGAATAGACCCCCCCCCCCTAATTTTTTTACCGAGGTTTCGTTAAAGGCAAGGTAAGTCGACCCGTCGTGTGCTATCCGACTGAGTAGAATAGACCCCCCCTAATTTGTTACCGAGGTGTCGTTAAAAGCAAGGTAATTTGACCCGTCGTGTGGTATCCGACTGAGTAGAATAGACCCCCCCTAATTTGTTACCGAGGTGTCGTTAAAAGCAAGGTAATTTGACCCGTCGTGTGGTATCCGACTGAGTAGAATAGACCCCCCCCCCCCTAATTTTTTACCGAGGTGTCGTTAAAGGCAAGGTAAGTTGACCCGTCGCGTGGTATCCGGCTGAGTAGAATAGGGCAGCCTCTTTCTTACCGAGGTGTCGTAAATGACGATTAAGGAAAGTTGTCGTTAGACAAGCAGTAGGCCAGTGGTAGCCAGGCCAGGCCAGGCCTAGCCAAATCATTTAACACCATGTTTAAACCACCCGCCGTGCCGCCCCACTTAGAGAGGGGTGAGGGCAGGAGAATGATGATATAAATATCCTTGATTGGCTGTGACCTTGCTGTTAGCTTCGGGGGTTGCAGGTTTGATTCCCGCCGAGTTCGAATATTTTCTAATTGTTGATTTGATTTTTCTAAGTGTATATAAATTTAAATTAAATTATATTTCCCATGTGTCTGTCATAATGCAGATATTAAGTCAAGTATTTGATAACAATTATAATAACTTAAAAGCACATTTAAAAATGGTTTCTGTTTAATTTAATTATATAATAAATTTTTGTATTTTTAAAAGTAATTTTAACATTCTTTAGTTTTGTATAGTTTCAATATTTTAACCTGAGTTTATAGTAAATCATGATGTGTACATATATTTTGGATTACTGTCTAATCTTAAGTTCATTATTATTTTTGTTTTTATCTTATACTTCTTCGACAGGACTTTCTTTTGTGTACTTCTTTAAATAAATAAATTTACTCTGGCGACGGACGCACGTGTGTATTTGTCTCATATATTTAGTGTTATTATTGTTGCTCTTTAAGTTCCATTCCCGTTGTAATTTCTAAAATAACGTGTGCCTCGGAGGGTAGTTTCCACGTTTCCTGTTCACTTTCATCCCGTGTATCGCCAGGATGCTCTCAGCGCCGCAGGACGTTGTCGCCGAGCTCTGAGGACTCCGCGGCCTGCGAATTACACCGAGCAGAGATTTACACGAGCTGCCACTGAATTACGGTGTATACCACAATTAGCTGATAGTTTAAGGAACATAACATAATAATATTACAAAATATCATTTTTATTATTAATAACTTAAACATTTAAATGAGTAAATCTTGTATGTATATATAAAAATTTATTTTCGGAATCTTGGAAACAATCCCAACGATTTTCCTGAAATTCAGCACGTAGGAGTCAGCATGCATAAAAAAAATCGTTTTATCCTTGTTTTTGGGCATTGAAAAATGGTATAATGTATGAAGCAAAGGATTTTTTTAGTCGTCAAACGTCTTGTTGTGATAGCCAATGTGTAACGGATGGAACGAAAATATTCAAAACCCGGGTTCAAATCCCACATGTCATCGGCGTATTCTTAATTTTTTTTAAATTTTTTTTATATCTTTTAATAAATTACCGAACAATGGTCGGCCACCCCGATACTAATATTTAATACACACATAGCGGTATACCATATTGCATAGAGGTTTGTTTAAAATGTTATTTTCCTTTTCCCTAAAGGAAATATGTAATTTTTTACCCTATATGTTGCCTCGGTATATAAGCTTTAATTGTACCATATTCAATAATTAATGGTCCAGCGGTTTTACCGTGAAAGCGTAACAAACACACAGCCTGATAGACTTTTGCATTTATAATCTTAAGTATATACGAGGTGTGTTCAAAATGTATAGCGAATTTTGAATTTTCTCGGGTTACGTATATTCGAATTTCGTTTTTTTTGTGGCGTTATGTTGGTACATTTGTCCCTCACTTATGCTGACAAGTTGGGCCATTTTGAATTTTCAGTTAATTGTTGACAGCTGCTTTGCTTGCACGTGTTTTGGTTCGTCTTCGATTTTTCCTTATTCAAAACAGTGGACCACGATAACGCCCCTGCTCACACAACGCTGCTTGTACGCGACTTCTTGGCCAAAAACAACACACTAATGATACCGCAGCCACCTTATTCCCCAGATCTGGCCCCCTGTGACTTTTTCTTGTTCCCGAAACTGAAAAGGCCCATGAAAGGATGACGCTACGCCACGACTGACGAGATAAAGACGGCATCGAAGGAGGAGCTGAACAAGATACAAAATAATGATTTTTTGAAGTGCTTCGAAGATTGGAAAAAACGTTGGCACAAGTGTATAATATCCCAGGGGAATTACTTTGAAGGGGACAAAATAAATATTCACGAATAAATAAATAGTTTTTGAAAATATACAAAATTCGCGATACTTTTTGAACACAACTCGTATGTATTTAACACCGCTTGCATTACAGTACTAAACTTCACATCCACAAATACAGTCATACATATCAATCATAAACACAAAAAGTTTCAAAAAAACTTTACGAACACGGCTGGTCTTTATTAAAATGATAAACAAACAGACATAAAAAGATTTGGCACAAGTGATATCGGTAATCTGTTATCCGAAACCCCCCTCTTCCCCCCTCCTGGCCGCTTTGTATATTTCGAAACAAAGCTGTCCCTAATAAGGTTCTTAAGGAAACAGCCGCCGCAATCTATGAGGGCGCTTCATTTTTACATTGAACGACAACGGTGTATTAAACTTACATAAATTTTTATCTTTATTCAAACTCAAATATGCTTCAGGTAAATTTGTAAATAAAAGCTTTTGAATCGTGAATTCTACCGCTGTAAATTTTTTTGTTACCAGTAGGATAAAAGGAGCCAGCGAGAAACTCGGCGTTAGCTGTCTACAATTTACTTGTTACATTTTGTCATTGCTATCTCGTTCCAATGTACTTTTTTAGATTACGAAAGAGTAGTCAAAACTGTACGTCGCGTTCTCCCGGTCACATTCAGTCACATCGGCAGTCGTAACTCGCGCTGTCGCCCGCCACTCGCTGCAGTTCACGCGTCGCGAGCACCTTACTGATGTCACTGGTGACGTGACATACGAGTATTACATGGGGACGCACTGTTTGCAGCAGAACGGACGGATGTTTCAGGACCATTATTGATTATGTGTGTTTGCTGATGTTAAACTTAAAAATTGTAACAATTTCTATAAAACAGCCGAGATTTTTTGCTAGGTTTTGTCAGTAAATGTAATTTTATCTACCGGCAGTAGAGATCACAACTTGAAAGTACCATCTTGTTTTCTAACTTTTGAATTCTTGATTGAAAATATCTTACATTGAGATTTCGACAGTTTTATAATAATAATTTTTACACAAGGAAATAAAATAACAATCATTTCCTGTTGTTACTACGATGAACAGATAGCCAATATTTTAAGATCACACTCGGCATCCCATCGTTTACTCTTTGTAAAATGCTGTTTGATGAAGATCTTAGTCGATCCCAGAAAGATGCAACTCGGGCTCTAAGAATTGCAAAATCAGGAACTCCCGTCTCGGCGAACATACCGGATGCGCTACAGTATTTCGGTAACCCGATTAATATCCAAACAGCATTATTATACTGAAAGCGTATTGCAGTATATGATTTTTTAAGAAAATTTGTCCAAAGGTGACACGTATAGAAGCTCTGGCAATACGCGTTGAACAGTATTACCTTAACAGAATGGCTGCATTTACCAAATCTACGGGCCAGCATGTTGCAACGAATCGAGAGTGCCCTCGTTTCCCTTTCAATATCAAGGTCATCCTAGGAACTCTGTCAAAACGTGACCTAGGTATTTAAATTTAGATACAACCCGAACCACCGAGTCATTCTAAAAAGTAAGTTCTAGTATCCTTTCGGGACCTTCACCTGCACGAAATACCATCATTTCGGTTTTTTTGACATTGTATTTCAGACTATGAACATTAGCATAATTTTCACAGACCGAAAGCAATCTTCTAAGCCCTTTGAAAGAAGGGCTGAGAATCACCATCACATCCGCGTAACTAATACTATTTATACATGTCTCGCCAATATGACAACCGAATTTGGTGCATTGCAGCTCCTCTATCAAACCATTGATATACACATTGAAGAGATCCGGAGAGGTGATACCACCCTGACGTACCCCGCAATCTAACTTATAAATATCAGATGCCGTGTCGCCCCATTTAACACTATTTATCTGATTCCCATACCAGTATCTCAACAGATCCACAACCTCCGATGGAACGTGAGATCGATACAATTTCGCCCACAGAATATCATAATTCACACGGTCGAATGCTTGGCTCAAGTCTAAAAAGCATGCGTAAACTGATGTATCACGAGCTGTATGGTAATTTATAATATGTTTTAAGCTAATGATTGCAGAATTCTTTGAGAGACGTTTTATGACTTATATAGATAATTTATAGAATTTTTTTTTTGGCGTTTCTTTGCAGAGATGCATAATACAAAACTAATGAAAATATTATTTTGCTATAATTCATGATACATCAGTTTTGACTTATATACATAGAAAATTTGTCGTTGTAGTAAGTAGTTTAGTGTTCGATAGAATAATAAACTATGAATAAAAACAAAATCCAAACATTCCTCTCCTATTTACTATCGCCGGCTTGCACTTAGCGATAAGATTTTTTCACATCCTATATCCATTATGATTCCTTTAAAATATTCACACCAGTCTCAGAGGGCGCGCTTACAACAGCCGTTAATAAAATATTGGCAGCGCGCAACAGTTTGAACCTTAGCACTGCGCGGGTGGACGCAGATTAGAGTGTCCCGTTAATATGAGAGTGATAAAGATGTGCGGATGCTGTGCGGAGCGCCGACGGTATTGGGACGAGCAGTCGGCCGACGGACGAAATTGAAAAATCACAAAGGGTGCGCCGCTTTGGCGTGTTGCTCTTACCGATTATGTCGAGCCTACATTATTGGTGGGGTTTGGGCCGACAAGATTTTTGATTTAAACAACTATGAAGCTAAACTAAGCTAAGCTAGTTTAAAAACACTATTAAGGAGAGGCTGATACAGAAAGCCTACTATACTGTTGAGGATTATTTAGACGATAACAATGCGTGGATAAGATATTGTTCGATCCTGTACAAGATAGAAACTATTAAATGTAACTTGCATTAAGAATTTTTTTTTTTAAAAGAGCAACCGCCGAGTTTCTTGCTTGCTCTTCTCGGTAGGAACAGCTTTCCAAACCAGCAGAAGAGTTGACGTTTCAAAAGCACTTGTTTACAAGTGTATTTGAATATTTTGAATTTGAACATGTAATATATAGTTGTTCAAGTTAAATAGCCAAAATAGTAGAAATTAATATTTTACTTAACCAATTTATTTGTCTGTAATGAAATGTAAAGTGTCAGTGTCAATAAATCTCTGTAATAGTTTATAGAATTAGGCGTTACTTTGCGGAGGTCCATTATACAAAACTAATGAGAATATTATTTTGCTATAATACGCGAACAAGAATATGTTATACTAAATGTTGAGTGTACTATTCGTTCTCATACCTGATACATGCAGAATTTATAAGAACTCGTGCACCACCCGACACCGATAATACAACAATACACAAGCACTGCACACATTCACCACCATAATCTCAACAATTGTTTCGCCCTGTAACCTAAGCATCGTCAGGAGATAGACTCCACGACAAATTCACAAAGCTCTCTGAGAAAATCTCTGTGAGAAAGTGTATTCGCGAGTTTTTAATTTTCTCCTAAAATATTTAATTTAAAAAACTTAATCATGTAATAAGAGACCTGGTGCTAGAGTTTAATTATACATTAGTATACGTTTTAGGACTTCCTTTCATTCATTACATATACTAATTCTTGCAATCTGTGCTCTTCTTCTTCTTGCCATTATTAACACAGTATTTAATTGACAGTATTTTAATAATAAAGTTTACGCGGATTCATCATTCTCCTGCCCTTGTCCCACTGTAAGTGGGGTCGGGATGTTATAAACATGTTGCATGATTTGGCTATATAATTTACGACCGGCCGTCCTGACGTCAACTTAACTGAGTCGCCTTTTACAATACCTCAGTAAGGAAGAGGTCTATTCTACTCAGCTGGATACCACACTTAAATTGGAAGCGAATTAACAACAACTAGTGTCAATAAGCCACTATTATGGCCCGACTCCGCCCGCGGACCGCGTGGATTACCGGCGCTCGGTTAATGTATTGCGCGCCGCCCGCTGCCTAATGCCGGCTCGTTGTTGGCAACAGTGCCATCATTGTTCGGTGCATATTAGCACCTTACACATAACATTATAACATAGCATAAATACGGACGTGCGGGGCCGCCGCGTTCAGTTTTGCATACGTCTACCAGCAGCGCGAACAACGCGCGCCCCCCGGCATTTATAGTTTTAAGAGCATTAGTTTATAGTAGCATAGTTTAAGCTATCATATATCATTAGTTTTAGTATATGTTTGGGTAGAAAACAATTCTTCCCCTTACATTTTGGTCCTTCGAGCAACTTAACCACACGTGCGGGTTGGTTAAAGTGCGGGATAACAAACACGTGGCGCACTCGAATTAACGCGTGTGTGTGGTGTGGACAGTGACTTGGGACTATACGTGTCCACAAAGCATTCAGCATCAGCATTCAGCATTCAGCAACAAGCATTCAGCATCAGCATTCAGCAACAAGCATACAGCATTCAGCAACAAGCATTCAGCATCAGCATTCAGCATCAGCACTCAGCATCAAGCATACAGCATCAGCGTTCAGCATCAATCATTCAGCATCAGCATCAGCATAAAGGTAGACGGCAAACTCCGCAGCAGCAGCAACCAAGTAAGATCTTTCCATTTCATTATCATATAATTAAGCAAGCATCATGGAAACCTTGTACCATAATCAAAAAGTACTAAACGAGGCTATCGCTAAGTTTATCGTCAATTTAAAAAAGACCGGGGCGGAAAGAAAAACAAAAGAGCATATCATAAGGCGGTTGGAAACTTTAGAAAAGCATTGGGGTGATTATGAAAGAAATCACAAAAGCATATTGGGGTTCAAAGCAGAGAACCACCCATATTTTCGTTATGCAGATTACGACAGCACTCGTAAGCTGTATTTAGCAGCCAAAGCTCTTGTGGACAAGCAGCTACAAGAGATAGGCACAGCAGGGGGGAATCAAGGGGATAGCATAGGCCAGAGGCCAAACATAGAGCAAGAAACTGAAGTCCACCGCCCGAGCTCCCCAGGACTCAGCCAGCCTGGACCATCCAGGTGGCAGACATCTCCAGGTACACCAAGTAAGGGAGATCTGCTGCGTAAACAGAATATAAACTTTCTAGCATTCATGCGAACAGCAGAAAGAATAGATATAGATTCAGTTAGTGAGAAATGAGAGTTAGACGACTTCCTTAAACAATTACAGTCACGGTGGGCAGCAATAGACGAGCTTCACTGGGAGATATACTTAGAATTAAATGGAGTAAATAATGATTACCAAGAGAAATTTGATAGCTACGAGAACACGTTCCTCTCATTAAAAAAGGCCATTTCTAGCAAAATATGGTCTACAAAACACAGAGCAAATATCACTCCACAAATGGAGATTCCTGAATTTAATGGATCCTACAATGAATGGACATCATTTAAAGACTTGTTTACTGAGGCCATTCACAGTAATACAAGTTTATCAAACGCCCAAAAGATGCAGTTTTTGAAGGGCAAAGTACGCGGCGAGGCCGAAAGGTTAATCCAGCACCTATCCATTAGTTCAGAAAACTATATCACCTGTTGGGATATTCTAAACCATCGGTACAACAACAAAAAGCTCATTTTCACGTCACATATAAACATTCTTTTAAATTTGCCTATCATGCAACAAATATCAATAAATCATATAAAACGTTTACACGACACCACATTGGAGTGTATAAACGCGGTGAAAAATCTTGGTATAGATGTGAGTACGTGGGACCCACTGCTCATACATATTCTATCTCAGAAACTGGACCAAGAAACACATTCACAGTATTTAGAGTCGCTAAAGGATCCGAGAGAACTTCCTAACATCAAAGAATTTCTATCATTCCTAGAGAGTAAATTTACAACTCTCGAATCATCGCGCAGAAAATCAGAACAAACACAGCAACATTCAAAAAACAATAATTATCGTGTTCCAAAACCTACACAAAATTCTAATTATAATAATGCATACAAAGCAGCAAATCGAAATGGTAACGCATTTGTAAAATCATATCATATTTCGACAAGCAAATGTGAAATATGCCACTCAAAAGAACACAGAATATTTAATTGTGAAAAGTTTACAGCAATGCCCTTAGAAATAAAGTTCAAATCAGTAAAAAGACTTAATTTATGTGTAAATTGTTTGTATAATCATAATGGCAAACAATGCACGTCCCACAAACGTTGTCGGATTTGCGGAGCTAAACATAATTCTTTATTGCATGATTTTACAAATCATTGTTATAATAATTCCAACATTTCGCAACCTACTACAAGTAGGTCGATGACCAACGTAACCCAAGCCAAGCACGTGCCACAAAATGAAATATCAGAAATACTCCTAGCAACAGCTCTAGTTAAAGTTACATCTTCAGATGGAAGCCAGATAGTCATGAGAGCTCTAATAGATCAGGGTAGCCAAATATCCCTTATCAGTGAAAACGCAGCACAAAAATTAGCTTTGAAAAGAAAATATTGCCAATATTTGGGGTCGGGGAAACAGAGCAAAATTGTAAGGGTACGATCACACTATCGTGCCAATCAATGGTTAACGATTTTACCTTTTCTGTCAATGCATTCATCATGAATAACCTCGTAAAAAATTTACCGAACAGATCATTCCAGAAGCCGACTTGGAATTACATACAACCTTTAACATTAGCGGATTCGAACTTTAATTTATCAAGTCCGATAGACATTTTATTAGGCGCTGATATCTATTCAGTTATTATTCTAAACGGGATAATAAAGGGAGTCGAGCAAACGCAACCTACAGCTCAATTAACTCAACTGGGATGGATATTAAGCGGAAATACCACATCATACCAATGCAACATAGTTCAGAATAATATTGACGACATCAAGCGGTTCTGGGAAATAGAGGATATTGAAAACGAGACATCATTATCAGCAGAAGAGGAACATTGTATTAGGTTCTATCAATCAACTACAGAACGTCGGGAAGATGGGCGATACACTGTTAAATTGCCTCTGAAACCGGAGACGCGTGACATGTTAGGATCTTCCAAGAAAATAGCAACCGCGCAGTTTCTAAATTTGGAAAAAAGATTTTATAAACAACCAAAACTGGCAGATCAATATAGACAATTTATTGCCGAATATCAAGCATTAAATCACATGGTTCCATCTAAAAATACTCTACAGCAACACAATGACAATTCAGCATGTTTTTTACCACACCATGGAGTACAGCGTGTTGAATCAGCCACGACCAAACTAAGAGTGGTTTTTAACGCGTCAGCAAAAACCTCGAGCGGTCATAGCTTGAATGATTTAATGTTCAAGGGACCCAACTTACAAAAGGATATCCAATCCCTCATTTTAAAATGGCGAATTTATCCCTACGCCTTTACAGCAGACATCGAAAAAATGTACCGACAAATCAACGTCCATGATGATGATCAATCATTTCAGCAAATTGTTTGGCGAGAAAGTCTTCACCAACCTATTCAAACCTATCAGTTGACTACAGTCACTTATGGAACTAGGGCAGCACCGTTTTTAGCGATGATGACCTTAAAGCAACTGGCAGCGGATGAGAGTAGCAAGTTCCCTGAAGCAGCCAAGGTGGTGCAAGAAGCATTTTATATGGACGACCTTTTGCATGGAACCTTCGATATATCAAGTGGAAAACAAGTTATATCAGATCTTCATAATTTATTAAAATCAGGTGGATTTCTATTGAGAAAGTGGATTTCAAATGAGCCCGAACTACTCGCTGGGATAGAAAGTAATCAGGAGAACACTCCGTCAACATTTTACTTTACTACCGAGAGCATGACTAAAACATTAGGATTGCGATGGGACCCAAAGACAGACAAGTTTACATTTCTCTATACAAGTGGAAATAAGCAAGCCACGCCTACAAAAAGAACTGTTTTAGCAGAGATTTCCAAATTATTTGATCCATTAGGATGGCTAGCACCTTTATCGACAAAATTAAAACTACTTTTTCAAAACATATGGTCAGCAAATTTACAATGGGATGAGGTAATACCAGAAAGAATTCACCAAGAGTGGATAAACATCATGTCAGATATACATAATATAAATTATTGTGAAATACCAAGATGGATCGGATATCAAATGAATGACGTCATCGAACTGCACGGCTTTTGCGATGCGTCTACTAAAGCTTATGCCTGTGTGATATACGCACGAATTGTTCGGGAGAATAAGGTGACCACAACACTGGTCACATCCAAAACTAGATTAGTTCCACGCAGCAAAACAATTTCTTTACCAAGATTAGAAGTTTGTGGAAGTCATCTATTATCAAAATTAATGGAGAAAGTTATAAACAGCCTAGAAAGCAAGATGGTTAAGGTGTATGGATGGACAGATTCGATGGTCGTGCTAAGCTGGTTGCAAGGAGATCCAGGACGCTGGAAAACATTCGTCGCGAATAGAGTCCAGAGTATAACACAGGTTTTAAAACCTGACAGATGGAAATACGTCAAATCCGCAGAAAATCCTGCTGATGCAGCAAGCAGAGGTATATTAGCATCACAATTAGCATATTCCAAATTGTGGTGGCAGGGACCAGAGTGTTTAAAATCATTTGCAGAAGACAACAACAAGCACACTTGCTATTACACACAAATAGAACTTATATCAAAACAAAAAGTTAATGTTGCTCAGAAAAGTCAGGAGCAGAGCATAGTATTATTATTATTCGAAAAAACAAGTTCGTTCATAAAAATAACAAGAATTTTAGCATGGATTCTACGAACTACAAAAACAATTACATTTAACAATACAGCAAATAAGCCGCCTTGCGGATATCTCACATTACCGGAGTTGAAAAACGCAAAATGGCTTATTATAAAACACGTTCAACGAACGGAGTTTAGTTTAGATATAGAGAGTTTAAGAAAAAACAATATATTAAGCAATAAAAGTAATTTGAGAAATTTGAATCCCTTTTTGGATCAAAACGGCATTTTACGTGTCGGCGGGAGAATAAAATATGCTAAGATTTGTGACGAAATGAAGCATCCAATTATCATACCATACAGTAGTCGTCGTACAAGTCTGTTCATCGAGCAAACACACAAGTTAACCTTTCATGGGGGTCCACAACTAACTTTATCAAATTTGAGACAAAGGTACTGGGTTGTATCGGGATATAGAGCAGTTAAGAAGGAAATCAGGAAATGTGTGACATGTCGGAAGCATGACCCTATTAAGCAATATCAGCTGATGGGTAACTTACCTGAGGAAAGGGTTGATACAGCCCCGCCTTTCTTTCATACAAGCGTGGATTACACAGGATACCTAGAAGTAAGAGCATACAAAGGACGCGGAAGCAGCAAATTATCAGTCTTACCTATAGCATCAGAGAGCAAAGAAGAAGAAAGACAAAAAGAAGAAAAGATACAAAAGAGCAGTAAAGATGAAAAAAGCAAAAAACGCAAACAGTCTTCGCCTCGCTGGATATCTATTGCAATATCGTTTATGTCTTTTATGAAACTAGTTAGTGGATCTCAAGTATCGTATAACCTCACAACGTTAAACACAGACCAAGGTCTCTATTTTGACAAAATTGGAGATATAAAATTAGTGCGAGATACATGGAAACTTGTCGTCTATTATAACATGGATCCCTATTGGCAAGGAATAGCCACGTTAGAAAAGTATCAAAAATATTTGAGCAACCAATGCTCTCTCATTTCTTCGGAATCGTACTGTGACGTAGTCCTTTTACAACTTCGTCATAGTACGTTAAACTTAGAGTTCAACAATCGCATACTTCTTGGTCAGCGAAACACAACACGCCGTCGTAACAAACGCGGGCTTATTAATGGAGTCGGATATCTCGCCAATGTATTGTTCGGAGTATTGAACGAACATTTCGCCGAACAATATCAACAAAATATATGTATATATCTCCCAGAATATTGAAGCAAATACTACAGAAAGTACATAGCTGCCCTCATCATAGACATACACAATATGATCAGCATTATGTCTATTTCCGACTACATATCAATAAATACACAAAAGAATATGTACACACAGCAAGTTTCCGGTGGATGATGTATCCCTTCATCACATCTAAATTGTAAGTTATGGTCAATATCAGTGGCCATAAATACATCAGCAAGGTTCCTGTAGCAACGGGGACGTCGTCGAGCACGCCGGGCCGGCTCGCGGTGGGCCGTGCCTACTGCCTAGCCGGAGTCGGCCACGCCGAAAAACAGTGATAGTGCGCGATATCATAGATCGGCTGACCGTCAGCCTAGTGGTCACAATAGTGAAAATGTGTGCGAGTTAAGAACAAGGACATAGCAAGCTCTCCTATGCCGAGGAGATTTATACATTAGAAGACATTTTTTGAACTGGTTAATTTGTTATTTTGGTGCCCGGGAGCATGTTCGGTGCATATTAGCACCTTACACATAACATTATAACATAGCATAAATACGGACGTGCGGGGCCGCCGCGTTCAGTTTTGCATACGTCTACCAGCAGCGCGAACAACGCGCGCCCCCCGGCATTTATAGTTTTAAGAGCATTAGTTTATAGTAGCATAGTTTAAGCTATCATATATCATTAGTTTTAGTATATGTTTGGGTAGAAAACAATTCTTCCCCTTACAATCATTATTTACCGATCAATGACTTTGCTTTTGGACACTGGACTTTGTAACACCAAAAAATCTTACAATAGTGTTATAATAAATAATGTGTCCACCATTTGCAACGTCGTTGTACTGGATGTACGGCCACCGTCGCCGTGCGGCAAATCATTGTCATTGGATACGTTGCCGCCGGCCCGTGGAAATAGTTATTAAATTGGACATTCTTTCTCTAGTATCGAACTAGGACAGACGCTTTTTGTTTGTAATTAGATTGTAATTGTTATATAAAAATAAATTAGTTTAAAATAATTTTGGGTTTCTTTGAGTCTTGCGACTTCTGTAATTAGATATGCCACTAATTGTTTATATAATTCAATACAATATGATACTGTTATTGTTAAAAAGAGCTTACCTAAATATATGAAATCTCAAATCTATTTCACGTGGAATAAATCTAAGCTTAGCTCTCTGTACATAACAATCTCCCATTTTCCTACGTAATAAAATTGTGTAAAAAAATCGACTCAAAGTGCGTGCGTTAATTTTCGCGATTAAATATCTTCAATCATGTACTACATTAATTATAATGAACAGCGGGAATTTTTTAACCTAAGCTTTAATTATCCAACATTAGAAAGTTTAACATTTATAATTATTTTAACATAGATGAAAAAATTTGAATGAAAATATATATTTTTATAAATTATCCATATCAATAAATCGTTTGGCTTTTTTACCGAATTCTGATTTAAATTGTAATCGTCTACATAATACAAGTTACAGAAGCAAGCTATGAAATCCCCATCGCGGTAAAAGTAAGTGTATTTTATAGTTTGCCATATTTACTAATATTATTGAAGCCGGAGCCGGCTACAAACGGCCGTCCGTATAAAGGAAGTCCTTTGGCTACGTCGGCCAAACGGTGAGATGCACTCTGAGACCGCGCCCTGACATCGGATGCTGGGTACATTGTTCCGTGAAGTGCCCACTCGACAATTTGGTTCCGTATTTTATAAATAAATATTCCTCCTAAACTTCCTACGAGCAACATGTTTATTTGAAGTTCGTGTGAAGTCAGGCAATTTATACGACACAGTTGGAAATTTTGTGTCTCAAGTTGTTATTATTATAAATTCAAATACTTTCATTCGAATAACCTTGTTAACTTATTAATAATGATAACAAAACAACCTTTTACAACTCAAATTAAAAATATTCTTTATTCAAATAAACTTGTAAACAAGTGCTTTTGAATCGTCAACTCTACTGCTGGTTGTTAGAGACATAAAAAGTACTCTATGTTATAATTAATCTATGGCAACTGTCATGTTTGACAGCTCTCTTTCGCATACCGACTTTTAACTAGCGATACGTGTTCCCTTACAATAAAATTAAATTTATCAAGTATTTATTTAATTTATTCTTTTATTTCCTTAGTTTATGAAATTAACGCTAAGCGCAGACTTAACACTGGTTCGAAAAGCTGTTCTTACCGAGAAGAGCCATCAAGAAACTCGTTGATTTTTGGAAATATAATTTCTGTAACTTCTAACAAATGATTACAGGTTAAAGGTTGTTGACAAAATATTTGTCAATACCGTATAATTCTGAACAGTATAATAGGCTGTATCGTCCTTCGTTTATCAGTTTTTTTTAAGCTGCTTTAATGAAAAAACTAAAATTGACTGCGGAATCTAAAACCAACAAATTACTTACGTATTTTGCAAGGCGCAAATCAAAGAGTGGCTGTATATTCTTATAAGAACCTATGTCTGCAAGACAAAGTCAGTTGTTAAGGGCGACGTCTGGTGAACGTCCAAAATATGAAAAGATTGATAGCGGTGTAATCAGTGTGAATAATGTACAGGATTTGTCAGTAATGAAATAATTTGCGCGCCGCTGTCGGACTGCTGAGCAAATGGCACCGATCAGGCTGAGCGATGGGAAACAAACATTGACTTATGATGGGAGGTAATGAATATGAAATGGAAACCACGATTTTTGTCGTTTTCTATCGAGAAATCTTTTTGTTCCGATCAGTTAAAGGCTACTGGTGCTTTTAATTTTCCTGACTCCGTACTCATGGTAAAACCCAAAATATAGGTTCCAGCTAGAGAGAAAGAGAGAGGGGTTGAAATGAGAGAAGGATTGGACAGAGATATACAGAGAGACTTTTAAGAAGTTGGGAAGTCCCGTCAATTACCTGTCCCTTGAAGGAATTACCTGTCCTTTGGAGGTATAACACCTCGTTGCTAATATCGAGAGCACAGATCGGAGGAGTTGTCTGGAATGTGATTTAATCATCGAAGTCCCGGGAACAGGTCCGCCTCTCCCGTGTCCTGCTATGTCCTGCTAATCAATAATTCTAATTTAATTCACCGCGCGCTCGCCGCTCGCCATTAATTGCGTTCGGGAACATTTATCAGTGGCCTCCCGTTGTGTTCCCGATAAAACGGGAACCGGGAATGAGCTCAATTAGGATATCTACTGAATCTCAACACTTCATTCAGCGTCACTTTACCATAATTAAAACGTATTAGTTTCGGGTAACATACCACGGTAATTTGTTTTGATTCGCCGATATTTCGACCCAGTTGCATGGATCGTGGTCACGACGGAACTGCAGGTAGGCGGTACTTCAAGCTGAGACGTTAGGGGCAGTATCTAACTACCCGCCGTCTCGTTCTTTTTATCGGTGCGTCACGGATTGTTCGGCATACTACACTCACAACGTCACTTTTAAATTTTGAATTTTGGCGCCGTTTCTGAGTTTTACACAGTTCTACTACTGGATTCCACGTGTTCGCTAATCTAAAACCGTCTTCGCGATTGAAATTTTTATATTTCTTAATTTCAATGGCTTCGCGAACTATCCTCGGTATGTAGTGGCGATCAGTGGAAAGAACTTTCGGGCTGTGAAGTTCTATCCAGTGATTTGTTCCGGCTTGTGTAACATGTTGGGCGATCGCAGATTTTAAAATGTCGTTGTTTTTGACTGCTTTTATGTGTTCTGTGACACGGGTGGGTGGCTATGGATCTCTTTGTTTGCCCGATGTAGGAGCTTCCACAGCTGCAGTCAACCTTGTAGACACCAGGACACTGATACGGCAAGCGATCCTTTGGAGACCGCATCATATGGGCTATCTTTTGTAAAGGAGTGAACACAGTCTTGATATTATATTGCTGTTTGAGTATTCTTTCTATTTTATCAGTCACTCCTCTTATAAAAGGAAGGAAAGCCCTTTGTCTTTCAACCTCCAAAGGGCGCTCTTTTCGTCTGCGTTGTATGTTCTGCATTGGAGTGTTGTGACCATTCCACCGTAATACCCTGCGCACGTGGTCGAGCTCACTCTGAATGTGCAGATCATCGCAGAGGTCATAAGCGCGGTTGGTAAGGGACGTGGCTACTGATGCCAGGTGGCGTGGATGGTGATGAGACGAGCCGTGTAAGTATCTGTCCGTGTGTGTAGGCTTTCGATACACAGAATGACCAAGCGATGTATCAGAACGTATTTTTATATGGACATCCAGGAATGGTAAGCCTCTGTCTTTTTCCATCTCGTACGTAAATGACATTTTAGGGTGAATGCTGTTTAAATGACTAAGAATTAATTCCACTTCTCGCTGCCCTCCTTGCAGGATAGCATAAATATCATCAACGTACCGTTTCCAAATTTTAATTTCTATAGGTGCAGTGGAAATAGCCCGATCTTCGAAATATTCCATCCACAGGTTGGCAACCACTGGAGCGACCGGACTTCCCATCGCTACTCCATCTATCTGAAGGTAATATTGGCCTCTGTACAGGAAAAAATTCGAGTCTAAACAGTGCTGTAGTAATGTTAGATATACCGCAGGGATATTCATTTCCTGTAGTTTGCGTTTTATTACCTCCAGACAATCCTGGATAGGTACGTTGGTAAAAAGGGATAGTACATCAAAACTAAGCATACACTCTTGTTCTGTAACACAAATGTCTTTCAGCAACCGCACGAAATGTCGAGAGTTTTTTACGTAAGTAGATGTGTGACCCAGCAATGGTTGTAAAACACTCGCGATATGCTTGGCCAGTTCATAAGTCGGCGAACCTATCTGGCTGACAATAGGTCGTAGTGGTATGCCCTCCTTATGCACCTTTGGTAAACCATATAACTTTGGCGGTTGTGTACTACGAGGTTTAAGTAGTTTTTTACTTACGTCATCTCCAATAATCTCCCGAAATTCCTGGATTAGTCTGTTCGTTTTTTTGGTCACTCGTGCAGTAGGGTTGTAATTCACCTTCTTATAAGTAGTGACGTCACTCAAAAGAGCTTCCATCCTATCCTCATAATCAGAGACGTTCATTACTACTGTCGCATTTCCTTTGTCTGCCTTTAAGACTAAAAGGTCGGTGTTGTTTCGAAGGTCTTTGATAGCCTTGCTTTCCTCCAAGGTCAAATTATGACAGGGCGGCTTAGATTTTCTAAGTAGAACTGCCACATCCTGTCTGAGTATATCTGCATTACTCGGAGGTAGTTTATTACGCTGTATCACATCTTCTATGTTGCCAATAATTTTTTCGTAAGGAATGCGTGAAGGTGAAATGGCGAAATTTAACCCCTTGTCTAAGGCACTCTGTGCAGCACAAGATAACCCTTGGTTCGATAAATTGACAACATTTGTTTGTTTATTTTCGATATCTGAAATGCAGGTATTCAGTCTTTGCTTTCGTAATAATATCTCAAGTTTGCGTTCGTGTTTTACTTCACATAATTCCGCGGTACGTTGAGCTTGGAGATATGTTATTCTGTCAATGATATCAAAAATATCCCTATCGAACACTGCACTGCAATCCAAATGCACTTTTAACAATTGACACTGCACTTTATTAAGAACGAAACGGTTATGCCTTATTAATTGTCGTAACAGTTTGACACTCGCGGTGCGTAGAATTTTCTCGGAGTTCGGTATGTCCTTACGCGGCGCAATTCTCGCACATATAGGTATAACATTAAAGTCCCTACACTTTGTTAAGAATACGATCGCCGCCCGCGTAATTATACATTTTTTTCGAGATCGTTCTAGGTGACGTAATTTGTTTACATAATCCGGCCCGTACCGGCTAGTAATTAATGATTTTATACTTGAATATTCGTGGTCCTAACGTCTCAGCTTGAAGTACCGCCTACCTGCAGTTCCGTCGTGACCACGATCCATGCAACTGGGTCGAAATATCGGCGAATCAAAACAAATTACCGTGGTATGTTACCCGAAACTAATACGTTTTAATTATGTCTTCAAACCACGAATATTCAAGTATAAAATCATTAGTCACTTTACCAGTTTACATTGATTCGTTGTTTGTACTGGACCGATCTGTTTATTGAAGCTGTTGCCCATGGAGCCTGGAGGTTTACTCCATCACCACGCTTGATGTAGTATTGTTGACTCTGTGATACTGGCACTAACCGCTACCCATAACTTTGTATTTAGTGTAAATAAATACATTATTTGAACTTACGATTGATTTTCACAATCTTCATAAAAGCCGGATTATCGTGTTTGTATAGTATTCATATTTTATGTATACAAACCGGCTCTAAACTTTGTTATAATCAGGTCAGCCCAACTGGATTCTTTAGTCACGTGCTCTTTTCGCGGCGTTATTTAACTAGGGTCTAAGGATTTAGGAAGAATACGAGACTATTCGGGCTAACCCGATATCAACTACTTGAGTATAGTCGGTTTCTATACATAAAATATTTGACCGTGATATATTTATTTCAAGTGTCCGCTAGAGTCACGTGTATCTCTAGAGGTGTCTGAAGTTGTTTACACTGTTCCAGTGTAATGCGGTATAATACGGCGATAGAGCGAGTTGTCATCATCCTTAACGAGTCGCGTCGTTAGCCAGAAGGATACAAACTTCTTCACTCCCGAACGTCCTGTTTTAATAAGTCGTCCATCCATACGCAATAGTAATAAATAATATTCATTTAATACCAGAACAATTCAGTTTTCAGTAAGTATCTTAAAACTAAGTGTTAATAAATGTCAATAAAAATCTAGTTAGTAATAATTTATCTACCTAATAATGCGTAGGACAGTACGACTAAATAATTTAGTTTCTAACTTTTATGGTTAATAGTGTATTGTATTGAATTAGTTTTTATATTGCTATAACTCACGATTAGAAAAATCTTTTACATATTAACAATCTAAATATACTGTACCATAACATTATTTCAGAAAACAACTGTGTAAGATTCCTGCCTTGGTGATGGTTTTACTAACTAGTAGATTATAGGAAAGTGATTAAGATCATTTCTCCGAGTCCAATTTGTGCAGAAAGTTAAATCAGCATTAATACTTCTTTGACAAAGATTTCCTTACAGTATCGTATACCAGATTCAAAAGACTATTACATCATTCTGTAAGATGCAAAGCAGTAGCAAGCTTATGTCGGATCCTACTTCGTCTATCACATTGCCAGTTGGGGCTGATATTATGTTTGAATTCAAACCAGTTCGAATGTTCGTTTTCCGCCGCGTCATTCCGCAATATATCCCGCTGCGACTCCGCTGTCTGTCGCGGCGCTGCTGACGGCCGCCGATATAATGAAATTCGTGCTATGAAAGTGTGGCTAAGATGCGTTTGAATAGAAACAATTTAAACAGCTGAAAAAATAGGCATTTTGAAGTATAATGTGCCGCATTGATGTAATGGTTCCCCGAAAACTTACTGAGGTCTTTTGTCCACCTCAAACTCAGTGGGACACCTGACTTTAGTTGTACAGACGTAGACTGAGTTGGCTAATTCGCAATCATGTCAACTATAAACAGTGATGTCGAAATTTCAGAGGACACTCGATCCATTCCAAAAATGTGAACGCTTACAATAACAATTGCTTGAGATAACTGTTTCTTGTTACCTACTGGTGTATCAAAAAACTCTAAATTTTCTTTATTCAAATAAACTTGTAAACAAGTGCTTTTGAATCGTCAACTCTACTGCTGGTTCGGAAAGCTGTTCCTAACCAGAGGAGCCAGCAAGAAACTCGGCGGTTACTCTTTTCAACACAATGCTTATAACTAGTTACATTAAGTCATTACTATATTGAACAGGGTCGGACAGTAGCTATATCCACGCGTTTTTATCGTTAAAATAATCCTTAACAGTATAGTAGGCTTTTCGTATCAGTCTCTTTTTAATAGTGTTTTAAACTGCTGTAATGGCAATGTAATCATTTGCGTAACACCCATATACTTATTAATTTATGTGTACGCATTTCAAATCTTGTGTTAAATATGTATTGTTATAAAATTTCACTTGCAAGTCAAAAGGAAAAGGATTTGAATGGAATTTAAACATAAACAATACAAAAAACGTACAACTCAATCTCCCGGTGTCTCCCTTCGCTGCAATTTGTTCATTCCGTTGTCAGCCGGCGAGCGCGTGCCGCTAATTGCGCCGCTCGCTGATTCCGAATTAAGCTAATTACTGATGTGGTTTTTTTGCAGCGTTGGCCGACAATTATTTAATATGTTAATTAAGCTTACGACTTCATCATTATATTGAGGTTGAATATAAAAACGTGTCTGATTCTCCCACTCATAGCTACATCCCTACTAGCATTTCTGTTCTGCTCTCTTCAACTGGGCTGGCTTTGTGCCGGTGCTGGGTAATCCATACTTTCGCATCATGTTTACAGATCTCACCAGAATACATTTAAATTGGAATGCATAAAATATTTACGGCAATATTATTTATTACAGTTTTCAATTTATCAAGGATGAATTTTTCGTTGCGAATAGTTTTAATACGGTAAAACTGGCTTAGTAACCAAGTGGCTATATTCGGTTTGGTAAAATAAAAGTAGTAAAGTAGAGGCCTATTACTCTCCCACTGCTGGGAATATGCCTCTTCTCCCCGTTTTTAGAGTACGATTGGAGTTAAGACCTACCACGCTGCTCCAATGCAGATTGGTAGGTTACACATATCTCCTGAATTCTTTAGAGATATGCAGGTTTCCTCACGATGTTTTCCTTCACCGAAAAGCGTAAGCGATATATTGCAATTAGCAATTAGACACATAAGTTTTAACAGAAAAACTCATTGGTGTCTGCCCGGGTACAAACTCGTGACCTCCTCGAAAGAGTCGCACGGTGTTACTGCTGGGCTATCATAGCTCATGTTCGGTTCGGTATTTGGAATGGCATTTGAGCTTTCAAATTCTGTATCCTTAAAATATCTCAACATATTTTTGAATGCTTTCCTCTTAAGACGTTATAATAGTCTAAATCAGACTTGATTGCAGTAATGCGATGTTGGTCTATTATATACATGAGTGTCCGACTCTATACAGCCTGGAACCCGGAAGGGTTGAAAGCAGTACTTGCAACATTCAGGAAGGTCCCGAACAAAGCGCGGAAGGCGCCCCCCACTCCATTACCATCAAATCATCGACTTCATTACAGCCGAGCAAAAACAGCCGTCCGCTGCAGCATCTCGCGAGTAATTAGCGACAAGTATTATTAAATTCCAGCCTTTTGAGATAAACGGAGGAAAAATGTAATTAACGAAATGAATGGTACTTTGGAAGGGTGAGGAGGCTGTATTGAATCGCTATGCATGTGTGCGGGCCGTCTGTACGTCTGTAGGAAGGAATCAACTATTTAACTATCAAGAATTTTAAACAGTTAGGTATACGAAATACACATCCGCACACAAACAGATATAAGCTTATAGAATGAAAAAAGCGTGGAGCGTATGCATCTTCGATGGTAATTTGGTGAGGAAATTATTACTAACAAAGAACGTAAAGGGATATGGAAAATATTTTGCTTTTATTTTCCTTAAGTTATTGAATAAATGTGGCATGTATTTCTTGAGATTTAGCGCTAAGTGTGCGCAAAACTAACACGTTGGAGTGTTGAGAAACCGCCGCGTGGTTTCCGGCTGATTACAATAGACCAACCTCATTTCTTACCGAGGTATCGTAAAAGGCGACTAAGGTAAGTTGACCCACCGTGTGGTATCCGGTTTAGTAGAATAGACCACCCTCTTTCTTACCGAGGTGTCGTAAAGTAGGACTGACGTAAGTTGACGTCAGGGAGGCGGCCGGTCGTAAAAACGCAGCCAAATCATGTGACAGCATGTTTATAATATGTTGTGCCGACCCCACTTAGAGTGGAGTAAGGACAGGAAGATGATGTTGGAGTGTTGAGAAAGTACAATATTTACAAATTTTAAAGGGTATAGCTGATGTAAGTTCCAGTAAATAAGGATAATAGATTCGATTTAAGAAGTCCGCAAAAGTTCAATCGATTCACAGACCGAAGTCAGCGAAAACGATCGCAACGATCAGCTATTAGCCGCTTTCTCCGGCCGCCGGCAAAAAGCCCGCTCACCCTTAAAGTCAAGAACTTGAACAATCATCGATTTTCTATTGTGGCGGAATCGGATGTAACGGGGGCCGGCGGAGGTATGAGCGTGTAATGAGTTAAGTCATGCAAACATAGTATTGTCTGGTGGTTGCCGAAATGCAACCTTATCGCTGGGTGGTAGAAACCTGGTAGGACATGTGACGGCAGGTGAGGTGACTTGGAGCTCTATTGAGAGTAGAACTATTATGATGCTTGTTTTGGAGATTGGAGGAAATTTGTGGACAGTTCCACGTGATGGGCTGCGGTGTAAGGTTTGCATTTTAACAAACTAGAGAACGATAGGAAAATGAAACTCACAATTCAATATCCTCTTTTATATCCTCTCTTATTTTAGGATCCGTCCAAATTCCTCATCACTAAACCCTCTTGTTCCACAATCTCATTCCCTTCTTCTTCGTGAATTTCAATTATTCCCCTCTTTCACATTAAAGTGCCTTAGTTTTTTTCATTGTTTCATTTCCAAAACCACGTTGTGTGGTATCCGGCGAAATAGAATAGTACCATCCTCATTTCTTAGCGAGGTGTCGTAAAAGGCGACTAAGGTAAGTCGACCCGCTGTGTGGTGTCCGGCTGAGTAGAATAGACCACCCTCATTTCTTACTGAGGTGTCATGTGTCATAAAAGGCGACTAAGGTAAGTTGACCCGCCGTGTGGTATCCGGTTAAGTAGAATAGACCACCCTCTGTCTTACCAAGGCGTCGTTAAATACGACTAAGGTAAGTTGATGTCAGGCAGGCGGCCGGTCGTAAAATACGTATCTAGGAAGATGTATGTTCATTTTCAAAACCACCGTCAATGCTTGACGCCTTATTTTCTTCATTAACCATCTAACCTTGTTATAGTAATTGTTATGCTTCTGTCTTTTTGTACACTGACTCAGTAATATATGTTTCGAGTCACCATAGTGCTGGCGAGAGTCCCGACGACCGTTCGGAGATGAGCCAGAAGCGGTGCCAGATCTCGTGATGCATGTACCGCGGAGGCTGCGGCCGGTGCCAACTGCGTCCGTGACGGCTCAATAATGAATATGTCGGTCTGTGCCGTCGAAACGACTATGAATTTTAACAGCACGCAAACATTCATTTGAACTTTGTTCCAACGGAATATGTTATCTATGTGTCAATGATTGCTAACCATATCGTGCGGATGACGAAGGCATATTTATGCGTGTATTACAAAACTGTTACACATTACCGTCAACGAACATCCATACTAGGATAATTAATAAGTCTTACAGACGGATATAGCCGTCTGTAGTATTATGCTCGAGTGCTATTTGGAAATTGGATCTAATTAAAAAAAAGTAGCGGCCTGTTACTATCCTACTGCTGAGAATAGGCCTCTTTTCTCCGTTTTTGGAGAGAAAGTTTGGAGCTAAGATCTACCACGCTGCTTCAATGCGGATTGGTAGGTATAATAATTTCTTTATTGTACAATAAAAAAAAAAATTCTTAAGTAAGTAAGTAACGGCCTGTTACTATCCCACTGCTGGGCATAGGCCTCCTCTCTCCATTTTTGGAGAGAAGGGTTGGAGCTAAGACCTACCACGCTGCTCCAATGCGGATTGGTAGGTTACACATATCTCAAGAATTCTCTAGAGATATGCAGGTTTCCTCACGATGTTTTCCTTCACCGAAAAGCGTGTGATAAATTGCAATTATCAATTAGACACATAAGTTTTACTAGAAAACTCTTTGGTGTCTGCCCGGGTTTGAACCCATGATCGTCTCTAGAGATTCAGACGGTCGCACCGCTAGGCCATCACAGCTCTTCAAAACATTCCTACATAAATATAAATAAATACAAAAAATATTATTTTCTATACAATATTTTGAATATAATATATCTATAGTTTGAATATAATATACCAGCTTAAAATAACAGTTGAAGAAATTTCCGTTTTTTCTTCAGAATCAGGAAAGAACAGAGAATGAAGAGTACTTTAAACATTAGCCCTGTATATAATATATTCGTCCACAATTTTAACAATCGTTTCACAATGTAGCCGAGAATCATCAGGAGATAGAATCCATGACAAAATCGCGAAACCAAGCCAACTTTGCGGTTTTGTGTAATGTGGTGGTGGTTTTGGCTGGTACATTGTGTACGTGTATGGTGAAACTGACAACATGATCTACATTTAGTATGCTAATGGTGTTTTGCTTGTGGACTTCTCTTTTGTAGAGCGACATCAAAGTAATGCAGATGGAGATAAATTTATTATGAAATGACGCTGGGGTCGCGGTACATTGAGTATTATTTTGGACGAAGTATGTGTGTTGATAGGCCCCCTCGCGTGCTGCCAAATAATAATATTGTTAAACGAACCGACAGCACGCCGCCTGCTCGGGCCGGCACTAACGAGCGGAGCCGGGAAGAGCTCTGGATGCCACCGATACATGTGGGGTTTTATATTGCATTACATGTAACAATGAATCACATTGTATAGCACCGAAATAAAACCGCGTTCAAACGGGAAAATTCTCCAAATAACGTAACTCTATTCGCTCTAATTTAAGCGTTTACGTGCTCTCAACAATAGACTTATATTTTTGAAATGAACTTGAATGAACAGTGTATAAGCTTTAATAGTGCCAAACTTTATCAACATCGGTCTGGCGGATTAGCTGTGAAAGAGTGACAGATAGACGAATAGACACTCATTTATAATGTAGGTACGGGGGGGTGCCAAAGTGGTCGGCCTCCTCGTGGCGCACCCTGGGCAAGCCTAGTCTTGGCGAACGGACCACTGTGGATGGCCAATCCAGTTGTCCCTCTGATTAGCATCTGCAATCTGGACGGCAATCTGGACGGGTCGGGGACTCCAGGGGGGTTGAGGGAGGAGTCTCTAATGAGCGACGGGTTCAGTTGGCTTACTTTAAGTCTGGCTGGACATGGTTTCGGCCACCGTCGGTCAAGCCCGGAAGCCCAGCAATGGGAACGGGGACCTTCGGATTGCGAGGAAGAAAACCTCTCTAAAAAATTACCCGTGGGGGCGGAAACGCCCATGATGCGCGGCGAGCCGTTCCGGCTGTGATATTCATGACCGGTAGGCTATTGGCTCTCAAATCGGGAGCCACGTCGGGCGGTAGTTGACCGTAATCCGCAAGTTAGTGTGGAACCGGGGGCCGCTTCTCCTTTTTGGAGAGGGGGCTGCGAGGAAGACAACCTCTATAAAAAATTACCTGTGGGAGCGGAAACGCTCATAATGCGCGGCGAGCTGTTCCGGCTGTGTTTTTCCATGGTCGGTAGGCTTTTGGCTCTCAACTCGGGAGCCACGTCGGGCGACCCGTAATCCGCAAGTAAATGTGGAACCAGGGGCCGCTCTTCTCGTTTGAGGAAAGGGGCCGCGAGGAAGAAAACCTCTCTAAAAAATTACCCCAATCCTAAGGTTCAGGGTCCGCCGAGGGGATGTATGGCTGGGGGGAATCCAGTCGATAGGGTCCTAAAAAAAAAAACACACACACATAACAAAACAAGAAGCAATGGACAAACTGATCGTTACGACTACCCAGGAGGGTCCCGGTTTATCCGGAGAATTCCTCACCGAGACCAATGTTTCACCGCATTCTGCGAATTCTACTTTGCGGGTGCCGTGCAACACTGGCCTCGGTCGCCCCATCGTATCTGGGGGGGCAACCAATGCTTCGGAGGAGATAGGAGGGGGTATCGGTGGAATCGAGACCGGCTTGGCTGGTGTTTCCGCTGGTACGTGTGAGGAATTACGGCGTAATCCCGCGCGTAGTTGCAAGAAGGTTGCTGACGTTCGCAGTGCGAGCTTTGGCTCGGAGAGGAGTTCTAATAAGGCTCCAGATCTGGGTTGCAGTGTCAGCATGGAGAATCTGACGTGGACGAAATTGAGCAGTAAGCCCCAAAAACGTCCTAGGAGTGCGACTGGGAGCCTTTCGGAATCAGACGAAGACACAGGTTCCAAAAAGGCTAGTAAGAAAACTCCGACGAAAAAACATGTGCGAGGGTCGCATGTCAGCATGGAGAATCTGACGTGGACGAAATTGAGCAGTAAGCCCCAAAAACGTCCTAGGAGTGCGACTGGGAGCCTTTCGGAATCAGACGAAGACACAGGTTCCAAAAAGGCTAGTAAGAAAACTCCGACGAAAAAACATGTGCGAGGGTCGCAGGTGGGTCTCCGGGAGGCCCGAGAAGAGTTTCGGCGTCACATGCTTATTGCAGATACGGACGTCGAAAGCGATGTCTCACCTGGTGGAAGTTCGACGAGAAGGTCGGTATCGGACAAGACGAAGGCTGAAGGATTCCGCAAGGTCTCTGGAGGCCAAACAGAAATTAAGACTTTGAGCTCATCACAGGCCTATGATGAGTTGTTAAAAAATGTTGAGGCGATGAAGGCAACGGTGGGAAAGTCACGCAACCTTAACGGTAAATGTCGTGGCACCCTTAATCAAGTTGCCAAGAAAATGGAGGAAATTGTGGGGGTCCTGGCTGGGCGTAGCGAGCCAGAAGAGGTTAAAGTCCTCAAGGCCGAAAATGCCCGGCTAGCTATGGTGGTCGGTAACCTCGCTAGGGAAGTGTCCACCCTCAAGGAAATGATCCCTATGATCTCTTCCCACGGACTGACTCAGGGAGAAATCCCTTCTGAAGCAGCGGCTCAAACCAGTGGTCTTGAGAGGTCGACTGTAGGAGGTCTGACCATAGAGGAGGAGGTGGTCAGGCTTCGTAACATGTTTACGGCCAGGCTGGACGCCATGGAGAGCCGATTGCCACCTGAGGCGAGACTGAGGCCTTCATTGGCCTCGGATAAGAAAAGGGAAAGCCTGGCTAAGACCAAAGCGGCGTCGAACAAAACAAATGAGGCCAAGAAGTGTTCTGCGGTTGCGGTTGACTCAGAGCGATCGCAGGGCTCTCAACGGCCTCTGAAGAAACCGGAAATTCGGGTGGTTGACGCAGCTGATTCGAACAACGGGGGGGCCAACCAGCCGCAAAACAAGAAGAAGGAAAGAAAGAAGGGACAGGTTGCTGAGAAGGAGAAGCGACCTGAGCCCCGCCTGTTGCCGCCAGCGCCCGCCTCCATGAATGAAGGGTGGAATGTGGTGGCAAAGAGGGGTTCCAAAAAGAAGAAGACGCCGCAGGCAGTGCCTGCTGTCACCACCACCAAAGCGCAGCCCAAGCAAGGGGGGAGGAAACTCCAGACTCCACGCTCGGCTGCAGTCATGGTGACCTTGGGTGAGGAGGCCGCGGAAAAAGGCCTCACATATGCCGACATATTGACCCGGGCTCGTCGTTGTGTAAAGATCGATGACTTGGGGTTGGATGTTGGCATGCGCCTGAAGAAAGCGGCGACGGGGGCCCGTATGTATGAAATATCCGGGCCCCAGAAGGCAGAAAAGGCAAGTGCCCTGGCCGGCCGGCTCAGGGAGTTTTTCTCTGACGAGCCGGCAGTACGTGTGTCCACGCCCATGAAAAGCGCAGAAGTGCGTATCGTGGGCTTGGACGATGCCGCCACCGAAGAGGACGTGGCCATCGCCGTCGCCCGGGTCGGTGAGTGTCCCACTCACGACATACAGATCGGGGTGATCCGTAGAACAGGGAAGACTTTGGGCTCTTTATGGCTTAGGGTCCCTGTCGCGGTGGCAAAGAAGATGGTGGCGGCTGGCAAGCTGCTGGTGGGCTGGGTCTTGGCTCGGGTCCAGTTGCTCGAAGCCCGTCCGCAGCGCTGCTATAGGTGCCTGGAGAAGGGGCACCTAAGAGCCGAGTGCTCGTCGGCCATCGACCGCAGCGGCGAATGTTATCGCTGCGGTCAAAACGGCCACAAAGCCCGATCCTGCTCGGCGGCTCCACATTGTGGGAGCTGCGAACGGGTGGGATTGAAGGCCGACCATAGGGCGGGGAGTGGGCTGTGCAAAGCACCGTCCGCTCCAAAGAGAAGGAGTAGGGGGGGTGATGGCCCGAGGGTCCCCTCGCCACCTACCGCCGGCCCGGCTCAGCCCACAACGAGCCGGGTTATGGAGGATCCAATGGAGGTCGCTAATTAATGGCCTCCATCAGATTCCTCCAGGCGAACATCATGCGCTCCGGCAGGGCCCAGGACCTATTCTTCCAGACCCTGGCGGAGCGTATGGTGCACGTGGCGGTGGTCTCCGAGCCCCTTTACGTCCCGTCGGGCGAGGAGTGGGTCGGAGACCGTGCGGGGGATGTAGCCATCGCGTCCAGGGCTGCAGTTGGTGCCCCAGCTCTGGAGCGCGTGGTGAGGGGGCGCGGGTACGTCTCCGCCAAGATTGGAGACGTATCCGTCATCGGGGCGTACTTTTCACCCAACAGACCGTTCTCCGACTTCGACCTCTTTATGGTTGAAGTCGGAGACTTGGTGAATAGGTTACGCCCCGGCAAGATCGTCCTGGCCGGTGACCTCAACGCCAAATCCGCCGCGTGGGGGTCTCCGGTCACGAACGTCAGAGGGAGGTTTCTGGACGGTTGGTTGGCCTCGACCGGGATGGCAGTCATGAACCGGGGGACAGCTGACACATGTGTGCGATGGAATGGCGGCTCCAAAGTCGACGTTACCTTTGTCGACGCCGCCATGTCACCATATGTCAGGAATTGGGAGGTAATAGTGGGTACGGAGTCACTCTCGGACCATCGATATATATGGTTCGAGGTGTCCGCACCCCACACTCCCAATTCCCCTCGGTCGGGAAGAATCGACGGCCCTCGGTGGTCCGTCAGGAAAATGGATCCCGAGTTCCTCGTTGAGGCCGCAATCGTCCAGGCGTGGGCCGCTGGGCCCACGGGTGGGGGGGTTGCTGCGGAGGTCGAGGACCTCCAGCGGCGGATGTCGCTCGTCTGCGACGCCAGCATGCCGAGAGTGCGTAGCACAGGGTCGGCGTGTGGGGTGTACTGGTGGTCGGAGGAGCTGGCGTGGCTGCGTGACCAGTGCGTGGCCGTGCGCCGCCAGTACACTCGGTACAGGCGTCGTAGACGACGCGACGTCGAGGAGGAGAGGCGCCGCTATGAGGCTTATCGGGCTGTCCGCGCTTCCTTGCGGACGGCGATCGCCGAGGCCAAGGACAGGGCCCACAGGGAGATGGCCGAGGAGCTCAATCGGAATCCGTGGGGGAGGCCGTACTTAGCGGCACGGAAGAAACTTCGTGTCTGCGCCCCCCCCCCCTCACCGCGAGCCTTCAGCCGGATTTCCTTGAATCCGTTGTGGAAGCCCTGTTCCCGCAGGGAGCCGAGGTGGAGCCGCCTCGTATGGCGCCTCTCGAGGAGGAGGATGGCACTGGGTCGGGTGCGCCGGGAGTGTCGGAGTGGGAGTTGGCCGGGGTGGTGAGTCGCATGAAAGCGAAAGATACCGCACCTGGCCCCGACGGCATCCCTGGGCGCGCCTGGTCTCTTGCCCTGGGTCCGTTGGAGTCTGGACTCAGGGCGACGTTCAGTGCCTGCCTCGAGCAGGGCCTCTTTCCTCGTAGGTGGAAGACGGGGAGACTAGTCCTGCTCAGGAAGGAGGGTAGACCGGCCGATACACCCTCTGCGTATCGGCCCATTGTCTTGCTGGACGAAGCGGGAAAGCTGCTCGAACGCGTAATAGCTTCCCGCATAGTCCAGCACCTCCGGGAGGTAGGGCCTGACCTCAGTTGCCTCCAATGCGGATCAGGGTCCGCCAGGGCAAGTCCACCCTCGACTGTATCGAGGGTGTGAGACTTCTGGCGGAGGAGGCGACAACCCGGCGCGAGGCGGTGTTGGCGGTGTCGCTGGACATCGCTAACGCATTCAACACCTTGCCCTGGGGAGTGATTAAGGAGGCCCTACGCTTCCATCGCATCCCCATGTACCTGCAGCGTGTGGTCAGTAATTATTTGTCTGACCGCGCTGTCAGGTACCCGACGGCTGGGGGTGCGTGGAAGGAGCGGAGGATGTCGTGCGGTGTTCCACAGGGCTCGGTTCTTGGCCCCCTTCTGTGGAACATCGGCTACGACTGGGTGCTGCGCGGGCATATGCTTCCGGGGGTGTGTCTGGTTTGCTACGCAGACGACACCCTCGTGACTGCCCGCGCGAGCACCCACCGGGAAGCCCAAGTGCTGGCGACTGCGGGCACGGCCCACGTTGTGGCCCGGATTCGCCGGCTGGGACTGGGGGTGGCCTTGGAGAAATCCGAGGCCATTTGCTTCCACAGGCCTCGGATGGCGCCCCCAGTGGGCTCCCGGTTGGTGGTGGGCGGGACGTCCATCGAAATCTCGGGTACACTACTGTACCTGGGATTGCTCCTCGACAGCCGATGGACGTTCGAGGCCCACTTCCGGTGGCTCGCCCCTAAGCTAATGGCGACCGCCGGAGCCCTGAGCAGGCTCCTCCCGAATTTGGGAGGGCCTAATGCAGGCTGCCGGCGCCTATACGCCGGAGTGGTGCGGTCCATGGCCCTGTACGGCGCTCCCGTATGGGCGGGGCGGCTGACTGCGAGATCCTTGCCCCTGCTGCGCAGGGCGCAGAGGATCATGGCGGTCAGACTTGTACGGGGCTACCGGACCATCTCCGGCGAAGCAGCCTGCGCCTTGGCCGGGTCCCCTCCATGGGACCTTGAGGCTGAGGTACTAGCTCAGGCCTACCGCCGTAGAGTCGAAGCCCGTTCACCGGGGGGACACTCAGCGGCGGTAGAGGTGGATTGGCGGAGAGCAGCTCAGGAAGAGCTCCTCCGCCAATGGAGGCAGCGGCTTGAATCGCCCAGTGCAGGAGCCTGGACGATTTCGGCCATCCAGCCCATTCTCCAGGGCTGGGTCTCCAGGAGGCATGGGGTCCTCACCTTCCGCCTGACACAGGTGCTTTCCGGACATGGTTGTTTCGGATGGTATCTGTGGAGGGTGGCCCAGCGCGAAGCGACTGGTGAGTGACACGAGTGCGGCGCCGACTTTGACACGGCGCTGCACACGCTCGCAGACTGTCCAGCTTGGGCGGTTCAGCGGGCGGAACTCGTGGCACAGGTGGGGCACGATCTCTCCCTGCCCACTGTGGTTCGCGCCATGGTGGACAGGGAGCGATCGTGGGCAGCGATGGCCTCCTTCTGTGAGAATGTTATCTCGCGGAAGGAGGCGGCGGGGCGGATCCGGGAAGTCGAGTCCTTGGATCCGATCCACCGCAGGCGAGCGGGGCGCAGGCGACTCGCCGAAGTCCGTCGCATGCCGCCCTAACGGGGACCTCCAAGCGTTCCGAACGGGGTATCGGACGCTCGCTGGAGTTAGGTCCCCGCGGCGGTCGATGCATCTGGTGCTCCCGATGCATCGTCCAGCGGAGGGAGGGGCCACTTTTAGAGAGGCCCCGACCCAGAGGTGGCGCACTCTGGGGTACAGAGTTGCTGCTGGCGGGGATGGGGGTAATGTCTTCATGGGTACCCTATACTCGCCACCAGCAGCGTGGTAGAGCACTGTCAGGTTTTTAGTCGGTGAGAGTCCGACATACCCGCCGCTCGTCCCCGTCGGGCGGTGAAGACCCATAATGGGTTTTCCTGACATAAAAAAAAAAAAAAAAAAAACGGTTGTAATCTCAAGATCAAATTACTAGCTACGACACACACAGGCGTAAAAATATGCAATACTTTCCAATAACATACTAACGAGGCCCCCGGGATTCGCGCATAAGCTGACAGCCAAGCTGCAAAAAATTCGCAACAGGGAACGATGCATCAAAATATGGTCTCGATGCTTCAATTATGAAAAGATAAACTTTTTAGTAAGAAACTAGCATTAATAACAACAGACCGATTACGAAAAGGAAGTTAAATTAAATAAGTGTTATTAATTTTTTCCTATCGAATTGATAGCTAAACTAAATAGATTGCTTTTTAAACTAATTATTACTGACTAATGATTATCGCCTGGTATAATCTGGTGGTATTAAAATAATAGTATGGATAGTTTAAAAGTTAAGTTGAAAAATCATTACCAAAGCGTTATAAGTTCTTACCCCAATTAGGCATTTATAAAGTTTTAGTAAAAATGATTTACAATTCGTTTTGTACTAAAATGTGTTTTTTTCTAACGACCGCTGTCAATACTAACAATAATAATAGAAGCGATAAAGCATCAGTCATGACCTTAAAAAAGTCTCCCCTAGGAGCAGCGAGCCGGAACAATGACGTCATAACCGGCCCCAGCACGTCAGGCCTGACACCAGCCACAGCTGACTCAGCGACTGTAGGGAGCTTATTAACGCCATTTGTCCCCAAGCTGTGATAACCCAGCGGTAACACCGTGCGACTCTTTCGAGGAAGTCACGGGTTCAAACCCGGGCAGACCAATGAGTTTTTCTGTTAAAACTTATGTGTCTAATTGATAATTGCAATTTATTACACGCTTTTCGGTGAAGGAAAACATCGTAAGGAAATCTGCATATCTCTAAAGACTTCTCTCTCTCTAAAGATATGTGTAACCTACCAATCCGAATTAGAGCAGCGTGGTAGGTCTTAGCTCCAAATCTTCTCTCCAGCAACGGAAAGACGAGGCCTATTTCCAGCAGTGAGATAGTAACAGGCCGCTACTTACTACTTATGCTACATTTAAAGCTCGTACACTGAGCTAATATATAACTAACGAAATTTCCGTTTGTATATAATAAACAACCAAAAGCACGGTACATAATTAAGGGTAGTTTTACGTTTAAGTTATGCGAACGAAGTTGCGGTTAACACCTATACTATACAAGTCGTTGTAAACGTTTGTGGGTTTACGTTCCTTTTAATTTTGAATGTCCAAATTCTATATCCGAACGAGAGTCAACCAAAAATGCACAGCTCGGTGGTATTGAATGCAAACAGGGAATTAATGTTACGACTTATTACAGCCGCGTTAGTTTAGTTTTCAGAACTTTACTACGAAAACTCTAATTTCCAACGAGTATATCTCTATTTTCAAAGCGAATATACTCGGAGAGCTAATAAACTGCAAACGGCGCAAATATGAAGACAGAGAGATGGTTTATTTTTGTGTCTTTAGGTGTAGACTGTAGAGACTTTAATCGTAATTTATTCATTATTGAAAGTGATATTCTACAAATCCACCGATGTTGCAGGATTATAGACCTGCTTTATATTGAAGCCTTTTGTTGCAGTATTATAGACTTACTTTTAATTGAAACTACACTATAGCGTGTTTTATCGTATATTTGGTTAGAACATTATTAATTAACACAAAATAAAAAACAAAGAAGACACGGATAAGTAAAAATACAATAATTAAAAAAGTAAACACAGGCAAACAACTATAATTCACAAAGATAGTTTAAAACTAAAAAATATTATGTAATCAAAATTAATATATATTTATGTTCATTGAACAACTTGTAGGTAGAGGCCTTTTTTGGATTAAAAGTAGAGTAGAACCATAACACCGCTCCAATGTAGATAAGCTTGATGAATAAATATCCTAAAATTACTTAGATATGCAGGTTCACATCAATCAAAGCACATAAGGTTTTGTACAAAAGTCATTGTTATCTGCCCAGTTTGAAGCTTATAACCCTTACTTGTTCTTAATATTATTATTTTGACGCTCTTAGCTTCTTAGTTAGTTAGGATAGTTTTTAACGACAAAATGAATAAACTTAGTTTTTACAATATTAAAAATTTATATTGATATAATAAATATCAACTATGATGAGTGATTGTAAATACGTATCCGGGGTTGGAATCTGTGACCTCATATCATATGTCAGACGATGCCACCATTCAATTAATTCGACTATTTCACGGGTTGAGCAACCTGCGTCGCAGTGGATGTAGAATTGACAAAACGTTGCATCAACTAAATTATTTGCCAATCCGGGATTTAGGTTATAATCGCTTCCGTCAGGCATCAGAAGGTCCTCATTAAGCCGTCATCCGATTATCCTTAATGGTGACGTCTGATCCCGCTCCGTCCCAACTAATCTCATACACGAGGGCGACTCGTTTCCAATTCCCTAAAAGCTCCTTACTTGGATGAAAAAACGAACGAAAAATCTGCTTTCTCTACTACCATTGTTATAGTTTCCCTCTATATTTTAGACATTTGAGTTTACTAATGTAAGGTATTTTATATTGATCGAATTGTGCATAAACGAATGCAAACTTGATGCATACAGCTAAGAGTTTTCTTTATTAATACACAAAACTCAAAAGCTTTACGTTAAATTCGCTTTCAAGTCTAAATTGTTGGATCAAAAATGATCAAATTTTCCACATTTGAGGCTTTATTCATTTAAATTCTTGTTTCACATTGTAATATTGATTTTAAAATTGTTATTATTAACTTGTAAAGTAATAAAATTTGTTTCTTTTATACATGCTGTGGCTATCTTAATAAGCAATAACGAATGATATTAATATGTTCATAGTTTAATAATTTATTTAAATGTAGTAGCTACTGGTAGTCCTTAAATAAATAAAAATAAAATCTATTCAATGCAAAAGTAGTCACGGCTACAGCTTGTTCATCCTAAAAACGATAATTTCCAATTCAAGTCCACAGACAAGAAAGACGGAGGCTGTCATAATTTCGGCGGCGGAATGTTAATTGGAGTTGAGAGAGCGTCGCCTGAAATCATTCCCAACTTAGTCCGCAAACAGTTTCGTTTCGTTGATTGGAAACATTGTTTTGGGGCTAAACAACGATATCCGAGCACTCTCGTTACAGCCGATAACGTTGGGCGTGTCATTACATGACACAACATACGTTAGATACGGACCTACCCAACAGAAATATCATAACATACATATCGAACCCGTGACTCGTCGTGGGTTCAGTAACGATCAGACAAAATACAGTATCGTCTGAATAAATGTAATGTCAACACTATTTAAATAAACAAATATATGGGACACTTACACACGCGGTCGTCCGTCCCCAAAGTAAGTGACTTAATACTTGAGTTATGGGTAAAGACAACTAGCGAATATATACTTACATATTTTGTAAATACATACTTAACTACAAATATACACCCAGACTTAAAAACGAACAAATTTATTGATAGAAAATATTGGCCCTCGGCGGGAATCGAAACCGCGACCCGCGGAGCTAAAGGCAGAGTCACTACCCAGTGCGCCAACGGGCCAGTCAATTTAAATCCTTTGAGAACCCCACTTCCTATAAATGTCAGTAGACAAGATTTTACCATGATTAACTCCGATATACATTCAATGATGTATTAAAATGATCATTACAACAAACGGAATAATAGTTATAATAATTAAATAAAAAAATCATTTTCAATTTGAATATGACGATATTCACAGATTTACATTACAGAAACCGTTACCGCCATCTGTACAATTTATTGACTTTTTGTTTAATGTTGTTTTGTTCTGTATATGCTATAAAGCTGATAGATATTTCCTTTTCTTTAATGTATTTGTGTGCAATAAAGAGTATTTATATTTAATGTATAGATACCGGCTATACTCACGTGTTATTTTATCGGACGAGCCCGACTAGTTTCAAGCCCATACGGGGCTCTTATTCATGAGCTCTTTACGCGGCGTTATCGCGGCGGGTATTTTTATATTCTATTCTATTCTAGAAACCGTGGCAATTTTTGTCCGCGAATTACAGGTCTGTCTCAAATCTGTTGTCCTCAACCGAAACAATCGCCGAGGAGCCGTAAAAGGCGCAATTAATCTAAGTCAAATTATTCGTTTATTAATAAATCAGCGGCGGACGGAAGAGTTTCAATTAAAATGGAAATACGTCGGCGTCAGTCGCTGCCGGCGAATAATAATCCTTAACTCCTTGTTGCCGCAAACTGCTTCGGCAGCTGATTTTAACTGCGGACTTGCGGCCATTTTGGTTACATTTTCACCCTTATGTGATACAAGCACTAATTGTAACTTGATGTTCCCTTAACTGTTAAAATACCCTAATTTGCGCACTTAACCATTTTATTTATTTATTTGTTGTACATACATATTGTTAGAAAAGTGAAAAAAAATTATAATAACAAGGAAAAGGACAAGAAATAAAATACGGATAAAATAGAAAGTAAAACAGAAAAAGAAAAATAACGTAAATCTATATACATAGATTAATATTTGCACACCTTAGACAAAAGATACGATATTTTTTATCGGATCAGTGAAAGCTTGATTGATAATTTTCCTTAATGTATTAAGTTGTTCATACACTTTGGAGTTTTCCATTCGTTACTTAGATCACTTTAATCAAAAGTTATAATAAATTATTTTTCTATAATCCGCGATGAAATGGATTATAGCAAAATAATTTTATCACTTTTGTATAGGATCTCCGCAAAGTAACGCTTAGTTCTATAAATTATCACCGCAATCCTTTTTGGCAAACATAATAAGATTATCATGATTATATAACATCGTCATATATGTATGTATGTTACTGCCTTTGCAGGTAACTTTATAAATCCTTTATGGTCAAGTAGCGAGTCAAACACTTAAACAAAATACATTTAATAGTTGTTGTTGTATTGTGAAGGAGTAGCGGCTGTGATAGCTCAGCGATAACACCGTGCGACTTTTTCGATGAGATCACGCGTTCAAACCTGGGCAGACACCAATGAGTTTTTCTGTTAAAACTTATGTCTAATTGATAATTGCAATTTATCAAACGCTTTTCGGCGAAGGAATCGTGAGGAAATCTGCATATCTCTAGAGAATTCTGGAGATATGTGTAATCTACCAATCCGCATTTGATCAGCGGTAGGTCTTAGCTCCAATCCTTCTCTACATAAACGGTGAGAAGAGGCCCATGCCCAGCAGTGGGAGAGTAACAGGCCGCTACTTTACTTTACTTTTACTTTACTATCCCGTCGATCCGTCTCCTGCACACACAATGTGTTCTCAGATGTCCCAAAGTTACAAATCGCTGCCAAAGCCTTCGCAAACATCTTGTCCCGAGCGCGAGCAAACTAAATTACGTTATTTGCCCCTGTGTTTGACTTGTTCCCGCTAATCCTAGCACTTCTCCCGCGGCTTTGTCCTCAAATTTCCTCTTTATCTTCACTAATACACACGTCGTAAATAATAAGCACCTAATCCTGACTTTCGATGTTATGTTTAAACTTAAATAGATAGCGCTAGGGATTAAATTACATCGCAGTTGATTCTTGAACTTTACTCGTAATGAAGAATTAATTAACATTACATATTTCCTTTTAATATTAAAATGGTAACATTAAATGACCTTATTTAAAGATATTTTATCTTATTACGATTTTTTTTTGTGATATCCGGCTGAGTAGAATAGACCACGCTCATTTCTTAGCGAGGTGTTGTAAAAGGCGACTAAGATAAGTCGACCCGCCGTGTGGTATCCGGTTGAGTAGACCACCCCCTTTCTTACCGAGGTGTGGTAAAATGCGACTCAGATTAGTTGACGTCAGGTTGACTGGTCGTAAATTAAGCACCCAAAACATATGACAATATGTTTGTAACATGTTGCGTCAACCCCACTTAGAGTGGGATAAGGGCAGGATAAATATGAGGATTATTTCTTCTTCTATATTTCCACTATTATATCTGAACCTGCTGTTACAAAATTAACCTCTCCCAGTTAACGAAGGAAGCAGTATAGGTTGTTTCGTCCTACAATACATGCCATGTGTGGTTGTAAATGATCAAAGCAAGCAACGCAATCGACATCAGTTATTGGCTAACTTTGCCATCGGCTTCACATCACGAGTTTAAAAAGTTAATCAAAGTTGGAATGCTTCGATGTAAAGTTCCCGCAACCCAGGCAGTAGTTTACCTGTATCTGCCTTTATTTATATTTGGCTTTACAACAAATATTTCAACTCGTTGGATATCTTTCACGACACAAGATACTCATTTCCTCTAAAGACATTAAATTAAGACAAAATATTTTTTTATTTATTTTAATAATAAAGAGAATAAGCCGTGTGATATCCGGCTGAATATAATAGTACCGCCCTCATTTCTTACCGAGGTGTCGTAAAAGGCGACTAAGGTATGTCGACCCGCCGTGTGGTATCCGGCTGAGTAGAATAGACCAACTTCATTTCTCACCGAGGTGTCGTAAAAGGCGACTAAGGTAAGTTGACCCACCGTGTGGTATCCAGTTTAGTAGAATAGACCACCCTCTTTCTTACCGAGATGTCGTAAAATACGACAGAGGTAAGTTGACGTCAGGCAGGCGGCCGGTCGTAAAAACGCTGCCAAATCATGTGACAGCATGTTTATAACATATTGAGCCGACCCCACTTAGAGTGGGATAAGGTTAGGATGATGATGAATAAAGAGAATAAGCCTTATTTTGCGGAGATGCAGAAAACAAAAGAAATAGGTATTATTTTTAGGAAATGAATGTATATGTAATGCTGAATGTAGTGTATTATCCGTTATCATCCCTTATACAAACAGGATTTGTGAAACGCATCCACCATAAACCACCGCCTTAGACTTGTTTGTTACTGACTCGGTGAACTAAATAATAAATAAATAAAAAGTTTGCTATTTAATTACAGAGGCCTTAAATTTGATACTATATTTGATGCTCTGACGAGTTACACATTTCACTAACTGCCATTTAAGTTACAAAGATGCCCACCTCAGGCAGAGGCAGAGGCAGTCGGCAGCCTCCCGCGGCGACACTCGAGGCCGCGCGGCATTGTGCGCTCCAACGAGACATCCGACAGACAAAAGGCGGCCCGCGGCAGCCTTTGTTTGTTGCGATCGTTCAACATTTTATTGCCAAACAGAACTTACTCGCTCGTGAAGAGGTTGACACAAATAGAATTACTTATTCCAACAGTTTATTTAAACGTTTCCTTTACAGCCTTGAAGCTTTTGCATAGCAAAATTGCAAGACTGGTATATAAAAAGGAAAGTTTTCAATATGAGCCTAAATAACTTTTATCCGCAACCTCTTTCGCGTGGACTGTTGTCATGTGATGTGTCGATAATAGATAGAGCTTTTCAAGGTCATTGCCATTTCTATTTCCGTAGAATTAACAGGATTTCTATAGGCTATATGTTGCCCTGGTGTATAAGCAATAATTGTGCCGAATTCCATCGATATTGGTTCATCGTATTTACCGTGAAAGCGTAACATACATACATCCATACACACAAGCTTTCGCCTTTATAATATTAGTAGGAAGTAGGATTTATTTCCCCCAAGATACATTTCATTCAATAATATCCCTAATAAAGCGCAGATAGGATACAGTATATAATATAGTATGGTATGTATATACATATAATCGTTCCAGTTAAATTGACAATTAAATGACAATGAAACGAGTTTAAGGCCATTAGTTTCAACCTGCTTTTTTACACCCTTTTATACCCCTCGAGGTGTGCTCCTGTCGCCTACGAACAATATTGGCAACCCCTTTATAATGGCGTCGTTTACAAGTACATCAGGACAAATAACATCCATCGGCGCCATAATCTTTACGACCAACAATAACTTCCCAGTTATAACACAAGCGGACTAAATCCGCTCTTGTTTATATCGCAACGTGGCTGTCTCGCTTTATAGTGGAAGATTGGGATGAGGGAACTGTGGAGAGCTTAATGCCTGTAGGATATGTTAGCTTAAATTTGAAACTTCTGTTTTGACAGGTATTTTTCGGTATATTTAGGGTAACATTGAAAACTCTGAGTACAATATTATTTATTTCTTTTTATACATATAGTTAGAAAAGAGAAAGAAAAAGCAGAATAAAGCACATGTACAAACGCATACTCATCCCTAAAAGGGATCTCTTCTGATCAAACTATCAGTAAGGAAAAGGACAAGAATTGAAGAAGAAAGAGAATACGGGTAATATAGAAAGAAAAAGTTTATATAAATTTAACTATCTCATCTATTAATAATTTTGGTAAAATAAAGAGATGAAAAGATGCTACTAATATATAATTACTTATGTTAGCGCACACTCTATACAATAACACGATATAAAGAATACCACAATTCCCACTGCGAGATATACTAATTCTCTTGAATAACGAACAAAGACTGCATGCAACTAAAACGTTTTAGCAATATATAGGAAGACTCCACTGGAAACAACACATTGTTGCTACCATTTCAGTCAAATGGGCGCGATACTTGTTTCATGACGGTGTTGCTATAAAATACAAGACGAAAGTCATTTGCGACAATACTTAAGACCAATAATTTCGGGTCTTTAACTTAAATACCGAAAGGGAAAGTAAGAAGTAAGAAGAAACTGGTAAATCATTCCACAGCTTAATACCTTGAAAGCTAAATGATTTCGAGTAAGACAGTATTATTATAGTAATATTAATTATAATGAGTTAGGTGCTGATGATTTCTGAGTGTACTTTGTGTATAATTTCTGGTAATGCTGTAACAAAGTTAATAAATTAAATAACACTTTCGTTCCTGCTGTAAAAGTATATATGAGTTTCGATATCGTCAATCACTTTAAAGAAGGTTGCCATGCTATCTATCACAATCATTCCTTTCTGTCTCTAAGACAAGAGTCTCTGAATAAGCCTGGCCTAACGGTTAGCTACGAAAACGTAACAGAAAGACTTAACTTAAACGTTTAAGTAGCTTAAAGTTTTTCCATGTTTTAAATTATTTTGTCCTACTTCTACCCCATTTTATATGTAATTTTGCCAAATTTCAGCAATATTGACCTATATGATTGGCCTTGACAGTGTAACAAACAGACAGACTTTCGCATTCATAATGAAAGCTTGGATTTTTTTGTAATGACGTAATGAATGTCGAACTATGGCCGGTGCAGTGGCTGACAGTGACCCCGGTGGCACAGTGCTAACAATGGGCGGTCGTTAACAACAGGTCGTGCAGGTAAATGGCAGGAAAAAGTATGTGAGTGCAATCTCCGGCGGTGCGGCTCTTTTTTTCCTGACTGACGGCCCGGGCTTTGAGTTACACCTGTGGGCTTTGATGGACTGAAATATTTTGTACCCGCAATAAAACAGCCTTTTATGTGGAAATCACATCGTGGTAAGCCTTAATTCGGAGAATTTAAGCCCTTACTTTGCTCTAGTTAGGATCATATTTAATTACATCATCCTTACATTTTTTTATTTATTTCCTCTATAGAACAACAGAATTCCATGTGTAACTAAAGTGACATGGTTATATTTCCTTGGATTGCTGATAACATATAAATCTAATTAAAGGTGACTTAAAAGGTAACAAACATACAATAACTATTATAACTAAAATCAGAAGAACAAAAATAGAAAATATGAAGTCTAACAAACTTAGGGACAAACAAATATGAAAAAGAAACACAACAAGAAAATAAACATGAACAAGAAAATTATATAGTTTTCAATACACTATTTAAAAAAAACTTAATTTTTCTTCAATTATATCATAGCTATTAAACTCGCAATGCGAATTTGCAACCCCTTTGTGATTTTATAGTGGAGAATATCTCCTGATGATGCTTTGGTTACGGGGCGAAAGGATTGTAGAGATTGTTGTAATGAATGTGTAGTTTGTTTTTGGTGACGGTGTTTTATAATATTTGTGGTAACTAAAGCTGCATGTATGAGGTCTGAGAACGGTTCTTAAACTTACCATTTATAAATAGATTATAGCAAAATCATTCTATCTATATAGCAAGCTGTTACAGTGCACCCGTCTAAAGTAACAAGTACATTACAGAGTGCAGTGCCATCGATCAGTGTGAAAGATTCGCTGCCGGGAAGAGACGGGGCCATCCATCACAATCGTGCTTTATTTGTGTCTCTGCAATCCGGGAATCCGGGAGTCTCAGGGAAGCGTTAAGTCCGGTTACGCTGCGGTCAGAAAAATTGACTCCTTTCCACTAGACAATTCAGAGAATTAACTTAGTGGATATCTGGCGAATTTTATAATTTAAGAGTTATCAATAATTGAAGTTTATGCGGGTTGAGATGTCTGTATTACTTTGTATATTTATATAGAATACTCATACGCTCACGTTGTTTTTTTTTTTTTAAAGGATACACGGTCGTCCATCCCTAAAGTAACTAACTTAATACTTGTGTTATCGTAAACCGATATCTGGTAAATAAATACACACCCAGACTCGAAAACCAACAAATTCAAAATGAAAATGTTGGCCCTCGGCGAGAATAGAACCCGCAACCCGCGGAGCCTGAAGGTAGGGACACTACCCACTGCACCATCGGGCCAGTCGTGTACAATACATACATGTCTCTCCTTACATTGACATTGCAGTGCCTCAAGCGCACCACGTCAGTAACACGAGAGCCCTTGATGAAAGTGGACGTATAGTGACACTGTTACCTATTATTGCGTGTTTAAGCCTGTCCTATATTCATACATCACAAGTATATATTAATATAATACAAGTGAAAATATACTCCACAATAACGATCAGCGGAAGCTGTTTGATTTAAATCATATTTGTGTGTTTTAATAACAATGCAGTTCCTTTCGATTTTTCACCAATAATTTTTTGACTATTTATTTTTTCAGTCAGGAGCAAAATATTACTGAGAATTTCAAAGTTATAAATAAATCATATTCGATACTGGCTTCAATACAAATAAAACAAACGAGGATTTTAAAAAGGCTTGGATTTGTGCGTCGGAGAAGATTATTACGAGGGGCTATATTTTGAATTTTAGGGTGCGTATATGACGTATGTCAGATTTTGAATTACCCGTCCCGCGAACGACAAACAACGCACGTTCCTTTATACCACCAATTTATTTCAAATTATAATTTATACAATTATTAAGTTAATATTACAAAAGTAATAATAAAATTATTTCGCTATAATCCACGAAGAAGTAAAATAGAAAATATATATAATGCTAAATGTAAGTGGAAAATCGGTTATCATACCTGATACATGCAGAATTCGTAATAACACATGCACAAACCTCCACCACCGCCGCTTTCAGGAATAATAAACCATAAAATTCACATTTCGCCAAACATCTGATAGAAAGCGGTCATAAAGTTCCTAATGACCATAGTTTCGAAGTATTGCACACGTGTTGTAATAAAGGACTTAAGCTGAGCCTAATGGAAAACCTTGAGATTATTAAACATAACAATGGCACCCTCATTAACGAGCAGATAAATGTTTCTAGTTCAAGCTTGTTACACTTGTTCGCAGGCAAAATAAAGGGTGGGGTTGAACCGATTAGTATATAACTAAACTTTTTTGGGTATTGCTTCGCTTTGCGATATTGGTCGTGGAGTCTATCTCCTGATGATGCTTCGGTTGCGGGGCGAAACGATTGTTGAGTTTGTGATAGTGAACTTATATAGTGCTTGTGTATTGTGGTGGCGGTGGTGGAGGTTTGTGCTTGTGGTGGCGGTGGTGGAGATTTGTGCATGTGTTTTTACGAATCCTGCATGTATCAGGTATGATAACCGATTGTCCACTCTACATTTAGCATTATATATATTTTCTATTTTACTTCATCGCGGATTATAGCAAAATAATTTTATTATTACTTTTGTATTATGGATCTCCGCAAAGTAACGCCTAATTCTATAAATTAAGTTAATATTAATTGCGTCACTAACAACATTCATACAATATATCAAATTCAAAATATTCTTTATTCAAATAACAGTGTTTTAACACTGATACTTTTTAACAGTGTTTTAAACTGATGTAATGGCAAAGCTAAAATTGATTGCGAAATTCTATTATAGAATCTTATACCCAGACCCACAAACGATTTAATATTATTGACAATATTAGCTAACACATCTTAAATTATCTAGACACCACCAATTAAGTAGCTGAATGTCTACGATTGGCAAGTCTTTCTTCAAAGGTACATGGTACTTTTTAACATGTTATGCATATTTGTGTAGTGTGCGTGGTGGGTGACGCCCCTCACAGCCGCACTCTCGCGGAACCCGTCTCCCGACTAATGCGTTTGTCGACCATTAAAATCTCAGTAGTTTCCTTATCTAAAAGCCTTTTACGTAAAAGGAGACTTATCTCCGCTGTGAAATACACTTTTTTATTTATAAGGATTTGGAGTTTTCTCGGCGTCTATCGCTGTTGTGGACCAACTACTTGGTTGGGGGAAAAACTACAAATGGTTGAATATTTTAGCTAAGATTATTGGTTGATAAAATTGTTTGTTTTGACGAATAGTTTCAAATTGTCACAGATCTGGATGATGCTTTCAATCTCGTTGGAACCTAGGGTTACCTCATCATTCTCCTGCCCTTATCCCACTCTAAGTGGGGTCGGCACAACATGTTACAAACATGTTGTCATATCATTTGGCTGCGTATTTTACGACCGGCTGCCTGCTTGACCTCAACTTACCTTAGTCGCCTCTTACGACACCTCGTTAAGAAAGAGGGTGGTCTATTTTACTCAACCGGATACCACACGGTGCGTCAACTTACCTTATTCGCCTATTACGACACGTCTGTCAGAAATGAGAGTGTTCTATTCTACTCAGCCGGATACCACACGGCGGGTCGACTAACCTTAGTCGCCATTTACTAGAACCTTTGGTTACCTATTATTCTGGAAATAAGTTCTAAGTATAGTTATAGTTAAATCTGAATGCTCATTCGCCGATGGCGGCGAGCTCAGTTGTATGTATCCGGACAATGAAAACTCGTTTGTATATGTTAAAAACTTAACCATAAATTGTTACATTTTGGTTTGTTTCTATATTCTAATCTGGGATGTACATTATATAAGGTGATAATAGGAGGGCATTATATAGATGTATGTAGATATTCCTTTCTTCTCTCCAAAAACGCGGGGAGAAAAGGCCTATCCCCAGCAGTAAAGAGTAATAGGCCGCTACTTTACTTTTTTTACTATGTAGCTATTAAATAATTATTAATATAAAAGTAAAGTAAGGTAAGGGTTTGTTAGTATCCCACTGCTTGACATAAGTTTACTCTCTCCGTTTTTGGATACAGGGATTGGAGGTAAGAACTTACCACGCTGCTCCAATGTGGATTGGTAGTTTACACATATACTCAAAATTCTCTAGAGATATGCAGTTTTCCTCACGATGTTTTCCTTCACCGAAAAGCGTGTGATAAATTGCAATTATCAGACACATAAGTTTTAACGGAATAACTCAATGGTGACTGCTCAGGATTTCAACCTGTGCCTTATTTGCTTATTTGCTTATGTGCTTTATTTATTTATTGAATTGATATACTGTCTATCGTTTTGACATCTGTATAATATGACCAAATATGTACATGACCGTTCCCACAACATATATTCTGTAAGATATCCTATAGGCCCGGCTTAATCACACTGCTACATCTAGAAGATTTTGCTCGAGAGGCAACTAGCACATTCGACGTAGACCCTTTTATTTGCAAAACCCGCCCGTTGAATAAAGATCCCGCAGATTGCCGGGATCTGTTATTGTTCGGAGTCAGGGACACTTCGGGAATTATCTGCTCTTAGATCAGGGAAACTGTTGGAAATAGGCGTAGGATAGTTTTTCTAAATAATGACTCGGTATCCCTTTTAAGGTATAAAGATTGGTAAACGGTAGTATACAAACATAAATGAATAAGTATATGGGTGTTACACAAATGATTACACTACCATTACGGCAGTTTAAAAACACTATTCAAGAGAGGCTGATTCGAAAAGCCTACTATACTGTTAAGGATTTTTTGGACGATAAGAATGCGTGGATATAGCAACTGTCCGATCCTGTACAAGATAGTAATTACTTAATGTAACTAGTTATACCTAAGTATTATGCTGAAAAGAGCAACCGCCGAGTTTCCTGCTGGCTCTTCTCGGTAGAATCAGCTTTCCGAACCAGCAGTAAAATTGACGATTCAAAAAAGAAAATTTTGAACTTGAATTTGATTATCCGTCCCCAAAATAAGTAACTTAATACTTGTGTTATGTGAAAGGTTTAAGACCCTTACGATGTTTTTTAGATACTAAATTTATGTAAAACGCAGTTCCATCAAAGTTTTATTTGTACGTAATAAATGAACAGCAACAAACAGGGGATCGTCACATCGAGGGCACTTGATATACTCCCTGCGTCATTTTGTTGACTCATTCTTGTGAAACGCGATCGCAGTATTATGGAGGGTAATGAACATCGTAATCATTCTGTGTGATTAAAAGTATGGTTGTACAAATTGGCTGCCAATGATACAGGGTTATTGTTACCGCTTTTTCACTGTGCTTTGATAGGTAGAGCTAAATTCTCTATAATAAGATAGAAAAATGTTAACAAAATCATCGCTCTCAAAAGTTACGACTCGTATAAATTAGTACAAACATTTTAAAAACTTAGTGCTAAGAAGTAAATACATATCATAAAAGAACACATCTAGAATAATTTTTTTTTTTCTTCCAGGGAGGAAAAAATCCCTACGGACTTCTGCTTCAAGGCAGGGTGTGTCCGACTCGCACGGACTAAAACGACCTCCCGGAAACTGCAAGACTGGCACGGAACCGCAATGCATTACTTCATGCCAATCTTCTGTCTAAGTGGACTCACTTATTTTTTTCTATCTAGAATAGATGTATCTCATTACTGTTTCGAAAAATTTCTCTACCGAGAGGAATCTGAGAGAGTTCAGATTATTATTAAGTTGCATGTATATTATTGAAATTGTTATTTACATTCTATGAGCTTTTTGGTGTTATATACACCAAAAACTAGTGCTCATTACGAAATGAATATCATAGTTATATTACAAGACATTATAAATACGAAAATTCTGTATGTCTACCTCTTACATGCTTATGAGCTGGATCTATATTAACGGAATTTCGCAAAATCAAATTTGATATAACGGGCTAGCATTTAGGGTATAAGAATCTCATTTTCCTCTGGGAACGGAAAAAACTCAGTATGTACTTGGATGTATTTTCAAAAACAAAAGTTGACGCTAACTACTAGTCTATATTTATACTTATTATAAAATCCAAAAAGCTGTGTGTGATCAATTTTTTCAAAATCCAATGGACGCAATTTTGCACAGTTTTTACTAAATGGTACTTTCATTTTTCCGGAAGGTTTAAATCAATATTATATTACCGTTTTATGTACACTGTATTGAAGAGATCGTGGTTGTCAAAAAAATCGCTTGCTGCAAGCTTTACTGGCGTGTGCCGCGTAAACTAGCAGAGATACATTATAGTAATGTACTAGAAAATTGTGGATCTAAAAAGATACTTTAAAAAGTCCGTGATAGCGTGTATCTATTTCTTATGGTTACCTCACAATAACTACTTTGATGTTTGAAATTTCAATTAAATACAGTGATTTCCACGCGGGCGCTGTCACAGCTAGTATGTTATAAAATGATCAACTAAAATGTGATCGCCGTTAATGAGTGAGTACGGAGGCCACTCGCTACCAAAATGAATAGAACAATACATTAGGGCTGATTGTCGGTGTCGGCGGTGCGTGTGGAGAGGTCGGCAAACAGATGGCGAGCGGCGGCACTCATTGTTGTGGTCGCAGGTACACTTCATGGCAGCGAACCGAACATACTGGAACATCCATACTGATATTATACATGCGATGTTGTCTGTCTGTTATATTTTCGACCGAGCCTTGCTCGGTAACTTTTCAAAGGTATAAAAAAGATATTAAAAAATAAAGAAGACGCCGATGGTATGTGGGATTGAAACCCGGGTAATTTGAACACTTTCGGTCGACGTGTTGTGGCAGAAATCGATCATTTATTTATTTTACTAGAATTAATTAATAGATCGATTACCAGCAGGGTCTTCTCGTTCACTCCCCGGGTGGGGGTAAACGAGGTGCGGGCCTCGAGGAATTCCTCTCTACCCGGACATCTCCTCGCGGGCACTTAAGCCCGGTATGTGTTCCAGCCTTGGGCCGAGGTCACCTAGGTGACCTAACGGTGTCGGTATTTGGGCCGTAAGCCCAGGTCACCTAGGTGACCTAATGGATTTCTTGTTCGGTGGGGAGGTCTGGGAATGGTAGACCTCAAAGTCGTCTTCTGGTAGTCCTCGTTCGGGTGGTGTCGTGTCCGGTGTTTCCGCTCTATCGCCCATCGCGTCGTCCTCGTCGTCGCCGTCGTCATCCGCATCGGGCCGCGAAGACGGTGACCGCAGGAGCTCGCGAGGCAGGGAACGTCCATCGGGTGGTCGCGCATGGAGTGGCGCGATGCCGTGGAGGTGTACGTGCGCGCTGTTGTCCCCACGCGCGAACAGTCGGCGCGCAAGGTGACGGACATACTCCACCACGGTCGGCGTTCTGGTATCCCGATGCACGACGTCGTTCCGCACATACCTCGGGGCTCCTACGATCAGTCGCAGGCAGCGGTTCTGCTGGACTTGAAGTCTTCGCCTCTGGTACGCCGAACATAGCGCGTACCAGGCGGGTGCCGCCTACGTCAAGCGCGAGCGGACGTAGGCACCGCAGACCCGAAGTTTGGTGTTGACAGGTAAATGGGATATGAACAGCGTGTGGAGCTGGGACCTGGCAGGCAGCAGCTTGGCCCACGGCACGGTTAACCATGGGGACCATGCGCAGGCTGCGGTCCAACTCACACCCCAAAAACCTCACTGTGGTCTTCCACTCTACGTCCTGGCCTCGTAGAGTCAGCTGACGTAGCGGTTTGGAGCGGCTGGTGAGCAGAGCAGCCGTCTTCCCGACATTGACGGCCATCCTCCACTTGTCCAGCCATTACGGCAACAAGTCCAGCATACGCTGCATGCGGTTGGTGGCGACGATCTGGTGGTAGGACGACGCGAAATACGCGACCGGTAAGATCGGGAAGATCATCGTTCTTCCCAAGCCAGGGAAGGACCACCGCCTGCCTGGAAGCTACCGGCCGATCACCCTGCTCTCGCACATAGCCAAGCTGTTCGAGCGTCTGCTGCTGCATCGAGTCACGCCCCATCTGCCCCTGCGTGAGGAGCAGTTTGGATTCCGCAGCGGCCACTCGACGACGCTCCAGCTGGCGAGGGTCATAAACCACCTGACCAGTGAGCGGAACAACGGGCGCTACACCGTGGGGGTCCGACATCGAGAAGGCCTTCGATCGTGTGTGGCACGCCGGGCTCCTGGTCTATAAGCTGATTATAGTAAAGTTAGAGCAACCACCAGTTACCTCTGAGTCTAGTGGGAAAATAAAATCGGACACTGGACGTGACTCAGATGCTTTACTTTCTTGTCTACCCACACTATAATTACCTTCATTTTCGGGTGAAATGGATCAATGGGTGGGGTTTAATAATTTATAAGACAGTTTAGTAGACTCGCAATTCAGAAGTTGGCGTACCCAATGTCGTGTCTCTCGGGGGAGGGATAAGATTGTCCGCGAGCTTCTTATGAAGAGGTATCAAAATATACGTAGGTTAGCGGATGTTCACGTCGATATAGATATTGTTCCACTCTGTACAAGATAGAAACGATTATATGTAACTAGCATTAAGAATTGTATTTTTTTAAAAAGAGCAACCGCTTAGTTTCTTGCTGGCTTTTCTCGGTAGGAATAGCTTTCCGAACCAGCAGTAGAGTTGACGATTCAAAAGCACTTGTTTACAAGTTTTAATGAAAAAAGAATATTTTGAATTTGAATTGAATTTGAATATGATAAAATTTTAAACCTCTTATCACCTCGATTAAACGGCTTGCGGTCACAATTTTTATTCTTTCGTTGTCTGTTAATTTGTTAGAGCGTTTGTGGTTACCGGTTCGAGAGTGGTCTTTTTTGTTGTTGCATATTTGTTTAGCTAAGTTACTTTCGGCTCTGAAATCACGTTCCGAACAAAAGTTTGGTGCTGAGACGGATATCATACAGCTAAGTGTAGACGAAAATAACATAACATAGGGGTTCAAATGCTACACAAGCTGTTAAAGATTCCGATAGTCATTCCACGACCAAAACAAACAGACGAAGTATGGCTCTTTCTGAAAGTGGCCAAGTTGGGTGCTTACAGCCATAAGAGGAGCTTCGTTATGTTTGTTCGTGCACGACTTACAGTTCGTTGCGCCTCGAGGAGTTCTATATATTTGAATCTGCGAACATTCGCGTCGCTGAATATATTCAAAATATCCTTTATTCAAATAAACTCGTAAACAAGTGCTTTTGAATCGTCAACTCTACCGCTGGTTCGGAAAGCTGTTCCTACCGAGAAGAGCCAGCAAAAAACTCTATACTATTTACATTAAGTCGTTACTGTCTTCTACAGGTTCAAAGAGAAATATATCCACACATTCTTATCTTCTGAATAATCTTCAATATTTACACGCATATCGTTAATGAATACGTTTTTAACGATGTCACCTGTTCATTATAAATTATTCAGGTCATACTGCGATGCAAAAGAATATTTTTATATATGTACTAAAAATAAATCACGAATGAACAAAAAATAACCACTTGAGGGTAGTTGGGTTTTGATGAAACAAGTTGCGTCCTGTGACAGTTTTTTTTTTTTACTTTTATTAACTATATTAATATATAAAACTGAAGAGTTTGTTTGTTTGTTTGATTGATTGATTGATTGATTGATTGCGTGAATTCTTGTTGATCTCAGGAACTACTGGACCGATTTGAAAAATTCTTTCAGTATGAGATAGTTCATTTATTGAGGAATGCTATAGACTATATTAAATGACGCTAAAATGAATAGGCGAGGAACAGCAATAAAAAATACTACGAAAACAGCAACATTTAAAGCTTTCCCTGCGTGCGCTGAGTAAACGGTAATAGTTATCCAAAAATCTTGTATCAGAAAATTGTTTCCCTCTAAAAGATCTAAATAGAAGTCCGCGACAGCATATGTCTAGCTTTTAAGGTTGACCCACTTTAACCATTATCATTGTTATCAAAAGACTAAGGTTTTAAACTTTCCCGTCGAGTGGAGCCGCTTGCGATTTCTAGTCTTTAAATAAAGATCAGGCTTACTAGGTATGTAAGCAAATAATAAATGTCTTATGCTTAATTTCGGTGTTGAGTTCGAAATGATGGTAGTCGGATATAATTTGTGAGATGAGGCCCCGATGCTTGCGTCGGATAACCCGGAGATGTGTCCGGCCGATTGAGAGATTACAAGCCAAAACTCTGTCCTCACTAATTAATTCTGTGAAATCCAAATTCTACCTTAAAGTTTGTTATTCCATCATGTGTAGCTTTTAACTCATTATGTATTAATTTCCATCGATCAATATAGGATTAAACGTGGGGATATCTATTTAACTATTCAATTACCAACCTTACTGTGAATTATAACTTGAAACCGTCGAGTCTCTGGTGACTAGGCTACGTTGAAAATTAGCTTAATTTACGTTATATGCGCAAAAGTGCAAACAAACAAACAACTTAAGAACAACAAGGCTCCGGGTGATGACGGAATCACTACAGAACTCCTGAAGGCGGGTGGAAAACCGGTACTCCAAGTCCTTCAGCGGTTGTTCAATTCCGTCATTCACGAGGGCACTACGCCCGAAGCGTGGCACAGGAGCGTGGTGGTTCTTTTCTTCAAGAAGGGTGATAACACCTAATTGAAGAATTATAGACCCATCGCGCTGCTGAGTCAGGTTTATAAGTTGTTTTCGAGAGTCGTAACGAATCGTCTCGCTCGTAGGTTCGACGACTTCCAGCCTCCCGAACAAGCCGGTTTCCGGAAAGGCTTTAGTACCATAGACCACATATTTACGCTGCGGCAGGTTATACAGAAGACCGAGGAGTATAACCGGCCACTTTGCTTGGCGTTTGTGGACTATGAGAAGGCCTTTGATTCGGTGGAAACATGGGCTGTGTTAAGATCGCTCCAGCGATGCCGAATCGACTATCGGTACGTCCAAGTGTTGAAGTGTCTGTACGAAAACGCCTCGATGTCTGTCCGTATCCAAGACAGAACTACGAGACCAATCCAAATGCGGCGTGGTGTGCGACAGGGAGATGTCATCTCCCCGAAGCTGTTTACCGATGCATTGGAGGATGTCTTTAAGCTTTTGGATTGGAACGGATACGGCATCAACATTAACGGCGAGTACATCACTCACCTTCGATTTGCCGACGACATAGTCGTTATGGCAGAGTCCCTGGAGGATCTTAACACAACGCTCGACGACCTCAGCAGAGAATCTCGACAGGTGGGCCTAAAAATGAACATGAGCAAGACGAAAGTTATGTCAAACTCACATGTTCCGCTTCACCCGATCATCGTTGAGAACTCTACACTCGAAATTGTCGACGAATATATATACCTGGGACATACGGTCCAACTAGGTAGGTCCAATTTCGAGAAAGAAGTCAGTCGCCGAATCCAACTAGGATGGGCAGCGTTTGGGAAACTACGCGAGATCTTTTCGTCCAATATTCCTCAGTGTCTGAAGACTAAAGTCTTCGAACAGTGCGTGTTGCCAGTGATGACCTATGGCTCTGAATCTTGGTCGCTGACTATGGGCCTCATAAGAAAGCTCAGAGTCGCTCAGCGGGCGATGGAGCGAGCTATGCTCGGAGTTTCTCTACGTGATCAAATCAGAAATGAGGAGATCCGTAGAAGAACCAGAGTCACCGACATAGCTCAGCGGGTCGCGAAGCTGAAGTGGCGATGGGCGGGGCACATAGTGCGGAGAACCGATGGACGTTGGGGTCTCAAAGTGTTGGAATGGCGACCCCGCACCGGAAAGCGCAGTGTCGGAAGACCCCCTGCTAGATGGACAGACGACCTCAATAGGGTCGCGGGGAGCCGCTGGATACAAGCGGCACAAAATCGTGTGTTCTGGAGATCCCATGAGGAGACCTATGTCCAGCAGTGGACGTCCATCGGTTGAAGAAGAAGAAGAAGAAGAAGGGCAAAAGTGTGCATATATAGGCTCATTATATGAATGCTAGTTGCTCACTTCACTAGGTGCCAATACTGTATTTAATACGTGTTGTTGGGGTATTCGGCCCCAGTGTCGTTCTAGCAAACTTTGTCTTAAAGAACGGACGTGGAACGCGCGGAGGTATTCGAGGTACATTAATATTGAATCTACTCAACAGTTTATATGAACGAACGAAGTCATGGGTTGAGGTAGTGATAATTATAAAGTAGGTGTTATAATTAGTAAATTCGTGTAACCAAAACCATGTCATTGCCTAATCTGTCCCAGTCAGCACACATATTAGCGATCTCGAGGGTGTCGGCCGCTCGCGAGGCGGACGGGACGCGCCGACACACTGCACCTCGCCCCATTAACGATGTCACTTGATGACTATATTTTCACGGCTGTATGTTGTGCTGACTCAGACACTTAACTGTGTGTTGGGTAAAGCTTGTGTAAGTTCATTAGATGATGATTTGCAGTTACACATACAATAAACATCCTGCGTACAACGAATTTGTAAAAAATTGACGTAGACGTTAACTTTAAAGAGCTCTTTAGGCTTTCTGGAAATACGCCATTAGGTATTGTCATTCATTAGCAGTGTTCCGTTTCACAGAGTGGGTGTTAGACAATGTGATTGATTTTAAATATTATTACACTGTTATTACGTCTTTTTTTCTATGTTCTTAAATGTGATATTCTGTGTGGAGTTCAGTTGAGTAGAATAGGCTACTTTCATTTCTTACCGGTGTCGTAAGAGACGACTAAGGTAAGTTAATGTCAGGTAGGCGGACGATCGTAAAATCATGTGGCAAATTATGTTTATAAGAAGTTGTGCTGACCTTACTTAGAGAGGTATAAGGGCAGGAGAATGAATGGTCATAAAATGTGATATATGCAAATAAGAGGTTATGATTTGTTTTGTTAAAATTTATTTCTATTTTAGTGCAGCAATTAAGTAAAGTGAGTGCGACCTTTTCCTATCCCACTACTGGGCGATGGCTATTCGTTATGAGAAATAGGATTCGAGCTGAAAACCAATAAGTTGCACGGTTTGGTTGAACATATATCCTAATAATATACCCATGTGCCTTTGCCTACCCACATTTCTCGGACTCCGCTATTTTTGAGAGGTTTGGAGTTCTTTAAAATCTTTTTGTAAATTTTCACTTTTTAATTTTTAATCTTAAAAGGTTGTCGATCCCTGCTTCGCTGAACATAAACACACGAAACCTTCGCAAACAACATACATCCGATGTCAATGAAGTACGATCCGCGGCCCGATCATATTTGACTTGAGAAATTGTCTCATACATAACATAGAAATACAAAGCAAATATCCATTATATGTCAAATTTGGGATACTGCGACTCGAAAAAGTACAGTTCAAATTTAAGTCTTATATTTTGAGTATTAAGGTTAAATATGAATATATTGGCATTGGGTAGAGTTTGCAAAAATATTTTCGGCAGCCCCTTTTAGAACGTGTACAGATAATATTTGGTCGCGAAAACTGTTACAAGATTTGTTTGAGGCCGTCACAGATTTGACGTGGGGCTCTGTGCCGACAGCTGACCGGAAATTGATTAATTGGGTCTCAATTTGGTAAAATATGCCACTAAAGCCGTCAGGGTTTGATTTCTGACTTATTTGTATGTCATAGTTGGGTTAAAAACTAAAGGTTAAATCTTAATATCAAAGAGTCGTTTTCGTTTTTACATTTAAAGTAATTACTCAAATATTAACAAAAGAAAACATCATAAATGTTAGGATCTATGATCCTTTAATCAAGAACGATAGAATTAATTCACACATGCTAACGGATAACTTTAGCATTATAAATATTTAACAGTAATATTTAATACGAGCCGGGTTCAGACATGTCAGTGAAGACACGGAGACAAAAGACAAACGTCCCGAGCAAACCATCTTCACAGAACAAGTTACAGATAACGAACCTTCGAGACTGTTTCCTAAGGTTCAAAATTATATATTATGAGGTAACAAGGATATATATACAAATGTTAATTCTTAAAAAGCTTTAACTGAATTTTATTTAAATTAACGTAATTCAAATGATAGGACTTTCACGCAGATATCAGTTTAATTATTAGTTAGAAAATTATTTTGCTACAATCCGCGATAAAGTAAAATAGAAAATATATAAAATATAACGAGCTAAACTCCTGCGCCGTGAGGTATCCGGCTGAATAGAATAGTATCACCCTCATTTCTTGCCGAGGTGTCGTAAAAGGCGACTAAGGTAAGTCGACCCGCCGTGTGGTGTCTGGCTTAGTAGAATAGACCAACCTTATTTCTTACAGAGTCGTAAAAGGCGACTAAGGTAAGTTGACCGACCGTGTGGTATCCGGTTTAGTACAATAGACCACCCTCTTTCTTACCGAGGTGTCGTAAAGTAAGTTGACGTCAGGCAGGCGGCCGGTCGTAAAAACGCAGCCATATCATGTGACAGCATGTTTATGACATGTTGTGCCGACCCCACTTAGAGTGGGATAAGGGTAGGAAGATTTTTTTATTCATCGCGGATTATAGCAAAATAATTCTATTATTACTTTTGTATTAGTTAGGAATTATTGATACAGCCCATAAAATTTAAACAATCCGAGTTTCAGCTAAATTGGAATCAACCGCATGCAAATTGAGCTCCAAAGACAAAGGCCGAAGACAAACGGACCGGCCTAATATTCGCCAGAACATATTCGCACACGTCAAAGGTACATTAACCTCGAGACATACCTACTGAATATCTTAAGCCATTGACCTCAACTATATCGTTGTACATGAACCGTACAAACATCAACAATGAAACTGTTATTAGTGATATGTTCGCTAAATTCTTAGGTGGCATTACCCAATGAGGCTATTGTTTTAAAGATATACAATCATCATCCTCCTGCCCTTATCCCACTCTAAGTGGGGTCGGCACAATATGTTATAAACATGTTGACATATGATTTGGCTATGTATTTATCGTCCGACCAACTTCCCTTAATCGTATTTTACGACACCTCGATAAGAAAGAGGGTGGTCTATTCTATTCAAACGGATACCACACGGCAAGTCCACTTACCTATGTCGCCTCTACGACACCTCGGTAAGAAATGAGGGCAGTCTATTCTATTTAGCTGGATACCACACGGCGTACAATATTAATGGTATTTTGGTTTAAAGTATTTGACGCATTTTTTTCGCTATAGGATCAACAATGGGGTAGCCACTCCATAGATGGTGAAAAGAGTAGAGTTGTTGAGAAAGTGCTTTAGGTTCAAATTTGTAGTATGCTTGCATTATTCTTGATCTTTTATTAGAAGTTTTAAACCGTTAAACGTGCATATTAACTATTGCAACCTAGTACTTAGCTAGCTACAACATAAAATTAAATAGTTTTATAACTCAGATATAATTTCATTGTTCAGTGAGCAATGTGGAACTGGACTTTTAACTGTCCTAACTTATTGTGATGCTTCTTCAGTATTGCTTGTGGTTTGTATATTTATATCATCAGTACGTATACTTGAAAAAGTATTATACTATATTACTTACTTTTTCTGAATTATAAAATTGTCTAACCCAAAGCCTTATTGGAAGAAATCGGTAGTTAGCGCTAACACCGCCATATTGTATCATTTACTTTATATTGTGATATCTTGACATTCTAAAATGTCACTATATGATGCAATAAACAATATTCTTTTCTATATTTTTAATTTTAATTTCTTTAATAACATCAATAACAAGTTAGGTGAATATATACTAAGTATACTATTTACTAAACTAAACTATTTAAAAAAAAAAAACAAATTAAATCTAATTAAATAATTTCTTTAATAGAAGAATTTAATAACTTGTTAGGTAAGTTCGTATAATCTATGTCACATATGCGGTTTTTAATATTTTGAGCTTAATATGTTGTCAAAGGTATCGCACGTAATTCGCGTCCACCGAGCTCTATTGGCCAAAGTGGCTTTTAATTTGGAGCGACGATAACAGGATATAATTTTATAACAACGAAATTTCAGCGATGTGAGGGATTTATTTATATTTTCCATATCAGCCGACCGGATCGCCGCGTAAATCGAGTTTGCTCTTAAAAACGGTTGTCCGCCCGCGAACAGCGCGCGGCGCCGCGGCGCTGGTCAGTAACTGCGCACGCCAAATACAGTTTACGTAACCGCAATATAATGGAGATATTTAACTGAAAGTTTAAACGAGCCCGAGCCGCGGTTGGCAGGTATAACGGAATAATACAATTCTGTCCGTTCAATGGAAATATTGTTTTAAATTGACGCAAGTATTAAATCAGTGGATCAAATATTGGCCAATTAAGCGCGGATTTATAGCTATGTGAGCTCCGACAGGTTTTTAGTTAACTTTTTGATGTTAATTATTACTTTGGAATAGTGGTAACATTTGTTTTAACATTTAAATCACTTTTCATAATAAGATGTTGTATTAGAATCTTATCTATCTATTAGAAAAAGTTACTAATATATGGGACACTTATATACACGATCATCCGTCCTTAAAATAAGTAACTTAATACTTGTGTTATGGGTGACTGACAACTTATTATTGTTTATAGAATATGATGGCCCTTGGCGGGAATCGAACGCGTGACCTGCTGAGCTGAAGGCAGGGCCATGGCAACTGTGCCTACGGGTCAGTCATGTATACTTAGTAGAATTTTAAAGTTGTACTAAGTTATAAATCAGATTTAAATTATATTACTTGTTAAGAATTATATTGTAGGTATATTTATGTGTGTATCCGGCTGAGTAGAATAGACCACCCTCTCTCTTACCAAGGTATCGTAAAATGCGACTATGGTAAGTTGACGTCAGGCACGCGGCCGGTCATAAAAACGCAGCCAAATCATGTAACAACATGTTTATAACACGTTGTGCCGACCCCACTTAGAGTGGGATAAAGGCAGGAAGATGATGATTTAATTATGTTTATGTAAAATAAACATAAATAAACATAAATGGAAATTGTATTTTTCTTTCGAATATGTAAATATGGGAAAATAATGGTATAGAACACCATTGCCATTTTTTCAATCGACTTCCCATGCCATTTTTATTGGGCTCTTTAAGGGAAATTGAAGAAGGTTTACTCCAATTTCCCCAAAGGGAATTCGGAATGCACTCCACACCCCACATGGCGTGTGATATAAGAGCCCAAAACGGTTTGGCGCAACCTTTGTGATTGGAAACTTCTCTTTAGCGGACCACGACACTTCAGTGAGATCGTAAAAGCTCAGCGGTTATGTTATCGATACAGAGAAATGTTAAAGTCTGTTTGTTACACTTACGAATTTGGATTAAGCTTATTCAAAAAATCTACTTTACTTCTTACTATAAGTGATAAGTGCTGATCTGAAATCTCAGTTTTTTTTTACAGCTTGTATTAATTTTCTTTTTATTAATTCTTTCTTTTCATTTAATTTAACGATTACATAAAATTATTATAGTTAAATTATATCTCTCAGTTGTCGTAACTTAATATGAAAGTTGTTAGTACCTTTAATTAAAATACTACTTATTTTAAGTTACTCAATGTATACGATTTAATGTGAAGCGTGTATTTTATTGGTGATCTATTATTAATAAATAAATAAATGCTTTTTATGCCTTATTCGCTAAAATTGAACCTTACGTACCGAGCTAATATTAAATACCAAATAAAGAAATAGCTGCTTTAAAAACTAAATAAGAGCATAATTAAGAGCACTTTAACTATAAAGTTAACCCAAACAAAGTCGCGGATACCATTAGCTTAAGGTATCCCTAGTAGAAATCCTGTTTTTTTCTTTGGGAAAGGAAATTTACACTTACATAATTCATTAATAATTTACACTTACATAACATTGCATAATTAAGAATATTTTAACACTGAAATCACAAGTACGGTGCTAAATTATCTTACATAGTTTATTGCCACGTATGTAGTATTTTGAATACTATATCATTCGTGCGAACCCAACTATTCATCAGATTAGATAGACCTCAATTCACGCTTCACATAACTGGAACATACCGTAAATTTCAGATCCTATTGAATACAAAACCAGCCGCACCGCAATCAATAATATGATTGGGATCTTCATTCTACATCTATTGGAACTTCTCAATAATAAAATTGCCGAAATACGTATTAGACAGAGTTGAAAGTGAAATAAGTTTGCGGCTTCTCCCATTTGCCTTATATATATAATTAGACGTTACTTAGTCGAGCTCCATAACAAAAGTAATGAAAATATTGTTTTACTACAATCTGCGATAAAAGAAAATCATCATCCTCCTGCCCTTATCCCACTCTAAGTGGGGTCGGCACAACATGTCATAAACATGCTGTCACATGATTTGGCTGCGTTTTTACGACCGGCCGCCTGCCTGACGTCAACTTACCTTAGTCGTATTTTACGACCCCTCGGTAAGAAAGAGGGTGGTCTATTTTACTAAACCGGATACCACACGGCGGGTCGACTTATTTTAGTCGCCTTTTACGACACCTTGGTAAGAAATGAGGGTGGTCTATTCTACTCAGCCGGATAGCACGCGGCGGGTCGACTTACCTTAGTCGCCTTTTACGACACCTCGGTAAGAAATGAGGGTGGTCTATTCTACTCAGCCGGATAGCACGCGGCGGGTCGACTTACCTTAGTCGCCTTTTACGACACCTCGGTAAGAAATGAGGGTGGTCTATTCTACTCAGCCGGATAGCACGCGGCGGGTCGACTTACCTTAGTCGCCTTTTACGACACCTCGGTAAGAAATGAGGGTGGTCTATTCTACTCAGCCGGATAGCACGCGGCGGGTCGACTTACCTTAGTCGCCTTTTACGACACCTCAGTAAGAAATGAGGGTGGTACTATTCTATTCAGCCGGATACCACACGGCGTCTGCGATAAAAGAAAATATATGTATGTTATTGTAAATGTAGAAGTGATCAATCAATTCAATACTATCAAATCAGAACAGTGCTTTGCGGTTTTTTCGTGGAGTCTATCTCGACGATGCGGACGAGTGAAACGATTGTTAACATTGTGGTGGTGAAATTGTGCAGTGCTTGTATATTTGTGTGTTATTGTACATTTGTGTTATTATACACTCTCCAAACCTGCAAATAAGTCCATCATAAAAATCAGATCGATCCAAGAAGAATCAGAGGGATTCATAGTTCTATCAAGAGCATAATTTGATAATTTTAATAAATAACCCGTACTTACATGCCGCTTCTCCCATGTACGTAAATCGTTAATGGGTTTTGGTGTATGATTGTGTATTAAATTAGCACAATCAATTATATATGAGGAATGTGCCAGATTCCAAAATGGCAGCGAGATTTTTATAAGACTTATGAGGTTTAATAGATTGGATACAGGATGTTTATTGAGACTTTCTCGTCCTACATCAAAAGAAAGTATGTGTCTATGCAAACTCGTGTCTTTGCTTTGCTTTTATTTGATTTGTTTTGTTTATTGTTTGTTGTAAATTATACGAAAAAAAAATTGTATGGGTTAAAATGGGGCTGGCATATGCATAGTGTATAAAAGTCTCTAAATTAAATAAAGGAAAAAAATATATATACATATATATGACATTGTTCGCGCGAATTTAAAATAACTATTAAAGGGAAGCTGATATAGAAAGTCTTTTGTACTATTGGGTAAAAAATGTATTTAAACCATCCATGTTTATCAATCATGTAATTCTTGATAGTATAGAAGGCTTTCTGTATCAGTTTTAGTGTAACAGTTATATTACATTCCTATAAAAATCATATAATGGCAATGGTAGAATTGATTGTAGAGTTCGGTTATAGAATGCCATGTACTTTTGTAAACCACAATGCAGAAAGCCTATGTCGCTTTATACTTTGTCTATGTACAAGCATGTGACGGGGAAATTTATAGGTGTCCACCTTTTTCCATAGCCAAGGTTGCGAACACAAAAGCCTGCCTGTTTCCGCTTTCCCGCGGCCGGAGATTGCACTCCAATATATTTTTCCCGACCTCTCTCTTTCGGTGCGTTCGCCGAATGGGGAAAGTTTATAAACGCAATGTCTCACCAGAGTTTTGATGAGGTTGGTTTAAAATTTCTCATCAAATGTATGTTTGACTGACTTCTAGGGGGAATGACTTTAACCGGATTCAGTTTATGTTTCGCTTTTTGGTACATTATTACTCCGTCGCTTTGAGTCAACTTTATTATTGAAATATCATAAGTGGGGTCGGCACAATTTGTTATAAACATGTTGTCACATGAATAATTTATAGAATTAGGCGTTACTTTACGGAGATCCATAATACAAAAGTAATAATAAAATTATTTTGCTATAATCCGCGAAGAAGTAAAATAGAAAATATATATAATGCTAAATGTAAGTGGACTATTGGTTATCATACCCGTTACATGCAGGATTCGTAAAAACACATGCACAAACCTCCACCACCGCCACCACAATACACAAGCACTATATACGTTCACTATCACAAACTCAACAATCGTTTCGCCCCGCAACCGAAGCATCATCAGGAGATAGACTCCACGACCAAAATCGCAAAGTTGTTGTCACATGATTAGGTTCATATTTTATGACCAGCCGGTTGCATATCAAAAAAGGCTAGTAATTTACTTTACTCGGCTTTTGCGCCAACTCGGTAAGAAATGAGGGTGGTAATATTCTATTCAGCCGGATACCACACGCCGTATTGAAATATTATGAATTGTGCACTATATTGCTTTTCTTGTACTCTAAAAAAACCGGGGTTTTCGGAAATAGAGAATAAGCTTGAATTTTACCAAATTTAATTAATAATGTATCAGAGGATAAGACACCAAAGATAAATAGATAAACAGACAGACCGTTACTTACATAATATAAAATAAATAAGCAACAGGAAAAACAAATACTATAATTTACCAAAATAAAACGCTAAAATGAACGAAATATCCGAGAATTGCACAATGCATAAAGATTAAAAATTCTTGACAGCTTCATTGCGAGCTAAAATTAATTGCTTTTAGTCTTTGAGGGAATGTTGTATAAAACGATAAAGGGATTCACAATTAGTGTGGTGGGATTAGCGGCCAGCAGCAGGGGGGGGGGATTTAACAAAGTAGAGGCCCAAATCGGCTCACAGTCCTAGTGGGGACCAGGCCACTGTGAAGCCCCTCCACAAACATGTCTCCTGTGTAGACGACTAAGTGGATTTGTCTTAAGCCGATCGAAGGGTCGCCGTAATAGATTTTATCAAAACAGGATTTTATAAATTGAGTTCTAATAGCGTCTGGATATGATTAAATAGGACTTTGAAGTATCTTAGTCCCTTTCCTTTTATTTATATAAAGGCTATAAAGTCCTGCCCGTGACTTCATTCGCGTCAACGTAAACGTGAAATAAGCGCAAATATGTTCTTTATTTTATTTTCCGTTTGCGTCAGAAAACAGTTAATTGGAACTTAAACCTACCATGCTGCTCAAATGCGTATTGGTTACATATACCCCAAGAATAACACCACCGACAAAAATGTATTTACGACGTTTTTTTCTAAAAATTACGTGATAAAGTGTAAAATTAATGAGGCATATACGCTTTAATAGCAGTGCTCATTGGTGGCCTCATTTTGAACCCGCGACCTGCTATTAAGGAAAACATGTCTCCTTATTTAAATATGTCGTATTAAATAAAAAGTAATAGAAACGCACATACACTGGGATTTATTTTTAGTACACTTTTTTTAAATGGTTTTTATTCTTTAATCTGTGGTTGGTAACTCATAAGAACAAGCAAAAAATTTCGCGAATGCTGTTATTTATTTATTTTATTTTTGGGAAACAAACAATGGTTCTATTACTTAATATATATTTAAATATAAATATATCATACATCAATAAAGTTTCCACTAAAAAATGTTACACAAATATTAGTAAGTTAAGAGCTTAACTATTTAATGTAATGTTTAATACAGTATTTTTCTTATTTTATTATATCAGCTTTGTAACAAATAAATGCATTCTTTTGTAACATTTATATAATCCTTAATAACTTTTGTAATGGCAGAGCTAAAACTGTTTAGCGTGCTTTAGTAAAGCAACCAGAAACTGGAAGCTTATGTCGGTTCTTACTTAAGCTATTGAACATTCCCTTTTTTTGTAATTCTGCATATTTTTATACATAAAAAGTATATTTCTTAGTGAGACTCTTATTAATAGCTATTTTAAAATACTGTAATGGCTAATATTGATAAACATACAAGCGATTTAAGTGCTTTTGTAAAGCGCAAAGCAAGCGCGGTTTTCCCTTTGTCTATAAAGTGCATCATCCACGTTTTTATTAATAACAATGCTATGTGGTAATTATAATATTAATAGATTGATCTTAACTAAGTGCGGCATAAACAGGACCTAGCACCAATGTAACGTAAAAATAGTTTATTCAAAGTCTGCCTGTGTACATCAAAGACAGAGCAGCGCGGGATGCTGCGCGTAATGAGAACAGGCAGCCGCCGGAGAGGCAATTAGCTCTAATAAGACGGCGTGTCTTTTGTTCACACTCGCTGTCTCCTGTCAAAGACAGTGTAGGATCAGCGGGAAGCTGTACTGGGATTAGGGAACAAATAAATCGCACTAAATTGTTATACCACGAAAATTGTCACAATGTACATTATAATATATCAATGAATTTAATGTTTAAATTGTTTTTCACTTTAGTTGTCGTCCTTAGTCAAAGGGCTGCTTACCGTACCTGCCGAGGAGCCGACTAATATGTACTTATTAATATATCATAGAGGATAGTTAAATGTAAAAAAAAACACTAACAGAATCACGTCGCGTGATTCTTTATATTTAACAATTTAATATATATTTAACAATTTAAACTAATTAAATTAAAGATTTTATTACAAATCATCTTCCTGCCCTTATCCCACTCTAAGTGGGGTCGGCACAACATGTTACAAACATGCTGTCACATGATTTGGCTACGTATTTTACGACCGGGGATGAATTGAATAAATAAATGAATCGTCAATAACGGAAATAAACTGAAAATTTTCAAATAAAACTATAAAATCTCATAGGTAATGCCCAAATCAATTAAAATAAACATACATGTTTTTCAGTTAAAATGAAACTTGGATAATTCAAATGTCATAAAAAAGGTATGTTTTAATTTATGCAATATATATACGTCTCAGATCGTTTCTGCAAAACAAGTTCGGTTAGCGACATGTTTTGGAAAGCTTCAAAGGCGGGCGGTAAGAATTAACTCAACCGTTACTCACTTTACATACAAAGAAAGACTTTCGCGGTCACAAAGACCTGCTGTGTGCGCCGCGAGCCATGGCTTATACCTGGCCCACATGCATATGTTATAAAGCGTTTTAAATTTCTGTAATAAAAATAATTTTACTGTAATCCACTATGAGAGAAAACATATGTTATGGTAAATTTATGACAAAATTAAAAAGTAAAGCATCATCTTTTTTTTTTGTTCATGATTCTACTGCCCTTATCGTATTTTAACTGGACTCGGCACTACCTGTTTTAAACATGTCGTCACATGATTGGCTACGTATTTTACAACTGGCCGCCTGCATGACTTCAACTTACTTTAGTCGCCCGTTACGACACATCGGCAAAAAAGAAGGCGATCTATTCTACTCAGCCGAATACCATACGGCAGGTCCACTTACCTTAGTCGCCTGTTAGGACACCTCATGACATGAGGGTGGTGTATTCTATATTCTATTCTATTCTATAACAAGTAAATTGACGTAGCAACTACTTTACATACTTTACGGCAGTCTAGCAAAATTATATAGTGTTAGGTAAACCCTCAACAATTATTTAACCTCTGAAATCTTATAACAAACTGGAGCTACAAAACTGGACCGTAAATTAAGGTATTTTTATTATATGGTATTTAAAGTTATCAGGCATTTCGCGAGAGTTTCGCACGCGTTAGTTTTCATTTTGCATAACTCAAAAGATTGATTCGTTTCGTTTCATATAAGGTTAAAGAAAGGATAATGTTAAACTTGTTTATACTAAGTACATATTTTAGGGTATTTTTGCTTTGACGTGAACGAAGTAGCGGGTAAAGGTTGTTTTACTGTACGTAAAAGTTAGAATTAATTCCCACGTCCCTCCCGGCGTGTAGTGTGAGGGCGCTGCGTGCTCGGGACCTTTGTCTTTGTGTCTCGGTTTACACACGTTTGATCCTGTTCTTGGCCGTTCACTTTAATTTTACTGTTTATTTAAACGTAATGGGACTTTATAGCGACCGTGTGACTATGAGAGTCACAGCAACCTCGAGTACACTGGTATTTATAATTAAGTACAATTAAATAAGTACCATTGAAGATTATATATATATAATCTTCAATATTATATATATACCCGAGTGATTGTGGGACTTGATCCGAGGCTTAGAACTTTTTTGACCCGCCTGTTAACCATTCGGCTATCACAGCATTAAGTTTGACAGCGAAAATAGCGTTTGCATTAAATTCTACATTTTGTCTTCATCATTTTTCACCGAGGTGTTGTAAGGTAAATTGACCCGAATTATGGTATCCAGCTGAGTAGTGTATACCACCCTCATTTATGACGCAAAGATTGTAAAAGACGATAAAGGTACCTAAGTAAGGTTGACGTCAGGCAGGCGGCTGGCCGTAAAATACCTTGTTTTAAAACATGATGCGATGCTCTAACTTAGAGTAGGATAAGGGAAGGAGAATGATGATAAACAATATAAAATCTTTTAAATCTTTCTTAAATATTTTTTAAATTCAAAAATACCGTTTTCTTTTAGAATAAATAATACACATTTAGATCGTAATTGAGGCTATTTTATCATTTAATTTGACGTGAACGAATTCACAGATATAGCTTAAATTATATGTGAGTTAGGGCTAATGAAAATTAAATTTGGGATTTTGCGGTCTTGCGCTTTTGTCGTAGAGTCTATCTCGTGATGATGCTTCGGTTGCGGACCGAAACGAATGTTGAGTTTGTGATAGTGAACGTGTGTAGTGCTTGTGTATTGTGGTATTGTGGTGGTATCAGGTGCGAAAACGGATTGTCCACTCTACATTTAGCTTTATATATATTTTCTATTCTACTTCATCGCGGATTAAAGCAAAATAATTTTATTATTACTTTTGTATTATGGATCTCCGCAAAGTAACGCCTAATTCTATAAGTAAGCTAATGAAAATATTTTGGCGGTCAATATAACTCGTTAGTTATCATAATACTTAGTTCCAGATAACGGAATCACATTTATTCCCGGTCAGAGATTATCCTATTGTGTTCGGGAGCCGGGATGAAATTGGACCCCACAGTGATTATAACTATCATATATTAGTGATGTCTCATTATGTATTTCGTTATACGGATATAATAATAGGATTTTTCTTCTTAAATGGTAATGGCATAAAATTTGTTTTTATTTTCGATATAACGATACATTACTTTTTTTTTTTTAATACTGATACTCGCGATTAGTTCGTGTCAACTGAAGTGTTAAAATACCCTATGATTTTTCTTATTAAAGAAGTGATACTGGTAATTTTTATCATATAGTATCAATCTCCAGCGGATCTACCTACGTGGAAAGATTAAAGCCGTAATATAGTATTTTGGTAGCCATAAAAATGGTTTAAGTGGGTTAACCTTAATAGCTAAACATATGCTGTCGCGGACTATATTTAGAACTTTTAGAAGGGAACAATTTTGTACTACATGAGTTTTGAATAACTTTCACTTTTTACTTAAAAAGCGTTCCGCTTTGAATTTTGCCGTTTTTGTAATATTTGTTATTGCTGCTCCTCACCTATTTATCTTATAAGCACCTAATAGCATTTATATTGTAATTCTTCTCAATCGTTTCGCTCTTGACAGAGCGGTCATGATCGCCTTCAAGTTGTGTTTTGGTAGCAGCTATTGTTATGCGCTTCACAATTTCTCGCCATTTTTTGCGGTTTGCGGTCATTCGGGTACACTCATGCACCCACATCAGATTCGATCTGGTCGGTCCATCGCATGGGTGACCTTCCGCGTGGCCTTGTGGCTTCCACTTTTCCCTGGACAACGAGACGTTATATTGTAATAGGTGCATTTTAATACATTTTAACGTATTTAAGCTTGACGTTAAACTTAACTGAGTTAATTTAATTTGGCGCACTAATAGATGGATCAAAGTAACGATCTTCCAATCGTCTGTCGGATTTATTACACAATCCAGTTTGTTGCGGCGTGGCCTCCGACCACAGCGATGGGCAGCGCTGAAGGTCGTGGGATTAAGTCCCGGAATAGGTTCCCGGGATAAGCCGGGAGTGCGATCTCCGGGATTACCGGCCTACAGTCCTAACTAATTAATTCTACATCCCGTGTTATGATTGCGCGATGGCTCTAAGCCTTCATTAATGTAGCACGTCGGCGCCATATTTACTAATATATCTACAAAAGCGATGTACTCGTATATTTGTAAATATATTCATAGTAATATAATTTACCGTGTGGTATCTAGCACCCTCATTTCTTACCGAGGTGTAATAAAAGGCAACTAGGGTAATAGACACGCCATGTGGTATCCGGCTGAGTAGAATAGACTACAATTATTTCATACCGAGTTGTCATAAAAGGCGACTAAGGTTAGTTTTTTTTCCTATTTAGAATGGCTCTTTGTTACTGTCTTTTGCTCCACTGGCGAGAAACGCCGAACTTGTGGCCGCTATTGCATACATTCACTGCCGCCCTGAGACTAAGGTAAGTTGTCGTCAGGCATGTTTAAAGCATGTTGTCCCAATCCCACTTTAAGTGGGATAAGGACAGAAGGATGATGACTTTCTAAAGTAATATTATTTATAATAATAGAAAGAGCCTGTATAACCAATATTGATAAAACTAAGCACATTTAAAGCCTTTTCGAAGCGCTGATACAAGGAAAAATCCCTTTTTTTTAGGGACTGAAAAAAATTTAATAATTGAGGGTACTTTAAAGCCTAAGTTTACGGGCACATAAACATCTACAGTAAGTACTTTCATAAAAGATCAAAATATTTCATAATTTAAAAATTACATATTGCTGATTATTGGTAGCGATTTGAAATAAAATCGCAATAACTAAAAAACTATACATTAAGTCTTAGAAATACTAGAAATATCTAAAAAAAAAGAATTAATATGCCTTGAAACGATTTATATTTCAGACATGTAAATTATGAAACTTAATTTGTATTTGCCAAATATTAAAAAATCCTGCAGCATACTCCCCTTTAAATTTAAACAGGTTTTCGTTGTCAAAAAATATCAGATATCACAAACACGGGTTAAATTAAATAATACGTAAGAGAGTCCCGAGGGAGCGACGCAGAGCACGGTAATTATTTCATTTGTCCCATAACTTCATTTCCCATTTCACAAACAACAAGATAACGTCAAAACACAACTCAGTTTTTGGGAAATATTCGCTATATACAAAAGTGCGTCGTAGTCGTCTGTATGGGATTATCTACTTCTATACAATTAATTAATATATAAAGCTGAAGAGTTTGTTTGTTTGATTGTTTGAACGCGCTAATCTCAGGATCTACTGGACCGATTTAAATACGTAGCAATAAATGCGTAGCCTCATTGTAGACATTAGTCTACGCTTTAAATACGTAGCAATATATGCGTAGCACCGTTGTAGACGTTAACCTACGCAGTAAATACGTAGCAATACGATTGTAAACTGGAGGCATTTCATAAATATACGAAGCAAGGAATGGAAATGCGAAGCAATACGCAGTAGTACATAGCGTTGCGGGTAAATATGTGTGTGCGGTACCAAACACATAGCAATATAAATGTGCACTTGGAGAACATTGCGTGCGTGCCTGACTGCGTATTTCTACGTATCGCTATATAAATAGTATATACATAGTATTTCGCTTGGCCCGTTGGCGCAGTATGTAGTGACCCTGCCTGCAACTCCGCGGGTCGCGGGTACGATTCCTGCCGACATTTTCTCTAGATGATTTGTCGGTCTTTGAGTCTGGGTGTATATTTTTATAATAATAATAATAATAATAATAAAATACTTTATTGCACATAAGAGAAATAAAAACATGAAAGTTAAAATTAAACAAAAAGAAGTGCAAAGGCGGCCTTATCACTAATAGTGATCTCTTACAGGCTACCTAATTAAAGTTAAACTAAACACTAGAAATATAAATTAAGGTGCACAAAGTATTAATTTAATATATTCTAATAACTACACACTAATACAAAAAAAGATTATATACCTAACAATATATACTAAATGCAAACATATATAAACAAATATATATATATATATATATATATACACACACATACATATACATATACATATTATATAAATACGTCATATAAATACAAATACATTTCTCAATTGATATTAACCAAATATAATTATAATGAGAAATAATAATTTTTAAGACGATTTTTAAAAATGCTAACAGATTGTGCGTATCGAATATCTCTAGGAAGTTCGTTCCACAGCGTTACTGCCCTCACAGTAAAAGACTCACCATAACAATGAGAGCGACAAAACGGAAATTTCAGCTTGTTATCACTCAGAGATCGGAATTTATAAGGAAGAAGGGAGTTGGTGCCAAGAAAGGTGAAGCGCTCTTTAAGATAAGGAGGAGTCTGGGGATGGAAAAGAAGAGTATAGAGAAGGGTTAGAAGATGAGTGTTGCGGCGTTGCCGTATAGTAAGCCATTTAAGTCGTACGCGATACTGAGTAATGTGATCGAATTTTTTGAGCCCGAAAATAAATCTTATAATAAGATTCTGTAAGCGCTCTAGCTTGTTGAGCAACTGCTGTGGCAAATCTGGGTAACATGAATCGGCATAATCTAGTATAGGAAGTACAAGTGTATGAGCCAGAGAAATTTTAGTCTTGATAGGTAGAAGATTCTTCCATTTTCGTAATCTGCCAATGACTCCATATATTCTCCGACTTAAGTCAGAGATGTGGGGTGCCCAGGTGAGATTATTGTCAATGGTGATACCCAGATTTTTCACAGTGCTGCTTATTTCCAACTTGGTACCATCAAACATAATAGGCGAAAGTTGACTACAATTCAATTTGGAAAGTTGTTTATGGTTACCGATGAAAGTGATTTGTGACTTGCTAGGATTTACAGTCAATCCGTAGGACTCGCTCCAGGTACTGATTGCGCGAAGGTTAGAATTTATGAGATCAAGAGCCTGAGCTATTTCATTAACAGATGTTGACGTATAAATCTGCAAGTCATCAGCGTACAAGTGATAGGATACGGAAAGAAGCTCAGTAACAGTGTTGATAAAGATAGAAAAGAGTAGAGGGGAGAGTACACCACCTTGAGGAACACCAGCACTGAGACGGCACTGCGTTGAAAATTTTTCTTCTATACGTATGGACTGTTTACGCCCAGAGAGATACGACTGAAACCATTCAATAGCGTTTGACGATATATTTATAGTTCTGAGAATTGCTAAAAGGATATCAAAGTCAACCGTATTGAAGGCATTGGAAAAATCTAACAATGCAAGAATAGTTACCTGCTGGGTATCGCATCCTTTTCTAATGTCGTCACATACCTCAATGAGGGCGGTAGCAGTGTTGTGCCCGGGGCGGAAACCGGATTGATAAGGACTCAGGATGTTATTTTTAGAAAGATGAAGAGAAAGTTGGTCATAAACTATACGTTCGAGAACTTTAGATAGAAAAGGAAGGATAGAGATTGGTCGATAATGTGAGAAATTTGTGGGATTAGAGGTTTTAGGTATAGGGATGACATGTGCAAGGCGCCAGACGTCGGGAAAGGTGTTAGAGGATAAAGAATAGTTGAAAATATGACAAAGAATAGGAAGCAAGCAGTCGAGCGCCAATAGAATCATCTTTCGACTAATTCCGTCACTACCAGTCGCGTCAGACTTTATGGCTAGAATTTGTTTTTTAACTTCCGCATCAGTTACAGGTATAAAGTGGAACAAATCAGAATTAGGTAAGAGACGTGCGAAAAGAGCGTTCATAGTGTTAGCTTTAGTAACATGATCAAGCGGTGTAACATTCGTGAAATGCATATTGAGTGCGTCAAGATCAATATGACTATTCGAATATGTTGATTTTCGCTGCCGCCCAATGCCCATAGCATCAAGAAATTTCCAGACTTTGGCGGAATCTTTGTTATAAATGGATGAATGTATATAATTTCGTTGGGCATCTCTGCAAGTTTTGCTGCATCGATTCCGAAGTTTTTTGTATAAAGCGTAATTTCCTTCAGTAGGGTTCATCTTATACTTCGATTTCGCAGTGTTGCGCTTCACCATGAGTGCCTTAATAGATTCTGTTAGCCATGGAGCCGGAAGATGCTTGAGCTTAATGGGACGGAGCAGAGCATATCTGTCAAACAATTCCGTCAGCAATGAATTAAAGATTATAAGTTTATCATTGACAGTCTGAGCATTAAAAATAACATTCCAATCGATCTGATTGAGATTATACATAAAATTATCTGTATTAAAATTATTAAAACTTCTTCGCATCACAACTGTAGGTTTCACCTTCGGTGGTCTAATTTTATATGACATGTAAATGAGATCGTGATACGAAAAAGCCTCAGTAGGGAGTTGTCCATGGGTTACAATTCGATCAGGTGACGAAACCATCATCAAATCCAACAAAGATGGCGAGCAATTAGGAGAAAAATGAGTAGCATTTGATGAGAGAATGTTAAGGTTAGTACTTTCGATGATGGATTTTAGTATGTATTTTAGTATGTAGTTTATTTAAGTATGTATTTAAAAAATATATTTACCAGTTCTGTCTACCATAACACAGGTATTAAGTTACCTACTTTAGAGACTGACGACCGTGTATGTAGGTGTCCCATATATTTATCATATTTATTTATTAATTTATTTATAGTATTGCGTAGAAATTAATATTAACATGAAAATATTATCCTTGTCCTTAAAGTTGAATAAAATTATTGATAGTACACTCAAACTTTGCATAAAGATTTCAAGAAAAAGATAAGGAAATAGTAAAGTTTTATGTTTTTATAGATTATAGTAAAACTAGCGGCCTGCCCCTGCTTCGCACGGGTATAAAATATATATTCCATGTCAGTCAGTGTAAAAAAAATGATTAAAATTGATCCAGTTGTTTTGATTTATTCATTACTGCCCGTGGCCGTAGCGTTAAATTTGGAGAAAAACAATTTCCTTTCCCTATACCAAGAAGATTTCCTGCTATCTTTGGAATATCTAAATTCATATAGTACATTATTACTTATTTACTTTTATATTTTCCCTACGTATTTTATTTTTACAATTAATTACAGAATGTCTTTAAACAAACTCTTGAAAGAGCGACATCGCTGCTAAAGTCGAAGTGTTATAGGGCGAAGCGCGGCCTCCTCACGGCATTTTAAATCTGTAATATCTCCGAAAATGTTCACTTAAATTACATGCTGTAAACGGCCATATCGATCTATATTAAATCAACTATTTATTTAAGGTACTTAATTGAATAAGGATTAATGCTGTATTGTATAACAATTGCTTCAAAAATAAGGCATTATTTTTCGTAAAAAGTAAACGACAAAAAATGCTTTAGTGGGTTATCCATAAGCGATAGACATGTACCTTCGCGGACTTTTCTGTACACCTTTTCAATGTGTACAAATACTTGGTACATTATTTTGATAAATCTCGTAGGGTTTAGCCTGCGTTTGCAATTTAAGCGGAAAAAAATGTAATTATTTACAGAAACCTCTAAAATTACAGTATTTCTCTACTCCGTATTGAATGTTATTATACGTACAAACCTTCCTCTGGAATCACTCTATCTATTAAAAAAAACCGCATCAAAATCTGTTGCGTAGTATTAAAGTTTTATGCATACATAGGGAAATATGGACTTTGTTTTATAATATGTATTGATAGTGATTGTTATTTTCCTCGCTAGAGAGCTCCGATCATAAATGCGTCCGATCGCTGCTAAATTCAAATGGTTAAAGGGCGAACCGCTTTTTTTTTTTCGAATTTGACTAATAATGTAAGCCCCAATGGCTTTGACAGCGTCACCGATAAGACGGGCGAGCGCGGAAGCATCGCCGAGAGGCGAACCGCGACCTCCGACGCGCTATTTATAGGCTCGCGGCGCGGCCCCTGCATTTTAAATCTGTAATATCTTCGAAACTTTTTATTTAAATTACATGCTGTAAAGGGTCATATTGATCAATATTAAATAAACAATATATTTAAGGTTCTTAATTGGATAAGGATTAATGCTGTATTGTATGAAAATTGCTTTGAACATAAGGCATCATTTTTCGTAAAAAGTAAATGACAAAAACTGCTATTGTGGGTTATCCATAAGAGATAGACATATACTATCGCAGACTTTTCTGTAGACCTTTTCATGGTGTACAAATACTTAGTACATCATTTTGATAAATCTCGCCTGCGTTTACAATGTAAGCGGAAAAAAATGTAATTATTTACGACATCACGTTAGAAACCTCAAAAATTACAGTATTTCTCTACTCCATATTGAATGTTATTAGACATGTAAACCTTCCTATAAAATAACTCTATCTATTAAAAAAAAAAACCGCATCAAAATCTGTTGCATAGTTTTAAAGATTGAAGCATACATAGGGATATACGGACATAGGGACAGACAGAGAATGCGACTTTGTTTTATACTATGTAGTGATATTATTTATTTTTACAATTGATTAGACAATATCTTTACATACAACATTCATAGCTTTCTTATCATTAGACAATATAAACTTGAAAGAAGGACATTTAGTTGCGCCTCCGGTCGCTGTTAAATTCGAAGTGCTTATAGGTCTAAGCGCGGCCTCCTCGCGAGATTTTAAATCTGTAATATCTCCGAAAATGTTCACTTAAATTACATGCTGTAAACGGAATATTGATCAATATTAAATCAACAATTTATTTAAGGTACTCAATTGGATAAGGATTAATGCTGTATTGTATAAAAATTGTTTTGAACATAAGGCATCATTTTTCGTAAAAAGTAAATGAAAAAAACTGCTATTGTGGGTTATCCATAAGAGATAGATATATACCATCGCGGACTTTCCTGTAGACCTTTTTAAGGTGTACAAATACTTAGTACATCATTTTGATAAATCTCGTAGGGTTTAGCCTGCGTTTGCAATGTAAGCGGAAAAAAATGTAATTATTTACAGAAACCTCAAAAATTACATTATTTGTCTACTTCGTATTGAATGTTATTATACGTACAAACCTTCCTCTGGAATCACTCTATCTATTAAAAAAACCGCATCAAAATCGGTTGCGTAGTTTTAAAGTTTTATGCGTACATACGGAAATATGGACTTTGTTTTATAATATGTAGTGATGTAAAAAAAATAATATGCAACATCCTATTGTAAGTGAAAGTAAATGAAACAAATTGGTGGTGACAAAGTGTTAAGTTTTCAATAATTCTTTAATAAACAACATACACATACACATATATTTATTTTACTTACTAAGTGCTTTTTACTTTATACTACTTATTATAAAGATGGGGCACATTGCGTGCAGCCGAAGTCGCTGGCGCCCACTAGTGTTTTAATAATGCTGTTCGCTCAACGCCAGGCTGAGATCGTATCCATCATCATTAAGATGTCAGATGATCCGGACGGTAATTATAAAAATGGCACGAAATTTAATAACCGGCACAAATATCAATTTGAAATATTTCAACAATTGAAGAGACAATATTTTATGGGTTAGCAGCTATTTTTGTATATTCTACTGTTTATATGTACTCAATTTTATTTATTTAATAAATAATAAATATATGGGACACTTACACACGCGGCCGTCCGTCCCCAAAATAAGTAACTTAATACTTCTATTATGGTAGATAGACAACTGGTGCATATAATGGTGCATAGAAAGAAAGAAAAAACATTTATTTCAACTTCCTGTGCTACACAGCACACTTATACAGTATATACATTATATATATATATATATATATATATATATATATATATATATATATATATATATATATATATATATATATATACATTATATATTTCATAGTATAGAAACTATATATTTTTCAAATACATACTTAAATAAAAATATACTCGAAGAGCAACAAATTCATTCCCGCGGAACTGAAGGCTTATTTTTATTTATTCTTTACATGTATACTTTATATGCTTCTTTTACATGTACCTATATTTTTTATATGTTTACGTACACCTCCTTTTTTGTGATTTTTACCTTGTCCTTGATCTTGGGTTGCTTGGAAGAAATCGCTTTTATCGATAAGTCCGCCCATTGTATGTAATTATTAATTATTATTATTATTAATTATTAATTTGTAATTATTAATCACGTATACAAAAATGTTTTATGTTCAAACTATTTTTCTTTTGTATAATAGGATTATGGTGTACAATAAAGTGTTCTATTCTATTCTTTTCTGTTTTTATTATTTATTACAGATATTCCACAATTTACTTAAACGAAATGTTCTTTGGTAATAACATTAGAATATCGTTAAATATATAAACACTAGCCGAATCAACCCGGATTCGCGCGGTATGCATAATATGTTATGTTCACAGTGAGGCCCACACTAGAATTGAATAGAAATGTTTCTATGTGTTTCTAAGAATAAATCTTTATAAATCTAAAAATCTTTTAGTTCTCATATCCTAATTCCATAGTATGTGACAATTCTCTTAGAAATAGAGCATATATAGATTCATTCATTATTTAGATATTCTCTTAGATAATAGGCATAATAAGCTATTCTTAAAATATAGATATATCACAACGTCGACTTTTCTGTACGCCTTTAAATGGAGGATTTCATAATCATCCAACTCTATGTAGGGTCAGTACAAAATGCTACAAACGTGTTGTTACATATTTCGGCTAGGTATTTTACGGCCTGACGTCAACTTACTTTAATCGCCTTTTGCGACATCTCAGTAAAAAAGAGGGTGGTCTATTCCACTCAGCCACGTGGCGAGTCTTACCCTAGTTGCCTTTGAACACCTTTGTAAGAAATGATAGCGATATATTCTACTCAGCCGGATACCAAACGACGGATCAACTTAACTTAGTCAAATTTTACGATACCTCGGTAAGAAAGAGAGTGGTGTAGTCTATTTAGTTGGATACCACACGGCGTTCTTAATGAAGAATTTATTTATTTATTTAGTTTATTTCAAAGGGGATAAGTTACGTTTTCATAAATAATGTACATCCAACCACTAAAGCGAGAATATTCGCTCGTACGAGCAGATCTTAAATTATTTTCCGACACACGTGCACGTTAAAAACGAAATGAACATTAACGGAAACGACACTCGTATAATGTAGCCTATCGTCACTCGGTACGATCGGATCTCGGTCGGCGGCGGAGTTAATAACGAAAAGATTGCCAAAGTTTCCCTCCCACTTGACGCGGCCGCGCTCAAATATATATTGTCGGTGCCTCGTCAAACAAAGACGTATATCTTTTGTAATAATCTTTTGGGAAATCCAGATTTGTTAAGACGAGTTGTTGATTTTCGCTTTTTTATCTTTATATCTGGTGTGTACTGCGAAACAACTTTATTTAGGAGTAGCAATCGTAATTTACATTTTTGATAACCATAATTTATTAAAGCGGGTCAACCTTAAAAGCTAGACATATGCTGTCGAGGACTTTTATTTAGAACATTGAGAGGGGAACAATTTTGTAATACTATCACCGTTTACTCAGCGCAACGAACGCTTTAAATTTTGTCGTTTTCGTGATATTTTTTATTGCTGCTCCTCTCCTATTCATCTTAGCGTGATATTATATAGCCTATAGCCATTCTTGATAATGGACTATCTTACACTCATATACAAAGCGGTCCAATATTTCCTGGATTAGCGAGTTAAACTGATTCTTGTAGATAGAATCAATTTTGCAATTCAGCTATGAAGTTGACAATTAAACCTTCTCCTTATTTATAATTTTATTATTATTATTAGAAATTAAAAAATAATTTATAGAAGTATTTTGCGAAATTCCATAATCCAAAAGTTGCGATAGAATTATTTCGTTATTATCCGCGTTTATTAAGAAAATTTATGTAACGCCAAACGTAGAATGCAAAAACCGTTCTCATACCTTATATATGCAGGATTAGTTACGGTGCGGAACGATTGTTGAGATTGTCGTAGTAAATGTGTGTAGTGTGTTGTTAGTGGTAGTCTTTTGTGAGAAGTGTGCTACTAACTACAACTAATCCTGCATGTATAAGGTATAAGCACAGTTTTATCTTGCTACACTTAGGTTTTCTTAACAAACGCGGATTATAGCAAAATAATTCTATCATAACTTATGAAAAATAAAAATTATCGTAAGCAAACAGCGTTGTTTAAACGAACAACAAAAACAAAGTGGCAGAGAAAGTTATTACACGGGCGAGCGTTCAAGTAAGCTTTATGTAACATTAATTAATCCTGAAAAGGTCAAGGGGAAAAGTTTTAACGTCAAAGCGGATATCTTCTGGGGCTCATCTGCGAACAATGGCTGACTTACATCCGGGGAATTCTTTATTCAACGAACGCCTAACCCGGATTCGCTTGGCGCTTGGAAATACTCGTCAGAGTTTATATCGACACGTCTTTGTGATATTTTTTTGTTAGAATTTACTAGAATAAGGACCTGTTTTGACAAGTTACCAATAAACTGTCAGTTGGCTTATTCGCAACTTTTCTGACAGGCTTTCTGATAGGCTTATTCAGCACTTAATAAGTTAACAGGTAGGTGTGGCTGTTGTTTTGTTTATCTGCTGTATAGCAAATACCTATTTAAAAAAAACCCGCGATTTTTTTTTAATTTTTTCATTTTTTAGAGACATCTTCTACTTAGTTTTTTTGTCGGTTAACTATCCGACACTTTATCAATCCGACAATTTTATAATTTATATTTTAATTAAAACATACTAACAGCGAAAACATTATTGACTGTTTCAATCAAGATAAAATTCCGAACAGTGACTTAAAACAGATTCAATTCTGAAAGCTAAATTTGTCTTGCAAAATTTCATATACCGAACAATGGGAAGCAATTTGGAATTTTCTAACACTAAAAAGTGTCTGGAACAAGTTGGAAGGAACTTTTACACAACGTAGGTGAGATTTACCACAGAACAGTGCATCGGAACGTATTGTGAGACGCGGCTGATATATCGCCGGGAGGCAGAGATGAATGTGGCCACTTGCTGTGTTTTGTTGTAATGTACGAGATGTAAGCTTTTCACGTCTTTGTTGCATTTGATGTAACAAGACGACAGATCATCATCTTCCTGCCCTTATCTCACTCTAAGTGGGGTCAGTACAACAAATTTAAATTCAAATTCAAAATATTCTTTATTCAAATAAACTTGTAAACAAGTGCTTTTGAATCGTCAACTCTACTCTCCAACATGTTATAAACATGCTGTCACATGATTTGGCTACATAGTTTACGAGTGTTCACTTCCCTGACGTCAACGTACCTTAGTCGCCCTGTGCAATGCTTCGTTAAGAAAGAGGGTGGTCTATTCTACTCAGCCGGAATTTAGCTTGTAGGGGGTTTTGGGAGAGAATAATCGATCTAGCTAGGTTTTATGTATAATCGATTTATCCTTGTTTTTTGGAATTAAAAAATACTAAAATGTATATTGAATATAAAACACTATTTTTGCCATAAACTTTCAAGTCAGCGTGGCTTACTCGGGGCACGGGCAGTCTCGAAATGTAAATACCTAGGATCGATCCCCAAGTACCTAATTATTTATTTCTTTTTTTTTAAGTTTCTTTATTTACTTCCAGGTACTTTAATATGATGTCACTTATAAACGCTGTTAACGGTTGTCAAAGGTAGTATATTAGAATTTAATAAAAGAAGAAACCATACAACTGTATAGAACACTGGAACCTACATTGTTGATGCAGACGAAATCACGGGTCCAGCTAAGTGCTTATAATTATCCAAATTGTACCTCAATTACGCCATCAGTGGCCGTGTTCAGCCAATTTCCAAAGAAAATAACCCGTGTTGATCTTTCGTAGATTACTTTGTTATAAAATTTAAATGAGGCGAGTTCATTTTTATGCTTTGCTCATTTTATACGATGTTACGCTTTTCGCTGAAAATTTTCCAACATCTCTCGCGTATTACAATTTCTTTGTTCATTTTCGTTAGATAATTGAGTACAAATTAATAATTTAATCAAAATGTTTACCACTTATTTATGATTTGAAGAAAGTTTTACACCAACATCATCGTGAGTATTAATAACATGTTTATTTTACATAACACCATATATACAAATATACGTTTATGTGAAGACTTTATTTAAAGTTTTTGACAAAGGAAAACGGGAGTTTTTTATTTTATACTAGCTGTGCTAACAGCTTCATCTGCCTGGAAATCAGTTTTTAACACATTTTTTTACGAATTGAAGTTTTGAAAATATAAGTAGTTATTGTGAGTTAACCATAACAGATAGAGATATGTTGTCCTGGACTTTTTTTGTAGTATCGTTGTAGATCTACAATTCTTTAGTATGTTCCTTTAGAGTATCTCTGCTGGTTGATGCAGCACACTCGTGTGAAGGTGTCAGCAGACGAGTATTTTTTAAACCGCGCGACCTCATCAAAAATACATAAAACCGTAATGTACTTTTAACCTAACCATTTCGGAAGAAGTGAACTATCTTTTAATAAAAATTGTACAAAAATTCGTTCGTTAGATTTTTAAAAAATGATAACATACAGACAGACAGCTTTAGGGGATTTTGTTTTTTAATAAGTGAAGATATAGATAGATGATAGGTCGGTTAATAACAGACTCAGATACAGAGTTTAAAATAAATAAATAAGATCCGGCGAAGATCCATAATACAAAAGTAATAATAAAATTATTTTGCAATAATCTGCTATTAAGTAAAATAGAAAATATATATAATGCTAAATGTACAGTGGACAATGCACATTTAGCATTATACATATATTTTCTATTTTACTTCATCGTGGATTATTGCAAAATAATTTTATTATTACTTTTGAATTATGTTTCAAGTTAAACTATGATGAAGAGAAATAAAGATTGAAACAAATAATTTGTCAAACCGCGTTTAGATTGATTATGATTGCTGATTAAAATTGTAACAGCATCTGCGAACGGAACAACCAGTGCAGCGTTGAAGATGGCCCGAGTCACTTTCACACAGGGACGCCGCGGTGAAATATTATAAAGTTTTTGGAAGCGTCGCTTACTGATACAAACTTTTTAGATAAGTCGAGTAACAAAAAGACAACATCTTTTTCAGAACCTGATTAATAAACTAGAAAATAATATAATATTAGCCACGACGTAGTTCGCGATGACTTCAGCGTTTAAATATCCCCAATTTTATCTTATGCCTTTTTTATCGGTTATAAAATGGGATTTTGAATCCTATATATGTTAGTTTAGTAAATACACCTCAATTGTACCAAATTTCATCAATATTGCATCATCAGATTAACCGTGACAGCGTAAGAGACGGATTGACAGACTTTTAAAATTAGTAAGGATTTATATATCCAAAAAGTACATTGCTATAAATTTACTGGAAAGCTGATTCAGAACAAATAGTTCAAAAAAAATTTTTCGAAAGAAATCCCTTAAATCATAAATTGGAATTTCTCTTCGGCAATACTAAACTTATTTCTAAATCAGCACATAACGGTATTCCATAAAACATAATGTTATGAAAGTAAGCAGAAGAAGGAATTTAGCTGTACATTGTTTAATTTTTTGTACAGCGTTGGTCTCTGAACTTATTGTCATCTTTATATGGTCGTTAATTTACATTGATATCGCGACTTTACATTATAAGGTGAGCGATGATGAAAACATGAAATTGATAACAGAGATGAGAGAAGATTGTGACATAAAGTTCGTATGGTCATGTAATGAAATGGTGTTCAAGCCTTTGGCTGGCTTGGATGGAAGTTGAGGGATAACAATATACAACGATAAAAACTAATAGATACTAGATAAAAAACTTTAAGAAAATTGAATTTTATAACTTGTGGGCGCATAGCGCGGTGAGAACTGAATGACAATTGACAATTAAGAATGCGATAAATGTAATTATACATTCTGTACTAAAAACACCAGCTATTGCTATTATTAGTATTATTGACGAGGCGCTTTCTTGAGCCGCAACAAATGGGATGCCCACATGCCCATGTGGGCGGATATCTGACTAGAGACTTTATGTAGAGTGGGATACATGCTGGAAAATGAAACTAAGAGGCGTCTGAATGTGAGGCGGCAGCACAAGGCGAGAGCATTACGGCGGCGCACCTGAGACATCGTACTGATAAATTAAAATGTTGCGCGGTGGGAATTGCAACGAACAATGAATTGACGGAAGAAATGCGAATGTATTGCAATATACTAAATTATTATGATTGGTCATGAATAATATAGTTCATAATCTTTAAGGTAGCCACAATGCTATCAATAATATGCATTTATTTGTTAATAACTGAAAATAACTAAAGATGTAAATCTAAATGCTAAGAACTACTTGTTGATGAAAATCTAATTTCTTTGGAATTCACAGCTTAATTCCTAAATTTGTTTTGATCAACCAATCCTTGGTTCTTTTCTTTCAATGTCATCATCTTCATCTTCTTGCCCTTATCCCACTCTAAGTGGGGTCGGCACAACATGTCATAAACATCATGTTGTCACATGATTTGGCTACGTATTTTACGACCGGCCGCCTGCCTGACATCAACTTACATTTGTCGTATTTTATGACACCTCGGTAAGAAAGAAGGTGGTCTATTCTACTTGACCGGATACAACAGGGTGAGTCAACTTACCTTATTTGCCTTTTTACGACACCTCGGTAAGAAATGAGGGTAGTCTAATCTACTCAGCCGGATACCACACGGCGGGTCGACTTACCTTAGTTGCCTTTTACGACACCTCGGTAAGAAATGAGGGTGGTACTATTCTATTTCGCCGGATACCACACCAATGTATAGTTGAATATTTCATGTTCCTATTTCTTAGTCTACTTCAACAATATCATGTATAAGGGTGTACCGTTTTTTTGATTGCAAGATGTTCATTAATGGTAAAAATATTCAATACAATATACGAGTATTATCGTAAATCGATAACGCTATTTATTTAACTCCTAAACCTTAAAATCTCTGTCCGATCTCTAAATAACCGTGTCCCCTTATTACTTTATCAACTCCGTAAACTTCCTTCGATAGGATCCCCATTTTCCCTAAATCCTACTTAAGTCGAGCTTTTCATTCTAAATAAAGGTATGTATCTGTTCCAAATCCTTCAAATTTCAAATCCGATATGTTCGAGGTGGGCTTTAAGACAGTTTGATTAGTTTAAAAGTTCACCCCTGTACAAGAATGTGGGGCCGGAGTAAGGGGAGCGATCGGTAAATCTCGGCCGGCTTTGATGCGATAAGGTAAGATTGTGCTGTGCAGCGGGATGGCAAAGAATTTCCTTTATATTACAACATCGATTTGCCCTTTTGCATTTTCTTAGTTGAAAAAGATCTTCATGATTTTGTTTTTGCCGCCGTGTGGTATTCGGCTGAGTAGAATAGACCGACCTCAATTCTAACCGAGGTGTCGTAAAAGGCAAATAAGGTAAGTTGACGTCAGGCAGGCGGACGGTCGTAAAAATGCAGCCAAATCATGTGACTGCATGTTTATGGCATGTTGTGCCGACCCCACTTAGAGTGGGATAAGGGCAGGAGAACGATGACGAGACTAATTATGACAAAGTAAAAAATAATTTAAAATTCAAGAAAATCTATAAATGTATAAAAAAGGGTCACATTACAAACTATTAAGGATATTTTATTGTAACTCCTCTGCTTGCTGTTAGGCTTTTTTTTTCAGTGAATTGAGTGTCATACATTAGAACTATATATTGATACATATGTAGGCAGAACCAATAGAATATTTGATATGAGATAAACTTGCCATTTCTATGACAGCTTATCGATACATATTTTCCGCTTGAGCTGTCTTTATATCGCACTCTAAGTGGATCATTACCCGGCTAATTTGTGCGGCCCTCGTCACGGGCGGCCACTGATCCTGGCTAAGATTTAATTGGCCCATTAGTTGTACATATTTGATGTAATGTAATGTTTGGGACTTTTGAAAATGCGATTTAATCTGTGACATTGTGAGTTGCTTTAATTTTTAGGAATTATATATTTTCGCAAAATATTTTAGTGCGAAATCACGTAATTTACTGCATAGCTTCGACATATATTTTACTAATGCGGTAAGAATATTTTCCAACAGCGATTAACACTGGTAATCGTTCTATATTATGTGAGAATTGCGTTATTTGCAGTACAGCCTGCAGCTCAGGAGTTCATCGTATATTGCTAACACGTTTCTTGTAGCATGACATTTCTTACCGAGGTTGCGTAAAAGGCGACTAAGGTAAGTTGACCTACCGTGTGTTACCCGGTTGAGTAGAATAGAGCACTCCCTTTCTTACCGAAGTGTCGTAAAATACGACCAAGTAAAAGTCAGACAGGCAGCCGCTCGTAAAATACGTAGCTAAATCATCTGACAACAGGTTTATAACATGTTGTACCTACCCCACTTAGAGTGGGATAAGGGCAGGAGGATGATGGTTAGAGGGGCACAGGGGGGCGGTAGAGCGGTTCCGGGAACTTTTGTTCTGGACCTAATCTGCTGCTGGCGAGTTCAGGTGGTTGCGACTTGCCCAAGCCCATCGTCTGCCGCCCTAACTGGGGACCTTCGGACATTCCGAGCGGGGTATATCGGACGCCTGGCTTACAGGTCCCCGAGGCGGTCGGTGCATCTGGTGCTCCCGATGCATCGGTTAGCGGAGGGGGGCTTCACTTTCGAGGGGCCCCTACCCGGAGGGGGTGTTCTCTGGGATCAGAGCTGTTGGCGGGATGGGGGCAATATGTACAATGATACCCTGTCCTTGCCATCGGCAGCGTGGTGGAGCACACAGGTCGTTTTAGTCGGTGCGAGTCCGACATAACCGCCGCCTGTAGCCGTCGGGCGGCGGTACCCATAAGCGATTTTTTCCTGTATAAAAAAAAAGTAAATATTAACTTTTATTGTCGTTTCTTTGGTTTACAGAGCAACAAAATTTTATTTTGCCGTTCCCAAAATTTACTGTTATTTGTCTTATATACATAATTATACTAAATATTTTGATGTATTAACGTTTATGCAGTCAGTGATTTTAATGATTGTGTATCGATACAACTTTGATAAATTCCTGCGTTCGATCCCACGTGAACAATGGCGGCTATGATTAATGCGGTCGGGCGTTGCGGGAACCTTCGGGAACATCACAATGGCTGCTATGATCCGGAAGTGGCCAAAATTGGATGTGTCAACCGTTACAAAGCGAGCCATCGATCGCACTCGCAGTTTTGTTACTACTGCCACTATAGACTGCTGCGGGGTTTCGTACAACCTGTAATATATCTGACGTGTGAGGGAATGATCGATTTAGTTTGCCTACTTAATTTCGGACAACTCAGTTCACCAAACAAATTAACTAGGCTTAGGCGCGTTAGTGCGTGACATACGTCATGTTCAGTAGCTGCGACTTTTTTTGCCCTTATGTAAATGTTTAGGTATCCTTAGTAATAATCAATATGTTTTTGCTGCTTCGTAAAAGAAAAATGATTTTTTTATTTTCATTGAATAGTACGGGACTATTCACTTTACTTGTCTTAACATTATTAGCAGATCTCTACGAGATAAACTTAAAGATTCTCTTGCCTTTATCTTATTCTAAGTGGGTCCGCACAACATTATTATGTAATATCCTCATGTATTAACTATGTTGACCTGCCTGACGCCAACTTACATTAGTAAGTGCTATTTACGACACCTCGGTAAGAAATGAGGTTGGTCTATTCTAGTCAGCCGGACACCACACGGCGGTTCAACTTTCCTTAGTTGTCTTTTGCAACACCTCGCTAAGAAATTAAGGTGGTCTATTCTACTCATAAACACCACACGTCGTATTAACTTACTTTACTTGCCTTTTACGATACCTCGGTAAGAATTAAGGGTGGTCTATTCTTCTCAACCGGATACCATATGACGAGTCGACTTATTTTAGTCACCTTTTTTGTACGACACCTCAGTAAAAGATGAGGGTGGTCTATTCTACGAGCGCCTATTAGTCATGCCTCATAATAATCAAATGTTGAATTGTCTTTTTATTGATATAAGTCTCACATTCTTAGTTTAATAATATCCTGCTAACCCTAATGGTTAATTGAATCAGTGAGCGCACATTAGCCGAACCAAAAGCCGTTTAATTTCGCTCCATAGTTTGGGATCACGGTAATCCATTGTTCCCAATTAACATTACTGCTATGTAATAACGATCCGGGTTTATACTCATTTGATCCGAATCACTGAGCCATGGGTTTAACTTTCATGAGATAGAACAATAAGATCTCCTTGTTGGGGAACCAGCATATTACTATAACTCTGCTGGGCAAAACTTCTCTCTGACGAGAATTATTTGAGCTTAGTCCCACCAATAATGGAAATCAGTAGATACTACATATCTCAAGATATTATATTACATGTTTTCCTTCACCAATAAGTGCATGATGAATACTAAATATCAATTAAATATTTGTGTGCTTATTCAATTTTACTTTTATCTGTTTCAAAAGAAGATTAAAGCCTAAACCCACTACGATTCTGTATTTTGGACTGTTAATAGTATCACAGAATTTCTTACGAAATATGCAGGTTATCTCTCGAACTTTTACTTTGTCGAAAAGCGTATAACGAATTGTAAATGTCAATTGAACGTTTAAGTTTTTAAAGAACAACAACACAAAACAGTGTAGCCAGATTCTGACATCATGAGATATGGAATCAATAACTTATTACATATCTTTAATATTTCATTGATTTAATCTTGTATATACATATTGTTCTGAATTTTGAAAAAGGCTCAAACAATTTTCATGAATCGAACGATCTAGCTAGGTTTTATTAAGAAAAAATGTGGTTTAAAACCTGTTTCGGACATTGAAAAAACTGCCATAATTTTGAGAAAGCAAAGGATAATTACACTGTCAATTGCAAGTCATGATAGCTCAATTGGGTAACAGGCGGTGTCGAATTCAAAATACTAGGATCGATCCCAGATAATCTATTTTTGTATATTGCATTTTTTTTATTTATGAAAAAAATGACTGAGCAACGCAGTCAGGTACTCTGCATTAATTGTCTAGGTCCTTGTCTGCCCACTTTGAGTATTGGAATATACATATACGCACTGTTATAAACAAACAAACAACTTACACCATTTCGATTTACCTTCAGCGCAGTTAACACAAGTTTACTGGCGATTCGCATGCTCCAACATTCGAAATTTCGGTCTGTACACGAAGTTACTTCATGTTTTAACTTTGAAAATTTACTAGTCTTTGTGAATGGATTTGTCCTAGGTAACTTTTCAATTTTCGACAGGAGTCATCTTATAGTTTGATAAATCTTTCTTTTTCTATCATTATTGTAGTACTTCCCTGTACTTACTACTCGCTAGTGTAATGTTTTCTCTCCCACGTCCAATAAACAAGTAACAACCGTTTTCGCTTGTGTTACGAACATTTCCTCCTCACTGTCTCACTCCGTGTGTCCCAGAGACACCATTATATCTTTCTATTATACCATAGACAAGTAACACCATAGATAGTCAACGCATATATCATAGATAAGGAATACAGTAGATACTCAAACACTACAATTGTCTTTACAGTTTTTGCAGCATATCTTTGGTTAAGCACTTTTTGTGGATTAAAATATAAAGGATTATAAGATAACTTTGAAAATTTACTGCTGTAACTTTGGAAATTTAAAGCTGTGGTAGCCCAGCGGTAACACCGTGTGACTCTTTCGAGGAGGTCGCGGGTTCAAACCCGGGCAGTCACCAATGAGTTTTCTGTTAAAACTTATGTGGCTAATTGATAATTGCAATTTACCACACGCTTTTTGGTGAAGGAAAATATCGTGAGGAAACCTGCATATCTCTAGAGAATTCCTGAGATATGTGTAACCTACCAATCCGCATTGGAGTAGCGTCGTAGGTCTTAGCTCCAATCCTTCTCTCAAAAAAACGGAGAAAAGAGGCCTATTCTCAGCAATGGAATAGTAACAGGCCGCTAATTACTTACTTATAAGATAACTGGAGATATACTGCTCCTATTCTGCGTTAAACATAAATTGTTTGAGTTTTAGTGTATGATTCTATAATAAAATTAAAACGCAACTGTAGCAAAACATCGAGCTGCGGACAAAGCGAGCTTTTAAACTAAAATAGCAATTAACCCGCTCCTTAGAGCTAACAATAGTTGGCGAATAGTTTCCGGGCCTTTGTTGGCGGTAATAATTTTTTGACGTTTACTCACTTAAATTCCGTTGCTCTTTACGGGCCCATTATAGACAAAACGTTTTATATTAAAATTCAAATTCAAAATATTCTTTATTCAAATAAACTTGTAAACAAGTGCTTTTGAATCGTCAACTCTACTGCTGGTTCGGAAAGCTGTTCCTACCGAGAAGAGCCAGCAAGAAACTCGGCGGTTGCTCTTTTAAAAATATAATTCTTAATACTATTTACATTAAGTCGTTACTGTCTTGTACAGGTTCAAAGAGAGCTATATCCACACATTCTTATCTTCTAAATAATCTTCAAGAGTATAGTAGGCTTTCTGTATCAGCCTCTTTTTAACAGTGTTTTTAAACTGCTGTAATGGCAATGCTGAAATTGATTGCGGTTGAAATTGATTGATTGATTGATATAATCCAAACTAATATTATGAATTGGAAAGTCGGTTCATTTGGTACAATTAAAGCGAATATATCGAGCTAATATATAGCATTGAAAAATAACGTTTTACCTACAGAAATAAAAGAAAGACAATAAGGTAAGTGCACTAGTAATTGACCATTTATTAGTAGTTGACCGTTTTGTAGAAAATTTTAAATAATAAGCGATTTGTTTGTTGCAGATAAAAAATATTAATTAATAATATTAAATTTTAAATATCAAACGGTTTTGGCCAGTTATTAATAGATGGCAACAGGTAATTACAAATTTATTTTTTTACAATTATTAGCTACAACAAACCAAAATCTTATTATTTACAATTTAAATATAGTACATAATTGAGGTAATTTTAACAGTAAAGTGGATACGAAAGGAGTACCACACATTACTACCAGATTTTACCACACTACACACATTTTAGGCTGCAGGCAAGATCTTGGTCAACCGCGTCTTTTTTGTGTACAAAAAGATAAATTACTATAAGCCAGCATGACCACTTGGCAGCTATTTTGAACAACCCTAAGCAAATAACGACTAAATAAAAACTAGGTGTAATGTTTTTGGGTGGATATCAGACACAGATTGACTTGTATTAATTATATTTTTATTGTTGTAACTTATAATAGCACATGACGCCGACATGACATGGATGGGAAAGACAATAGACAATGATCATAGATAATAATTATAGATGACAATTATGCCACAGACTACATACTCATAACACTAGGTAAAAGCGATGAAAACATTACAAGTCACGGTATAAAAGTAGTCGTGTAATAAAACCGCTGATTGCTGGCCTGTTACTGCAGTAATGGCGACGTCTCGCACGCACTGTTTACAGACATGTTACGTTTTAAAAAACGAGCAGTTTAATTATTTCACTATAGCTAAGCTGTTATAGCCCAGCGGATGGTGCGACTCTTTCAAAAGAGTCCCGAGTTCAAATCCCGGCAGGCACCAATGAGTTTTTCTATTATAACTTATGTGTCTAATTGATAATTACAATTTATCACACGCTTTTCGGCGAAGGAAAACATCGTGAGGAAACCTGCATATCTCTAGAGAATTCTGGAGATATGTATAACCTACCAATCTGCATTGGAGCAGTGTAGTAGGTCTTAGCTCTAAACCTTCTCAAAAACGGAGAGAAGAGGCCTATTGGGAGAGTAACGCCTGTTACTCTCCCACTGCTGGGAGAGTAACGCTACTACTACGCTACTACTTTACTATAGTTACGACTTTTTTCGCGTCAAATTATCTATTCTAACACTAAATTTTGCTTGCATGATCTAGTCCAAAGTCTGACTGTCTCTTACAAATTCGTACTTAATCTGATGGAGCAATATTGATGAAATTTGGTACAATTTAAAGTTAAGCACCTGTTTAACATGTAAGATAAATAAATCCCTGTTGTTCTTTCGGAAACTGAAAAAAACTCAGAACGTATAAGAAGGCATTTTAACAGTAAAGTTGACGAGAATAAATTTGCGGTTTCAACTACTTTGTAAGGAGTTGATAAATAAATCAATAAGAACATGAGTTTTAAGAGAAAAAAATCATTATTGTCTGCCCGGGGTTTGAATTTGTTACCCTTGGGAGTAATCCAATGTCTCCGTTCGTCTATATTACTAGCTATGATATTGGCTAGCTTATGATATTACATATAAGTAAATTACGCTGTGCGGTATCCGCCTGAATAGAATAGTACCACCCTCTTTTCTTACCGAGGTGTCGTAAAAGGCGACTAAGGTAAGTCGAACCGCCGTGTGGTATCCGGCTGAATAGAATAGTACCACCCTCTTTTCTTACCGAGGTGTCGTAAAAGGCGACTAAGGTAAGTCGAACCGCCGTGTGGTATCCGGCTGAATAGAATAGTACCACCCTCTTTTCTTACCGAGGTGTCGTAAAAGGCGACTAAGGTAAGTCGAACCGCCGTGTGGTATACACCTGAGTAGAGTAGACCACCCTCATTTCTTACTGAGGTGTCGAAAAGGCGACTAAGGTAAGTTGACTCACCGTGTGGTATCCGGTTAGGTAGAATAGACCACCCTCATTCTTATCGAGGTGTTGACGTCAGGCTGGCGGCCGGTCGTAAAATGCGTAGCCAAATCATGTGACAACATGTTTAATGTTTATAATAATGTTGTGCCGACCCCACTTAGAGTGGGATTAGGGCAGGAAGATGATGATTAGATATAAGTAAATAAAGTCAATATTGGTAAATGTTGTAAATCTTTGAAATTCGTTTATCACGTTGTACAAACGCGGCGTTCAGTCGGTCCGTGCGTCCTCGTCGGTGGAGCGCGAAACAAGCGTGTACCGCGGCGCCGCCTGCAAAAACACGATTGGCATTCCACAAAGCGGACATTTGCATACCGGATTGCGCCGCGTGCTTCAATAACATAATATTTTTGTTACCAACTGAAACTATTCGGTTTAACGAACTAATTGACATGAAATACAATTTATATATGTATTTGAATACATTATTGACACCGGAACCAGTTATTATTTTGTAGCTAGTCCTAACATATTATTTATTTGGAAATCCAGTAGTTGCTACATATAAAACTTAAGTATAATAAAAACACACAAAAAAAAAATTTAACATGTACAACTAATGAAGGTGTCACGGCATGCACCAAAAAATTATTAAACAATTTACATAAAAATATAAGCAAATGATGTTAATAGGTAAATAAAAACAATAATATTTTCTGTAAACGAGACAAATAAAGAAAAAAATAAAAATTCTAAGATAATATCGATAGCATCAAATTAATCTCCTCTTAACAATCTTACCGTCTTTTTTTTAATTTCGTAAAGCAAAAGTAATGAGAATATTATTTTGCTATAATTGCGGATTATAGCAAAATAATATTCTCATTACTTTTGTATTATAGACCTCCGCAAAGTAACGCCTATTTCTATACATTAATTTCGTAAAGTGTCATTTAATGACACTTCCACTTCTCTGCAGATGGAATTAAATAATTTAGGCAACCTAAACAAAACTATTTATAAAGCTGAGGCCATCACCACGATCTGTCCGTTCGTGTCAAACTCCAAAACTACTGAACGAAATTTTTACCAGAAAACAAAATTCTCAAGAAATGTTTTAATAAGTATTATTTGTTAAGGTTTTTCATACGATCATCATTTTATAACATATTTGTTGTATAAATTGTTACAGAAGTGTCTCCCAAACACCAGCGATGTCATACCAAAAAGTTTTGTGGAGTGGGTACCTGGTAGGTACTCTCTCCGATTCTCCTAAATTACAAAAAAATCAAATGATTTCTGAGACAGGTAGAGCCAGTCTAATTCTCACACCTCCGTCCGAGAAGAGAGAATTTATTATAATATTAATTTTATTATAATATAGAATTTAGAGCAAGGGTCCTCCTCTCTAACTTCTCTCTTCAACTGATCATCCACCTCAGATTCCTCTCTTACAAAAAAATTATAAATGATTTCTGAGACAGGTAGAGCTAGTCTAATCCCCTCCCCCCCTTGCTATATATCTCTCTCTTCAAGTAGACGTGCACTGTTGAATAGAGATCTTCTCAAGATTTTTTTTTATTTTGTTGACATTATATGATTATGTATTTAAAAAATCAAATTATTTCTGAAACAGGAAGAGCTAGTCTAATTCTATCCCCCCTCCCCCTCCATTGCTCTATTTCTCTATCTTCAACCAATAGACGTCCACTGTTGGAAAGAGGAAGAATCTTCTTATTTTGTTGACATAATATAATAATTGTTTCTTCATAAAGCTATGTGTAATATCAAATAAGGCATTGAGAAATTCATAAGAAAAAGTACCATATTTCTTTATTGAAACTTAACGATCAAATATCCAGCGAGGGGGACATCCAAAAAATACTTAGCTAAGTAATCTGCGAGATAATGAGTGGGAGGGGCTGGTAGGGGGGACAAGTTGCAATTAAATCATTGCGGAGAGCTCGCTCATAATTTCGTTTTGATGGAGCGAGTCCGGCAGGTATTTCGGAGTGAGCTCGTTTGTTTTAATTAGATTTCTCGCGAAACGTTTATCTCTTTGAAAGTAGGTATTTTTACAACTGTGAAGACATGACTGGCTCGTTAGCGCAGTGGGTAGTGACCCTGCCTTCAGCTCCGCGGGTCGTGGGTTCGATTCCCGCCGATGGCCAACATTTTCTAACAAACATTTGTTGGTTCTTCGAGCTTGGGTGTATATTTGTATTTAAGAATGTATTTAAAATTATATTAGTATATATTCACCAGTTGTCTGCCACCCATAGCACAAGTATTAAGTTACTTTGGGAGCGGACGACCGTGTGTGTGTCTCATATATTTATTATTTATTTATTTAAATATCGTACCGTACACTATATAAGTCTACGCCGTGTGGTATCCGGCTGAATAGAAAAGTAACACCCTCATTTCTTAACGAGGTGTCGTAAAAGACGATAAAGGTAAGTTGCCGTCAGGCAAGCGGCCGCTCGTAAAATACGTAACCAAGTCATGTGAAAACATGTTTGCAACATTTTGTGCCGACCCCACTTAGAATGAGATAAGGGCAGGAGGATGATGACTGTAGACTATATAAGTCTGTATGTCTGATTGTCCATTACACTTTCAAGACTAATCCGTTACAATATTGATGAATTCTTTTTATAACTGAAGTTAATGGGCTGAATATAGGTATAGGTTAAATAAAATCCCACCCAAACAAAAACCACTTGACAGCGAATCTGGAAGGATTTATAAGATAAGAAAGGTTAATCTTTGAAGCGAGATATAATGCTTTTGAGTTCCAACATAAAAAAAAACATTAAAGCTCAAACAATAAAAGACGATTATCATGAAGTTCTCATTTCAGAGAGATTAATCTCGTCCCACGCATACTAATTCATGCATCGTAGTCATAACCCCGTTATTTACGAGCTTTCCCACCACTCCCCCTTTCCCTACCCAAATTTATAAGATGTTTGTCACGGACGGACTAAGTGTAATATTATTACTTGCAATAAATATATTTCGCAGCGCGTGGCGCCGCGCCAAACTTTTTCGCAACTTCCTTATCGCATAAATAGTTCGTGGCTCGCGAATTGTACTGTGAAAGTTATATCCGTACTCATATAAATACGGAAGTCTGTCTGTGTATATGTCTGCTTTTTTGTGTTTTAAAGGCCAATCCACTGAGCCAATATGGCAACTTCTAATTATTAAACTTTACCAAACTAACATTGATATTATAATAATAGTCCTCCGCCGCGTCTGTCTGTCTGTTTATTCACTATAATCTCACAAACTATTGAACTAATTCTCAAGCAGTCTTTATGAATAGATGGAGTAATATATGAGGAAAGTTTTATTGTACAATTTTTTAAAGTCTGGTGTAAACCCGGCGTGTGAATCTGTCATCTAAAGCGCTGTCCAATTCGTTTGTTATAATACAAAAACAATGTATAAGATTGTTACTCTATCATTTACCTCATGAAAACTACGCAATGATACTAGTAAAATTATATTTTAACTATAACGCGTCAAATAATTGGTCAAATACAAATAAGTAATTGGAAAGCTATTTACACAGAGTCTTTTTCAACTTAAATGTTAAGCATTTTCTGGCAAATATTTGAGAAGTTCTCAATATTAATTCTAATAAGAGAGTTGATATCGCAACTCAGAACCGGATCTGCTAGTACATACAATCAAAAATGGTTTTCTCTAAAAGTGACGTCTTGTTAGTTATTGTAAGCACTCTGCATATTGCTTGAAAAACGTTAAAGTCTTACTGTGTAGTTCCAAATGCGCCAGTCGTAGCGTCTCACGTGCTGTGACAAATAGCCATACACAAGAATTAAATGAAATATTGCGCTCTCACTCAAAACATTCCGCTTTGTTCCGTCGACTGAATTTGTATGCATCATTTCCACGTTTCTCGCTCCGATATTATGAATTTTCATAAGTTCCAAGTCATTTGGACAACTCTAAAATATTAATGGCCGCTTTTAGCGAGACTATTCGCTATTGCGAAATTTGTCTCCATAGTACAGAAGTTACAATAAAATTATTGTGCTGTAATCCACGTTTGTTAAGAGAATCTGTGTAATGCTAAGTGTATGAAGCAGGCAACATTCACATATATACATGCAAGATAGGTCACCGTCAACAAACGAACGTCACCACCACCAATACTCCACACAAGCACTACACACACTCACTACCGCAATCTCTACGATAATTTTTCCCGGAAACTAAAGCATCACAAGGTTTTATGCCAAAATCGATATAGCAAAAATGATCTTTTATTGTACCATTGTCTTCAAATCTTTCCATAAATGCAAAATTTATAATCTGATAAGCCAGTCCCGTCTTGGGAATTTAGCGTTAGCTCGGTATATAAGACAGACTTTCACATTTTCACAATTTACAACTTTAAAAGCTTCTGAGTTGAATTTCCTTCTCTTTAGAGGAGAGGACCTTGACCAGTAGTTTACCATCTAATTTCCTTACTATATTCCTTTAATGCAAAGAAAATTTATTTAAAAAGTTATCTTTAAAAATTATTAAAATCGTCAAATATGTTGTCGAGTACTATCTTCACTGCATAACGACTTATTCCACGGACTATGTGACTCAGCATCTTGTAAAGCTTTCAAAACACATCTCATATATGACAATCTTTATCAGCCTCGACTCTACATCTCAGCAACAAAGTCGAGTTTTGGATAATCGATGAGCAAAATTACGATATACGACCCAGTTAAAAACGAAGCGACCCGAAAACATGCAAAGTAGGGAATTTCTCAAAATTCAAACATGGCGGCCTGAGATATCCGATCTTGGCGTTTCCTTTGAGATCACATATGTACAGAGTAAAATGTTAAAAAGAAAACATTGTTTAAACCGAGACGATTTTTTGTTATCTATCGGTTCAGTTAAGAGCTAATACGTTAAACTGAATGCAAATTAATTAAAAAGCTTTTAAAGTCACCATAAAGAACATTTCCACCGCTTCCATCGAAACTTTTCCAACTAATAGAAAAGTTACTGAAATTATTTCGAACATAAAAGCGATTGATTTCATATTTTTACGGCTCGAGTTTGCTGAATAAGGAATAAAAACTCGATCGCTGCTCCGGCTGCAGACGAAAGCCGGTTTATGTTGAATAGTTCAACTGCACTTTACAATCACCTAAGCAATTATAACTATTGCGAAGTCTGCTACTCTCCGCTTCATTTTGAGATCAACTTGTAATACCGCGGCTAAGGAGTTAACTAAATTACATTCAAAGAAATTTTCACATTTAAAAGCAATTTTCCTTTTATCCAGTTCTTTAAAAATAAACCGACACGTTTATGGCTACCGATAATAATCGTAACAGGTTAATAATAGACTGATAAAGATCTTATTTGCATACGTTTACGATAAAAGAGTATTTACACATCTAGATTGCTTGATGGAATAGATTTAGCTTTGCCATTACAGCAATATAAAAAAAACTGTTTAAAGTAGGCTGATACAAAACGCCTATTATACTGTTGCTTGTTGCTGTTATTTAGATGATAAGAATTTGTGGATATAACCACTGTCCGACCCTGTACAAGATAGTAATGACTTAATGTAACTAGTTATAAGTATTAGTTTGAACAGAGCAACCGCCGAGTTTCTTGCTGGCTCTTCTCGGTAGGAACAGCTTTCCGAACCAGCGGTAGAGTTGACGATTCAACTGCACTTGTTTACAAGTTTATTTGAATAAAGAACATTTTGAATTTGAATTTGAATTGATCTTATACTTCTTGTAAACAATTCGTCAAATACAAAACAATACGTCCGGGCTTATTTAGGGTGTAACTGTAACATTGAAAATTAATCTTTAATGTTTCTATTACAAAATTTAAAGAAACTAGATGACAAAAATTTCACAAGTAGATAAGAATCGTGTTGGGCGAAAACTTACATAGAGTTTATTTCAAAAATACAGCTTTTGAAAAATTCCGTAAAGCTCTGAAATGTACAAAATTCAAAGTATTTCAAAGCTGGAGTTATCTGGCTCATTCCGGCGCACTGCTTGCTGCGGAGGGTTTAAATCTTTGAGTCTGTCATCTTTGCCGCTTTGAAACTGCACGAGTTTGTATACATGGTTAAAACCCGCGACTTCGTGTGAACAAAAGTGATGAAATATTCTAATGCGTTATTTCTGGGTCGCGATAGAAACAAACCATGTGGTATTCGGCTGAGTAGAATAGACCACTCTCATTTCTTAACGAGGTGTCGTTAAAGACGACTAAGGTAAGTCGACCCACCGTGTGGTATCCGGCTGAGTAGAATAGACCACCCTCATTTCTTTTTTTGATGTCGTAAAAGGCGATTAAAGTAAGTTGACCCACTCTGTGGTATCCGGCTGAATAGAATAGACCACCCTCATTTCTAACCGATGTGTCGTAAAACGCAACTAAAGTAAGTTGACTTACCCTGTGGTATCTGGCTGAGTAGAATAGACCACCCTCATTTCTTGCCGAGGTATATCGTAAAGGCGACTAAGGTAAGTTGACCCGCCGCGTGGTATTCGATTAAGTAGAATAGATCACACTCTTTCTTACTAAGGTAAGTTGATAGTTAGCCAAATCATGTGACTACATGTTTAAAGTCAAAGTAAAAAGTAAGTAACTTTATACTTGTGTTATGGGTGAGGTACAACTGGTGAATATATACAAATATAAATGTTAATACATACTTAAATGGAAATATACGCCCAGGCTCGAAGAACCAAAAAATGTTTATTGAAGAACCAAATAATGTTGGCTCTCGGCGGGAATCGAACCCGCGGCTCGCTGAGATGAAGGCAGGGTCATTGTCCACTGCGACAACGGGCCATTCAATCAATTATAATAAGTGTAATTTACGAAGTCGCATTGCTTTGCCGGCTTTCACTTTCCTCTCTAAAAAAAAATGCCCTTTGCCCAATGGGATACTGACAGGCCAATCAAAGACAACCAGTTAAGTCCACAGAGCACTCGTATCCCTGTTAGAAAGCTTTCAGCTTATTAACCTATTTAAAACGGCAAAACATTTCATCCCGATCCCGCGTTTTAAACCTCGCAGCGAGCCCGCGCCACAAACAGACTCGCTGATGTATTATCATGAATATTTCATAAGTCCGCTCTACAATGTTTCAAACTAGCTCAGTATACATGCTCTAATGTTATTGCCATATACATACAAGTACTATTATTTTTACAATACACATCATTTTTGGAAATATTATAGCTCGCTTAGACCCTGTACAAGACAGTAATGACTAAATGTAACTAGTCATAAAAATTATATTTTTAAAAGAGCAACCGCCGAGTTTCTTGCTGGCTCTTCTCGGTAGGAACAGCTTTCCGAACCAGCAGTAGAGTTGACGATTCAAAAGCACTTGTTTACAAGTTTATTTGAATAAAGAATATTTTGAATTTTATATTTAAATCAGTAATTTCTAGCGCTTAAATTAGTCAAATAATTTAGTGTTTAGTGGCATCGTAATTTGGGTATAAAGCGAGTAAGATAGATGCTTTAAATTGCACGACTCGATTTTATGTTCCCTTTCCTTTGATATGTTTATATTTAATGTTAAAATTGAAAATATCAATATAATATAATAAACAAAAGATCAACTGCACAAAAAATACGTGTTGTTTTGTTTATTTAATATATTTAAATATAAAAATTTCTATTCAAGCTTAGATACTGACTTAGCATATACCATTTTCAAAAATCGCAATTTTTCTTTAGAAACAGAAAAAATCCATATGATTGGATTTTTTCTGTTATATCCTATTATATTCTACTAATCTATTAATATTATAAATACGAAAGTTTGTGAGTATGGATGTATATTTGTTACTCTTTCACGGCCGAACCGATATCGATGAATTTTGCCACAATTATTCCCTATACCAACACCGGGGTAACATATAGGCTATATCAATCCTGTTAATTCAACAGGAATAGATTGACATTGAAAAGTGTCATCTATAATCACGCGACAACTGTCCATGCAATCGAAATTGCGGGTAAAAGCTAGTTATACATAACTAGTAATATCTCGCGGTTTCTTCTACCGATCTTACGTCAGTGGAAAGTCTGCTATGTCGGACTATAGATTTCTTGATGTTAAATTTTTATTATATCAATATATAAAAGTTTCCACAGCGCATGCGATGACAGATTTTTATAACTAATTTTTTATACCTTATTACATTTTTATTACGGATCCCGATTTTTAATAATATATCCTTTGTTGCTCAATAAAGATGCAGCTTTCTAATGGTGAAAGAATTTTTGAAATCGGTCCAGGAGTTTTTGTGTGAAAACATTACAAACATACGTACAATTTTTTCCTCTTTGTAATATTAGTATAGATGTATGCTTATTATTTAGTTTGACGCCAATGAACTCTACTACGTATTAAAAACTAACATATTTTAAAACTTTTTAGCCAGCTCTGTCTGCGAACTTAATTCTTTAAAATGAATTAAAAGTAGCGAGCGAGTGCTGCGAGTGAACTGGGGCGATATTTTTTTAATTAAACATCAACGCATCTTGATGCCTCTCAGCCTCCGCGCAGCATCCGGCGGAATATACCCTTTTTTTTATTTTAAATCATATTGCGGATATCTTAAATTAATTCAAATGGAATTTTTGAAGCGTACATTTCGAGTTTTTTTCGAATAAGGGAAACGACAGCCGCGTTCTGTAAAATATGGAAATTGTCGGGGGAAGCTATCGAAACAAAACAAATTATGTACAATTACATGTCATACAGGTATTACAGGTGAAATTGTATATTGCTGTAACGTAAAGTAATAATGATCTATTGCTATCGCACTTCTGGGCATAGATCTTCTCTCTCCTTTTAAACTAAAGTGTTGGTACTTACATCACTGTTTGAATATGGATTATTAGGTAACGCACATCCCAGGTCAAAGATACGCATTTAACCTCACCATGTTCTCCTTCACTGAAGAGTGTAATAAATTGCAAATATTAATTAGAAAAATAAATTTTTCAAAGAAATATTAGAAATTAGAAATTATTTATTTTGCTCGACATAGTTTTGATATACATTATTTAACAAAAGCTTATGATTAATATCTTGATTATACTAAATGTCACCGCAACCAAACTAAGCCTAGCTTGTATATTAATTGATCTCTGTGTTGGATTTGAACCCGTGACCTTTCGTAAGGAGTCACGCAGTCTCACCGTTAACTATATTGCTTTTTCTATCATCAGAATACGTTAACGTTAGGTAAAATCTAAACGCAACTCCATCCACTGAGTAATCCCGGTCTGTCGTTAGGCGAAGGTCATCGGTCATAGCGGGAGGCTGGAGCCGGCAGTCTCCTCAATCGGTCCATCACAAAAACTGTAAGTTGCCGAGTGTCGCCGACGGCCCCGGCCATAAATCCCTGCAGTGCGTAGGTAACCGCCATAAATTCCGTAAGTACCGCCCGCCTCACTCAGGAAGCACCATGGTACAAGTCATAAGTGCGTGGAGATCCTCTAAAGAGATCTTTGGCCAACAGTAGACATCCATCGGTTGACAAAGAAGAAGAAGAGATATTTAATAGGATGAAACTTTAGCATCCTTCCTCTTCGAGACACGGTCGCCAAAAAACTTCATTTTATATTCATCACACTTTTGAACTCTACTTCATCTGCTCCTTCTTAAGCCGATGGACGTCTACTGCTGGACATAGGTCTCCTTAATTGATCTCCACGATTGTGTGCCACTTGGACTCAGTACATCCCCCAGACATTTTAAGGTCTTCAATCCACTATTTGAGGGTTTACGAGACCCTAAAGCCCGTCGGTTCTACGTACTACCTGCCTCACACAATGCCACTTCAGCTTCGCGGTACACAATGAGCTATGTCGGTTGCTCTGGTACTTCTACGGATCTCTTCATTCCTGATCTCATCGCGTAGAGATACACTAAGCACAGCTCGCTCCATCACCCACTGTGACTAGTGACTAGTGCTGATTTGCAAAATTACTCTTAACGAAGAGATCCAGGAAGAAAAATATTTCTCAATCTCGTATATTTCGCTAAACGCTTCCAACTTAACAACCACTTAGAAAACTCAGGCGAGAATAAAGATAACGGTTGAAAGATTCGAAGGCTTCAGCAGACATGTGTTCCTGATGGTCCTCAGGGTGGCTGATGGCAGTGATATCATATGCAGGACTCCAGGGTCTGCTCATGTCGTTTAGCGCGTTAGGCGGACCGTACTTGGCAACACCGGAAATATATTCTCCGTAAATCCTTATTATATGTACATATATTTGAGGCATTTATCCTTTATGTTAAATCATCTAACGTAAATCTAAGTGCATAAATCGTTTGTGGGTTTGGGTATAAGATTCTATACTAAAATTCCGCAATCAATTTTAGCCTTGCCATTACAGCAGTTTAAAAACACTGTTAAAAAGAGGCTGATTCAGGAAGCCTTCTATACTGTTGAGGATTACTAAGAAGATAAGAATGTGTGATATAGCTCGGTTAGACCCAGTACAGGACTGTAAAATAGTCACTTTTTGCGCTATTGCACACAAACATGAAAATTTATAATTATTAAAAATTTCACGCTTCAGAACTATTACTTTATATTTATTTTACATTTAAAAGTTGTCAGTAAAATTAACTTCTATCCATAATTAAATGAAACAGCAATCGCAGGCACGCATTTTCGCCGCGCGGTGGCTACACTTCCTCTTTTAAGCCACGCCGATGGTCTACTCTCCCTCCGTCCTACGAATTTTCCATCAGGTTGCGTGTCCTGACGCGAGCTTAATATTTTATTTTTTATTTCATTTTATCAGTTTAATATGTTTTACCCATCACAAACAGTGCACAACGCCGCGAAAGAAGTTTTCACTTTCAAATTCTTCTAAAATAAAACATTATGTTCCTATCTTTGACCAGCTCTTCTAAGAAAAATCAAAACGAGTAAAAAAGAAAACTCTATTGATACATTCGGTCCCACGTACAGCGTTTATCCAGAAAATGAAATCGGTACCTTTTCCCGTCGCAGCCAATACCCACATACTTGTGTCAATCGGCCTACGTCAAGTTGTTACGAGCTTTAATAAGCTCCTCAACCTGAAATCAACATTACCACTTTGGTATAAGGTTGTAAGTGGATTGTATTTGATATTTGTCGAGGTTAGGCGAGGTGCACACCTGCGACCGGCTATTTGTCAACAAATAAATCGAGTCCCTAAACCAAGGGAAATAAATCGCCATGAAGATGTGCAAAAAATGTTTTTTGTGCTCCATACTTGTACGTGTGGATCGTAACGACTGGTAAAAGCCAAATGGGATATTTCTTTTTATGAAGATGTTACATGTAAATACATTTTTAAGTTGAAGATTATATCGCCAAAACAATAATTTATTATAGAATTATATATCAAAACCCGTCAACTACTTACGTAGCTTTGTAAGACGTCAACCATGAAGCTAGCCTATGTCGGTTTAATCTTTGTCGATGATGTACATGACCAATTTCTAACAACTGCCTAGCACACCACAACACTTTAACTTTTCACTTTCTTAACAAACTTCTTTAACAGGGAATCACATGTTATCAAATTATATATGGTTCTTTATTGTATTACAAAGATTTTGAAAGCTTTTTCTCGAGTTTTTTCGCATTTTATAATTCATTTTGAAATAACCGAGCCGTTAATGTAAAACGGTATTGCGTCAGCTGCGATATTTGTAAAACGTTTCAACATCTTCATTAAGGGCGTTTATTTAACTCCGCACCGCCGTGTAATGGCCGCTGACCTGTAAAAATAAATGTTCGAATTAAACGTTCCAGCCTCCAATGTGATTTAAACCCCAAGTGGGCCGCGGCCCCGAACTGTTGCTGCAGTTCTTGGCACATATTTAACCCATAATTATCCGGCGGCTAGGAACTGGGCTAACCCACGACAAGCATTACTGCGCACAGTAATTGGATAAACTGTTTGGTTTAACTTAGTGAATTAACTGCAAGCCAAAATCGGTTTGATTACATCAATAACGTCGATTGAAACCTGCTATATTTTATATAATCACTACATATCCTAAACAAAGTGTACCGCAGAGTCTCTCGGTCGTAATAAATTCCACCATTAATTTAATAAGACTCATAATAAGCTAAGCTAAGGCATAAGAATAAGCTAAACGTGATAGATGGAGCTGATTTATTATAACACTATATTATTTAATACCGTTTCACTTTTAGGTTCTCGTTTCTAAATATATTGATACTCCATGGTAAATGTTATTATTTCTCTGTGATTTTTATTATTATTCCATTAGTGTTTCCTTTCTGTCAAGCTTTGTTATTTCAAACGCTCTCTACATTATAAGAAATATAAATTTACCAGTATTATTATCTTAATATTAAGTTGTTAATATTTATTAACAGCTTAATATTTATTTGTCCACAAAACAGAAATAACTGTAAAAAGGAATGAACCTTATGCTTAGCTTGTCATATAACGAAACGGAAGAGATACTATATATGTATATATATATATATATATATATATATATATATATATATATATATATATATATATATATATATATATATATATATATATATATATATATATATATATATATATATATATATATATATATATATATATATATATAATAAAATATTGTTTACATTAAAAAAATAATGTTCATTTTACAATAATAAAATATCACATTTTACGGGAAGGGCTGTATACAGAGATACAAGGACACCTAGTTCAGTTGCAGACGTCTTAATAATGTCAAGATAAATTTGTATAGATAATATTGTCCATTCATATTTATGTAAAAATGTTCTTTGTAGAACAAAGATAATAAATAATGACTAGTGGTAATCCATTGCATACAACGTTCAAGCCCGCACGGAAGGCCGTCAGCCAATCACAGACAAACAAGAGGAACAAATAGCGGCCGAACAAACAGCAGCTCACACCTCGCTACGGCTATATCGTACACCAGTACAAATTGTCGCAGAGTTTATCGGGAAAGTGTTATTAATTATTTAGTTAATTAATAGCAATTGTAGTTGATAGTTTAATCAGATCGTGACTGTTTTGTTTGTTAATATTAGTTTGCGTTTGACATTTAATAAATGCGCTTATAATTGCGTAGGTTAAATAACTCATTAGCCTCCGTGTGTTATCCGGCTGAATAGAATTGTACCACCCTCTTTTCTTACCAAGGTGTCGTAAAAGGCGACTAAGGTAAGTCGACCCGCCGTGTGGTATCCGGTTGAGTAAAATAGATCACCTTCATGTCTTACCGAGGTGTCGTAAAAGGCGACTAAGGTAAGTCGACCCGCCGTGTGGTATCCGGCTGAGTAGAATAGACCACCCTTTTTCTTATCGAGGTATCGCAAAAGGCGACTAAGATAAGTTGACTCACCGTGTGGTATCCGGTTAAGTAGATTAGACCACCCTCATTCTTATCAAGGTGTAATAAAATACGACTAAGTGGACGTCAGGCAGGCGGCCGGTCGTAAAATACCTAGCCAAATCATGTGACAACATGTTTATAACATGCTGTGCCGACCCCACTTAGAGTGGGATAAGGGCAGGAAGATGATGATGAGATTAAACAACTCATTAGATTAGTTGTTAGTAATTTGTAGGATGAAACTATGCCATAGGTTTTCTTTACAAACATATGTGCCTTATCGATTGTTATCATTTACCACGCGCTTCTCGGCGAGGGTATCTACATAACTTGGAGATATCCTGGTTTTCTGTGCCTCAATCTTGAGGTTTAAGAGACCTTAGCCCAGCTATGGAATGCCAACAGGCGGCGTACTTAAAATAATATTATTTAACACCATCCCAGAACGATTCCTTAATTATTAAAATTGACCTTCGTTTTTAAAAGGTAAACAAGTAGAATGTGACCTCGGCCTTGAATTGATGATTTGAACTCCCAAAATCGTTTTTTAGATTGTGTATAATTCCAATTCAAATCGGCTTTCACAAGTACTTTTGAAACGTTAAATTACAATGAAGCTACGACTGGTTCGGAATATCGGAAACGGCTCCAACGATTTACCTGAAATTCAGCATGCAGGAGGTTTTGGGGGAGAAAAAATCGATCTAGCTAGGTTTAATTAAAAAAATCAATTAAAATAGAATTTATTGAATATTAAATACGCTATTTTTGCCATTAACTGTCAAGTAAGCGTAGCTCATTCGGTGAACGGGTGGTCGCGAGAATTGAAAAAACCTATCGATCGAGCCCCACCTACCCTGTTATTTTAGTTGTGTAAACTGAAAAGGCAGTCCAAGTCCAAGGCAAGGCAAGTTCAAGCTTGTTCATTTAGTTCCCAACTGAAATACAATCGATAAGGGATCACGATAAGAGATTAAAATGAGAATAGGTGAATATTAGTTATGTATTATTGGTTATTTGTTGTTTACATTTCATACAATTATCGTTTTTGACTGCATTTCAACCGGACCTTGGCTTATAAAAGCTATTAAGATAATTACTAAAGTAAAATTACCAGCTGTATTTGTTTGTTAACTCAATAACACTAAATATAGCTCGAAGATACTAATTTCGATCGGAACTATCCGCCAGGTTAATTATTTTAGAACTACATTAACTGTAAAATATTCGTTACGAATGTAAAGCGAGATTTTATTTCTGTGAAAGTCAAAAGGGAATAGTTTCCAGTATTTTTAGTCCCACCATCTTGCTCGCGTCGCATTTGCGAAGTGTAAATGAATTTTAATGCGCTGTACGCATTCAGGGCTAATGGCCTCTGGAGTGGACAGACAGACGGCGCTCGCGGCTCTGAGCTAAGATTATATGCAATTTGCCTCGAGTGTCGCAATGTCTTTATATCATTAACAGCAGATCCGACCCTACTTCACGCGGTTGGCAGAATTTTTATGGCAATTATTATTTTTCGTGCGCGTTTATTTGCTTTTTCCTATAACTCCTGTTATAGCAAATAATGCTGATGAATGATGATAATGATGAGCGGATGATGGTTTTAGGAAAAATCATCATCCGGTAACGGCCAGTTACCCAACTGCCTCGCTCCTTCCGTATAAACCTTCCATCCCCGTTTTTGGAGAGAAGGATTGGAGCTATGAGCTACTGCGCTACTCCAGTGCGGATTGGTAGGTAACACATATTATCCCTAGAATTCTCTAGAAATATGCAGGTTTCCTCACGATGTTTACCTTCACCGAAAAGCGTGTGATACATTGCAATTATCAATTAGACATATGAATTTTAACAGAAAAGCTCATTGAAGCCTGTCCGAGGTTTAAACCCATGATCGTCTCTAGAGAGTCACATGGTCTCACCGCTGGACTATCACTCATGGTTAGTTTACTGCAAATGGACAAATAGACGCGTGACGAATTCAATCGGTTAGTCTTTCCTAATATATAAAGCCCAAGAGTTTATTTGTTTTATTAATTGTGAACGCGATAATATCTGCAACTACTGCACCGATTTTAAAAATTCTTTAAGTGTTAGATAGTCCATTTATCGAGGAAGTGCATTAATAAAAAAAATATAGCGCAAACGGTATAATTTAAAACTTTCGTTGCGTGCGCTAAGCAAACGGAGAAAGTTATTTACGTTCAATATTTCAATTTGGGTAAAATTTCTGATACACTGATTTCCATGCAGGTAAAGCTGCTGTCACAGCTAGTCTTTTGATAATCATGATAAAATTAAGTCAAGCGCAAACACCGATACTAGAGTTATATAAGAAATATACGTACTAGAGTGGTGGGATAGGGAGAGGAATCCTCGGCAGTATGATAATAGCAGGCTGCTGTAACAAATTATATTATATATAACTAATTTGGAGCTAAGCACATTCAGTGAAGACAACTTACCGTCCTGTCTGTCTGAAGCGGCCATTAGCGCTGAATGCGTGCCATTAAAATTCATAGCGCTGAGTGGGGGTGGGGGGAGCAAAGACACGGGGTAAACCGGTCATTAAAACATTTGGAATAAAGACTTTGATATCTGATATTAAAGTTATTTTAGTTGAATACAACAAAAGCCGTGTGGTATCCGGCTAAGTAGAATAGACCATCCTAATTTCTTACCGAGGTTTCTTGAAGGCGACTAAGGTAAGTCGACCCACATTATTGTTGCCCTTTGAATGGAATAGACCAGCCTCTTTTTTACCGAAGTGTAAAATAAATAAGTTAAAATATAATATATACGTTATACATAAGTTAACTTTAGGCAGGCGGCCGTTCCTAAATACGTGGCCAAATAATGTAACAACATGTTTTTAACATGTTATGCCGATCCCACTTAGAGTAGGATAAGGGCAGGAGGGTGACAAAATAAAGGCCTTGTTTATTCGCGCAGTGACTTTACCTTCAGTTTCGCGGGTCATGAGTTTGATTTTGTGACACTTGCGTATTTATAATATGAGTGGCAGACTGAGCCACGTGTTGCTGTCTCTTTTCGATTTCCCCTCACTCCATTCTGACGAGCGTGAAGCTTATTTTTCAGGTTACCTTAAGGATGATAAGAAAGTTCATAATTTGGGGATATTTTTACAATTCCCTTGATGTAAACGAGGTCGCATGTTCAGCTTGTTTACTATAAGTTGTAACAATAGTAATAATAAATATGAAATTGATATCATTTTGTAATCAAACTCCAAGTAACGTCTAAGCCTGTATATTACTTTAAGTTGTCTCTACACCGAGAAAAAACCAGTATATCTCCGTAGAAAAGGTATATGTTACTTTGCGATGTTGTCGTGGAGTCTATCACCTGATGATGCTTCGGTTGCGGGGCGAAACAATTGTTGAGCTTGTGATAGTGAACGTGTGTAGTGCTTTTATATTGTGGTGGCGGTGGTGGAGTTTGTGCATGTGTTTTTACGAATCCTGCATGTATGAAGTATGAAAACGGATTATCCACTCTATATTTAGCATTATATATATATTTTCTATTTTACTTCATCGCGGATTTTTTTTAGTACTTTAAAAAAAAAAAAAAAATTATAACTTTTGTATGTTTCTTACCGAGGTGTCATAAAAGGCGACTAAGGTAAGTTGAACCACCGTGTGGGCGGGACGTCCATCGAAATCTCGGGTACACTACAGTACCTGGGATTGCTGCTCGACAGCCGATGGACTTTCGAGGCCCACTTCCGGCGGCTCGCCCCCAAGCTAACGGCGACCGCCGGAGCCCTGAGCAGGCTCCTCCCGAATTTGGGAGGGCCTAATGCAGGCTGCCGGCGCCTATACGCCGGGGTGGTTCGGTCGATGGCCCTGTACGGTGCTCCCGTATGGGCGGGGCGGCTGACCGCGAGATCCTTGCCCTTGCTGCGCAGGGCGCAGAGGATCATGGCGGTCAGACTTGTGCGGGGCTACCGGACCATCTCCGGCGAGGCGGCCTGCGCCTTGGCCGGGTCCCCTCCGTGGGACCTAGAGGCCGAGGTGCTAGCTCAGGCCTACCGCAGTAGAGTCGAAGCCCGTTCACCGGGGGGAGACTCAGCGGCGGTAGAGGTGGATTGGCGGAGGGCAGCTCAGGAAGAGCTCCTCCGCCAATGGAGGCGGCGGCTTGAATCGCCCAGTGCAGGAGCCTGGACGATTTCGGCCATCCAGCCCATTCTCCAGGGCTGGGTCGCCAGGAGGCATGGGGTCCTCACCTTCCGCCTGACACAGGTGCTTTCCGGACATGGTTGTTTCGGGTGGTATCTGTGGAGGGTGGCCCAGCGCGAAGCGACTGGTGAGTGCCACGAGTGCGGCGCCGACTTTGACACGGCGCTGCACACGCTCGCAGACTGTCCAGCTTGGGCGGTTCAGCGGGCGGAACTCGTGGTACAGGTGGGGCACGAACTCTCCCTGCCCACTGTGGTTCGTGCCATGGTGGACAGGGAGCGATCGTGGGCAGCGATGGCCTCCTTCTGCGAGGACGTTATCTCGCGGAAGGAGGCGGCGGGGCGGATCTGGGAAGTCGAGTCCTTGGATCCAATCCACCGCAGGCGAGCGGGGCGCAGGCAACTCGCCGAAGTCCGTCGCATGCCGCCCTAACGGGGACCTCCGAGCCATCCGAACGGGGTTTATCGGACGCTCGCTGGAGTTAGGTCCCCAAGGCGTTCGATGCATCCGGTGCTCCCGATGCATCGTCCAGCGGAGGGAGGGGCCACTTTCAGAGAGGCCCCGACCCAGAGGTTGCGCACTCTGGGCTTCAGAGTTGCTGCTGGCGGGGATGGGGGGCAATGTCTTCATAGGTACCCTATCCCCGCCACCAGCAGCGTAGTGGAGCACACAGGTTATTTTAGTCGGTGCGAGTCCGACATAACCGCCGCCTGTCCCCGTCGGGCGGCGTTACCCATAAGGGGTTTTTCCTGTTAAAAAAAAGTTGAACCACTGTGTGGTAACCGGTTTAGTAGAATAGACCACACTCTTTCTTACCGAGGTGTCGTAAAATACGACTATGGTAAGTTGATGTCAGGCAGGCGGCCGGTCGTAAAATACGTTGCCAAATCATGTGACAGCATGTTGTGCCGACCCCACTTAGAGTGGGATAAGGTAAGATGATGATGATATTATTAAAACACATATGTGCCATTATGGACATTTTATAAAGAACTATAAAAGAAGAATATGGAATATTGCTGGAGCTGAATAGAAACATTTTTCAATTCAGGATTTTTTGGCACTTTTTTGTAAAATAATTTTATTATTACTTTTGTATATGTTACCTGCTGATCTGTGAGGACTGGAAGAAATTGAATTTTGAAATTTAGAGGGCGCTAGTTTATTGTATTTGGACCGAACTTTAGCTTTAACTTTAGTTTTTCGACTGGCCCGTTGGCGCAGTGGGTAGTAATCCTACCCAGCTCCGCGGGTCGTGGGTTCGATTCCCGCCGAGGGCCAACATTTTCTTTGAATGAATTTGTTGGCCTTTGAACCTGGCTGTATATTTATATTTAAATACCTATGTATTTAAAAAATATATAAGTATATATTCACCAGATGTCTGTCACCCATAACACAAGTATTAAGTTACTTACTTTGGGGATTCCCAGTTCCATTTATATTTATTTATGAACATTTTTACATTTATTACATACATTTATTAAATGAACAGAGAAAATGAGTATGACCAAGGTTGTTTTACGTCATACATACTATGTATATTTCCCCGTTTTGCGCATTGTTCCCATTAACGTCTCGGTTAAAGCGATTATTTCGCTCTAATTGTGTTAGTGTTGCTCTCAGTACGAGAATTACAAACATGTTCCCGGATTCAAATGGTTTACATGCTTTGTGTATAATTAAGTGGAAACTTAACGCATTTAATTACTATATTGTTTGTTTGGTTTATACAAATAGAGGGGACTATTTTATCATCCTACTGCCCTTATCCTACTCTAAGTGGGTCGGCACAACATGTTATAAACTTGTTGCCACACGAACGGCCGCCTGCCTTCCTTAGTCGTATTTTACAACACCTCGGTAAGAATGAGGGTGGTATATTTTATTCAACCGAATACCACACGGTGGGTCAACTTACTTTAGTCGCCTTTTACGACACCTCGGTAAGAAATGAAGGTGTTCTACTCTACTCAGCTGGATACGATCACGGACACGGCTTAAACGAGGCTCTTTTATATCTGTAGGAAAAAGTATACAAATACTAATTGTAGGACGAACCCCTCCCAACCAACATGTTATGATAATAAATTAAACTGTTTTAACGGATATTTCGTACTAAATAATGTCGATGATGATGAAATAAATATTTGTAATGTTTAATATTTTTTAACGCTTATAGTCTTCTAAAATAATGCCATATCAAACACAGATAAAACAGATATCTTACACGTGACTGAAGACACCACTCGTGGTTATTGAACTAGATTGAAGTTAGGACTAACTACAATTTAGATTATAGGACAACTAATAGTCGTATGAGTCTAATTTTGGGAAAAAACATTAATAATCGAATAATGCAATATTTCTGAAAATAAGTACAATAGCTTTTATACAGCAGGCTGGTAACAGGATAAAAAATATTGTTCTTCCTTCGAGAACAGGAAAAAACACATTAGCTTAACGCTGTTACAACTATTAGAAAATAAGAGAGAAAAAATTTTAGCGGAAAGCTTTTTTTGCAGAAATTCATTCATGATTTTTAACTAGGAATTGTAAAGTAATTAAGTTCCAAGCAGCATCACTACATATTATAAAACAAAGTAGCATTCTTTGTTTGTCCATATATCCCTATGTATGCATAAAACTTTAAAACTACGCAACAGATTTTGATGCGGTTTTTTTTTAATAGATAGAGTGATTCAAGAGGAAGGTTTGTATGTATAATAACATTCAATACGGAGTAGAGAAATACTGTAATTTTGAGGTTTCTGTAAATAATTACATTTTTTTCCGCTTACATTGCAAACGCATATGTCTATCTCTTATGGATAACCCACTATAGCATCTTTTGTCATTTACTTTTTAGGAAAAATAATGCCTTATTTTTGAAGCAATTTTTATACAATACAGCATTAATCCTTATCCAATTAAGTACCTTAAATAAATAGTTGATTTAATATAGATCAATATTGCCGTTTACAGCATGTAATTTAAGTGAACATTTTCGGAGATATTACAGATTTAAAATGCCGTGAGGACGCCACGCTTCGCCCTAACACTTCGACTTTAGCAGCTTTGTCGCTCTTTCAAGAGTTTGTTTAAAGACATTCTGTAATTAATTGTAAAAATAAAATACATAGGGAAAATGTAAAAGTAAATAAGTAAAAATGTACTATTTGAATTTAGATATTCCAAAGATAGCAGGAAATCTTCTTGGTATAGGGAAAGGAAATTGTTTTTCTCCAAATTTAACGCGTGCGGGCCACGGGCAGTAATGAATAAATCAAAACTACTGGATCGATTTTAATCATTCTTTTTACACTGACTGACATGGAATATATATTTTATACCCGTGCGAAGCAGGGGCAGGTCGCTAGTAGTCTTCTAAAATAATGCCATATCAAAAAAGAGATAAAACAGATATCTTACACGTGACTGAAGACACCACTCGTGGTTATTGAACTAGATTGAAGTTAAGACTAACTACAATTTAGATTATAGGACAACTAATAGTCGTATGAGTCTAATTTTGGGAAAAAAACATTAATAATCGAATAATGCAATATTTCTGAAAATAAGTACAATAGCTTTTATACAGCAGGCTGGTAACAGGATAAAAAATATTGTTCTTCCTTCGAGAACAGGAAAAAACACATTAGCTTAACGCTGTTACAACTATTAGAAAATAAGAGAAAAAATATTTTAGCGAAAAGCTTTTTTTGCAGAAATTCATTCATGTTTTTTCATCTAGGAATTGTAAAGTAATTAAGTTCCAAGCAGCATTAATAATATAAAAACATTGTTTATATATAAAAGTCATCACTTTCATGCCCTTATCCGACTCTAAGTAGGGTCGGCACAACATGTTATAAACATGATGTCACATGATTTGGCGACGTATTTTACGACCGGTCGTCTGCCTGACACCAACTTACCTTAGAGGTATTTTACGAGACCTCGGTAAGAAAGAGGGTGGTCTATTCTACTTAACCGGATACCCCACGGTGGGTCAACTCTCCTTAGTCGCCTTTTACGACAACTCGGTAAGAAATGAGGGTGGTACGATTCTATTCAGCCGGATACCACACGGTGTTGTATATATTTAAAATACATGTCAAAAAGGATTAACTTCCATATGATGTGCCGTCTGTGCATTTGTTTACTTCCATTGCACTACATCTAATAACCCTGTACCGGACGATGATTTTAGTAATGTAACCACCATTTTGTTCCCGCCAACGCATTTACGTACCGTCGATACTGGAAAATGTATTTTTTTCCTGCTTTTTTTCCAGGTTTTTGTAAGCCTAAATCTTAACCGATGTATATAAGCTTTGATTGTATCAAATTTCATCAATATTGGCTAATGGAATAGTAGTGAAAATCTAACAGTACCATCTTTACCTACATATGAACATAACCATCTCTCTATCCAAGTTCATCGTAGATATCGCACAAGCAATTCCCAGTAGGTGGGCGCTGTACACAACTTTTCATTAGTTTCACTTCCCGCCGGCGGAATATTTAATTAAAGCCATTAATTAGAACGGATCAAAGATAACCGCGCAATTAATGTTTGCTGCCGCTGTTTGGCTAACGGCGGCTCCTCTAAACAATATAGATGTTAAATTAGGATAGCTGGAAGTAAACTATCATCATAATCACATGGTAAGAATCTTCATATGGAACGTCTGTTCCATTGGTGTCCATGGTTCTTGGAGTGGAGACAGCGTTGTCAGACCTTTTAATAGAAAGACAGAGATCCTCAAGAAAAGGTCGTAAAGAGCAAATAAATGTCGTTAGTTGTATAATGTGTCGCGTAAATATTTTTTGATTTTTTTTTGATCAGTTGGTCGGAGCGTTGAGTTCACCAGTCTGGATCTTTCCAGCTGTACGCATATGTTCAATGTGCCTCTCACCATGCGGTGATCACTCCCCGTCTTTACGGTGTTGATCACAGAGACATCATTGAATAAATGACGCCTTTTTGACATGATGAAGTCGATCTCGTTTCTCGTGGAACCGTCGGGACTTACCCAGGTCCGTTTTCGATGTGACGGTTTTTTGAAGAAAGAATTCATCATGTAGAGGTCCTCTCTCTCCCTGTGGTTCCGTTGCCCATATCCAAATTGCCCTGCTCTTACTTCTGTGCCACTCCGCTTGCCCAGCTTTGCGTTGAAATCCCCCATCACAACAGTGTAGAAGGTTTTAGAGGTATGCATGGCTCTAGACAAATCCTCATACAAGGCATCTACCTTCTCCGGATGTGCCGATGTCGGTGCGTAAACCTGTATCACCTTCAGCGAATACCGTTTGGTAAATCTGAGTATCAGGAACCCGACCCTGCTTGACACACTCTTGACTTGAACAATGTTGTTGACAATTTTATGTGACTAATTACAAATAAAAATTGTTGAATACAAAAGTAATAATAAAATTATTTTGCTATAATCCAAAATAATTTTATTATTACTTTTGTATTATGGATCTCCGCAAAATAACGCCTAATTCTATAAATTAATTAATGAATAATTATAATCTATCTAGTCAAAGTCTGTCTATGTGCTACGCTTTTACAGCTAATCCGCTTTAGTAATATTGATGAAATTTGCTAAAATTGAAGCTTATCTATAGATGTACATTTTATGAATAGAATTTCTTAAAAACGCGGATTTTTGCAGAATAATTCTATCATTACTTTGTACAGCGTACACAAAGTGCTTGTGAAATCTGAAATTGCTCATTTTCACCGAAATATGATCTCACAATTTATTCAGCGAGATGTATGTCTCGACACAAAGACGCTAATGTTCGCGAGCCGCGCCCTCTGACGGATGTCTTAGAGGGCCCTGAGTGTCGCGACATACACTATTTGTCACGAAATAAAAAACGTTTCTTTGTAACGCGATATTTTGTTGAAGGATGTCGTTGTTACGCCATTTACTTGGTTCTGACAGACACTTTTTTTGATATCTGAATAATAATACTAGGGTGCGTAAATGTGTCGTTGAACATACAAGTTGTATCTGCGACTTTGTTCGCATTAACTTAAATGTTAAAATACCCTCAGTTATGTACTATAAGTTTTGTCTATATTCTTTTTAAAAAATGCTATATTACCTCGATTAGCCGTGTGGTATCCGGCTGAATAGAATAGTACCACCCTCATTTCTTACCGAGATGTCGTAAAAGGGGACTAAAGTAAGTCGACCCGCCGTGTGGTATCCGGTTTAGTAGAATAAACCACCCAGTTTATTACCGAGGTTTCGTAAAATACGACTGAGGTGAGTTAACTTCAGGCAGGCGGCCGGTCGTAAAAATGCAGCCAAATCATGTGACAACATGTTTGTAACATGTTGTGCCGACCCCACTGAGAGTGGGATAAGGGCAGGAGGATGATGATATCTGTGATTTTGTTCGCATTCACTTGTTAAATGTTAATTAAATGTTAAAATAGCTCCTTATTATATCCTTTTTTAATATCCTATATACCTCGATATATATAAATATGAATATGGACTGAGGGGGGTCGATAAAGAGATGGTTTGATTGTGTGAAGTATGACATATAAAAGGAGGGCCAGAGTTAACGAATGATAGAAGAGAAAGGCAGTTAAAAACAGGTGCCGACTTATAGTGGATTAACTTGAGAATGATGATATAAACTAGATATATAATCTTCTATGACATAAATATTTTACTAGCAGATTAGTTGTGAAACAAACAGACACATTTGTACACATCCAGGTTTGCCCTGTGACATAGCCATATTTAGGACGAGTTATTAGTTACTCTAATATCAAAGAAGCCTCTAATGGACCGTTATGATGCCTCGATCGAAATGATTTATTATTATCTAACAAAAGATACGACATCTTAGTTTCTTCATATTACATTACATTTTCTCACCCTTATCCCACTCTAAGTGGGGTCACACAATATGTCTTTTTCCATTCTCCTCTATCATTCGTCAACTCAGTTGCCACTCCTCCACTCCACAACATGCATATCATTTTTCATACAATCCATCCATCTTTTTTTCGGCCTCCGACTAGTCGTACATCCACATTTATATTCAAAACTCTTTTGGTCACAATTTTTTTTTGCAAATTCAAATTCAAAATATTCTTTATTCAAATAAACTTGTAAACAAGTGCTTTTGAATCGTCAACTCTACTGCTGGTTCGGAAAGCTGTTCCTACCGAGAAGAGCCAGCAAGAAACTCGGCGGTTGCTCTTTTAAAAATATAATTCTTAATACTATTTACATTAAGTCGTTACTGTCTTGTACTGTCTTGTCACATGATTTTCATCCCTCCTCATTACATGGCCATATTAGATGTGTAGCATTAGACATAACTTTTCACAGTTCAATGATACAAGAAAATAATGACGATATTCACAAAATTGGCAGCTTTATTCGAGGCGTCTATCTCCTGATGATGCTTTGGTTACAAGACGAAATAATTATTTAGGCGGGACCTGTTATCAATTTATGATAACGCTCATTAATAAGGGTCCCAGGGTTTGAAAACAGTCAGGCTCACCCGATAAACTAAGACGTGAGTATAGCCAGTTTCTATACTTTCATCATGTATACCATTTAAATAGTTAAAATTTTAAAATATTTTTCGTTGTTTTACATGTCATCCTTATTAAAAATCTGTCTGAACTAAATCCTGCTCTGTTCTATTCACCCACCAATTTTTTTTTCTTCAAATTCAAATTCAAAATATTCTTTATTCAAGTGGACTGTTTTCAGTATTTTTGAATCGTCAAATGTTTTAAAGAAGCTACCACTGATTCGGAAGTTTGCTCCTACCGAGAAAAACCAGCAAGAAACTCGGCGGATAATCTTTTAAAAAAATTATTAAAATTTGATGCTTACAAGATAATCGTTGCAGCTGGATGCGTAGCTGGCGGACTTTTCCCAAAGATCACATTACGTTGAGACTTACTTAGGATATAGCTACTGTTCAACCCTGGAAGATAGTAATGACTAAATGTATCTTGTTATAAGATTTATTTTAAAAAGATCAGCCGCTGCGCTTCTTGCTTGCTCTTCTCGGTAGGAACAGCTTTCCGAACCAGCATAGAGTTGCCGATTCAAAAGCACTTGTTTACAAGTTTACTAGAAAAAAAATTATATTGATTTTGAATTTTAAACATCCCAATTATTCATCTTTCTCACGATATCGTCCTTTGTTTTTCTATTAATGTTATATTTAAAAAAATTATATCAATGCTTGACATTAATTTTCGTCTTTTTTGTATCAATACATCAACAAAAATGATATAGACACGTTCCTTCTTTGACATGGTACGTGGTTTGATATGTAAAGATCTCTGTAACTACATTACAGTTCGAGTAACATCAAATTTGCATACGGCTCTGTGACGAAATTTCAAATTACCTCGTAGTCGGGGCGGGAGCAGCCCTTAATTACACCGCACACTGCCAAATTAAAGAGCTGGTACGATAAATAACAGGCTACAGACGCCGAAGATATACGGTGTCCGGACACACCTGAGACATGGTTTTCTATATAGTTACCCAATAGTTAAGCAACGTTCACGCCAACTTTAGAGTTAAAGTACCCTAATTGAAAGAATAAGTATTTTTTCCTTGTTTAAGAAAGTTAAACGAGATTTTTGTAGCATATGTTTTACCCTGGTCTAGAAACAATAATTGTGGCAAATTTCGTTACAATTGGACTAGCGGATTTGCCGTGAAAGCTTAACAGTCAGACAGACCAACAGATAGATTTCCGGATTTGTAATATTAGTTTTGACAGCTATATATAATAGATTTTCGCATTAGTATTGACAGCTATATAAGTCATCACGTCAATAGATGTAATGCGGATTCAAACTCCAGTCATGGTAGTAAAAAGGTTCATATCTTTGGGCGGGCAACTATTTTGAATAGTAAGGTATTGAAAGATATCTATAAGAACTTTGTTAAACATGTATATCGCTATCCTAAATTCCATTATAAATAACATATAAAAACTAGAAAAGAAAGTAAGTGTTTGGCTCCTGCTTTACGCCTTGTAAAATTACGTTAATCATTTGTAGGTTTTGATAAATACCTGTAACATCTCGTTATATCCGTTTTGAATATTATAATTTGTGTAATGTGTGTGTATGAGCATGTACTTATTTGTATGTATGTTTATTATAATACACCACCTACCTACATTTATATTAGAACTTGCCTAATCCAAAGGTTGTCTGGAAGAAATCGCTACGTAGCGATAAGATCGCCTCTTGTACTTTAAAATGTTTACTTTTAGTGATTGTATTGTGTACACTATAACTTTGTGGTGTACGTTAAAGTATATAAATACAGTAAAATAAATATCCTACGCTAGCCAAGCCTAGTAATAGTTAAGTGTTACGCAGCTCAAAAGCACGATTATCTGGTTTGTCCTAAACTTACTGCACAGGCGATTAACAAGCAGTTTCAGCACCCCACATAATGTCCATTTTCATGGTCATATCCAATAAAACGAACGAAAGGCAATATTTCATTCTTAATTAGAAACATGGGATCAAAAATAAATCTATCCGGCAACAGTTCGGCAGGCGATGGGGTCCCACAAGACCGCCCTGTCACCGCCCTTGACGTGGGTCCCGTCAAGGTGTCGAATTTGTCATCCTTCATATCGGCTCCCAGGCCCCACTGCATCCTTTGTCACCGAACAATGGGACTTTACTCCTTAACGATAGATTTTCAGACCCGTAGCATGGAAATTTTATGGGAAATGAAATAATTACACTCGTTTTCTCAAAAGCTTTGTCTTATCTTTGTCATACATTTAAAAAGAGAAGTAAATAAACATTAAAATGTTTTTTAATTTCAAATTATTATTTAAAAAGCATTATTTAATTGTGTAATAAAATGTTAAAGCCGTTAGAAAAAGAAATAATGCAATTTTCTAAATTTGAAATGATTATATAATATTTATTAAGTGCAACAAAATAAAGCAATTTGCTTCGCGATTTTATCGTGGATATATTGTAATGATAATAAAATTACGGAGTGAAACCATCGTTTGAAATTGTCGCAGCGAATGTGTGAAGCGCTTGTGTGCTAAAATAAGATAATAAGATAATATAGAAATTTATTAACTTCACTTCGATTTAGACTACTTCATGAGATATTGACATCAAGTTTATCTTATCTGGAAATGTATATAAAATTGATATTTAATTTTTTTATTTTAACATATTTCATAGTATAAAGTATCCTGTAGCTATCCCTATATAATAAAGGAATACAAAAGTAAAACTATTCATAAGTATAAAACAAAATGACAGCCACAAAGCATTTATTAAGGCGAGGACGACCGCTATGCGTTGGACCCCTACCCGCCTGCAGGGGTACATCAGGGGTAGCCCAGGCCTCTAGACCAGGCCTCGAAATAAATTTTAATAGTCACTCAGGCCCGGATAATGAAGACAGCCCGGCTTACCGCCTCGGGCTTTCGCCGCCACTGTTCCTGGTTATTTTCTCTTTGGCTGTAGGGTTTTCGGGGTATGTTCAAAGCCACCCTTTCATTTAGATAAACGCTGTCCGTAATAACAGCTCGCCGGGACGAGTAATTAGTAATTTACTTTGTTTACATACGGTACTCTTTGGGCGGTGTTCGTTACAAAAAACAGAGTCTCATTCGACGCTTTTGTCGAGTATAAGGTCAAAGATTAATGTTAAAAAGCACAAAATGCAAGATTAAAGTAAATTTAAACGTTATATTTACGCTTTTAAAAATTAGTTTTTATTCTGCTTACTCCCTTTATCTTATGCATTACTGTTATGTGATAAATGTGCAGAAATTTTTGTATTGTTAAAATTACTAAAAAACGCCGTGTGGTATTCGGCTGAATAGAATAATACCACCCTCATTTCGTACCGAGGTGTCGTAAAAGGCGACTAAGGCAAGTTGACTCGCCGTGTGGTATCCGGTTGAGTAAAATAGACCAGCCTCATTTCTTACCGAGTTGTCGTAAAATACGACTAAGTTGACGTCAGGCAGGCGGCCGGTCGTAAAATATGTAGTCAAATCATGTGACAACATGTTTGTAACATCTTGTGCCTACCCCACAGAGTGGGATAAGGGCAGGAAGATGATGATGAGTACCCTCTACTTTTAGCATTAGGTATATAAAATCAAATAAAAATCAAAAAACCTTTTAATGATAACGTCACAGTAAATAACCAAACAGTAAAGTAAATAACAGTAAATTAATAGAAAGAAGAAGTAAAATTAAATAAAATTAAGACAAATATACATATATATCTAATGTAGATTATCTCACATCACACGTAAATTAATATTAGATACTAACTAAAAAGTCCTGTTAAATTATTTCCCTTACTACATCGCGAGTCTCAAATGAAACGCCATAAACATCATGACTCGTTTAAACTCAAATGTATTTCAAAGCTGTGATAAAAAACTTTATTTATATTTGCGCGTTGAAAAAGTTTTCCGCTTTAATACGTCCGCCGGCCGCTGCATTCACCGGATGCAAGTCTGGACCGGGGCTCGCACGCATCGCACCAGAAAAGTGCTCAGTGAAAATAGAGAAAACCGCAGTTAGGTGCTTCAGAAATAGTTTTTAATATTACGTTTGTTAGCCTCATACACTTTAATAACTCAGTACTTTACTTTTGGGACGTATTAACTCCTCGATTTGAATGCCTAAAACTGTTGAATGTCGTTAGAGAACAAGACTTGGTCACAATATTTTACATTCACTCATTTCAGTCCTTATCCCACTCTAAGTGGGGTCGGCACAACATGTTATAAACATGCAGTCACATGATTGGGCTGCGTTTTTACGACCGGCCGCCTGCCTGACGTCAACTTACCTTAGCCGTATTTTACGACACCTCGGTAAGAAAGAGGGCGGTCTATTTTACGCAACCGAATATTAATGTCACACAAAAAGAAGATCGGTCGGCCGCGCAACACGGTGCACGGGCTTCTGAGTGAATTGCAATAAATATCGGTGTTCGGTGGATGATCGTATTAATATATTAGAAATATAAAGGATAATTCGGTGTTTGTGTGTATAAACTATATTAAAGAACAATTAAAGTTGTGATTCCACAAATATAAGTGGATTAAGTTTTTTGTGGTTATACTCCGGCCGGAGCGGCGGACGCCATAACTTAAGAAGAAGCCTATAAGTTAAAGGTCAATATCCTTGATTATTCGGGGTGGAGAAATTGCCGGCTGTCTACCTATCCTACCTATGCTCACCAACTGTAGCTATCGAAGGCACGCAGTAAGCGCGAACGTTGATAGATTATAGTATAATAGAAATGCTTCGACATACAAATACTTTTAACTTCATACAGGACTTACAGAATTGTTATGTAAATTGAAAATGCTTACAGAATTCACCGCCGAGTTTCTTGCTAGTTCTTCTCAGTAAGAGCAACATTCCGAATCAGTTGTAGCTTCATTATATCTTACTAGCAATCGCCAGCGACACTGCCCGCGTGAAAATATTGAAACCGTAATATAGTATTTTGATGACCACAAAAATGGTTAAAGTGGGTTAACCTTCAAAGCTAAACATGTGCTGTCCGGACTTTTATTTAGAACATTTAGAGGGGAACAATTTTGTAATACGTGATTTTATAATAACTATTACCGTGTACTAAGCGCACGCAAGGATAATTTAAATTTTGCCGTTTTCGTACTATTTTTATTGCTACTCCTCTCCTATTCATCTTAGCGTCATGTTATATAGCCTTCCTCAATAAATGGACTATCTTACACTCAAATAATTTTTCAAATGAGTCCAGTAGTTCCTTGAAAAGTGCTTGAAAATGCTTATTTCAATAAAAATTACTTTGATTTGATTTGATCCAAGTTACTTAAAGCGTTTTTCGCTTAACACTATACAATTTAAATGAATACCTTAGGAGGTATCCCAAAATTAAAATAATGCGCGTGAAAATTAATCAATGGCGAGTCTCATTCAGATTACAAATACATTCTACTTTCCGTACGTAGCCAAGGGTTTGCTAGTTATAATTTAACTAGTAATGATAACGACGGTTTAAATTTGTTCGGAACGTGCTACCAGGAATACATTCAGTAATTAATAACCGCGGTTCGGGCTGTTTAGTTCGTATATTAATTAAAAAGGAATTATTAACGCGTCGTTTTGTTTCGTTCAACGGATATTAGTTTGGATTCAGGATTATTCACTAAATTTATTGGAAATTAGTTTTACGTGTAATACTTCTTCAACGCCGTGTGGTATCCGGCTGAGTAGAATAGACCACCCACATTTCTTATCGAAGTGTCGTAAAAGGCGACTAAAGTAAGTTGACGTCAAGCAAACGGCCGCTTGTAAAATACGTAACCAAATCATGAGACAACATGATAACATGTTGTGCTGACCCCACTTAGAGTGGGCTAAGGGCAAAAAGATGATGATGATCTTAGCTTTTTTTTGCTATAATCTGCCATTATTTAACTAACCAAAACTTTTCTATTTCCGGTGTATAAGATTGTAGTGTACCTAATTTCGTCAATATTGCTTCACAGTTTAAGCCAAGAAAGCGTAAACTATTACGCTTTCATACCGTCTACAGATCGAATCAAATCAAATAAAAAATAATCTTTATTAAATAAACTCTTTCAAGCACTTTCAAATAGTCAAGAATCAATATCATTAATAAAGCTACAACTGGTTCGGAATGTTGCGCTTACCGAGAAGAACCAGAAAGAAACTCGGCGGTCCATCTTTTAAACGTTTTCAATTTTACATTTTGAAACCGCAGTCCTGGCTGAAGGACTTTCAAAGCTGAAAGGATTTTCAAAATCCAGGCTTTTTTATCATCAAAATAATCTTCAATTATGTAATATGCTTTACGTATAAGCATATCTCTTATACTTAACTTAAACCTTTCTGTAGATTGGTCTAGTATGGATTGTGGAATTTTATTGTAAGCGAATACCGAGACCATCGAATGAGTTGCTAACTCTGCTAGATATACAGACTTCCGCATCATCACTACATATTATAAAACAAAGTCCCTATGTACGCATAAAACTTTAAAACTACGCAACAGATTTTGATGCGGTTTTTTTAATAGATAGAGTGATTCCAGAGGAAGGTTTGTACGTATAATAACATTCAATACGGATTAGAGAAATACTGTAATTTTTGAGGTTTCTGTAAATAATTACATTTTTTTCCGCTTACATTGCAAAAGCAGGCTAAACCCTACGAGATTTATCAAAATGATGTATTAAGTATTTGTACACCTTGAAAAGGTCTACAGAAAAATCCGCGATGGTATATGATGGATGATATGTCTATCTCTTATGGATAACCCACTATAGCATTTTTTGTCATTTACTTTTTACGAAAAATAATGCCTTATGTTCAAAGCAATTTTTATACAATACAGCATTAATCCTTATCCAATTAAGTACCTTAAATAAATAGTTGATTTAATATAGATCAATATGGCCGTTTAAAGCATGTAATTAAAGTGAACATTTTCGGAGATATTACAGATTTAAAATGCCGTGAGGACGCCGCGCTTCACCCTATAGCACTTCGAATCTTTTAAGAGTTTGTTTAAAGACATTCTGTAATTAATTGTAAAAATAAAATACATAGGTAAAATGTAAAAGTAAATAAGTAAAAATGTACTATATGAGTTTAGATATTCCAAAGATAGCAGGAAATCGTCTTGGTATAGGGAGAGGAAATTGTTTTTCTCCAAATGTAACGCTTGCGGGCCACGGGCAGTAATGAATAAATCAAAACTACTGGATCGATTTTAATCATTTATTTTTACACTGACTGACATGGGATATATATTTTATACCCGTGCGAAGCAGGGGCAGGCCGCTAGTTTATAATATTTGTATTAGACCAATCAAAAATGGCATTAAACACTTCGGGAACATTTAGTAGTGTTCTGCGAAGACGAGATTGTACTGTGACGGGATTCGTCCTTAAAAGGTCTTCAAGGAGCGTCCTTCATCTCAATTATTCGCCCAACAGCCGACTGAAACGCAATATTAAACGAACGTAGCCGCAACGCCGCGCTGCAATATAATAGGCGCCTTAACACAACCGCTTGATTATCCTTTTCTCCCATCTTAAATTCAACTCTAAATAACTTTACTTAGAATACAAGTTTCCTTGCCAGTGTTTATCTTAAATAATTTACCCAAAATCCTACTCTATATGTAGCTAAATATGGTTGAGTTCAATTTGAGATTGCGTCGCCAATAAAAGGAACTGTTCTGGCGGGAACGAGGAATTTCACTAAATGTTATTATAATAGGAACGTGTAATTAGTGCAATCGTGGGTTGGAGCGATCACGGGAGCTTTACATGTGAACATGTCTAGAGTTACACCGAATTGTGTACCAAAATACATTATTTATTGACTAGTAGACCCGGCTACGGTTTGCTGAGTCTGTTTTAGACTTTCCCTCTTTTATAGTTTTAATTTTGCGATTGGTTCTGAGATATCAATTAAACATGTCGTAAAGGAACATAATATAGACCATGGAATTTTTAGAGTAAATAAATTATTTAAATTTCTAAGGATTAATCTATTACCTATGTGTTATAATGGAGGTATTTATGTATGTAGGTATTCTGAAAAGATATTTAATTGTATATAGGTCGTCTTGGATGGCTCACAACAATTTATATTAGTTTGTTATATCTGAAACGAATTAGACAGCGTTTTCGAAGCAACATGAAGCTAGAAATATAGGGCATAATCACATTTTATATAATTTCCATAAATCCCTAATAATTTATAGAATTAAAGCTTTTTATCAGAAACTACTCTGTCTATTGTTAAAAATCGCATGACAATCCAGTCGATAATTATTGAGGTTATTGTCAACAGACAAACAGACTATATTTCAAATCCAAAATAAATTATTCAAGGAAAATTATAAACGATTGCTTTTAAATCGTCAAATCTACTGCTGGTTCAGATAGCTGTTCCTACCGAGAAAAACCAGCCAGAACTTCAGCGATGCTCTTATCAAAATACAATGCTTATTATTAGTTACATTTAGTAATTATTGTCTTGTACAGGGTCGAAGGGGATCTATATCCACACATTCTTATCATCTAAGTAATCCTCAACAATAAAGTAGGCTTTCTGTGTCAGCCTCTTTTTAACAGTGATTTTAAACTGAGATAATGTTACTATACGTTAATATGTTGTTTTTTTCTGGTTTCGAAAAAATATAATGGAATTTTGTATCTTATATGATATCCCTGTATATAGGCCTCAGCTGTACACAATTTCATAATTATTTTTCCAACGGATTAGCTGAAAACGATTCAGAGATTTATAATAATAAGAATTAAGCCCACAGAGAGCTTTCATTCCAGAAATGTCGCGAAACACAATCAATCGGTTTCCCGAGCTTTGAATTTTTAAATAGCCACCATGTTTTTCCTATTACGGAATCCGATCCCGGGACCCGTCGCTAAATACTTGAAAGTCTAATTGAATAAACGTGTTTCGAATCCGGGATAATCGAGTGGCGTCGATCGAGCGGACTTAGGCTTCAACTATACCGGGGAGTTTTAAATTTATTCACCCAGGGCCTCCACGAATGCCCAACGTGATAAAAAAGTAATTTTTATTTAGCTATAATCCGCGATTAGAGGATATCTCCCTCCTCCTCTAGCCATCTTCCTATATACTGAGGGTCTTGACCGCCCCCCTCACGAATTACTTTTGTGCGAACTATGTACCGCTAATGGAGTCTGTAGAGGAAATCTACGTTATACTATGTAAGTTTTATTATTTTTTTAATTCCCAAAAACAGGGATAAAATATTTTTTTTTATTTATTGTAAAACCTAGATCGATTTTTCTCCCCCAAAACCCTCTATATGCTGAATTTCAGGAAAATCGTTGAAGCCATTTCCGATATTCCCAAAATATATATAATTACATACAAGATTAACTCATTTTAATATTAAAAATTAATAAGTCATTCCAATCAATGATGAAATTGCTTTGATCTCACAATCCTTCCAGCTTCGTATGAATATGCAGTTCAAATATATAAAGAAAGATTTTTTTAGAAGACTGACCTCTGATTTATTCTTGGTTTTCAGTAAGAGCACAATCAATCTTTGTAGACTTAAGTTTTTACAAAAAGTTTTTTGAATTTAGATTATTTAATCACGTTCAAGCATCAAGCATAGTGCTCATTTGTTGTCATAGGTTGATTATGGCTCTTATTTGCTCTCCAAAGACAGAGTCCCAAAAATTACCTTATCATAGCTTTAAAGTGGGCCCTAGCGATATGGCAATTTGAAAGATCCTTAACCCTTGAGATTTAACAAGCGCACAAGTAATGGCAGTTTAATTTAATCTTTAATGCTATTAAAAGCATTAGAGGCCATAGACGGCAGTGGAAGCCGGGTCGGGCTTAAACGTTAGGAGGATTGTCTGGAGATACGATAGAAGTGTTTATTTATTCTAATCTTACGAAAAGTACTCTTGATATCTTCATCGGTTTTCACTCACAGTCATAAAAATACTTGCAGTCATAAAATTTGCAATAAAATTATTTAAAGACATTCACAAACGCATTTTACAAGATTGATCATTCGAGTTAAACGTTACTAAGCAAGCTGAAGAATATTTATATCAATTCACGTCACCTTTAGTGTTAAATTTCCCTCAGTGAGGAAAATGGGATTTTTTTTATCCTATATCTTCATATCATCAATACTGCAATGTTATACTTTTGATTTTTATAATATAATCTGTGTCGTAAATAACGTGATTTTTGCAGTAGGAGTGTATGAAATTTGGACTATTCTTAATCTTTCTTAAAATCGTATGTAGTTAAATCCTGGCCAACGTTTTAAACGCGGAAGTCCGTCTATACGTCATACTGTCGTTCAAACACACTTTTACATCTAACCCACTGAAATAATTCTAACGAAATTTGATATAAGTAAAGCTCTATTAAATATAGTATCTAATTATAGTGAGTATATATAAAATACAAAGACTATTTCTTAAGAAAAAACAAAGTAATACCATGATGAGTATACCTATGATGCAAAAAACAAAATTCTACTTATATTAAATATTTGTGTACAAAAGTTTTTCCGAAAATAATCACCAAAATTGAAACCGTGGATATAAATAATGCCGATTCGACACAAACATACAAATCCAGATTCGCGGAAATTCACACCGACGTGGCGCAGGAAATGAAATTAACTCCCGATATAATACCATTTGCTTAGCGGGAAACAAATAGCACGGGGAAAGAAATCCATCGGAGGGCGCGGCCGGCGGCGCATGGCTCGAGACATAGCGGGGAGCGGGTGTCGAGTGCAAAATAAAACGTTGTTTTCGTTCATGAAACTACTATACTACTATATTTCCTTTTGAATTGAATATCAATAAGTTAATGTAGCTACTACTAGTTTAGCAATGATGTTATTCCCCTGCCAACTTAACAACAACACAAAAACTTAAGCGAAAAAATTGCGTATAAAAGCAAAAAAAAATTATTATAACTTTAGTATTTGGATCTCCGTAAGTAAAGACTAGTTTTATAAATTAAAAACTTGACAAAAAAAATTAAATTATAGCGAAGTGTGAGTATGGTGAAGCTAGCAAGGTGACTTCAGAGAATCCATGGTCCAAGAAATCATACAGGACGGACTCGCATTTATAATATTAGTATTCAAATTCAAATAATTCAAATTGGCTTTTACAAGCATTTTCGAATCGTCAAATTACAACGAAGCTACCACTGGTTCGGTAAGGTGGGCTTATCGAGAAGAACCAGCAAGAAACTCTGCGGTCACTCTTCTCAAAATTAAGTATTATAATAATGTATTTTTAATTATTAAATAAAAAAAAATACAATATATACTAGTACGTAGCTAGTCGCAATTTAAATCCATGCTTTCTTATAATTACATTGCCCTCAAATTTGATACCTAATGTCGCTGTAGCCAAAATCTGATGTCAATATCGCCTCGCGTCAGTGACTTGAACCGATCGCCATTAGGAAATACAAAAAAATAAAACAAATGCAAGGGTAAAATAACGAGGTTGAAACTAAGGTGGAGGTGTTTTATTTTTTGTACCTTCAAATAATATTTTTTTCTACTTCAATATTATCTTAAATTTGCAATACATTACGCGACAGTAATATTAAAGATATTAAATATCAAAGTTTTTGGGACTTTTAAATTTTGGCTTTTGGTAACTTAGTAAGCTGCAGTTTGAAAGGATTTTTTTTATCATTATTTTTAGGGGTTTTGTCTCTAGGAAAATGCCACCCCCATAGTAACTACAAACTAACCTTACTTTCTACGACTTATGCCTACTTTAACCACATTGTAAAACAATTTTGCTTCTTCCGAATCTTCCGAATCTGGAGAAGCCAAAATGCTATTACAAGTGGCGAAATCAAAGATTAATCCTAATTTAGCCGTGTGGTATCCGGCTGAATAGAATAGTAAAACCCCCCCATTTCTTACCGAGGTGTCGTAAAAGGCGACTAAGGTAAGTCGACCCGCCGTGTGGTATCCGGCTGAGTAGAATAGACCAACCTCATTTTTGACCGAGGTGTCGTAAAAGGCGACTGAGGTAAGTTGACCCACCGTGTGGTATCCGGTTTAGTAGAATAGACCACCCTCTTTCTTAACGAGGTGTCGTAAAATACGAATGAGGTAAGTTGACGTCAGGCAGGCGGCCGGTCGTAAAAACGCAGCCAAATCTAGTGATAGAGTGGGATAAGGACAGGAACAAGTTGAAGCAAACTTCAACGACGCAGTATGGATGTTGGTTTTTCATAGTACCCGCATCTTCACCACGTCAATTTAAACGTTACAATACCTTCAATTATATTGGATTAAATTTAATTGCGCCTTTTCCTGTTCGCAAAGAAAACGCGAGTTATTTTTATTACTGTGTATTAATTAATTGACTGGCCCGTTAGCTTAGTGAGAAGTAATCCTGGCTTCAGCTCCGCGGGTCGCGGGTTCGATTCCAGCCGAGGGCCAACGTTTTTTCTACAAATAGAATTTGTTGGTTCTTCCAGCCTGGGTGTATATCTTTATATTTAAATGAGTTAATCTTGTATATATATATATTTTCGGAATCTCGGAAACGGCTCCAACGATTTTCCTGAAATTCAGCATGTAGAGGGTTTTGGGGGAGAATCTATCTAGGAGAATCTATCTAGAGAATCGATCTAGCTAGGTTTTATGTAAAAAAAAACCCGTTTTATCCCTGTTTTTGAGCATTTAAAAAAACTGGAATAAAAAGCAACTGGTATTTTCGCCACTAAATGTCATCGAGTGATGGCTAAACGGTATAACTTTAGAACACGTGTTGATATATTAGCATATCACAGTTTCGAACCCCAGGTGTCTTATAATTTATTTTTTATTCTTTTTTATTTATTATTATTTTTTATTATTATTTATTATAATTTTTTTTATAATATTTGATTTAATTTAAAAATTATTATTGAAGGCCTTTATTTCAACGTATTTAATTCATATACGTTTATTTTTTTTATTATATACGAATATTTTATTATTATATACGCATAATTTATATACGAAATATATAATAAAAAAATATATCTTTAAAAAGAAGATCCAGATTGAAAAAAGCAAACGTTACAAATTACAGTAGTTAAATTATATTTTTCATGATGTTTTGGTAACAATTAAAGTTATATCTCAAACTCTCTACGACTCTTCCTGACATCTGTTGATGAGTAATAATATTTTATTTTTATTGGGAGCAACGAACTACGTTACGGCCATTTTTCATTATGTACCTGTAATTTTTGTTTAAGAGACAGTACCAGTAGATGGAGTTGTTAAGCAACACTATTGGACTAAGAGCCCGTGAACCCCAGACCTTCGTCATTTTATAAAAACTGAAAGTTTGTCGGTTTTTACCTGATGAACGATGGTAGATTATGAAATTTGGGTCATAGTGACTTTGAGACATACGCAGTACTCAAGGTTGCAAAATACCGATGGAAACTAAAAATAATGAATTTTCATTCGAGAGTATTATTATACGCGATTGGATATCCAGCAAATAAAATACATACAAAAACCGGGTCTGCACCAGCAGTTGACAACAGACAAAAAAAGTACATTGACATTTCTTTTATAATAATAACTAGCGGCCTTCCCCTGCTTCGCACGGCTATAAAATATATAGGCCATGTCACTCAGTGAAAGAAATGGTTAAAATTGATCCCGTAATTTTGATTTATTCATAACTGCCCGTGGCCCGCAAGCGGTAAATTTGGAGAAAAACAATTGCCCTCCCCCTATACCAAGAAGATTTCCTGCATTCTTTGGAATATCTTAATTCATATACTACATATTTACTTATTTATTTTTACATTTTTCCCTATGAATTTTATTTTTAAAATTAATTACAGAATGTCTCTATATACAACATTCATAGCTTTCTTGTCATTAAACAAAATCTTGAAAGAGCGACATATAGCTGCTAAATTCGAAGTGTTATAGGGCGAAGCGCGGCCTCCTCACGGCATTTTAAATCTGTAATATCTTCGAAAATGTACACTTAAATTACGTGCTGTAAATAGCCATATTGATCTATATAAAAGCAAAAATGTATTTAAGGTACTTAATTGGATACGGATTAATGCTGTATTGTATAAAAATAAGGCATTATTTTTCGTAAAAAGTAAATGACAAAAAATGCTAATGTGGGTTATCCATAAGAAATAGATACCATCACGGACTTTTCTGTAGACCTTTTCAAGGTATACAAATATTTAGGACATTCTATTAATAAATCTCGTAGGATTTAGCCTACGTTTGCACTGTAAGCGGAAAAAAATGTAATTATTTACAACATCACATTACAAATCTCAAAAATTACAGTATTCCTCAAATCAAATTAAATTTTCTCTAATCCATATTGAATGTTATTATACATATAAACCTTCCCCTTGAATCACTCTATCTATTAAAAAAACCGTATCAAAATCTGTTGCGTATGAACAAAGAATGTGACTTTGTTTTATACTATGTAGTGATAATAAATCATTTATTACAAATTCTTTGCGAAATATCTGCAGTATACAAACGTTCCGTAGACGTTTCGCTACCGCAATAGTTTCTGGCAGGGGTCGGAACTATTAAAGATGTCTGGCTGATGAGGAAACATCATCTTATTAGTATCCAAGTAACATAATATTAAAATCAGCTTTTATACTATGACGTAAATAGAATTCAAACTTCATGAACTTTAAGGGTGTCTGGCTGGGGGTTGCCACTATGCTAAGTGTCTGGCATTAACTGACGTGATTTTTAATATTATTCTGAAGGTAATACCAAAAAATCACACTTTATAATTTGACGAAATTAGATCGGCATTTAGAAACATTGAGTAGCGCGCTACTCAAATATATCTCACAAAGCCACAATGACCAAATTTTCATAATCTGCCATCGTTCTTACCTGTGTTGGGAGCATGCACTGACAAACATTCAGCTTTTATAAAATGATGAAGGTCTGGGGTTCACAGGCTCTCGCTCTATATGCCAATGAGTGTTTGATTGTTTTTTTTATGTTATTGATAAAATATTTGAATTTTTAACTAACCTGTTTACTTAATAATGCCTAAAAGATCTTCGAAATATTTATTTATAAATACTCGTGACTCGTCTCAAGAATACCAGATATGGTCATTCATTTCTATTCTTTTCTTTTTCATATCTTTAAAAAATTTACCGAGCAAGGCTCGGTCACCCGGTACTTTGTATTTAAGTATGTATTTAAAAATTATATAAGTTGTTAATTATATTCAACAGTTGTCTGTCACCCATAATACATGTATTAAATTACTAGAGACAGACGACCGTGTTTAAAAAAAAATTGGATATTATACAAATATAAGTCGCTGTTCTAATATTGATGAAATTTCGTGTCTTCGAAGCTTAAATACCGGGCAGGCATTTATATAAAGTTTTTCAAATAGTCGTGAAATTTCCCAAACACAAACCCGACAAGCGTTTAATGAAATTTAGTAAAGAAAGGAGCCGAACTAATCAAGTTTGAACAAGTCCGAACTACACGAACTTGTCGAAACTTGTTTTATTCGTAATGCAATAGTTGATAGTTAATGAACTCTCGGGTACCGCGAAAATTGGGATTGCTGTTTCTCAATTGGAATCGCAATGAATTGAATACCAAACATGTACACAACCTAAGCTAACGTAACCATAAAATATAGAAAATGACATTTTTTCTTTTAGTAACTGGAAGTAACTTACATGTTGAAGATTTTTCTTAAAAAAATTTTGATATGTAATTATAACAACCATTTATTATCGAGCTTTGATTTATTTAAAAAATTTAAAAATCTAGGTTTTTCCGGTTAGCATGACAGAACAAAAAGCGACAAAATAGTAGATTCCTTTCCTTTGATATTATTTATATTTCTTCAAATCAGGACTATATTTTCTAAAACAAATTAAGTTAAAACAACGACAGTTTTATATACAAATATTAAAAACTATACGCGTGTTCGTTCACGTTGTATTTAATATTAAAATACCCTCCATGAGATACTCTGTATTATTCTTTATCTCCTTTACATTAGCTACACAAACTTTCGCTGTATCAAATTTCGTCAATACCGCCCTATCGCAGATAAGGACGAAACGTTACAGGCAAAAAAAAACAGTCAAATATACAGACATAATTTTGTATTTTTTTTTAATATATGGGACAGTTACACACACGGTCGTCCGTCCCCAAAGTAACTTAATACTTGTGTTATAGGTGACAGACAACTGGTGAATATATACTTATATATTTTTAAATAAATGCTTAAATACAAATATACACCCAGGCTCGAACAAATTCTTTTTATAGAAAATGTTGGACCTCGGCGGAATCGAAACCGCGACTCGCGGAGCTGAACGCAGGATCACTACCCACTGCACCAACGGGCTATTCATTTATTTAATTAGTAACAATTGTTCAAAATTCAGTCAATCATCGATTGTGAATTTGATCCCGATCGCCAAATTACAATTGCCCACTTATGTTACCAAAGTTTGAACTCCGTGCCTATTGCCTGCGGCTGCGAAATACAAACAAAGACAACAATACCGTACGTACTTGTATAGCTGAAACTGTATTCACAATTCGACAAACTTTAAGAAACCTCAATATCACAAAGGTAAAATTATTTTGCTATCATCAACATTTTTACAAAACCTCTGAAATTTAATTTATTTTCAAGCTTTATTAGTGATAATTTCAATTCCAATGTTAAAATACCTTTAGTTACGAACTATGTTTTCAATCTTGCTCTCTAAAGATAAACTCTCTTTATATTAAGCACCTGGGCGACCGAGCTCAGTTTTTTTTAATTGTAAAAAAAATAATAAATATAAAAGCAAGAAGAGGTTTATAACAGGGGATTAATTCCAGGTATTTTTATGTCTTTAGTCCACCCGTTAACCCCTTAGCTATCACAACATTACAAATGACAGCTAAAGTATCATTTACATACTATTTATTATAGCATGCCTTCGGTGCCCGAAAATAGGGATAAATATTTTTTTTTAATGGATCGATTACAAAACGGCTGAAGTGAATAGATCCACCAACAGAGCTTTCGCACGCGAGAACCGATCGTAAAAGATACCTCTGTTCTTGAACTGACCACTTTTATACTCCTGGATGAGAGGGAATTATGAAATGTTGCAAGCAACAATAACTTAAAACACTGATTAAAAATGTTGTCTACCATAAATATAAAATTAAGTCATTTAAATATTGGAGATATTAAAATAATATGCTTATAAATATTTATTAATCTAACATAAAGTAACGGCCTGTTACTATTCCACTGCTGGGCATAGGCCTCCTCTCTTCATTTTTGGAGAGAAGGGTTGGAGCTAAGACCTACCACGCTGCTCCAATGCGGATTGGTAGGTTACACAAATCCCTAGGATTCTCTAGAGATATGCAGGTTTCCCCACGATATTTCCTTCACCGAAAAGCGTGTGATCAATTGCAATTATCAATTAGACACATAAGTTTTATTGGAAAAACTCATTGGTGTCTGCCCGGGTTTGAACCCATGATCGTCTCTAGTGATTCACACGGTCGCACCGCTAGGCCATCACAGCTTTTTAATCTAACATATTTGTATTTATGAGGCGGCAGGCTAGCAATCTTCTCAGATGAATTGGTATCTTAAAGTGTTGTTGAATTGACGTTCAGAACTTCATTTACAACATGGTAAGTCCGATATTTAAAACAACAATATTACTCAATTGTTAGATCCCATTGTTTCTGCTATTAAACAACTTAAAAACAATATATGACATCTATTTCCGATCCCCATTTATAGAATATTTTAAACGGCGTCTGTTTACTACAATAATCCGTTTATATATACGGAACAGGAAACAGTACAATTGAATTAGGGTTCGTTAGTATCATCGCGATGTCGAAATCTCGCGGTCGCCATTTTGTACGGAAAAAGATTCTGGACTTTGTTTTCTTTGTATTGAAACAGTAAATACACTCTTGAGATTGTAAGGAATGTAGTTTTATGGTATTCTTAGGAACCACTTTAACATTGGTAATCATTATTAATAACTCATGGTTTAGTAATAGGTAATGGGACGATATTAGACCTTATAAAACTCTATTTAATAAAAAAATTAGGCTAAATGATAGCCTTCAAACTAAATTGTTTACAAGGACAACATGTTGTCACATGATTTGGCTGCGTCCTTTACGACCGGTCGGTTACCTGACGTCACCTTATCTTAGTCGTATTGTACGACACATCAATAAGAAAGAGGAAGGTCTATTCTACCCAGCCGGATTTAAATAATAATAAACATCAAACAATAAAAAAATATTTGGTATTTGATAGATTATTCCTTAACTCTCTGCTCTGCTCTTGCTCCCCTAGGTATGCGAAGAAGGGGCACTAGTAAAATATAATATATATAAATACTAGCGGCCTGCCCCTGCTTCGCACGGGTATAAAATGTAGCCCATGTGAAAACAAATGATTAAAATCGATCCAGTAGTTTTGATTTATTCATTACTGCCCGTGGCCCGCGAGCGTTAAATTTTGAGAAAAACAATTCCCCTCTCACTATACTAAGAAAAGTTCCTGCTTTCTTTGGAATATCTAAATTCATATTCTACATATTTACTTCTTTATTTTTAAATTTTTTCCTACGAATTATATTTTTACAATTAATTACACAATGTCTTTATATACAACATTCACAGCTTTCTTGTCATTAAACAATCTCTTGAAAGAGCGACATATACCTGCTAAATTCGAAGTGCTATAGGGCGAAGCGCGGCCTCCTCACGGCATTTAAATTTAATTTAATTAATTTAAATCTGTTATATCTCCGAAAATGTTCCTTAAATTGCATGCTGTAAATAGCCATATTGATCTATATAAAAGCAAAAATGTATTTAAGGTACTTAATTGGATAAGGATCAATGCTGTATTGTATAAAATACAGCTGCTGTAATGTTGCTTTGAACATAAGGCATTATTTTTCGTAAAAAGTAAATGACAAAAATGCTATTGTGGGTTATCCATAAGAGATAGACATATACCATCGCGGACTTTTCTGTAGACCTTTTCAAGGTGTATAAATACATAAATAAATCAGGTGTACATCATTTTGATAAATCTCGTAGGGCCTGCGTTTGCAATGTAAGCGGAAAAAATATAATTATTTACAGAAACCTCAAAAATTGCAGTATTTCTCTACTCCGTATTGAATGTTATTATACGTACAAACCTTTTTCTGGAATCACTCTATCTATTAAAAAAAACCACATCAAAATCTGTTGCGTAGTTTTAAAGTTTCATGCGTACATAGGGATATAGGGACTTTGTTTTATAATATGTAGTGATAATGTAAGTCTTGATGGTTATCCCAATAAATAAAAATAAAATATAAATATATGAATTTTTTAAATCAATTTTACTCTCTCTAATCCCTATTCCGTGCACTCTCTCGACATGTCTCCAATCTCGCCCCACACAAAAGCAATCTAAGATGCCCCACTAAATCTGGCCCTGTTTAATTTCCTCACAGCATGCGCCCCGCTAACGAGCGTGCTCATTGAAATATACCCCATATCTATAAATTAAATAATACCACCCCCGATGTAAATTCCGTATGAGCATATCAACCCTTGTTTTTTGCTTTCCCCATTGCTTTAGAGTTCCGTTTATGTAATGAGATAACTTTCAAAACTTTAAAAAGTTACTTATTCGGATAAGCAGAATAGACAACCCTCATATCTTACCGAGTTCTCGTAAAAGGCGACTTAGTAAATTGACTCGCCGTGTGGTATCTTGTTGAGTAGAATGTGCCACCCTCTTTCTTACCGAGGTGTCGTAAAATATGACTAAGATAAGTTGACGTCAGGCAGGCGGCCGTTTTATAACATGTGATGCCGATCCCATATAGAGTGGGATAAGGGCAGGAGAATGATGATGTAAGTTGTTCATATAGGTGTATAATATTTTGAATTATACTAGCCCAGCCATGGTATTAACCTCAAGTGAGGTATCCAATTATTTACTTGCGCGCTGTTAGTTTTTATTTTGGGATAACTACAAGATTTTTATTTAAAACTAGCTCTGCCGGCAGCTTTGCCTGTATGGAAATCAGTGTGTCACAAATTGAAATCTATACCAAAAAAATAGTTACCTCTCTTACATTCTTATATTTTAATCACACAAACACAAAACACTCAAATAACTTTTCAAATCGGTTCAGTAGTTCCTAAAATTAGCGCGTAGAAACAAACAAACTCTTCACCTTAACATATTGGTATATATATGGCGGCACGGCTGACGTCACATCCGCTACATTCTGGTAGTACGGAAGCAATAATGTGGTTGTAAAGGCTATGGCTTCACTGTTATGGCTTAGCTTTGGCTATAGCTTCCGTGGCGAGGCATTAAATAGTAATATATGGTAACGAGAATAATATTGGACACAAGCTAAATTTGGAAACAAGTAACGAATAATATTGAACACAAGCTAAATTTGGAAACAAGTAACGAATAATATTGGACACAAGCTAAATTTGGAAACAAGTAACGAATAATATTGAACATAAGCTAAATTTGGAAACAAGTAACGAATAATATTGGACACAAGCTAAATTTGGAAACAAGTAACGAATAATATTGGACACAAGCTAAATTTGGAAACTAGTAACGAATAATATTGAACACAAGCTAAATTTGGAAACAAGTAACGAATAATATTGGACACAAGCTAAATTTGGAAACAAGTAACGAATAATATTGAACACAAGCTAAATTTGGAAACAAGTAACGAATAATATTGGACACAAGCTAAATTTGGAAACAAGTAACGAATAAAATTGGACACAAGCTGAATTTAGAAATAAGTGATTATGGAACCCTTAATGTAAAAGAAAAATTTTTTTGGCTCTAAATGTTAAACGTTACTTATCTACCCCTCACAAGGAAATCGCTAGTTAGGACAGCAATTGATAACAAACAAAGGGGGGTGGAGCACTTGTGTGAAAGTTTTGTCTTTGATAAGGAAATGCGTTTACACGTGATTTGTTTATCGGGGTACCACTCATGTTTACTAAGTTATCTTAACTTTCTTTTATTTATGATCATCATCCTCCTGCCCTTATCCCACTCTAAGTGGGGTCGGCATAACATGACATAAACATGATTTGGCTGCGTTTTTACGACTGGCCGCCTTCCTGACATTAACTTACCTTAGTCGTATTTTACGACCTCTCGGTAAAAAATGAGGTTGGTCAATTCTACACAGCCGGATACCACACGGCGGGTCGACTTATCTTAGCCGCCATTTACGACACCTCGGTAAGAATTGAGGGTGGTACTATTCTATTCAGCCGGATACCACACGGCGTTTTCTTTTATTTTTGACCATACAATTTTATTATCATACGTGTTTAAGAAATATATTGACAAATATTAAGTTTTGTAACATTTTTAATTATTGTGCATAAGAATATACATAATTATATAAAGATTGCCGATGTATATAATGGACAAAGTAGGAACCGACATAAGCTTGTGGCTCCTGCTTTGCGCCTTGCAAAGGTACGTAAGTCGTTTGTGGGTTTGGGTATAAGATTATATAATAAAATTCCGCAATTCCGCTTCGCCATTACATCAGTTTAAAAGCTCTATCAATAAAAGGCTTATACAGAAAGCCTACTATACTATTGAGTAATACTTGGATAATAAAAATGTGTGGATTTAGCTTCTTCTACCCTGTACAAAACAGTAATAACTAATGTAACTAGTAGTAACTAGTACTTTCTGTATACTGAAAGAATTTTTCAAATCGGTCCAGTAGTTCCTGAGATTAGCGTGTTCAAACAAACAGACTCTTTGGCTTTACATACTTGTATAGATAAGAATATTTTTGCAATACAGACTGCAAAGAAATAAATGATTGGTAACATTAAAGAAAAAGGTGGGAAAGGCTAGAGTAAAACACGAAAAGCTTTTATTCGTCTCGTAGCCGGCACAAATAAGACGCCGCACAGCATCCAAGAATACAAAAAAATGTTTTTATTTCTTGGCTCACAGCTTCCCTTTGGACGACATCCCCGATTTTCAATTACGAGAAAACGCTGCCAAATTCTTTCATTGCGAACCGCCGAGTCAACTTTATTTGTACAAAAGAGTTAAATCGGGTAACGACGTGGTGTAAATTGTCCTAATTGAGTGTTGTATCCTGAAATTTGATTGCAATATAGGTAATAACGAAAATCTTTATATTAACACTAAAATAATTTTTATATTAACACTAGATTTTACCCGCAGCTTCGTTCGCGTCGACTGTAGTTATGGAATCAACAGTAGCTTCTGTCACTCTCCAATCCTGGAAATATCTCCATCACAAAAATCAACATTGATAGATCGTGAATAAAAAAACTTCGATAGGTTGATAGTAGATAGCGCTTTTAAATGTCATCCTATTCCTGTAGAGAAAACAGATTTTCTATAGCTTATATGTTACCCCAGTGTATAAGGAATAATTGTGCCAAACATCATCGATATTGGTTCAGCGGAACACCGTAAAAGAATAACAATATTAGTAGGATAGGATAGTATTGGATGAGCTCAACCTTCAAATACTTACGAATAACTTAAATGATAAAGTACTCTAATATATGTACTATTTGTTTTATAGCTTAACGGAATTATTTTTACACTATAGGTTAGCTCTTTACTTAAGCATTAATTGAAACAAATTCCATCACTATTGGTTTATTGGCTAAGCCATTGATAAGTTTAACAGGTTGACTGACAGAAAGAATTTCGCATTTATTATTTTAGTACGGATTTCTTAGATTTTAAATGTTTTACTAAATTATTTATAGACTTAAGTAATCCATTTCAGGATTTCATAATATAAAAGTAAAGAATTTTTTTTTATAATCAACCAAAGTTATCGAGTCATCGAAGATTAAAGCAAAATAATGTTTTCATTACTTTTGTATTGTAATATCATTATAAAGTGATATACTTTGAAAACTAATTTAGTATAGTATAGAATATGAAGTATAACGTTGGACAAGTCTTCACAAGTTATAGAAACTAACTAATCAGTTGGTATATGGGCTCACATCCCGTTAACATATCACGTGTTTGGGGGACGCTGTTCGTGCTCAGCATAGGTAATGTGCTGATATTGATTTGTCTGCAAAACACTCAATTCAAATTCAAAATATTATGTATAACTAATGGTTTTTTTTTATTTACAGCAAAAATTTACACTTTATATCTATCTTAAATTACTTACACGTTAAGACTATACAAATCATGCCCACGTGGAATGGTCCCAAGAATGCTGGCAGCGTTTCCGCGCTGAATCGCTAAGCTGATTCTTTGTGCGAAAAAGGAGCCAGCCTAATCTATTGTCTGTTACCCGTACAAATATTAACTTACTTTGAGGACGGACCGAATGTGTAAATGTCCCATATTTTTTGTCCTATTCTAATCAAATCACACCAAACGAGTGTTAAATATTAATGTGGATGGATATGTGACTAGAGGGAGGCCGATAAAAAGATGGTTGTATTGTGTGAAGTAGACATGCATATAAAAGGAGAAGCGGCAGTTTTGACGAGTGATAGGACAAAATGGAAGAGGAAACGAGGTTGTGGCGACCCCACTTATAGTGGGGCAATGACTATTTGTTATGCTATCTCGGCTAAGCCGCTAGACTAATATTGATGAATTTTGATACGATAGAAGCTTATATACAGGGCATAATATATAATATAAAAAAGTGTTAATTTTTGGGAATAGAATTTGTTTTACAACGCCATGTGGTATCCGGCTGAATAGAATAGTACCACCCTCTTTTCTTACCGAGGTGTCGTAAAAGGCGACTAAGGTAAAGCGACCCGCCGTGTGGTATCCGGCTGAGTAGAATAGACCAACCTCATTTCTTACCGAGGTGTCGTAAAAGGCGACTAAGGTAAAGCGACCCGCCGTGTGGTATCCGGCTGAATAGAATAGTACCACCCTCTTTTCTTACCGAGGTGTCGTAAAAGGCGACTAAGGTAAAGCGACCCGCCGTGTGGTATCCGGCTGAGTAGAATAGACCAACCTCATTTCTTACCGAGGTGTCGTAAAAGGCGACTAAGGTAAAGCGACCCGCCGTGTGGTATCCGGCTGAATAGAATAGTACCACCCTCTTTTCTTACCGAGGTGTCGTAAAAGGCGACTAAGGTAAAGCGACCCGCCGTGTGGTATCCGGCTGAATAGAATAGTACCACCCTCTTTTCTTACCGAGGTGTCATAAAAGGCGACTAAGGTAAAGCGACCCGCCGTGTGGTATCCGGCTGAGTAGAATAGACCAACCTCATTTCTTACCGAGGTGTCGTAAAAGGCGACTAAGGTAAAGCGACCCGCCGTGTGGTATCCGGCTGAATAGAATAGTACCACCCTCTTTTCTTACCGAGGTGTCGTAAAAGGCGACTAAGGTAAAGCGACCCGCCGTGTGGTATCCGGCTGAGTAGAATAGACCAACCTCATTTCTTACCGAGGTGTCGTAAAAGGCGACTAAGGTAAAGCGACCCGCCGTGTGGTATCCGGCTGAATAGAATAGACCAACCTCATTTCTTACCGAGGTGTCGTAAAAGGCGATTAAGGTAAGTTGACCCACCGTGTGGTATCCGGTTTAGTAGAATAGACCACCCTCTCTTACCGAGGTGTCGTAAAATACGACTAAGGTAAGTTGATGTCAGGCAGGCGGCCGGTCGTAAAAACGCAGCCAAATCATAAGACAACATGTTTATAACATGTTGTGCCGACCCCACTTAGAGTGGGATAAGGGCAGGAGGATGAGAATTTGTTTTACACTTCAATTTTACATTATTCCACCGTGAGGTATCCAGCTGATTGGATTATACCACCGTTATTTCTTACCGATTATCACGATATCGTTAAATACGACTAAGGTAAGTTGACGTCAGGCAGGCGCTGGTCGTAAAATTCCTAATCATAACATGATACAATATATTGTACCGTCCCAACTTATAGTGGGACATGGGCAGGACAATGATGACTTTTATATTATTCAGAATATAAGAAAACTTAAGGTTAAGCTAACGAGTTCGCAAATACAATTACAATACTATAAAATTTAAATTGATATTAAAGTTAAACTATTTTTTATTAGATCTCAATTACACTGTATCCTTTGATGTCCGAACACAATTATTTCAAACCTGTCTATCTCGGTTCACATCAAACAGGCCCCTTTGTTCCGCGTCCAGCCAATTAGAGGGCCCGCGATGATTAAAGTGCCCTTAAAATATTGTTGTTCCTCCATTTTATGTTAATTTGTTTCTTCTGGTCCCTTTGATCCTCATCCGTACTGATATAAATGCGAAAGGCTGTATGATACAATATAGAGTAAAGTAATCATGATTCACTTGCCCTTATCCCACTTTAAGTGGGGTCGACACAATATGTATTTTACGACCGGCCGCCTGCCTTCAACTTATCTAAGTCGCCTTTTACGACACCTCGGTAAGAAAAGAGGGTGGGCTATTCTACTCAGTCGAATACTACACGGCGAGTCAACTTACCTTAGTCGCCTTTTACGACACCTCGGTATGAAAGAGGGTCGTCTATTCTACTCCACCGTATACCACACGTGAGGTCAACTTACCTAAGTCACCTCTTACGACGCCTCGGTGAGAAAAGAGGGTCGTCTATTCTACTCAGCCGGATACCAAACAGCAGGTCAACTTACCTAAGTCACCTTTTACGACACCTTGGTAAGAGATGAAGGTGATCTATTCTGGATACCCTCTTCGATGGATATCGGCTTTTTAATTTGATAGCGCAGATATACGTAATATATAGAAATAAAAAGTTAGGCGTGCAAAAATGTGTACACGTGGAAAAAACGGGAAAATGCGAAACAGCAAACCAGAATTCATTATTACCCAACAAAACCCAGGAGGGTTCTGATTGCTCGGCAGTCAGCGATATAGGTTCATTGTAATCAGCCGGAGGAGTCCCCGGGGAACAGTAATCGACTCACTTAGTGGAAATGCATCTAAAATAGGCGCCATTTGCAAATTGCAAACGGGAGAGATTTTGTGTACATTTTTTAAAATATTATTTTTTGCAAGCTGCACCTACTACTTTCTTTAGCGTCAAAAAGTAGCGGCCTGTTACTATCCCACTGTTGGGCATAGGCCTCTTCTCTCCGTTTTTGTAGAGAAAGTTTGGAGCTACGACCTACCACGCTGCTCTAATGCGGATTGGTAGGTTACACATATCTCTAGAATTCTCTAGAGATGCAGGTTTCCTCACTATGTTTTCCTTTACCGAAAAAGTATGATAAATTGCAATTATCAATTAGATATAAAAGTTTTAATGGACTAACTCATTGGTGCCTGCCGCGGTTTGAACCTGTAACCTCCTCGAAAAAGTCGCACGGTGTCACCGCTTCACGAAAAAAAAACGAAAAAGTATTTACTTTCATCAACATCAGCAGTCTACTTAGCTTAGTTGCCTTATACGAAATCTCGGTAAGAAATGAGAGTGGTCTATCCTACTCAGCCGGATACAACATGACATCAACTTACCTTAGTCGCCTTTTACGATACCTCAGTAAGAAATGAGGATGGTCTATTCTACTCAGCCGGATACCACACGGCGGGTCAACTTACCTTAGTCGTCTTTTACGACATCATATACACATAAGTGACATATAAGTTTTTATAACAGAAAAATTCATTGGTCTGCCCGGGTTGGAACCCGTGACCTCCTCGATAGAGTCGCACGGTGTTACCGCTACAACAGCTTTTGACGTGACAACGTCTTAAATTAAGTTGCGGCTTGGAGTCACTCATGAAAAAGTGTAACGCCCGCTCACGTCTGTTACGATGAGTCACCGAACGAAAGAGAGGCCCGCCGGACTGGCGAATGCCTTGCGTTTCTCTCCCACTCCAATCCATCACATTGAAAAAGACGTTGCCACGTAAAATCTTTGCCCGTAAAACCGACTTTACAGGCAACCGTATTTTTTATGAAATATAACAGTAAGATATCTAATAAATTCCCCATAATATGTAATTATAGGAGTACACCGCAGTGCAGCGTTTCACTACCATTTAATTATATATGAAATCACATTCCCAAATCGATATTGAAATGGGATTGCTTTTACGGATTGCATTCCACGTTATTATGGCGTTCCCGAGCGATTGAATTAATTATCGTGCATAATGCTCATACTGAGACAATTAATGCAATTTAGATGGTATTCCTGCACCTTGGGTTTGGTTACATTAAATATTAATATTGTCATTATAGAATCAATAGATAATATATATCATCCTGTCCTTATCCCACTCTAAGTGGGGTCGGCACAACATGTTTTTCTCTTCCATTCATTCATATGCATATCATACTTCACACAATCCAACCATCTCTTTTTAGACCTCCCTCTAGGCACATATCCATCCACATTCAAATTTAACACACGTTTGGTCACATGATTTTCATCCCTCCTCATTACATGTCCATACCATCTCAATCTTGCACTTCTCGACTTTTCTATAATGGGTGCAACTTTCAGACTTCCCCTAATATATCAATAGATAAATATTCAGTTTAATAATAATAAATAAATGTATGGGACAATTACGACACATTTTTCTGTTTCCAAAGCGAGTAACTTAATACTTGTATTATGGGATAGACAACTGGTAAATTAGTACATACTTGTGTTACCTGCAATTTCATTCGTATTAATTGTTAAAATACTTTTTATATCAAATTCAAAATATTCTTTATTCAAATAAACTTATAAACAAGTGCTTTTGAATCGTCAACTCTACTGCTGGTTCGGAAAGCTGTTTTTACCGAGAAATGCCAGCAAGAATCTTGGTTTTATCAATTGTTATATTTGGTTACATTTGGTCCTTACTGTTTTGTATAAGGGTTGAAGAAAGAAAAGAAAGAGAAGAGTAGCTACATTCACGCATTCTTATCACTTAAGATTCCTCAACAGTATACTATGCTTTCTGTATCAACTTCTTTTTACAGTATTTTTAACCTCCTTTAATGGAGAGGCTAAAATTGATTGTGGAATTTTATTATAGAATCGAATACCCAAACCCACAAACGACTTACGTACTTTTGCAAGGCGCAAAGCAGGAGCCGCAAGCTTATGTCGGTTCCTGCTTTATCTATTATATATACATTTGCATTTATTTATAATTATGTATATTTTTATGCACTAAGATTAAAATGCAATTATTTACTAATATAGTATTTAATATAGTTTTTTATTCCTGAAGAAAAAACGGGAAGATTTGTTTAATAAGAGCGATATGAGTTTAAATTGTTGCATACCCAAATATTACTTAAGCGAATTAGCTATGAAAGACTTAAGTATTCATAGCAGCAGTATTTACGTATGCAAATATTCCACAACAGTACAAATAGAAAGGAACAGCGCGATTGATTTATTTGGAAAGGAGAGTTATCCTTTGTAATGCACAGGCCCCAAACTTTGGTCCTTGGGGAAAAGGGGGCTCGTTCGACATTACCATAATACACCGAACCGCGCGGGGAGGTAACTTTTCGCCGGTGAAAAGTGAATTTTAACGTGGATAAGTTGAAAATAGATTTTCAATATTAACACTATTATATACTGATATAGTTTTTGCCGTGTGGTATCCGGTTGAGAAGAATGGAACAACCTCATTTCTTACCGAGGTGTCGTAAAAGGCGACTACGGTAAGTTGATCCACCGTGTGGTATCCGGTTTAGTAGAATAGAGCACCCTCTTTCTTACCGAGATGTCGTAAAAGACGACTAAGGTAAGTTGACCTACCGTGTGGTATCCGGTTTAGTAGAATAGACCACCTTCTTTATTACCGAGGTATCGTAAAAGGCGACTTAGGTAAGTTGACCCACCGTGTAGTATCCGGTTTAGTAGAATAGACAACAAACTTTCTTAACGAGGTGTTGTAAAAGGCAATTAAGGTAAATTGACCCACCGTGTGGGTAAATTGACCTACCGTGTGGTATCCGGTTTAATAGAATATACCACCCTCTTTCTTATCGAGGTGTCGTAAAATACGACTAAGTTAAGTTGACGTCAGGCAAGCAGCCGGTCGTAGAAACGCAGTCAAAGCATGTGACATCATGTTTATAATATGCTGTGCCGACCCCCTTTCTTCCATACTACAATACAATAATACTTGTAATCGGAAACTAATTTTAGTTTTCGTTCAAAATCATTTTTTTTAAATCACGTATTGCTATGTTTATGTGATTCTGAATAATTTATAGAAATAGGCGTTACTTTGCGGAGATCCATAATACAAAAAATACAAAACTATTATTACATTATTTTGCTATAATCCACGATAAAGTAAATATATAATGCTAAATGTAGAGTGGACTTCATACCTGATTTATGCAGGATTCGTAAAAACACATGTATAAACCTCCACCACCACACAATAAACAAGCACTACACACGTTTACTATCACAAACTCAACAATCGTTTCGTCCCGCAACCGAAGCATCATTAGATAGACTCCACGATAAAATCGCAAAGTGAAGCATTACCGAAACAAGCTTAGTTATATACTAATCGGTTCAACCCCACTATTTATTTTATTTTGCCTGCAAACACGAGTAACAAACTTGAACTGGAAATATTTATCTGATCATTAATAAGGGTGCCGTTGTTATGTTTAATAATCTCAAGCTGCTCCCAGATGTTCAATTTAAGCTCCTTGTTACAGGTGTGCAAGACTTCTAAACTATGTTTAAATTCGAAAGTATTCTATAAATTATTCATAAATTTATTAACTAGAATAGGGGAGGCATAGGTAGGTTCAACCCCACCATTAATTTTATTTTGCCTGCGAATTCATGTAACAAATTTATTATGATATATTTTGTGAAGCTAATGTAAGAACACATATTTCCGTAACTTTCCTCTAAGGAGATCACGTGGTCTTAAATTATAAACAACATATAGGTATATGGCTCCCTTCAGACGTCAACTCATGTTCCCAGGGGAACGGGAAATTCCAGACTGAAACACTGAGAAGTGAAGTGAACTTTGGTCAGGTTTAGATGGTAGAATACAAAATTATTTGGCAACACTCGAAACAAATTCTTTAATAAATGCCGCGATAAGATTTGTTTTAATTTAAATGATTAACGATAAAATATATAGGCAATGGTCACTACACATTTTATTTATTCTAAACAATAAATAGAACTTGTCTTTACAAAATCTTAGAAAATATATTTATGTATAAAACTTACTAATAGAAGATTATTTAAGTGATAATATCATATTTGTAATGAAGAAAGCTATGTACTAGACTCCAACGGCTAACATGTAATCATTGACTGGTGACTAGCCCGTTGGCGCAGTGCCAACTCTGCCTTCATCTCCACGGGTCGCGGGTTCGATTCCCGCCGAGGGCCAACATTTGCTATAAATGAATTTGTTGGTCTTTGAGCCTGGGTGTATATGTAATTAAGTATGTATTTAGATAATATATAAGTATATATTCACCAGTTTTCTGTCTACCATAACGCAAGTATTAAGTTACTTATTTTGGGGACGGACGACCGTGTGTGTATGTATCCTTTACTTATATATTTATTATTATATCAGTAATTGTATCATTGTTTAAATAGTGTCCGCCGAGTTTCTAACTAGTTTTAATCAACCTGTGGTCCTTCAATAATATAACCATTCTCAAGTACTTGAAATATTTATTGAATAATGAATATTTCAACACTAATACCGTACTAACTTTTTATTATATTTATAGTCCGCGAGTACCTCACAAACGTTTTCCTGCACCAAAGACATTCCTCCGGGCGGCGCACACAAAGGCTGCTGCAATATCCGTTAATCCGCCTGATGCCGGTATAATGGGACATGAGCTGTCTATGTGCTATTCGTGTGTAGCGAGAATCAGGGTTTACACTTCCTGAAAGCCTTATGGAACACCAAAAAGTGTTTCAAAAAGCCAACGCATTTCTAAACGATAATTAATACTGGTATCGACAACAATTGCGTGACATATAAATTAATTTTGATACTTAGAAAAGCCGTGAAAAAGAAGCTGTGATAGTCCAGCGGTGCGATCGTGCGAATCTCTAGAGACGATCATGGGTTCAAACCCCGGACTTTATCCGATCGTCATGCTTTACTGGCGTTAAAGGATATTTTGAGTTACATTAATACTTTAATTCTCAGTTGTAATTTACAATATTATTAAAAGCTGTGATAGCCCAGCAGTGAGACTATGCGATTCTATTGAGGAGTCTCGGGTTCAAACCCCCTGCTCCAATGAGTTGATCAGTCAACTTACGAACTAATTGATAATTGCAATTTATCACACGCTTTTCGGTGTAGGAAAACATCATATCTGCATATCTTTAGAGAATTGTGGGGATATGTGTAACCTACCAATCCGCATTGGAGCAGCGTCGTAGGTCTTAGCTCCAGTTTTTCTCTCCAAAAACGGAGAGAGGAGACTTTCGCGCAGCAGTAGGGTAGTAATAGGTCGTTACTTTACTTTTTTTTACTAAGAAAAGCTTCAATAGTACTAAATTCCATTAAAATTGGCCAAGTAAATAAGCCGTGAAAGCGTGACAAGCAGAAATACAATTTAACGCATTTGCAATATTAATAGTTGCATAGCATGCGTATTGATAAAGTAAAATCCGTTCATTGTTTCAGGTTCATTTAAGTCAGAAGTTGGTAAGGACAAATACAAATAAAGTGAACACTTACTTAATTTGTATTTGATTTGATCAAGGATTTGAAAATCCTTTCAGCTTCATACAGGACTGTTATTTAATAATGTAAAATGTTATGTTCTAAAGATTCAGAAAGTTTATTTCTGGTTCTTCTCGGTAAGAGCAACATTCCGAACCAGTTGTAGCTTCATTAATCATATTGATACTTGACGATTCAAAGTAAGTAAGTAAGTAGCGGCCTATTACTACACTGCTGCGAATAGGCCTCTTCTCTCCGTTTTTGGAGAAGATTGGAGCTAAGACCTACCACGCTGCTCCAATGCGGATTGTTAGGTTACACATATCTCAGTAATTCTCTAGAGATTTGCAGATTTCCTCACGATGTTTTCCTTCACCGAAAAGCGTGTGATGAATTACAATTATCAATAAGACACAAAAGTTTTAACAGAAAACTCATTGGTGTCTTCCCGGGTTTGAACCCTCCTCGAAAGAGTCACACGGTGTTAACGTTGGACTACCACAGCTTATTTGACGATTACCTTGATGATTCAAAAGTGCTTAAAAGAGCTTATTTGAATAAAGATTATTTGGATTTTATTTTTATAACTAACATGTGCTACGACAGCCCTAGCCAATCAAGACGACGTGGCGGTACTTGGCTAAACTAGCCAACTAAACCGAGCCAACTCTAAGCTAACATTGTCTGATAACTACAACATTTGCCTAAAACCATTACCTTTATTTATATCCACCGTACGAACTTGTTCTTGTTTGTCTGTTCTTGTTATTAAGGTTTAAGAAAATAGTTTTTCATTAGCTACAAAGTATAAGGACACTAATAATTGACCATCTACTAACATAAAATTTTATAGCGTTTTGTTTGTTGTAGCTAGTAAAAAATATTAATTGATAATATTAAATTTTAAATATTTAATAATGGGCTACTAATTCGAGGTTTTGGGCAGTTGTTAATATGACAACAGGTAATTACAAATTTATTTCTTATTAGCTACAACAAACAAAACGCTATTTAAAATTTCCGTACCTTGATGACCGAGCCTAGCTCGATAATTTTTAAAGTGAAGTAAAAAAAATAAATAAAAAAAAAGTCAAAAGAAAAATTCAAAAATAATAGGGCAGGTGGGTATCGGTTCTAGGTATTTTCACCTCTCTAGACCGCCCGTTCCCCAAATGAAATAAATAAATAAATAAATAAACGTAAATTTCAAAAAAGTTTAGAGCCCGGAAACACGAATAAAACAAAGCGAAAATTAATCAATGGTCTTCAGGGTATAATATATTCTACTAACTTTGCAAATCTTGGGTATTTTAGCTATTAATATATAGAATTAATAAAATAAGTAAGCAATACGAAATCCCCCTAATTGCGCCCCGGTACGGCAATTAGCATAGTAAGTGCGCGGCGATTTGGAGCAGTGCGTTATCCAGAGGGCGCTTAACGTGTGATTTATCGACGCCCTCCGCCGACCTCACACTTAGCACTCACTGTGTAGCCAGTAGCGACAGCAGAAACAACGGCTAGAAATTACGTGGCGTAGAATTCAAATTCCAAAAAAAACATTAAGTTTAAAATACCCGATTGCTGTTAACTCGTGAGGTGTTGAAAAATCTTATTGCTATAAAAAAAACCTTCAGCATTATCTAAGCGTGACTTAATTGAAAAAATTGTTTTGTGGCAAATTGCAAAGCATATAGCGCCTACAAAACTCGTGAGTGATAAAGAGACCATAACTTAGAATAGCAAGAAATTACTAGCTTTTGTAATAGTTCGTAACGTGATGTCTTAGTTGTTATTTAAGTAAAGATTACAAAATATTTAACTATCTTCAATACTAAGCGTGCGATATGTTATTAAACAAAGCTTTTCATACAATTGAAGATCTTTGTGATTGAAGAATTTGTGATAGTGAACGTATGAAGTGCTTGTGTATTGTGGTGGCGGTGGTGGAGTTTTGTGCATATGTTTTTACGAATCCTGCATGTATCAGATATGAAAACGGATTGTCCACTCTACATTTAGCATTATATATTTTTCTTATTACTTCATCGCTGATTATACCAAAATAATTTTATTATTACTTTTGTAAATTCGAGTTTTGAATTCATTTTTATGCCAACGGTACCGGAAACAAGTTTTTGTACAAAATATATCGCATTGAGTATAATCGTTCGTCTTTTTTTGACAAATGCGCCATCACTTCTGCTAAGATGGAAAGTCTAAAGTTCTCTTTTAGTTCGCGAAAAATGGCTTACCAAATTGTTACATTGACGTTGATACTATCTATATAAATGTTAAAAATGAGAGTCTGTCTGCCTCTCTGTCGGACTGTCTCATTTGACATCAACTGTGTCGCCATTTTGTCACCTATTTAGCTGAGAGAAATGATCAATCAATATAATCCGTAACCAGTAGTTTATGTGTGCCTTTTGAAATAGTCATCCTTCTGCCCTTATCCCACTCTAAGTGGGGTGGGACATCATGTTATAAACATGTTGTCACATGATTTGGCTACGAATTTTATGACCGGCCACCTGCCTTACTTATTCGTATTTAACGACACCTCGGAAAGAGGGTGATCTATTCTATTCAGCCGGATACAACACGACAGGACGACTAGCCTTAGTCGCCTTTTACAACACCTAAGAAAGAAATAAGGGTTCTCTATTCCATTCAGTCGGATACCACACGGTATTGACTCTTAAAATAGTATGTGAATTGATCGATTTTATTTTCATTACCCTTAAATATAGAAAAAAATAGAAAAGGCGCCAAGATCTTTCAGTAATTGAGCAACTCAAGCGCGTCTGTAAGCCTAAATAAACACGAAACGTAATTAATTCATGATAACCGCTAGAATAAACAACAATGGAGGTCGTATAAAAGTTTAAGCATTGATGAGGTTCTTAGATCAAAGCCGACGAAAGAATAATGAATTCAAAAAGCTCGACGGGAAATTTTAATTATCCTTTATTAAAATGGAAAGCCTATTTTGAGAGTTTTTGGAAGTTTGGTTCGTATATTGATTCATTTGTAAATTGATGTTTACGAATAACACAAAATTTGCGAAACAATAACTTGAAATAAAGATTTTGAATTCGGAGATTGAATAAATTAATGGTATTTGTTGTACATCAGGTATAATAATATTTGACTACGATAGACGGCCTTACCTCTAAAAGAGCAATTTCTAAGGAAATATCGTAAAAAGAATTAATTAACGGCCTGTTGGTATTCCACTGCTGGGCATAGGCCTCCTCTCTCTGTTTTTGGAAAGAATGATTGAAGCAAAGACCTACCACGCTGCTCCAGTGTGGATTTGTAGGTTACACATATCTCTAGAATTCTCTAGAGATATGCCGGTTTTCTCACTATGTTTTCCATCAACGAAAAGCGTGTGATAAATTACAATTATTAATAAGACAAGTTTTAACAGAATAACTCATTTCTGCCCGGGGTTTGAACCCATGATCATTCGAAACAGTCACACGGTCTCACCGCTGGGCTATCACAGCTTTCGTAAGAAAAGTATAAAATAAATGAAGACAAAGTGTAAATAAAATATCATAGTTAAGTATTCGTAAAATATACCTCAAATAAAATGAGGGTAGGTAACATTACACAGATTATAAAATTAAAAAAGACAAGTGCTACCCGTGACTTCGCTTGCATCGACTTTAGTATTGAAATACCTTTGATTGTGTATTTACATTCCTCTTCCCGAAGAAAGAACCGGATTTTATCCTCTGTCAGATATAGGCTTCAATTTTATTATATTTAATCTATATTGTTCCAGCCGATCGTGAAAGCATAACAAATAGAATGGAATAGACAGACAGACATTTAAATATGGATTGGGCCGTGTGGTATCCGGCTAAGTAGAATAGATCACCCCAATTTTTTACCACGGTGTCGTAAAAGGCGACTAAGGAAAGTTGACGTCAGGCAGTCAGACGGTCGTAAAATACCTAGCCAAATTATGTGGTAACATGTTTGTAACGTGTTGTGCCACCCCACTTACGAGTGGAATAAGGGCAACAGAATGATGATATAAAGTAAAAGTAAAGTAAATAAATAAATTCAGTTCTATTCTAATAAACAAAACCACGTTTAAATTATGTCCGCTTGTGTTATTATTAAAATTAAAGCAAAAGTGAAACAATGCATGATGAAGTCCCACATAATACAACCGAGAATCCCTTTTTAAATATTGTGGTAGATTATCCTCCGTATCTCGCGGCCCCTAGCTGTGGGCTGGTTGGGCAAAAAGTGGGCCTCCCTCAGGACTTCTGGAATAATGTTACATTTGGTAAAAATGAATTTTAATGTGTAGCCGCCGAAAGGGACGGACGTACGGCCCAGAGGTGTTTTTATCCGATCGTCATGCTTTACTGGCGTTAAGGATATTTTGAGTTACATTAATGCTTTAATTCTCAAATTTATTTTAAAATATTATTAATAGCTGTGATAGCCCAGCCGTAAGACTGTGCGATTAATTCGAAGAGTCACGGGATCAAACCCCGTACAGGTACCAATGAGTGTTTCTGTCACACTTATGTGTCTAATTGATAATTGCAATTTATCACACGCCTTTCGGTGAAGAAAAATATCGCGAGGAAACCTGAATATCTCTAGAGAATTCTGTCAATATGTGTAACCTACCAATCCGCATTGGAACAGCGTGGTAGGTCGAAACTCCAATCCTTCTCTTCAAAAACGGAGAGAAGAGGCCTATTTCCAGCAATGCAAAAGTAACACACAGTTACCTTACTTTTTTAACCAATCTTAAATTAAGAATACACCTAGTATTTTTGCAACAAAATATACACCTTTTCAATAAAAATAATAGTAAAACCAGGAAGTGAAATTACAAATAACATCAAAGCATCATTCAGAAAGTGCGTTTATGGGCTTCGGTATACATTTTTATAGTGAAATTCCACAATATGTTTTAACTCGCCTTTACACAAGTTCAAAAAAACAAAAATACTTTTATTGACAGCAATGCAGTGAAATACAGAATCAAAATACTGACCGACTTAACATTAGACTCGTATTTAATTAAATAACCAACTCGATAAAGTACTCAAATTCAAATTCAAAAACTTTTTATTCAAATATGGCTTTTACAAGCACTTTCGAATCGTTAAATTACAATAAAGCTTACGACTTGTTCGGAAAGGTACTCCTACCGACAAGAACCAGCAAGAACCTCGGCGGTCACTCTTTCAAAATTAAGTATTACAATAATGTCTTAATTAAGCACAAATAGCAAAAACTTTTACAATATAATCTAATGCGTAGCTGGTCGCAATTTAAATCCAAGCTTTCTTATCATCAACATAGTCCGCAGCTCGTAGCAGCAATGTACTGTATGCAACTCGTATCGTCCGCCAACTTCTTTCACCAATTCCTATAATAAAAGTGATAGGGTGGCCAACGTCCGTTCGGGTCCGTTTTGAATTGCTGATTGCCTTCAAATATAAGGTGCCAGAGTACCTACTTGTTGCTGAGGGAGTGAAATCACTCGCTTTTTAATGGGAAACGTTGACTTTAAGCCTCCCAATGAATAATCACGCCCTTATTTAACATCTCGCTTCAGATCTGTTATTATTCACACTTAATATGTGCAGTGCTTTGACAGGGACCCCCTCTAACTGTCTAGGATGAAGGTTTTAAGGATATTTGTAAATGTACAAACACAATAGTAATAATAAAATTATTTTGCTATATATATGTTAAATATATGTATGTAATGGTAAATGTAGAGTGGATAATCCGTTTTCATACCTGATACATGCAGGATTCGTAAAAGCACAGTTCTCCTACCCTTTTCGCGCTCTAAGTGGGGTTAACATGTTGTTAAATGATTATGAATGCCTGCCTTAGTCGCCTTTGCGACACTTTGGTAAGAAAGAAAGAGGTTTATCTGTTGTAAACAGCCGGATATTACACGGCAGAAGCATATTGTTAACAAAATAGATTTCCGAATATGAAAACTAGCTTACGATCGTATTAAACTCAAAGAGAAAATAATTGTATAGGTTTCATAGGTACATCCTGACATCAGATTCTTAACACGTCGGACCGCTAGACAAGAGGATCAGAATCCGATACCTAGCTATTCCCGAAGCCATACGACAAAGCCGAGATGTTAATTTGTATCTACGACACATCCTATTTAAGTATTTTTTCATGCCTCCAGTAAGTTTCAAATCAAATATTTTATTTGTGCATTACAAAGTAAAAAAGATCTTGAAGCCATGTCGTATCCGGCTGAGTTGAATAGACCAGCCCCATTTCTTATAGAGGTGTCGTAAAAGGCGATTAAAGTACGTCAACTCGCCGTATGTTATCCGGCTGAGTAGAATAGACCACCCTCATTTCTTACAGAGGTGTCGTTAAAGGCGACTAAGGAACGTCGACTCGCCGTGTGGTATCCGGCTGAGTATAATAGACCACCGTCATTTCTTATAGAGGTGCCGTCAAAAGCGACTGAGGTACGTCGACTCACCATGTGGTATCCGGCTGAGTAGAATAGACCACCGTCATTTCTTATAGCGATGTCGTAAAAGGCGACTTAGGTACTTTGACTCACCATGTTGTTACCCGGCTGATTAGAAAAGACCACCCTCATTTATTACCGAGGTGTAAAAGCCGACTATGGTACGTCGATTCGCCGTGTGGTATCCGGCTGAGTATAATAAACCACCGTCATTTCTTGTAGAGGTGTCGTAAATGACGACTAAGGTAAGTCGATTGGCAGGCGGCTGGTCGTAAATATGTAGCCAAAATCATGTGACAACGTGTTTATAACATTTGCCGACGCCTAAAGTGGGATAAGGGCGAGAGGATGAAGAACAACTTATAAAAAGGTAAACAATACTGTAAGCTACCATATATGTATACAATAGACAAAGCAGGAACCGACATTAGCTTGCGGCTCCTGCTTTGCGCCTTGCAAAAGTACGTAATTCGTTTGTAGGTTTTGGTATAAGATTCTATAATAAAATTCCGCAATCAATTTCAGCTTTGCCATTACAGCAGTTTAAAAACACTGTTAAAAAGAGGCTGATACAGAAAGCCTTATACTCTTGAAGATTATTTGGAAGGTAAGAATGTGTGGATATAGCTCTCTTTGCACCTGTACAAGACAGTAACGACTTAATGTAAAATGTATTAAGAATTATATTTTTAAAAGAGCAACCGCCGAGTTTCTTGCTGGCTCTCCTCGGTAGGAACAGCTTTCCGAACCAGCAGTAGAGTTGACGATTCAAAAGCACTTGTTTACAAGTTTATTTGAATAAAGAATATTTTGAATTTGAATTTGAATATAAGAATGTACAAAAATTCCGTCAATTCTTATAATGAAAATTTTCCTTAGATCAATAATACCAGATAGGAAGAAAGCCACTCATAATGATGAATATTCTGTGTAAATGCACTCAAAGTCGACTCCGTTAAACTGGCTAATTGATTCACTTCAGCCCCAGACCATTTCAACTTAGTCGATTAATGTTTGATGGAAATATGCTAACTGCGGAGTTGAACCGTTCCTATCGCTGCAGAACTATTTAATAGCTATCTTTAGGACTTGCGAATAACTTCTTGATACTGTTACGATGCAGTATTTAGGTTTTTATTCAAACATACAGTACAAATTAAACATAAATACAGTAAATTATTACTAACTAGCGGCCTGCCCCTGCTTCGCACGGGTATAAAATATATGTCAGTCAGTGTAAAAAAAATAATTAAAATCGATCCAGTAGTTTTGATTTATTCATTAATGCCAATGGCCCGCAAGCGTTCAATTTGGAGAAAAACAATTTCCTTTTCCTATACCAAGAAGATTTCCAGCTATCTTTGGAATATCTAAAATCATATAGGACATTTACTTATTTACTTTTACATTTTCCCTATTTTTTTTATTTTTACAATTAATTACATAATGTCTTTACACAAACTCTTAAAAGAGCGACATAGCTGCTAAAATCGAAGTGTTATAGGGCGAAGCGCGGCCTCCTCACGGCATTATAAATCTGTAATATCTCCGAAAATGTTCACTTAAATTACATGCTGTAAACGGCCATATTGATCTATATTGAATCAAAATTTTATTTAAGATACTTAATTGGATAAGGATTAATGCTGTATTGTGTAAAAATTGCTTTGAACATAAGGCATTAGTTTTCGTAAAAAGTAAATGACAAAAAGTGCTATTGTGGGTTATCCATAAGAGATAGACATATACCATCGCGGATTTTTCTGTAGACCTTTTCAAGGTGTACAAATACTTAGTACATTATTTTGATAAATCTCTTTAGCCTGCGTTTGTAATGTAAGCGGAAAAAAATGTAATTATTTACAGAAACCTCAAAAATTAAAGTATTTCTCTACTCCGTATTGAATGTTATTATACGTACAAACCTTTCTCTGGAATCACTCTATCTATTAAAAAAAACCGCATCAAAATGTGTTGCGTAGTTTTAAAGTTTTATGCATACATAGGGATATATGGACAAACAAAGAATGCGACTTTGTTTTATAATATGTAGTGATTTACATTCTAAAATTAGTTTCCAGTTATTACTAAATAGCAATCGCCAGCGGCTCCGCCCGCGTGGAAAGATTAAAACCGTAATATAGTCTTTTGATAACCATAAAAATGGACGCAGTGTGGTAACCGGCTGAATAGAATAGTACCACCCTCATTTTCTTACCGAGGTGTCGTAAAAGGCGACTGAGGTAAGTTGACGTCAGGCAGGCGGCCGGTCGTAAAAACGCAGCCAAATCATGTGACAGCATGTTTATAACATGTTGTGCCGATCCCGCTTATAGTGGGATAAGGGCAGGAAAATGATGATAGCCATAAAAATGGTTAACCCACTTTGGGTTAACCTTAAAATCTAGACATATGCTGTCCCGGACTTTTATTTAGAACTTTTAGAGGGGAACAATTTTGTAATACACGATATTTGAATAACTATTACCGTCTACTCAGCGCACGCAACAAAAACTTTAAATTTTGCCGTTTTCGTACTATTTTTTATTGTTCCTCCTCTCCTATTCATCTTAGCGTGATGTTATATAGACTATAGCCTTCCTCGATAAATTAAATCTTAGACTTTTTCAAATCGGTTCAGTAGTTCCTTTGATTAGCGCGTTCAAACAAACCAAAAAACTCTTTAGCTTTATATATCAGTATAGATGTAATTAATAAACTTATATTTAATTCTATTTGAAAGGTCAATGTAGACATTTTAATAAAGATTCTAGACTACACATCCATATATAATACTCGAGAAATTATTAAAAGTGCTCTTTATGTTCAAATCTTTATGTTCAACACGCGTGTAATTGACCGCAGCCTTGGATGGCGCGGATTTCAATACTATACGGAAATAATTTATCTGGTATCTATTTATACTTTTTTAATATTTATTTATTAATTTATACAATCAGGTATGGTGCGGATTTACATAATACAACAAGAGCATTATCATTGTTTGTTTTTTTGTAGTTTATTTTTTGTGTACGTTGCTTACTTTGTTGACTTCAGTTTTAAGATGTTTCTCTGTTTAAGTCTATAAATAATTTATTGAATTTGGCGTTTCTTCTCAGAGATCCATAATACAAAGGGTATAATTAATTTTGCTATAATCTGTGATAAAAAATTTGAAAATGAAATAATTTCAAAATGGCAAAATAATTTTTTTATTACTTTTGCGTTTAAGTCTTCTTAAATGTTGTGGCTTATTACCGTACTATGGTACGGTAGGAGGGAAAATTAACGACGTGTAGCATATAGTATGAAATGAGTCCTAATTGACTTCATATTAAGCAAACGATGCCAATACATTTTATACACATTTCAAGAATTTTAGATACGATTATTACATCTCATTCACACCTGTTTTATAACATTACGGAAGAAAAACAAGTCGTAACATGTCACATTATTTATTATTAGTCCAGTTATCTCTTGTATTTTAGAGTACCTTGGTATCCAATAGCGATATCGCCTAGAGAATATCCATTATCCAAGTCAGGCTCAATTGCTTTGTTACAATAGTGATGCCTATAACGTAAAGCATACATGAAATAGCGGTTGTTTAAAATGCATAGTAATATTGCATTGTATGCCTGTCTGTTACGCTGTCACAGTTAATCCGCCTGAGCGATGATGAAATTTTGTAACAAACAAGTTTATTGGATTTACATATATGATAATAAATTAAACCTTATTCCTTCCAGAACAGCACAATGAAAAAAAGCACATAATAGAGAGTAAGTTAACATTTAAGTTGAAATGAACGAAGTCGGATACGCAACTTGTTTTATTAGTTTGAATATGTCCATTAAGAAAGATTGGATTTAGAGATTGAGCTCTTTTAACTATTTGAGTTTCAAATTTAAATTTAAAATATATTTTATTCAAGTAAACTTTTAAACAAGTGCTTTTGAATCGTCAACTCTACTGCTGGTTCGAAAAGCTGTTGCTACCGAGAAGAGCCAGCAAGAAATTCGGCGGTGGCTTTTTTAAACATATAATTCTTATTACTAGTTACACTTACTCATTACTGTCTTGTACAGGGTCTAAGCGAGCTATATCCACACATTCTTATCTTCTAAGTAATCCTCAACAGTATAGGCTTTCTGTATCAGCCTCTTTTTAACAGTGTTTTTGAACTGCTGTAATGGCGAAGCTAAAATTGATTGTGGTATTATATTATATAATCTTATACCCAAATCCACAAACGACTTACGTACGCTTGCAAGGCGCAAAGCAGGAGTCACAAGCTTATGTCGGTTCCTACTTTGTCTATCATACACATCACTTATATTTTTATAATTCTGTATACTTTTATGTTTTATATTTCCAGTAAAGTACCGTGAGCTTGTTTTGAATGCGTATTAAACGCGATACTTTTATATTTCACAGTGGATTTGCAACATTCAACATTTATCGCCCAAAAAACAATAGCGGTCCTGCCGTTAATCAAAAGAGTTTTAAACTAGAACAATTACTGTCCCGCCGCGCCCCGGACCGTGTCCCGGAACAAAGCGGTATGAATTGAAATGGTAATGTCATGCAAATAAAACGCGCTATTAAAAACATTAAAGGATGTATTTGTGGCGACATCGATATCGCGATGAAATCTAAAGTCCCTAATATTTATAGAACTAAGTGTTACTTTGTGGAGGTCCATAATACAAAAGTAATGAGAAGAGAAAAAGCTGTGATGGCCTAGCGGTGCGACCGTGTGAATCTCTAGAGACGATCATGGGTACAAACCCGGGCAGACACCAATGAGTTTTTCTGTTTAAACTTATGTGTCTAATTGATAATTGCAATTTATCACACGCTTTTTGGTGAAGGAAAACATCATGAGGAAACCTGCATATCTTTAGAAAAATTCTGGGGATATGTGTAACCTACCAATCCGCATTGGAGCAGCGTGGTAGGTCTTAGCTCCAACCCTTCTCTCCAAAAATGGAGAGATGAGGCCTATGCTTAGCAGTGAGAATATTATTGGCTCGTTGGAGCAGTGGGTAGTGACCCTGCCTTCGGCTCCACGGGTCGCGGGTTCGATTCCCGCCGAGGACCAACATTTTCTTTAAAATGAATTTGTCGGTCTTTGAGCCTGGGTGTATATTTGTATCTAAGTATGTATTTAAAAAAATATATAAGTATATATTCACCAGATGTCTGTCACCCATAACACAAGTATTAAGTTACTTACTTTGGGGACAGACGACCGTGTGTGTAAGTGTCCTATATATTTATTTTTTAATTTTTAATTATTCCGCTATAATCTACGACAAAAGAAAATATACGCAATGCTAAATGTATACTGTACTGTTCCTTCTCATACCTGATACATGTAGAATTTGTAAAAAGTCATGCAGTACCTGCACCGATAACACAACAATACACAAACACTGCACACATTCGCACACATGGTGGTGAATATGTGCAGTGCATGATTTTTTACAAATTCCGTATGTATCAGGTATGAGAACGAAGTACACTCTACATATTTTAGCATTGCATATATTTTCTTTTGTCGCGGATTATAGCGAAATAATGTTTTCATTAGTTTTGTCCCTAATATAAAATACAAAGTCTGTTTGTCTGTAAGGCTTCCGTGACTGATCAATATTAATAAAATTTGGCGGATTAAAAAAAAAGGATGAAATATGTAGTTCATATTTAGGAGTATCCTTAATACCTTCATTTGTGATATCCGGCTGAGTAGAATAGACCACCCTCATTTCTTATCCAGGTGTCGTAAAAGGCGGCTAAGGTAAGCTAACGTCAGGCAGGTGACCGGTCGTGAAATACTTAGCCAAATCATGTGAATCTCTAAGAAAAGGGTGGTCTTTTCCACTCAACCGGATACCACACTGCGGGTCGACTTACCGCACTCGCCTTTTACGCCACCTCGGTAAGAAATGAGAGTGGTCTATTCTACTCAACCGGATACCACTCGGCTTTGGTATTTACCATAACATAAGCCTTTATAATTTCCGTGTATAATTGTACCAATATTAAACAAAAAAATCTCATCACGTGAAACTTCTGCGTATTAAATCCTTATCAGTCTCATATATTGCTTCTTTTATGAAAAAAAAAACAACAAATATCAATGAACTATAATGTTTATTTATATGCAGGTATATAAAGGTAACTTGGAGGAGGTACACATGCGAAGTGTGTACAGACAGACAGGAAAACGAAACACCTCTGACATACATAAGGATAAATAAAGCTGAGTCTTATACAAATCAATTAGGGTCTATTCCACGAGAGCTCATAGAAATTTTTTCAAACACCATATACTGGCCCATTGGCGCAGTGGCTAGTGACCCTGCCTTCAGCTCAACGTTCGCGGGTTCAAATCCCGCCGAAGGCCAACATTTTCTATAAATGAATTTGTTGGTCTTAGAGTCTGGGTGTATATTTGTATTTAAGTATGTATTTTAAAATTATACAAGAATATATTCACCAGTTGTTTGTCACAAGTATTAAGTTACTTACTTTTGGACGGCCGACCGAGTGTGTAAGTGTAAGTGTACCCATATATTTATTTATTATTTATATAAAAGAAATCATAGTATTTCTATTTTTGATAAATTTTCCATATATAAATAAGACACTTAAATTTTATTGGAGATCGCAGAAAACCGTTAAGCTAAAATTACTTAACAATTTCGAAACTAAGGCGTTTTTCGGCTTATAATAATAAAAAGATCTAAAGCTTTTACCTCTCAATGAACTCTCGTGAAACAACTAAAACATATAGCCGTTAACATACGCTAAATACAAAATGTTCAGTACAATTAGTGTACGTGGTAATGTAGAACTAACCAGACGTCGCACAAATATCCAAATATTAATAATCTTTAATGCAATCTTTTCATACTCTTTCCGAATATCCCATAACGCAGACCCTTCTGCGGTATTTCGGTAAACGTTAAAAATAAAGTAAAACAAGGTCAACTTTGATAGTTATTGATAAATTGTAAGTTCATGCTCATAATACGTTATTTCTAAAGAAGAAAAATAATTATACTTTGTATTGTTCTGTTTTTATTATCATCTACACATTGTATTGTTTGTACATCGATTAATCTTTCACAGTATACAAAACTCAACAGGATTTCTCTATAATTTATAATACATTTCAGATATTGTCACCAAATTCATCATCATCATCATTCCTCCTACCCTTATCCCACTCTTAGTTGGGTGGGCACAATATGTCTTCTTTTTCCATTCTCCTCTATCATTCGTCAACTCTGGTGCCACTCCTTTAACATGCATATCATTTTTCACACAATCCATACATCTTTTTTTCAGCCTTCCCCTAGCCATAATAATATCCATCCACATTCATATTTAAAACTCTTTTGGTCACATGATTTTCATCCCTCCTCATTACATGACCATACCAACTTAGTCTCGCACTTCTCATCTTCTCTGTAATGGGCGCAACTTTCAGACTTCCCCTGATATACTCATTGCGTATTGTTTATGTAGTTAAGGTTTGTTTTCCTCCAGCAAGTTTGTATTAAAGTAAAACACGTCTGTATCTCCTTAAGATTTATTGAAACTGACATGCATTTAAAGTTATAGTAATGACGTAAACGATTGACTCGAACACGTATTCTATCAAGTTTTGTCACACCACACATCCACCTTAACATTCTCATCTCATATTGTCACCAAATTAAAATATGTATGAACATGTATAATTAACTTAGAATTGTTAATTTATAGAATTAGGCGTTACTTTGCGGAGATCCATAATACAAAGGTAATAATAAAATTATTTTGCTATAATGCGCGAAGAAGTAAAATAGAAAATATATATAATGCTAAATGTAAGTGGGCAATCGGTTATCATACCTGATACATGCAGGATTCGTAAAAACACATGCACAAACCTCCACCACCGCCACCACAATACACAAGCACTATATACGTTCACTATCACAAACTCAACAATCGTTTCGCCCCGCAACCGAAGCATCGTCAGGAGATAGACTCCACGACCAAAATCGCAAAGCGTGGCGGTGGCGGTGGTGGAGGTTTGTGCATGTGTTTTTACGAATCCTGCATGTATCAGGTATGATAACCGATTGCCCACTTACATTTAGCATTATATATATTTTCTATTTTACTTCTTCGCGGATTATAGCAAAATAATTTTATTATTACCTTTTTAGAATTGTTAGTAAATTTTCATCGCCATATTATTTCTTCCTTCACGATTTTGTGATTGTTTACTAACTTAATACACGCCCTTTCCTTATTTTCTTTATATCCCTCCTTTCTTAATTTTATGGACGGTCCAAAAGACGTCTGGTTCGTTCTATTTTCCTATTTTAACATTTACATCATAGTGTCATTTAAATGATAGAATATAATAAATAGTTACTGTGTACTTAAAGCAATATTCAATTTCATAAACAACATTTATCGCAATATCACAATCAAATACCTTTTTAATCGAAACAAGTATGATTTTTCAGAAATTTTGATGGTTCCTTTAGAATTTTAACATACTCTTATCTATCAAAGCACATGTAACTTACTCGTGATGTTAGATTTAAACTAAAACTTAACTAACTAGGAATAATTTATATTTACACGCAACCTTGTTAATATATTAATTTTATATATAGAAAATGTATGATGCCTAATTTATTATACGTACTTATATCAAATTAAATCTACTTACTTATACATCCTATTTTTCTGAAATCGATTAAAATGGTGATTGATCATAAGTTACGATAGATTTATTGTGAATAGTGCGAAATTAAACACTAAAAATTATAAAAAAACCGCCGAAATTCTTGCTGGCTCCTCTCGGTAGAAACAGCTTTCCGAACCAGCAGTAGAGTTGACGATCCATAAGCACTTCTTTACAAGTTTATTTGAATAAAGAATATTTTGAACTTGACTTTGAATATAAAAGTTTTGTGAAAATTGAAATTTTTGAGAACCTTGACAAATTAGCAGAATATTATTTCATGTAGGATTTCATTGAGTCAAATTAATGTTAAGTTACTTTTGGTTATTTGATAGCGGAATATAATTTATGTACCAAAGACAATAATGCCTTCTATTATATTTATATTTCCGAATATGACGCTTTTGGCTGTTATGTAACCATAAACAGTCGAATCTTGTTATATTTATTGACAAATGCCTAAAAAATTACGAATATTTAAGTTTTGACAATAACTCATAAGTAGCAAGTAACAGTAACTAGTTACAATATAAATATTGTTTAATTAGTAAAAAATAGTCTATGAAAAAAATGGCCAAAATCTGAAAGCCAAAATTACAAAAACGAGAATAATATGTGTAACAGGATAAATGATATTGACATGAAACAATTTAAAAGACCTCCTACGATATACTAGATAGTTGAATTATACAAAGGACCTCCAAATAAAAGTAACACAGTTATATAAACGAAAATAATGTATAAATCACCTCGCATGTTTAACCTATTGTCCATAAGTTTTAGGATTATACAATATTTTACAGAGGCGTTAAATATAGATTAATATATATCGTATAAAAACGTTTTTTATATTCTAACTCTAACTGTGATATCGTTGTTTTGTTTACCCAAAATCTTTTTACAACTTTATATAATAAGTACAATTTGATCTTTCACGTAAATATGACGAAGGACGAAATGTAAAATTAAGTATATCCTGGATAAAATAAATAACTTAACATCTAATAAACTTTGTTTTTGACTAGAATATTGTAATAATAGCGAACGATAAATTAATACAAAATAGACGCAATGTCAGTCTTATTTATTAGTAAATAAGTTCTAAAAGGACATTTACTATTCATCCGGTAGGTTACGCATTTAACGTTTGTTAAATTTAAAAAATAACGGCTGATATAGATGTGAATTAAAAAATAGTTTTGTAAAGAAATATTCTTATTTATTTAATGCCGTAAAACATTAAGGAAAGTTAACCGACGTAACATAACAATACCTTTCAAATTGCTTTTGGAATATCTAAATTTTTAGTCACGTAGAAAATATTTGATGTTTATAATTTTTTCTATAAGGAAATTCTAAAGTGAAAATTAAATGTGCTATTTGTATATTCACATGTGTTTATATGTATATTTTACGATCATATCTTGTTAAGGCGTGTTCCTAACGGATGAATGTCAGGTGATAAAATCCCAGAGCTTATAGCATAGTATTAATACCTTTTAATAATTATAAGATAAATATGCTATTAAAGATGAAATGCCAAAGAAACGCCCAAGTAAAAGAACATATTTGCTGTTTTTTTTAAATTTCATTTTTGCAATTTTATATATAACTATTTTGTCAATACAGTTTCCACAAACTGTCAAAAAATTAAACATGAAAATAATCAGAAGCATACTAAGTTTTAAAATTACAACCTTTGTTTCTTTTCACTTATATTTAACTTTACACTTGATTGTTTTTCAAAATACCGACAAGCATGGTGAACTAATTTTCGTTTGTTTTATGTTACTCATGATTTTCGCAATTATTGTTTTGTTATGCTTATACCATAGCTATTTATTCCTTTTTATCATTTTTCTTAACTCCCTGACTAAGTCGTTAAGTCAGTGCAATTTTGAGTTTGATAATTTAATACTGGTTGGCATAGTTTGTTGGGTCCTTTCCGTTTTTATACTTAGAGGTGATCTTCGGATCTAAATTCTGGTACTCCTTGCCTGAACGTGGTCGCAGTGTACTCGTAGGTTGGTGGGTAGGTCTGAAAATGAATAGAAACATTAGTTTAATAAAATACTTGCTATACCTATATAGCTATGCCTATCTGTTATGTTACGCTTTGAAGGGAAATTTGGTTCAATTGAAGCTAACATGTAGTATACAAAAATTACCGTTATTTTCTTTGGCAACAAACAGTACATACTATTTTATTACGCGCTTTTCAGCGTAGACAAAAAAAAATAAAAAATTGTATTTCTTTTCAACCAAATTTTTGGGATATGTGTAACCTAACAAACAAACAAATTTTTGGGATATGTGTAACCTAACAATCCGCATTAAACCTGCAAAACGGGTAACTAAGCTCCAAATTTTTTCCAACACGAGAGAGGAGGTACATACCCAACAGTGGGATAGTAATAGACCATCTTTCACTTTTTTCGGGTTTCTAATACAGTATGTAGCATAATATTAGCAGTGCAACAGGAGATAATAATCTGTAATATACCTTGAACCACTCGGAGTTTCAGATGACGAGTGTGAAGACGTTAAAGATAGAGTTTCTATATAGTCCGACATGTCAGAGGTTCCACTTGAAGTACTGTGTGTATCTAAAACACCTGCAAGATATCAGAAAGATATTAAAAAGGAATATACAATTTATGATATTTTTGAGCTGTATTTTGTATTTTACCTTTAAATTGTTTAATAGATAGCACGGGCACTTCAGCTTCTGCAGAGGACGATTTTGCTGGAATACTTATTTTGTGCACCTGCAGTGGCTGGTCTCTCAGGGGATCCGAAGACTTGGATTTCCTCGGTAGTGAACATAAAACAGAACCTGAATCGTTCTCCGGAATTCTCTTGTGAATCATATATTGATATCTGGATTGACGTGAAGTTAGCGGCATCTCAAAATCTTGAAAATCACCACCACCTTGCTTCAAGGAACAACTCGATACGCCTGAATCATTTGAACTTGAAGAATCTCGATTGCCGCTTTTGCAAGGAACGCTGCAAGATTTTTTGATTGTAGCGTTATCTATATGTTTATTTCGTAAATGAGGAATGCCTTTTTCCGAAGTTGTTTTAGTTGTATCGTTTTTAGGTGGAGAAGACTCACAACAATTATAAAACCCTCGATCGTTATTGCCTGGCAATGATAATCTATTGTCTGATGCCAAGTATCTTAAAGTTTCCATTGAGGATGTTGTTGCGCGACTGCTAATACTGCTATCGAACTCTTTTGCATCTTCTAAAAGTTGTGCTGAATCTACTGAATTCGATCGTTTCTGCATCATTTCTTTATTATCACTCGGAGAACCGTCGTAGCCATGACAAATACTTCCATTTAATGTTGGTATACTTAATGACTTCTCTATGTCTGATTTATGAATTCTGGAGACTGGATGCCTCAAAGTTTGTGACCAAATGGGATTTGGAGACATAGGTGTATAGCCAGGATTGATACCCATTGTTCTCACGAGATTTCTTTTTACATTATTAGATGGTTCCATTAGTAAATATTCGTCGCATTTATTTTGCGTTTCATTTCCGGTTGAAATTTTACAACTACCAAATTTTAGGCATGACTTTTGCTTTGTTGGTAGACCTGCTACAGCTAAATCTATATTAGCACTGAGAGCATCTAGTTCACTCTGTGTCACTCCAGCTTTCTTTAATAAATCTTTGGCATTTTCGTAGTATTCTAACGATAATGCAAATTCAAGGTTTTCATAATTAGCATATGGATTTTCACATTGTTGGTCGTCTTTGATTTCTAAATTTTGATAATTATTGAATGGTGCAATCGGATCTTCTTGTGTTTTATCTTTATCAGCGACAGCACTTTGTCTATTTGTTTTTTGTGATATGTCCACGGTAGCGTAAATAGGATTTTCATCAGTTTTAGTACCACTTGAGACATTTGTGTTTAGGACTTCACTACTCGAGCTTCTTTTACAGTAAGGAAGACTTATCAAAGTACTCGCCCAATTTGTAACTTTCTGGCAAGGGCAGTCAACTGGTTGTAAATTTTCATCGCTCTCTACTATAACCGTTTTCTTTTTTGAACCAAATTTTAGTATACAGCCACATTTTTTCTTTAACACTAATGAACCAGGTGAAGAAGTATTAGTAACTTGAAATAAATCATCTGCTAACGATTTGTTAATCCTTTTTGGTGTATCATAATATTCGGAATTATCCACCTGAAAATATAGTAAACATTAATTATTCATGTTTTGCAAGATCATGCATCTTAATACAAATTTAATTGTTTACTGACCTCACTGTGTGTTGGTTTAGGGACGTCATAATTTTCATAAGGGCCTACTTTTGGATTGCTATTCGGAATGTAGTTGTCCTTCAAAGCCAAGTCACATCTTTGTAAAGGTAAAGCTGGTTTTCTTTTGTCGTATTGTATTGGCTTAGGAGGTCTTTGTGGGGGCTGATCTTTACATTTCACACATGGATCTTCAAACTTTCTGACAGTATAAGGTGTGGAAAATTCCGTAGCATTTGATGAATTATTCGAACTGCTTTCAGGAACAGCTTCCATAGTCCAAGCTGGGTTGAAATGACTTTGATTGTTAAGTGCTACTGTTGAAGAATGAGTCATTCCGCCAAGTTTCCTTAAACAATTATTACATCTCTCCAATGTGACGTGATCTGCGTCGCGCCAAGGAGGGTTTACATTTATTTCTGGATTTGGTTTATATTCTGTCACGTCAAATTCGCGTCTCTCAGCTGATGGCCAAAACGGTGAAATTCTTCCACAATCTTCACCGAAATAATTTTGTTCGTAAAGGGCACTAGCAGTATCTTGTAGATTTTGATCGTCGTTATTAAAATCTGAAAGTCTAGTATTTGGTCGAGATTTTGTTTCGCGTTTGATCTCTGTAAGTGAAAATAATTATATGTTCATATACAATAGTATTCGGACATTTAAAGATATAATAATAATAAAGATATAAGAATAGTAGACTTTTTAATAATCAGTAATTGAGCAATGTTAATCTCTTTACCACTCCTCTGTACTCCTGTTCGTTGTTTATGGTTTCCCTGAGCAGTCTGATCGAGGGCATCGGCAATTTCTTGAGCTTGATCGGTGATGAGCATATGGAGACCTTCGCCTTTCCCGCACTGAGAGCCACCCTCAAAGCAGAACCGTCCTTCTACCACACCGTAACGCCTTAATGGAAAATATAGTCAATGTTATTGAAAAATCCATATATAATATTTTTTCATTATATAAATAAGAATGTAAATGCGAAAATCTTGTCTTCTTGAGTGCCTGTTACGTTAACATTGACAATTCCCTAGAACATATCTTAATAATTTTTCGGCAGCAGGATAAAAAAATAGTTTATAATTTAAGGTAGTAGTATTAAGTTGACGCGAATGATTTACTTTCTTTATTGCTGTTTCATTGTACTGTAATTATAGAATGTTGTTATTACAATGCCTACCTTTATTTCATACGAGGAAGAAATAAACTGTTCTCAAATAATTTCGTAATTATCGCATTTGGTGATAATAACCAGGACCTGAAGTGTTCTACGAGACATGGAGGATGTCCAATCAGTGAAAAAGAACCACCAAATGTTAGTCACCAGTTCAGAAAAATTGCGTGATGACGCTATCACATTACAAAAGCTGGATATCCCCACAATCAGTCTCAGCTTGGTTACAAGTAAAAATGCGTACGTTCTGGTAGGTATTGCAATTGAGAACTCCTTTTGGGAATTAATTATATGGTGCATCCCTCTTAGAATGTAATATATTTTGCAATAGCACACAACTTTATTGCAAAACGTGTCGTCTTACCGCAGTTTAAAGCAAACTGCACAGTTGCGAAATAAAGCAGCGCTGCGAACTTGTGGTTGAATAACTCACACGTTTCCATATTAGACGACCATAAATGGAAAAGCGGATATTAAAATGCTCTTTGTGACATATGTTAAGTTTAGTACAGTTATGTATTCTGCAGTTGTTTTATAGGCATATCGATTTATATTAATAGAGTTCAAAAGTATTAATAAAATTATTTTGCTATAATCCGCGATTAAGTAAAAAAGGAAAAACCTATATATAATGCTAAATGTAGTGTGGACAATCCGTTTTCATACCTGATACAAGCAGTATTCGTAAGAAAAAAAGAAAAAAACAGTGATTTGTGATACTGCTTGTGTATTGTGTGAAGCTCCACCACCGCCGCAACAATACCCAAGCACTACATATGTTCACTATCACAAACTAAACAATCGTTTCGCCCCGTAACCGAAGCATCATCAGGAGATAGACTCTACGTCAAAATCGCAAAGCGAAGCAATACCCAAATAAGCTTAATTATATGCAAATGGTTGAACCCCACCATTTATTTTATTTTACTTGATAGTATTGAGTCAGATTTACATGAAGTATAAAAAAACCCGATTCGTATTCGGGAACAAGCAAATGCGTAGTACGTCATCATTGTCCTGCCCTTCCCCTTATCCTACTCTAAGTGGGGTCAACACAACATGTTATCGCATAATTTGCCTAGGTATTTACGGCCGCCTGCCTGACGTCAATTTAGCTTATATAACAGTACATATTTCCGGGTTTTTTGAAACTTCGAAGCCTCGAACATAGTCGCGGGTAGCGGCTTGTTCTTGATAAAACGGAAACTCGCATTAGGGGATCATTCCTCACTCGCTTAACAAACCGTGACTGTCACAATTTTTAAAAGCCGTGCATCAACCGATTGTTGGCCGACATCACGAGTCGCGGCGGCAAGATGGCGTCGCTCGCAAAATGGCCGCGCCGGAAGTCGACGCCATTAACCGCCGGCAGCCAGACGGACCGCATAAACCAACAGATGCCACGTTTATGGACCGCTCGTGAAAGATCTAGTTTTATTATGCCTTGTACATGTCGCCAGTCGAGCCAAACTCAGTTTTATAGACCGTTTCGGTTTTATTCGGCCCCGACCGGCGCGAGGCGTCTGATGGTTTTATTGAGTGTTGCATCCGCAGTTATGAACGGCTGCCGACAGTTCGACGCAGCGTTAACAATTTATTGGAGTTTTCATGTCTTGGAGCTTTGAAAATAATACGAATATTTCTATTTGGACGTCCTGTGGTATCCGGCTGAATAGAATAGTACCATCCTCATTTCTTACTTTTTTTTCCTAGAGGAGTGGAAATCCTTTATGGACTTCCTGCGGAATTTTACACAGGGGAGAGTCCGACTCCCACGGACTAAAACCCGTCCTTATTTCCACCTCCTTCTACGGCGGGACCACCTTGGGTGTTGCTACATCGTAGCCGGTGTCTATTTCTTGGCCTTTCTTGCCCGTTCCTCCCTTTCTTTCTTACTGAGGTGTCGTAAAAGGCGACTAAGGTAAGTCGACCCGCAGTGTGGTATCCGGTTAAGTAAAATAGACCTCTTTCTTACCGAGGTCTCGTAAAATACGATTAAAGTTGACATCAGGCAGGCGACTGGTCGTAAATACGTAGCCAAATTATGTGACAACATGTTTGTAGGAGGATGATGACAAATATTTCTATTTAGTAATCAAGGTACACAAAATTTGTAAAAATTCTGATTTTTCTGATTAACGATCTCATCTGAGCGCGTTCATGATAACCTAATAAAATTATTTTGTAACAAAACCAATAAAATCTATATATATATAAAAGAAAGTTGGTCTTAGTTACACTATTTATAACTCAAGAACGGATGAACCAATTTAGCTGAAAATTGGTGAAGAGGTTGCTTAGAACCAGGAGACGGACATAGAATACTTTTTATTTCGTTCGACCGCATTTATTTTACCCCGTCAAGTCACTATGAAACGTAGTATAACAAAAACGACTATGACATTGAATAATAAAACATAAATGACAGCTATACGTAATTTTGTCTTTGGTTAAATATGGTAAAAAATTTGACAATAATCAAAATAATAGCTGAACTTCACTACATAGTATAAAAAAGTCGCTTTCTCTGTCTGTCCCTATATCCCTATGTATGCTTTACTCTTTAAAACTACGCAACAGATTTTGATGCGGTTTTTTTTTATAGATAGAGTGATTGAAGAAGAACATTTATATGTATAATAACATTCAATATGGAGTAGAGAAATACTGTAATTTTTGAGGTTTCTAATGTGATGTCGTAAATAAGTACATTTTTTTCCGCTTACATTGCAAACGCATGCTGAACCCTACGATATTTATCAAAATAATGTTCCAAGTATTTGTACACCTTAAAGGTCTACAGAAAACTCCGCGATGGTATATCTCTTATGGATAACCCACAATAGCATTTTATTGACATTTTCTTTTTACGAAAAATATTGGCTTATTTTCGAAGCAATTTTAAACAATACAGCATTAATCCTTATCCAATTAGGTACCTTAAATACATTGTAGATTTAATAGGTCAATATGACCATTACAGCATGTAATTTAAATGAACATTTTCGAAGATATTACAGATTTAAAATACAGGGCATAGCGATTACGCGCTTCGCTCTATAGCACTTTGAATTTAGCTGCGATCGCACGGGTTTGTTTTTCACATTGCCAACTATATGTCGCTCTTTCAGGAACAACCTCTAAAGAAAACAAGTTTGCATTGTGTAATGACAAGAAAGCTGTGGATGTTATATATAAAGACATTCTGTAATTAATTGTAGAAATAAAATACATAAGGACAATGTAAAAGTTAATAAGTAAAAATGTAGTATATGAGTTTAGATATTCCAAAGATAGCAGGGAATCTTCATTGTATAGGGTAAGGAGAATTGTTTTACTCCAAATTTAAGGCGTGCGGGCCGCGGGCAGTAATGAATAAAACAAAACTACTTTAGATAGATAGGATAGATAGATAGGATAGAGAGATAGGATAGATTTTAATCATTTTTTTCACTGAGTGACATAGGCTAAATACTTTATACCCGAGCGAAGCCGGAGCGGGCCACTAGTTATTGTATAAAATAGGTGCAACCTACTAACCTTACTACATACCTAGCTACTTATACATATATTACCTTTACATATCAATAAGATAAATGCGAAAGTCGGTCTGTTACGCTTTCCTTACTAATCCGCTGAAACAATATTATTGAAATTTGGCGCAATTGAAGCTTATATATCGGATTACAGGATTTAAAAAATCCGTGTTTTCATCAGAACAGGAAATCGTGATTGAACATAACGAACATCAGAACAAATGTTAAAAGTAACTGACGTTTTAATCGAATTAGTATAAATACTGTATGTATCTGTTAAAATAGTTACCCAATTACCACAATGTATGTGACCATTTTCAAAGAAGTTAGAATTATGCAAGCTATTTTATAAAAATATGCCAACACATACATAGTTCTAGATTTCCTATATTTATTTTTATTTCTTTGTGCGTAGTCTGGTAGGCGCCTCAATTGATATTAATTTTTCAGACTTATGTGTAACAGTGGTCTATGGATTTGATATTAAAAATATACAAAAACAAAACTTCAAAATGCTAAGTTCATGTTATAACTTCAAAATAACTTACAAATGCGCCTCACAATTATCGTCATTAATACATTATCCGTTAATTGTTAATTAATATGTCACACTCGTTTGGTGTTTTGATTATCATATATACATACTATCTTAATCTTGAATTTTTTATCTTTACCATTTTACCTTAAATGTGCTAACTCCCATAATCCCAGCAGGCGCGGTGGCACCCCGCTGGTCAAAGCGAACCTCCTTGGTTGGATGTGCATCCTCGCCGGACCTGGTGGAAGCTTCTTTGAGCCCCCACTCCCAATCATCACCAAGTATCCTTTAGAAGACCCGAGCTGCCCCCCTACTTTCACCCCCCATGCAATAAGTCTCTCCCTGGTCTCGAAAGCCAGCACCACCGTCACGTCCTGGCATATTATCGCGATCGTGTTGGACTCTTTGTCAAGATTGAACCCCGATTCGAAGCCCAGGAAGTGTTGAAGCGAAAGGGACGCCTTTGTCTGGCCCTTTTTATAGCGGTCTTTTGGGTCGCGATACAATTGTAGATGGAGACAATCTGAAACAAAGCGAAACGGTACGATTTATAAATCTAAAAGATTTATTATTTGGCGGCAACTGGAAATTGTTATCAAAGTTTTTATCTCAAAATTCATCTTAGATTTTATCTCGTAATAAAATTTAAAGATCGTATAATACAATATTTTGATTTAAAAAAGAAAGCTATAGATCAATCAAAGTATAAGCTTTATCTCTGTCACTCATAAAAAAGACAGAATACGAGTATAATCATCTTTACATCATCATCCTGCTGCCCTTATCCCACTTTAAGTGGGGTCGGCACAACATATTATAACAAAGGTTTCACATGATTTGGCTACGTATTTTAAGACCAACCGCCTCCTTGCCGTCAAGTTACCGTAATCGTATTTTACGACACCTCGGTAAGAAAGGGGGTGGTTTATATAATATAAATCATCTTTTTCCATTTAATTTTTGACATTAAAAATGTTTCTTACATATTTTTTAATTCTTCCTTACATATTTCTTCACTACATATTATAAAACAAAGTCCCTATATCCCTATGTACGCATAAAACTTTAAAACTACGCAACAGATTTTGATGCGGTTTTTTTATATAGATAGATAGATATAATAGATAGAGTGATTCCAGAGGAAGGTTTGTACGTATAATAAGATTTAATACGGAGTAGAGAAATACTGTAATTTTTGAGGTTTCTGTACATAATTACATTTTTTCCGCTTACATTGCAAACGCAGGCTAAACCCTACGAGATTTATCAAAATGATGTACTAAGTATTTGTACACATTAAAAAGGTCTACAGAAAAGTTCGCGATGGAATATGTCTATCTCTTATGGATAACCCACTATAGCATTTTTTGTCATTTACTTTTTACGAAAACTAATGCCATATTTTTATTTTTATACAATTATTATACAATTTTTATACAATACAGCATTAATCCTTATCCAATTAAGTACCTTAAATAAATGGTTGATTTAATATAGATCAATATGGCCGTTTACAGCATGTAATTTAAGTGAACTTTTTCTTGAAAGTGAACTTTTGAGATATTACAGATTTAAAATGCCGTGAGGACGCCGCGCTTCGCCCTATAACACTTCGACTTTAGCAGCTATGTCCATAGGGAAAATGTAAAAGTAAATAAGTAAAAATGTATATGAATTTAGATATTCCAAAGATAGCAGGAAATCTTCTTGGTATAGGGAAAGGAAATTGTTTTTCTCCAAATTTAACGCGTGCGGGTCACGGGCAGTAATGAATATATCAAAACTACTCGATCGATTTTAATCATTTTTTTTACACTGACAGACATGGGATATATATTTTATACCCGTGCGAAGCAGGGGCAGGCCGCTAGTAATTATTAAAAGAACAAAAAATAATTGAAAATACAAAAAATAGGTTTAAAATTTCAATTTTTTTTTATTATAATAACAAAAACGCCCACAATATTTGTTTCGTTGATTTCTTTTAATGGTTTGTTAGATATCGAAAAACAAAATCCCAGAGGACAGCGTTTGCCCCAGCACTAATAGTTATACAATAAAATGACTTCATATAATTAAATGTGTGTGCTTGGTGCTAGATTCTTTTCTAGTGCCGTTAATTGGTGTTGGAGTGAAGGGCTCAGTCCCAATTACATTCGACCGATCTGTTCAATTAGTAAGGGTCGCTTTCAATTCCAGCGAATTAAGGCTTACTGAGCCAGGACATTGCCAGCGGCCACGGTCGTGGCATATTTCTATTCTACACTGGTATCTGTTTTTACTTATAACTAGTGCTACACGTTACTTCATTCGCGCAAACTGGACGTGAAAGCATAACGGAAAGGAAGACAGACACGTGAAGGGATTTAGTTCTATGATGGTATGCGATAATGAAAACGACGCTCTTATTTTGTTTCCCAAAATAATTTGTTTCCTCTCAATTTTACACTATTTGATTATTTGAAAATTTGAACTTAATTATAGGGCATATTATTTATATTACCGGTTGGTATCCGGCTGAATAGAATAGCCCACCTTTATTTCTTACCGAGGTATTGTAGAAGCTGACTAAGGTAAGTATACCCGCTGTGTGGTATCTGGCTAAGTAGAATAATTTCAATCATTTTAATATTTTTTCATGTCATTTCATTTTTTTTATAAAGGATATGAAATGAAAAAAACATATAATGCACCGTCTCTTTTACCGAAGTATCGTTAAAAGGGAATAAAGTAAGTTGACGTCAGGCAGACGGCTGGTCGGTAAATACCTAGTCAAATCATGTTAAAACATGTTGTGCCGACCCCACTTAAAGTGGGATAAGGGCATAAGAATGATGTAAAATAATAAAAAAATATAGGTCATCTGTTGGATTTATTCATTTATTTGTTTATAAGTTGATTATTTAATATTATTATTTAGTTTAGTTATTAGATTATTTAATATTTAATGCTATCGGAAATCCGAATAAATAAATTTCATCAATATTGTTCCGGTGACAAACAAACAAGACAAACTTCGCATTCTTAATCTAAGTATGAATAGAGCTTTTATGATTCTGTTGCTAATCATGTTTGTTTATTTTGCGATCAGTCAGAATCTTAGTTAAACTTAGGCGGTTGTCGCTACGAAGTTTTTAACGAGTTACAAGATGTCGCAAGTAGATAACTCCACTCTGCCGAACCCTAATTTGCATAGCAATAGTTAGTGTTGAATAGGGAGTTTGGCAATCTTGATTTGCAATTTGCTGACAGCGCTTAATTTAGGTATATCCACTTTAAAGAGAACTGAAGCGTTTTTAAAATATAGTTAATAACAATCTACCTATAGAAACTAAGGTAAACTGTCTGATGGCAACTAATTTCTCAAGATTGATGGGCAATATATTATACCATGGTTAACCAGTTATAAAAGTCTTCACCTTCGTTATCGCATTTATTCCGTTATGCGCTAGGGTTTAGGTAAATATCAATAGTTAATTTAAAGCTTCGCTTCGCCTTCGTATAAAACACAGGCGCTTATGATTGGTATATTGAAGTACGAGTTGGTGGTAATAAAGTTAGTGCATGCATTTTTATGAATCCTGCATTTATCAACGGATAGTCCCCTTCACATTCAACATTATCTATATTTCCTTGTATCGCAGATTATAACAAAATAATATCATATCGTTACTTTTGTGTTATGGACCTCCGCAAAGTTACGCCTAACTCTATAAACTATATTAAATTACCGATTTAAGCAATTCGCACTCGGCTCTATTGGCGATAGTTGATGTGAAACGGGAATCAGTGTTTACTGAACCGGGATATTGGCTGTAACTCAACTCATTTATCTTACTTGCCTAGTTTATTCAATATACCTTATAGACCTAAAGCGGAGGTGGGTTTTCCTTTTTTTGCTTAATTTTTATCTTTTTTGAAGACCGCAGGATTCACTGCGATATTCACTAGTATAATGAAATAATGAAGTTTACTTCATATTATATATTTTGCATGAGAAAGTTCAATCACTCGGTGGGCAATGGTGTGGGTGATGGAGTGAGCAAAAAATCACGAAATCGTGTGTTGTGGGGAGCCCGTGAAGAGACATGTCCAGCAGGGGACGTCCATCGGTTGATGAAGATATTTTAGCAGTTTAATTTTAATTAATAAAAATACCCTGAACTATAAAAAATTCCCCTTCCCCGCATGGATATCAGTGTGTAACGAATATGCATTTCAGTCAACTTACATATACCATAATAATAGAATACCTTTTAGTAAAAACCGTACCAAAATCTGTTCTTACTAAAAGGTTTTGTATTTTTGTGTAAAAGTAGATTTTGAGAAAATTTCTGGGACTTTGTTTTATAATAAGGATAGAAGTAATCCTATAAATTATTGTTACTTTACAAAATTAAGCTATAATCTTGTATGAAGGAAGTTTCAGATTCAATGATGCCATTTTTGTTTTTAAGACAAGTAAATAGTTCTATGTATATATCTGCCAATACGGTCCGTATAAATGAAATGGTTAAGAAAACCCATCCAGAAATAAGGATTATGTAAAGTGGGCAAGAATGTGCAAAAAACTGTTGTACCGGGTCGGGCGCAGGGTTCGTCGTAAACCGGGCAAAAACACGGGACCGCTTTTATCCGCTTTTTGGCAATATCCGTAAATCTAACCGGTTTATTGATGGCCGCCGGTGGGACTTTTTGTCAAGTCACTGTTATGAAATGCGATATTTAACTCTCGTTTGGGACGGGTATGAAGACCTTATCGTTTCTCTTCATTACCGTTTAGTGTGCTATTGAAAATAGGTATTATTCGGAATAACAGGAAGCCTACTATACTGTTGAGGATTATATAAACAACTTTCGGTACCAGTAGTTTTGCCTGCGTGGAAAATGGTATGTGACAAATTTTTTGTCCCAAATTTTGAGCATAAAAGTCAATATTGTCAGTTAATTGTAAGAGATTTTTGAATAACTTTCACCGTTTACTTAGCGCATGCTAGGAAAGCTTTAAATTTTGCTGTTTTTGCAATATTTTTATTGCTGCTCCTCTCCTATTCTTCGTGATCTTCGATAAATAGATTATCTTATACTTAAAGAATTTTTCGAATTGGTCAACTAGTTCCTGAGATTATCGCGTTCAAACAATCAAACAAACAAGCTTATTATTAGTACAGATATAGATAAGAAGGCGTGGTTATAACTACTCTTAGACTTTATACAATATTGAATGTGACTAATTATAAAAGTTATATTCTGAAAAGAACAACCTCCGAGTTTCTTAGGGCGTGTTGGGTTGACTAACTCTTCTTTCAAAGGGAAACTCTTCTCTCAAAGGGAAGCTCTTCTCTCAAAGGGAAGCTCTTCTCTCAAAGGGAAGCTCTTCTCTCAAAGGGAAGCTCTTCTCTCAAAGGGAAGCTCTTCTCTCAAAGGGAAGGAGGCTTCTGCCCAACAGTGGGCTAATGACAGACACTTCAAAGTTTTAGTTAAAACAGACAACTAATAACATATTTGTCGTTTGCAGTTGCTATTTCAATTCCAAACATTGTAAGTCCCAGATAATTGCTAGTACATAACAAGATCTAAAAGCACTAACGCTGCACTTATCCCGTTAGAGGGCGCTCTCGCTGCGACTTATTAATTTAACTTCGCTCCGCTATAATTGCCAGGAAACTCTCCTAATTACTTTTAAAAATGAGACGGTAATTCTATCTACATTTTTAAAGATCCTCCAATTTCGTTCGCTTTAACTTATTACGGCGGGATTTTCTGGATGCTTCAAGTTTCAATTTTTAAATGCAAATTTAAAATGCTCTTTATTCAAACAAACTTGTAATAAACAAGTGCTTTTACATCGTCATTTTTACATTTTTTTTTCGAAAAATTACTCCTATCCAGAAGAACCGAAGAAATTAAACGGTTGTGGTTTATAAATTATAAATATTATTATAATATTAATGGTTATATTTCGTCATTGCTATCGTATACGGTGGTCATAAAAGTTAAATTCTCGGATTCTAATCATGTGATCCTCACTCATCCTCGTTAATCATTAAGCTATCACAACATTTACAGCTAAAATGTCATTAAATATCTATTCGACATTTAAGAATTTTTTTGAGTACTCAAAATGAGGGATAAAACAACATTCTTTTTATAATATTTTTTTTATAAAACCTAGCTAGATCGATTTTTCTACTCCAAACACCCGTACATGAAAATCGTTGGAGCCGTTTCTGAGATTAGAGTTAGTGTGAATTGAAATTGGTAAACGCCATCCTATGGAATCCAGCAAGTAGCTTTTCCACACCGGTAAGTAAAAACTTTAACAAATCCCTCATACACTTCAGTTATGTTAGTGAAACAAGTCCAATATTGATTGAATTAATAACGCACAGTGACCTCTCGTGTATCGACCTCGCGGAGGGCCCTTCAATCATCGTTCCAGATATTTCCTTTCCAATCTGAATTATTTGCTTTCGCTCGGGAAATACAATGCTGCATTAAAAACTGTTATTTACGATACATGATAATCGTTTTTATTCAACTCGTAAAGTTCATATCTGATATACGCTGCCAAATGATATGGAAAATGAGTTCTGGAGATGAAAATGAGTTGGGAATACATCTACACTGATATATAAAGCTGAAGAGTTTGTTTGAACGCGCTAAACTCAGGAACTACTGGACCGATTTGAACAATTCTTTGAGTGTAAGATAGTCAATTTATAGAGGAAGGCTATAGACTTTAATATCACACTAAATAGGAGAGGAGCAGCAATAAAAAATATAGCGAAAACGGCAGAATTTAAAGTATTCCTCGCGTGCGCTAAGTAAACGGTTAAAGTTATTCAAAAATCTCTTATAATTAACTCACGATAACTATACACTTTAATGCTTAAATTCATATGCAAAGGTAATTTAGTATTTTTAAAATTTGCGAAATGTTTATATTTGGATTACAAATAACAAAAAATAAAAATTAATTTCGACTTAATCAAACTTTAACTAATTATACCGAATTTTAAATTTAAATGTAGTTTACCACTTAACATATATATGCCGTGTGTTATTGCTTACCGAGGTGTCGTAAAATGCGACTAAGGTAAGTTGACCGGCCGTGTGGTATCTGACTGAGTAGAATAGACAACCCTCTTTCTTACTGTGTCGTAAAATGCGACTAAGGTAAGTTGACCCGCCGTGTGGTATCTGACTGAGTAGAATAGACAACTCTCTTCCTTACTGAGGTGTCGTAAAAGGCGACTAAAGTAAGTTAACCCGCCGTGTGGTATGCGGCTTAGTAGAATAGACCACCCTCTTTCATACCGAGGTGTCATAAATTACGACTAAAGTAAGTTGACGTCAGACAGGCCGCCGCTCAAATAATACCTAACCAAATCATGAGACAAAATGTTTATAACATGTTGTGCCGACCCTACTTAGAGTGGGATAAGGACAGGAGGATGATTTTTGAATTTTAACGCTGTACACCATTTAAATTCTATATTGCGGTTTCTTTATCCTCTACTTAAGCTTTTTGCACGTTTTTTACACAGCTACTCTGTACTGAGTCGCTTGTAAGTGAAGATAAACAAATCTTAATGCAGGACGAGTGCCGTAAAATCAAGATTCAATCTAATATATTCAGGAAGACTCCGCTTTGGCACATGTAGCGTGCAAATAAGAAATGCATTAGTATTCACAAACGGCCTCGACAAGTTCAACAGTTTATTCGGGCCGCGTTCGCGGAATCTAATTGCCGATCCGTCGATATAATCACAGCATCGATTCGGCAAACCCTTTCACCTTGGTTAGAACTCGTTTATCCCGTTTTTCCTAGAGTACGCGATGAGTCGGCTTAGCTAAACTTTCGCGAATACATTAGCTTCGGAAGGCGGGTAAAGCGCCAAATTTGTGACGACGCAACCCTCGTTTACATCCCATCTTTCTCCGTCCGTTTTCTCTAAACAATAATATCAATGCTCTTTTAACTTACTATTAATACACAATATTTAAAAAATTCTATCCAAAAATTGTACAAACAATATTATTTTTGAGTAACGATCGTTCACATTATAACAGTCGTGTAGTCAATCGCAAAAACCATCCACAATCCAAATTTTATGAATGCAAAAGTGTCTCAGTTTTCTATTTGTTTTTCTGTTACGCTTTCATAGCGCTGAAGCAAAATTGATGAGGTTCGATACAATTGAAGCATATACACTGGGTTGAAAATAAAATCTGTTTAAAAAAGCAGAAATTTAGAAAATACTTCAGTGCCTGGAGTTTGACTTAGAAAACTCTGGTAAGTCACTGGAACAGTGGGATATAAAGAATTTGTATATTTTGAATATAGCAATACTTGTGATTTTTTCAAGTTATCTCAGTAAGAGCAATTTCGAAAACATTTGTAACTAGACAATTCAAAATTCTGAAAAGTTTGAATAAAACAGTACCTCCAGTTATATAGGACGCTTAATTACTCTGGTCCTACACCAATAAATGGAAACTTTCCTTCGCAATATTGCGAACTAATCGCTTCCAAGAAATAATAATAAATGGGAAATGTTTCATCTTTTGCAAATTTTCTAATTTATTCCTGTCTCATGTCCGCGGACAAAAGGTCGTCTCAATCCAGAGCGGGGAAGTAAGCGAGGAAATGAAAAAGACACATTGTCTCGCGCCGCTGCCGATGGAAATGTTAACAATGGCCCGAATTATTGGAGACATTCGGCGGCGCGATTTGTCTTACATCTGTGGGCGGATTGTCGCCTTTACACGTCACGGAGACGATATTATTACAACAGGATTAATCGTAACGCATTTTATCGTTCCTAATACCAAAAGTTATACACTTTACTGTAGAGACGCAATGGTTATCCGCCGTGTGGTTTCTGGCTAAGTAATATAGACCACCCTTATTTTTTACCGAGATATCGTAAATGGCGACTAAGGTAAGGTGACCCGCCGTGTGGTATCCAGCTGAGTAGAATAGACCACCCTCATTTCTTACCGAGGTGTCGTAAAATACGACTAAGGTATGTTGACGTCAGGCAAGCGGCCGGTCGTAAAATACATAGCCAAATCATGTGACAACATTTTTATAACATGTTTATGATAACATGTGTATAACATGTTGTGCCGACTCTACTAAGAGTTGGATAAGGGCAGGAAAATGGTGACTGGAGATGTAAAACATAAATCTTTATCACATAACTATACTAATATATAAAGCTAAAGAGTTTGTTTGTTTTTTGAACGCGCTAATCTCTGGAACTCCTAGACTGATTTGAAAAATTCTTTGATTGTAAGATATTCTATTTATCGAGGACGGCTATAGGCTATATATAGACACGTTAAGATGAATAGGAGAGGAGCAGCTATTAAAAATATTGCAAAAATGGCAAAATTTAAAGCTTTCCTTGCGTACGCTAAGTAAACGGTGAAAGTTATTCAAAAATCATGTATTACAAAATTGTTCCCCTCTAAGAGTTTTAAATAAAAGTCCGCGACAGCATATGTCTAGCTTTTAAAGTTAACCCACTTTAATTATTTTTATGGTAATCAAAATATTATATTACGGTTTTAATTTCTCCACGCGGGCGGAGCCGCTGGCAATTGCTTGTATTTAGTATATAAAACCGTAATGACGAGATAAAGAAATTTTTATATTAGTCGTCGTCGCACAATGTAAGTGACCTCCATAGCTGTAGCGACAATTTGTTGAAGTCGGTCCTGTCGTTATTAAGGCCTTTGACAAACAAACGCCGTCGCGTCATTATATCGGAGTTACAAATATTTCGTTCACGTTTCGAGTTACAAAGCATTATCTAACGTTACAGTTAATGATATAAGTTTCTTTTGTAGCAATCTTGACGACTTCGAATACTTCGATGAATATATTTGTAGAAAAAAGATGTACACTTTTGTAATAAAAACTTGCTTTACGATTGTGTCTTGGAGTCCTGATGATCCTCCAAATGCGGGCGAAACGATTATCTTAGTGAATGTGTGCAGTGCTTGTGTAGTATGGTGGAGGTGATTAACTAGTGCATGCCATGTTTAAATATAACTAAAAACTATTATAATCTCCTATTAAAATTCACTGAATTACTATCGTGAAATAATTTATATACTAGACTCATAAAAATATATACACAAAAATACTAAAACATGATAACACCAGAGCCGCGGGAGAGAGTGGACGCGTGCTGATGTATTATTAGTGCTTCTTTTAGCTAGTACGATAATATTAATGGAATCTGCATATTCAACGTTTAAATATGACTCTAGAGTGCTTAGTTTTTATCTATGGTGGATATACATCATCTTAAAAACCCCGTGATGTGTGGGTGCAACTACAAAATTAAATACCGCTAATATTATAAATGCAAAAGTTTGTGAGTATGGAAATATTTTTGTTACTCGTTCACGGCGAATCCACTAAACCGATATCGATGAAATTTTGACACAATTGTTTCTTATACACCGGGGTATATATAGGCACGTATAGGTTTTAGAAATCCTGTTAAATATACAGGAATAGGATGACATTGGAGCTTGGAGACGGACAAGCGCAAGAGTTAGTGAATGACAGAAACTACTGGTTTATTCCAAGACTATTGCTAACGTCAACGAAGTTGCGTGTTAAAGCCAGTCGTGCATAATTAAAAGCCCTCATATTTCCATAGATCGCAACAATTAGCAATTGAGTGATGAACAGAGCAAACATATCGCAATGATTAGCTAATGTTTGTATTGATATCATAATTGAGCTATTGTTGATTTATAGAGGCGTTCGCTTTGTATGGGCTTGTTTGAACTATTTTGTCAATAGCTTGTTGATATGTTTCCTGTCTCGATAATTGAAAATAATCATCATCCTGCCATTCTACTCTAAATGGGGTCGGTCCAACATGTTATAAACATGTTGTCACATGATTTGGCTACGAATTTTAGGATTGGTCGTCTTCCTGACATCAACTTATCTTGTAGTCTTTTACGACACCTCGGTAAGAAATAAGGTGGTCTAGGCTACTCAAGCGGATACTACACGGTGAGTCGATTTACCTTAGTCACCTTTTGCGACAGCTCGGTAAGAAATGAGGGGTGGTTTATTTTACTGAGCTGAATATCACACGGCGTTTAATTCAAAATCAAAATATTAAAATAAATTTCAACACAAGTGCTTTTGAATCGTCATTTATACTTCTGTTTTGAAGATACTTTGCGCAGATCCATAATACAAAAGTGATAATAAAATTATTTTGCTAAAATCCGTGGACAATCCGTTTTCATACATGATACATGCAGGATTCGTGAAAACACATGCACAAACCTCCACCACCGCTACCACAATACACAAGCACTACACACGTTCACTATCACAAACTCAACAATCGTTTCGCCCCGCAACCGAAGCATCATCACGAGATAGACTCCACGACATAATCCAAAAGTGTTGTAATCACAAAAAGTCATAAGTTTTTGAATATATGACCCTCTCGAAGGAGGACGCTCTTATCGCTGGGCTAACAGAGCAATTTTGGATGTAAGAGGTTATGTTTTTAATAACGTAACCTACGAGTATATACAATTGTTAGATCGGCTTCTATTACTTGTAATATATTACGATATCAAAGAACTTCAAACAGAAGAATAGATGAGTGTTGCAACATAAAGGATTGGAAGCTGCGGGAACGTGCGCCGAACTAAGATAAATGATTCGACCCGCCGCGCGCAAAGAGTTATGATAAAGAAAACTATCGGATGTGGCAATCGTGGCACAGTCATGGAGTTCTTTAAAATGTAATGCTGAATGAAAACTTTATGTGATTGGTGTTTTTACCAATGTGATATTTAAATTGTAATTAAATTTGTTGGTTTCAAATGTGGCAATTGTGGCATATTCACGGAGACTTCTAGAATATCTATGTAATGAATGAAGACTAGTGCGGAGAACCGATGGACGTTGGGGTCTCAAAGTGTTGGAATGGCGACCCCGCACCGGAAAGCGCAGTGTTGGAAGACCCCCTACCAGATGGACAAACGACCTCAAAAGGGTCGCGGGGAGCCGCTGGATACAAGCGGCACAAAATCGTGTGTTCTGGAGATCCCATGAAGAGGCTTATGTCCAGCAGTGGACGTCCATCGTTGAAGAAGAAGAATGAAGACTTTATATGGTTAGTGTTTCCTGCCAATGTGATATTTAACTTCAACTTTATTTCAACTTTATTTTATTTCGACTGGCCCGTTGGAGCAGTGGGTAGTGACCCTGCCTTCAGCTCCGCGGGTCGCGGGTTCGATTCCCGCCAAGGGCTAACATTTTCTATAAATGAATTTGTTGGCCTTTGAGCCTGGGTGTATATTTGTATTTAAGTATGTATTTAAAAATATATAAGTATACTAGCGGCCTGCCCCTGCTTCGCACGGGTATAAAATATATATCCCATGTCAGTCAGTGTAAAAAAAATGATTAAAATTGATCCAGTTGTTTTGATTTATTCATTACTGCCCGTGGCCGTAGCGTTAAGTTTGGAGAAAAACAATTTCCTTTCCCTATACCAAGAAGATTTCCTGCTATCTTTGGAATATCTAAATTCATATAGTACATTATTACTTATTTACTTTTATATTTTCCCTATGTATTTTATTTTTACAATTAATTACAGAATGTCTTTAAGCAAACTCTTGAAAGAGCGACATCGCTGCTAAAGTCGAAGTGTTATAGGGCGAAGCGCGACCTCCTCACGGCATTTTAAATCTGTAATATCTCCGAAAATGTTCACTTAAATTACATGCTGTAAACGGCAATATTGATTTATATTAAATCAACAATTTATTTAAGGTACTCAATTGGATAAGAATTAATGCTGTATTGTATAAAAATTGCTTTGAACATAAGGCATCAGTTTTCGTAAAAAATAAATGAAAAAAACTGCTATTGTGGGTTATCCATAAGAGATAGATATATACCATCGCGGACTTTTCTGTAGACCTTTTTAAGGTGTACAAATACTTAGTACATCATTTTGATAAATCTCGTAGGGTTTAGTCTACGTTTGCAATGTAAGCGGAAAAAAATGTAATTATTTACAGAAACCTCAAAAATTACAGTATTTCTCTACTCCGTATTGAATGTTATTATACGTACGAAACTTCCTCTGGAATCACTCTATCTATTAAAAAAAACCGCATCAAAATCTGTTGCGTAGTTTTAAAGTTTTATGCATACATAGGGAAATATAGACTTTGTTTTATAATATGTAGTGATTGTTTTTTTCCTCGCTAGAGAGCTCCGATCATAAATGCGTCCGATCGCTGCTTAATTCAAATGGTTAAAGGGCGAACCGCGTTTTTTTTTTTCGAATTTGACTAATGCTGTTAGCCCTAATGGCTTTGACAGCGTCACCGATAAGAAGGGCGAGCGCGGAAGCGTCGCCGAGAGGCGAACCGCGACCTCCGACGCGCTATTTATAGGCTCGCGGCGCGGCCCCTGCATTTTAAATCTGTAATACCTTCGAAACTGTTTATTTAAATTACATGCTGTAAAGGGTCATATTGATCAATATTAAATAAACAGTATATTTAAGGTTCTTAATTGGATAAGGATTAATGCTGAATTGTATAAAAATTGCTTTGAACATAAGGCATCATTTTTCATAAAAAGTAAATGACAAAAACTGCTATTGTGGGTTATCCATAAGAGATAGACATATACTATCGCGGACTTTTCTGTAGACCTTTTCATGGTGTACAAATACTTAGTACATCATTTTGATAAATCTCGTAGGGTTTAGCCTGCGTTTGCAATGTAAGCGGAAAAAAATGTAATTATTTACGACATCACATTAGAAACCTCAAAAATTACAGTATTTCTCTACTCCATATTGACTGTTATTAGACATGTAACCCTTCCTCTAAAATCACTCTATCTATTAAAAAAAAAACCGCATCAAAATCTGTTGCATAGTTTTAAAGATTGAAGCATACATAGGGATATACGGACATAGGGACAGACAGAGAATGCGACTTTGTTTTGTACTATGTAGTGATATTATTTATTTTTACAATTGATTAGACAATGTCTTTACATACAACATTCATAGCTTTCTTATCATTAGACAATATAAACTTGAAAGAAGGACATTTAGTTGCGCCTCCGGTCGCTGCTAAATTCGAAGTGCTTATAGGTCTAAGCGCGGCCTCCTCGCGGGATTTTAAATCTGTAATATCTCCGAAAATGTTCACTTAAATTACATGCTGTAAACGGCAATATTGATCTATATTAAATCAACAATTTGTGCCGTGTGGTATCCGGCTGAATAGAATAGTACCACCCTCTTTTCTTACCGAGGTGTCGTAAAAGGCGACTAAGGTAAGTCGACCCGCCGTGTGGTATCCGGCTGAGTAGAATAGACCACCCTCATGTCTTACCGAGGTGTCGTAAAAGGCGACTAAGGCAAGTTGACTCACCGTGTGGTATCCAGTTAAGTAGAATAGACCACCCTCTCTTTTATCGAGGTGGCGTAAAATACGACTAAGATAAGATGACGTCAGGCAGGCGGCCGGTCGTAAAATACGTAGCTAAATCATGTTACAACATGTTTATAACATGTTGTGCCGACCCCACTTAGAGTGGGATAAGGGCAGGAAGATGATGATTAAATCAACAATTTATTTAAGGTACTCAGTTGGATAAGGATTAATACTGTATTGTATAAAAATTGCTTTGAACATAAGGCATCATTTTTCGTAAAAAATAAATGAAAAAAACTGCTATTGTGGGTTATCCATAAGAGATAGATATATAACATCGCGGACTTTTCTGTAGACCTTTTTAAGGTGTACAAATACTTAGTACATCATTTTGATAAATCTCGTAGGGTTTAGCCTGCGTTTGCAATGTAAGCGGAAAAAAATGTAATTATTTACAGAAACCTCAAAAATTACATTATTTCTCTACTTCGTATTGAATGTTATTATACGTACAAACCTTCCTCTAGAATTACTCTATCTATTAAAAAAAACCGCATCAAAATCGTTTTATGCGTACATACGGAAATATGGACTTTGTTTTATAATATGTAGTGATATTCACCAGTTGTCTGTCACCCATAACACAAGTATTAAGTTACTTACTTTGGGGACGGACAACCGTGTGTGTAAGTGTCCCATATATTTATTTATATTTATTTATTTATTTATTTAAATTTAAAATTGAAAGTATTGTTGGCTTAGATTGGTGGTTTGTTATTAATTAGTAACATTTTAGTAATATTTAAATCAAATTATATTCCTACCAACAAGCTGAGCTAAAACTGTAAATTACACGCACAAAATGCTAATAAGATAAAACATACTTCGTCATCATCCTCCTGCCCTTATCCCACTCTAAGTGGGCCCAACCCCACTTAGAATAAAATAGTACCACCCTCAATTCTTACCGAGGTGCCGTAAAAGGCGACTAAGGTAAGCCGACCCGTCGTGTTGTATCCGGCTGAGTAGAATAGACCATCATCATTTCTTACCGAGGTGTCGTAAAAGGCGACTAAGTTAAATTGCCCCACCGTGTGGTATTCAGTTTAGTAGAATAGACCACCCTCTTTCTTACCGAGGAGTCGTAAAATACGACTGAGGTAAGTTGACGTCAGGCAGGCGGCCGGTCGTAAAAACGCAGCCAAATCATATTACAGCATGTTTATAACATGTTGTTCCGATCCGACTTAGAGTGGGATAAGGGCAGGAAGATGATGATGTCTTTCACTTTATATTTCATATTTATTACACTTTCTTTATTTATTTATTTATTTTTATTTTTTTATTTTTTTTTTATTTACAGCAAAAATGTACAAGTTATATCTATCTTAAATTACTTACACGCTAGGACTATACAAATCATGCCGACGTGGAATGGTCCACGTGGGCATTTATTTATTAATAATTTATTTATTAATAATATTTCCTATACTTAATGTAAACCTTTCTGTAGTCTTGTATGGATTGCAAAATTTTATTGTAGAAGCGACTATAACCATCTAGAATTAGTTGTAAGCTCAATACCGCATCCATTATCGTTCCTAGATCACGTGAGGCCATAAGCGATACGCGACCCCTCCTTACATAATCGGATCCGAATATACGATATCATTTTCCAAAGCCGAGCCAGATAGCGCCAAATATGCCGCTATCAGATCCGCTAGAGGGCGCTCCGTTGCGAATTAATCCGATCAACGTAATAGAGTTATGCGACACTGATGGGTTTAATGGAAATCGCATTAGTTGGAGCTCAGACAGACAAGCCAATGATCGGTCAACTGATATAAACAGCATAGTCACACTTGACTTCTGTTAACGCCGGTATCCAGATTCGACCGTCATTTTGTAGCAGTCGTCAATCGTAGCGTCAAACTTAAATCAATCGATTGTCATTACAAATTCGTATATACGTCAAAATATAACCATTGTACGCGCGCAACTTAGTCCAAATTCGCAAATATACGTATACGCAAACCAGCAACCTGAGTTTTATTCGAAGACGCAATCATCAACAAACCCCATTTAATATCAAGAAGATTAAAAATTAAATACTGAAATAAACAGCAAGTTTACAATGCTTCTAATATTTCATCCCTTTAATAGTTTCAAAAAGTTACTACATATCTCTATTTTCAACTGAAATAAGGTGAATTAAAAAAATGTAATGCTATGTTGTAACGTTGCTCATGATTTTTGATCTTATCAACCTTTTTACATTTAAGTAACGGCCCTTTACTATCCCACTGCTGGGCATAGGCCTCCTTTCTCCGTTTTTGGAGATAAAGGTTGTAGCGGTGATCTACCACGCTATTCCAATACGGATTTGTAGGTTACAAATATCTCCAGAATTTTCTAGAGATATGCAGGTTTCCTCACGATGTTTTCCTTCACCGAAAAGCGTGCGATAAATTGCAAATATCAAATAGACACATAAGTTTTAACAGAAAAACTTGCATCGTGGTAGGTCTAAGCGCCAACCCTTTTTTCTAGGAACGGATAGAGAAGGCCTAGGCCCAGCAGTGGGATTGTAACAGGCCTTTCCATTTGAAACTCAATTATCTTTTGTAGTATTTCTTAGTCAGGAAATGCGAAATTTGCAATCCCTATTTTCCTGACATATGTAACGATAAGCCAAATCGTATGAATAGGATAAATAGGTATCATAACGATGGTGGGAATAATGATGGCATTGTATTTATTATGGCGTCCATTAATCAGTAGATAAATGGTACTAAACAATTCATCACGCGTTACGTGGAACCAGAAATTGACTGTGCCTGTTGTTTACGGCATTTGTGTGATTTAGAGTTTATGCTTTATTAAGTATGCGATTAAATTAATTTACTCTGTTTTCATAATTTACAATACATCCAGGAATAATTATAAAATATAAAAGTTTCTCTCAAACTGTTTCAACTGCATTTACGTCCTAGCAAAGAAGGAATCTTTCTTCTCTGAAATCTCGCTGTCTCAATGATTTATTATTAGACATCTTGCCAAGTTATAATACCTTCTTGTCTACAGCCAAAGTCATGAAAGTATTATGTTAATATAATTTGCGATAAAAGAAAATATATTGTTAGAAATTTAGTCTAAATTCAATTTAAAATGAATAATAAAAAGATAAAAGATCACGCCGGGCACCTTACTGTCCACCGACACTTTTCACTACTAAATCCAACGACAGAATGATTCTTCCACCAGTTCGGAACACTAATCCACTTGAGAAAAGAACTGACAAGAAACTTGGTCGCTCTTATCATGAAAAGAATCATGTCATAAGAGATCATGTCGCTTTTTTGTATTTCTTATCAAGAAATACAAAAAAGGTCTCCCAAACACGTCTACCTCTAAGGAATGCCGCACACCAAAAGAGAGCAAATGACGTCAGCCGTTGTCTTATATAGGACCTTAAGAGACCTAACAATGTGTAATGCTAAATAAATACTTACGTTCCCATACCGTTCTCATACCTGATACATGCAAGATTCGTAATAACGTATTGCAAAACGACGCATCACATCATTTGTCATATATAATTTCTTTTATCGCCGATTATAGCAAAGTAACATTTTCATTACTTTAGTATTATAGACCATAAATACTATAGTTCTAAAAAATTCCTAAATGCGGGTACGAAATACGTCACCTTTGTCACCATGCCACCATTGATCTCATTGACCTCACTCGGCCCAGATACCTCAGCGCCTAAAGACAAAAGTCTTCAAACAGTGCATGTTGCCAGTTATGACATACGGATCCGAAACTTGGTCACTGATTATGGGCCTTATAAGAAGGCTCAGAGTCGCTCAGCGGGCGATGTAGCGAGCTATGCTCGGAGTATCTCTACGTGATCAAATCAGAAATGAAGAAATCCGTAGATGAACCAGAGTCACCGACACAGCTCAGCGGGTTGCGAAGCTGAAGTGGCGATGGGCGCGGCGCATAGTGCGGAGAACCGATGGGCGTTGGAGTCTCAAAGTGTTGGAATAGCGACTCCGCACCGGAAAGCATAGTGTCGGAAGAGCCCCTTCTAGAAAGACCTCAAAAAGGTCGCAGGAAGCTTCTAAATACAAGCTGCACAAATCGTGTGTTCTGGAAATCCCATGAAGAGACCTATGTCCAGCTGTGGACGGCCATCGGTTGAAGAAGAAGACCTCATTTTGGGGCTATAATAGTTTAGTATTTCATTGTACCCACGAGCCTTAGACACCGTTGGTTGTTACACTAATCTAATTTAGTTCTGAGCCCAAACACAACTACAACCGAAGTACAAGTTGATTACATCCCTGGATTACCAAAATTGCGTGTATTAATCTGTTATAAACCACCGTTAATATGTAATTATACGTGATCGGCTCGCGTTATTTGATGAAATGATAGAGCAGCCTAGTTACGGAAATAAATCAATATTTAATATTATATTAGACCCGGTTTATGTGGACTATAGAGGGAAATTTTCTAATCTTGAAAAAGAAAGCGGAAAGTTTGACCAATGCTTTCAACAACTTACAGTAGATGATTTTTGGATTGCTTAATACTTAAAAAGTAAAGTAAAATAAAGTAGCAGCCTGTTACTAACCCACTCTAGCTGAAACTCTAGCAAAAACTCTAGCTGAGACCTACCACGCTGCTCCAGTGCAGATTGGTAGGTTACACAGATCCCTAGATGTCTTTAGAGATATGCAGATTTCACGATGTTTTCCTTTACCGAAAAGCGTGTGATAAATTGCAATCCTTTAATTAGGACTTTGAACCAGAGTACGGTACGTCACTCGTTACACAATTAATTAAAGATGAAAACATACCATGGAACGTCGGAACACAAATATGAGTAAATAACACTTCCGCCATTGAAAAACCCCGATCAAATTAAAAGCAGGGAATTTATAAAATTACTCAACCCGTGAGAGGCTGCTCGTTAAATAATGAAATAAAGTCGACAAGAAAAATGTAAATTTGCTTTAACGAAGCTGGATCTGTTTTTATTTGGTACGCCCGTTCTATTTGACCGCGGGCGTGCGACCGGCAAATGTATCTCTGGACCTCACGGGAACAAAAATCGATCCTACCCTCCGGTAATAAGAGGGTGTCTTGAGCCCCAATCGTCCAGTTTGTTGGATCGTGATAGGATTTTCTTAGGCGCTTTTTTGTGCTCTCGAAGTCGACAGCGTCTGAGCACTTCTAAATAGATAGCTTTCGTGTTTGGATTCTGTTGTGCGTTGTGTTTGTGTTGTTTTGTGTTCGAGCGACGTACATTTGCAAGACGAGGATATTACGTCTTTGTACGACTGAGCTTGCACAAACACTTTGTACTTGAGGCTTGTTTTTACATGTTTTAGGAAAACAATTTTATCGTCCTGAATAGATTAAATTAAATATATGTTATAATTTCAAGATGCCTTAGTAAAGTTTAGATTCACTCTTCGGGTGATGCTTGAGGTAGCCTCCACAAAAGAGGAGATGTGAAAGTGAATGTGTGTCCAGTTCTGGTGTAGTGGTGGAGGTTTATATTGCAAGCATTTTAACAAATCCTGAATTCTTATCAGATATGAAAGGATTCAGGATTCAGGAGGATCAAGCAAAATAATGTTATACTTTTGTATTATTTATATTCGTAGATAATTCTATAAATAATCTCGTCATTCCTTTTACAGAGATCTCGTCATTCCTTTCACTCGCAAATTGGTCAATAATATATCCCAGAAATTGTCCTGAATACGCAAGATTCCTTACGATATTTTCCTTCGCGCGAAAACCGGGTGAAAAGATACTAACATAAGTTTAAAGAGAAAAACTTACTGTCATGCGGTCTATCAGCTAGCATTGCTCAGCATTAAAAATATATGCCATAAATCATGGCGTTGTAAAATACACGCCTCCATAACCTGAAACGTATGTAACGTAAACAGCGAGTCTCAAATTTAATGATACGCCGTTCAACCAAACTACCCAGTTAAAATACCGTTGCCATAACTAAATTCGCAGTTTGAAACTGTGAACACGCGTTAAGTTTAACTGGAGAACGTTTCACCTGTTGTCTCATTACCATTTGACGTGGATGTTGGCTCGCAGTAATTGCAGCGACGGTGTAGGCCCTCCGACAAGGATCCTGAGGTGTAAGGCACGAGCGAAGAGGGTAGCTGAGCGTTAAACGTTTAATTATTAGAAATAACTTCTGTTACCTCATCTACATTCAATACCTCAGTATAACTATGTGAATCTTTACCCTATACTTAACTGTGACACCCGCCCTTCACAGCCCTTAGTGAGACTAAACATTGACTAATTTTCGCGGACACTAGGTTTTTTGTGTTATAAAAGCCGTGTGGTATCCGGCTGAGTAGAATAGACCACTCTCATTTCTTTCCGAAGTGACGAAAAGGCGATTAAGGGAAGTCGACCCGCCGTGTGGTATTAGGCTTAGTAGAATAGATCAACCTAATTTCTTACCGAGGTGTCGTAAATGGCGACTAAGCTAAGTTGATCTACCATGTGGTATTCGGTTTAATAAAAGAGACCACCCTCTTTCTTACCGAGCTGTCGTCTAAGGTGACGTCAGATAAGCGGCCGGTTGTAAAATACGAAGCCAAATTATGTGAAAATATGTTTATAACATGTTGTGCTCATTCCACTTAGAGCGGGATAAGGTCAGGAGAATGACTAGCTTTTTTGCTATAACTCGTAAGAAATATATATTTTTAATGGTATAAGTGATCATAATTTGAAGCACTACATATTTAAAGTGCCAGGATTAATTCTGTATGCGTCCACATAGCTTTTGTATAACCGCATCGTACTATTTTCGTAGAAGTAAGAATATGGCAAAAAAACTATCCATAAAAGAGAAATATTTATCTCATACTTTGCAGACATCATTAAAGCTTAAACTCTCGTCTTCTACTATTCAAGTACCTGGGTGATCGAGCTTTGCTTGGTAATTTTAAAAAAAATTTAAAAAATAATAAAAGAAAGAACGCGGCGATTACATATGACTGGCCCGTTGGCGCAGTGGGTAGTGATACTGCCTTCAGCGCCGCGGGTCGCGGGTTCGATTCCCGCCGAGGGCCAACATTTTCTATAAAAAGAATTTGTTGGCTCTTGAGCCTGGGTTTATTAAGTTACTTACTTTGGGGACGGACGACCGAGTGTGTAAGTGTCCCATATATTTAAAATATATATAAATTTATAAATATTTGGGACACTTATTTATTTATTTATGTAGGATTCGAACCCGGGATCAGAACATTTTCGTTCCGCCCGTTACTTATCGCAACATTACGTTTGACGTTTGAATCCTTTGTTTTCAATACATTTCAGTATTTTTATAACCCGAAAACAAAGATAAAATAAAATTTCTTTTTAATAAAAAACTAGCTAGATCGATTTTTCTCCCCCAAAACCTCCTAAATACTGAATTCAGGAAATCGTTGAGGCCGTTTCCGAGATTTAAATAGATTAACTCATTTGAATATTAAAGATAAAGATAAGTATATTCATGAAAAGATAATCAGTAGATTTTTATATTTATCGCGAAGAACCAAACAGACGCAGCGAGGCCTTTTCTATTTGGATAATACAAAAAAGGTTTTATGGTAATTTTGAAATTTAGTATAATCCCCATACGGTTGTTTCTTGGACCACTCCCTCAAAGGCACGGCTTCGCACGGATGTAGGACAGACATTAATTTGGGAGAACGACTGCGACCGCGACCTCTCGTTTAGCCGCCGGTAATTAAATGAAAATAACCATTGCCATAAAAATAACAGCCGGTTGACGTCGACAACGTCGTTACATTTGTCGCGCCATTTGATGTTCTCACAAAATGCACCCAAACCGTATTTGGTTTATCGATATTTTTATTTAAAGTTAAAAAAAATCTAGTTGAAACTTCATTGTACCAAAGTAATTGAGTTATTTCTGTATCACACGCTATCGATCTGGGTATACGCTCTTTTGTAGCACATAATAATGGGGCTTATATCAAATACCTTCAATAATTCAAAGTTGATACTCATTTTAGTGAAAGATTTCAATAATTTATAGAATTAGGCGTTACTTTGCGGAGATCCACAATACAAAAGTAATAATAAAATTATTTTGCTATAATCCGCGAAGAAGTAAAATAGAAAATATATATAATGCTAAATGTAGAGTGGACAATCGGTCATCATACCTGATACATGCAGGTTTCGTAAAAACACATGCACAAACCTCCATCACCGCCACCACGATACACAAGCACTATATACGTTCACTATCACACTTCATCGCGGATTATAACAAAATAATTTTATTATTACTTTTGAAATATTTCAATTTTAATTGTTGTATATTTTTTATATTTAATTAACCGTGTCCTATCCTTGGAGTATCCGACTAAGTAGAATTCACCCACATTTCTTACCGAGGTGTCGTAAAAAGCGACTAATATAAATTGACCCGCCATGAGGTGTCCAGCTTAGTAAAATAGACCACTCTCATTTCTTACCGAGGTGTCAGGCGACGTCAGCTAGGCTGGTCGTAAAATACCCACCCAAATCATGTGACATATTTATAACATGTTGTGCTGACCCCACTTAGAGTGCGATAAGGGCAGGAGAATGATGATGATTTTAATATTTAATGCTTAAATCTTTTATCATGTGGCAATATAAGCTACAACATAAGTTTTTTCATAAGATCATTTATTTGCAATATGTGCCCAGCTCATTTCTTTCGCGACACGCTGAACTATTTCAGTTACTTAAGCTTTAGCAATGATATTTTGGACGACAGAATCAAGTAAAATTTGGTTTTAAGTAAACCCAGTATTAATTCCAGCCTCCTCCAGACATCATGTCCCGTTGCGTCACATTTCATCAACAGTTTATGATACCTATCTGAATTCACACACCGTTTTATCACACAGTAACCCGGACTATCTGGTCGCCTCTGGGGCCCCGACCCTCTCTATTGGATTACCTTGTTTACAAGATATTTATGTTTTGTCCACAACCTTAATGCCGCCCTTTGAAGGCCCTCGGAGGTTAATTCGAGCGGTAAATGATAATTTTATTTATTCCGAGGGCCCTATTTTTCCTTTGAAATTGAATTTTTCCCGGCCGTGCCAGTGAAACGCTGTGTATGATATTTTGAGTGGAGAAAAAAATATTATCTCTTTTTACATGTAAATTAATTTGTTTCTTTTCAACAAATTTTTTTTTTAATGTAAGCCTGGTCTCAACTTGTTACGACTAAATAATTATAAGTGACAATTTATACTATAAGCACTATTTTGATTATTATCATCATCTTCCTGCCCTTATTCCACTCTACGTGGGATCTGACATGTTATAAACATGTTATATATATGTTGTTACAAGTTTCAGCAAGATATTTTATGACCGGCCGCCTGCCTGACGTCAACTTAATTTAGTCGCCTTTCGCGACACCTCGGTGAGAAATAAGGGTGGTCTATTCTACTGAGCCGGATACCACACAGCAGATCAACTTACTTTAGTCGCTTTTTACGACACCTCGGTAAGAAATGAGGGTGGTCTATTCTACTCAGACGGATACCACACGGCAATAAAAAATGATTCTTATCATTTAGTACATTATAACTAGTTAAATCCGTGACTTTGTTTGAGTCATCAAAATACTTAACGCCTTGTTTTTTCTAGTTCCCAAAGAAAAACGAGATTTTTCTCATATAAATTAACCCGATATGTATGATTAAATTTAACTTAATTTTATCAATATTACTGAGTGGATTAGCCTTGAAAGCGATAGATAATAGAATAGAAATAAAGAGATAGACAGCCTGACATAATATCGCATGTATAGCAAGATTTCAGTCAAATTACAGAAAGTGCTTGGTAGGTTTAGTTATCAAAAGGTTTATATATGAAAATCTTAAAAATCCTTATTAAAACCTCCACCAGGTGAGGCCATAGACCGTGGCGCCACAGCGCTCGGCTCTGGTGGGAAATTATGTCGAGTGCACTCCGAATGGCCATTCACCAGTCTCCATTCACACGGACCTGAATTTGTCATCTTCATTAGGACGTACGCTCGCGCTCGAAACCGATATACGATTCAATTTATTTGTTTTATCAACAGTAATAAACAAATAACAACATGGTATTTCATGATGTAAAACATTATAAAAAAGTGAAAATGGATATAATTAGTAATCGTCAAACAATATGCTATCGCGTTTTTTTGCAACCCTATAAAAGAGGATATTTATATATACGTCAGGCAGGCGGCCGGTCGTAAAAACGCAGCCAAATCACAGCGACAGGATGTTTATAACATATTGTGCCGACCCCACTTAAAGTGGGATAACGACAGGAGGGTGATGATAAAAGTGAAATATTCCCTCTATTCTGTATTTATTGTATTTTAGACGGATAAGGCAGCATTTTCTACAAAAGCCCTTAGGTGGCCTGAAGTTAGTTTGATAGTTAACTAACATCGTAGAATGACTCATAAATATGATCCTCAATAGTAATTCTGTAATTCAATAGTATAGTTATTGTATTTCTGTATTTCTTCTTTTAATTTTTAAACTTTAGGCTAACAAAGTTAATTTTTTTAATTGTATGCCTTTCGTAAGACACAAAACGAAGCGCGCAAGTTTATTATCATTTTCTGCTTTGTTTACTATAAATATCAGCAGTAAAATATAGATTCTTAATTTCTTACTAAGATTTAGTAAAATTAAATATAAGCGATTCTGAAATAAGTCCTTTGTATATTGCTGTAGCAAATTTGTATGCGAGCGTACACAGAATAGGTTTAACGTATAACTCGACCTCCTTTTTATTTAAATTCCCTGCTCCAGAGGAGCCGGATAAGCAACAGGAAGCGGAAACTGTGTCAAATGGAAAGGACGAACAGATGCATGAGTGTGTTTTTTGTGAATAAATGAAAAATGACTGTGTATAGAGTTGGATGCGGGTTTTACCTCGTAATTTTAATTAATTTTATCTTAAGTACAAAACTTAAGTAAATAATTGTAATTAAATTTATTTTATTGCATTGACGAAGTATTTGCATATTTCAGTTTTACTAAGGGAAGTCTCTTGATCTTAATCTATAGTTTTTTCTTTGTTTCTAGTACTACAAGTACATATAACTCCATGGTGGACAGGGAGCGATCGTGGGCAGCGATGGCCTCCTTCTGCGAGGACGTTATCTCGCGGAAGGAGGCGGCGGGGCGGATCCGGGAAGTCGAGTCCTTGGATCCAATCCGCCGCAGGCGAGCGGGGCGCAGGCGACTCGCCGAAGTCCGTCGCATGCCGCCCTAACGGGGACCTCCGAGCGATCCGAACGGGGTTTATCGGACGCTCGCTGGAGTTAGGTCCCCGAGGCGTTCGATGCATCTGGTGTTCCCGATGCATCGTCCAGCGGAGGGAGGGGCCACTTTCAGAGAGGCCCCGACCCAGAGGTGGCGCACTCTGGGATACAGAGTTGCTGCTGGCGGGGATGGGGGGCAATGTCTTCATGGGTACCCTATCCCCGCCACCAGCAGCGTAGTGGAGCACACAGGTTATTTTAGTCGGTGCGAGTCCGACATAACCGTCGCCTGTCCCCGTCGGGCGGCGGTACCCATAAGGGGATTTTTCCTGTAAAAAAAAAAAAAAAACATATAACTAGGAAGGCTGCGTGTCATTGGGATGTAATTCAATAGTTTTAATAAGTCTCGAATTATACAAGACGCAGTCTTTAAAATATAAAGCCAAAACGCAAATAAAATTCAATATGGTAGTCAAATTTCACATCTATCTAAAATAGTTACAGCGAAACGCTATATTGTATCGGCAGACCAAATTTAGTTACCAACCAACAAACCAATTACTACTACAACCAACAAATCTATCTGTATTTTTTAGAAAAAAAAAACCTGTATCGGATAGATTGTTTATTTTCAAAACGATTCAATTCAAATGATTTCAATGGTACTAATGATTTTAAAACAAAAATACGATAACTCTAATAGTTTTAGTTTTCTAGTTTTATAAATCTAATATAATTCACGCCGTGTGGTATCCGGCTGAATAGAATAGTACCACCCTCTTTTCTTACCGAGGTGTCGTAAAAGGCGACTAAGGTAAGTCGACCCGCCGTGTGGTATCCGGCTGAGTAGAATAGACCACCCTCATTTTTTACCGAGGTGTCGTAAAATATGACTGCGGTAAGTTAGCGTCAGGCAGGCGGCCGGTCGTAAAAACGCAGCCAAATCATGTGACAGCATGTTTATAATATGTTGTGCCGACCCCACTTAGAGCGGGATAAGGGCAGGAAGATGATGATAAACCTAATATAATTCATTGTAGTTAATATCTACCGATATATTGACAATGCATAATCATTACATAATATTAAACAAGAAAATCATATAAGACATTATTTGAATGCAAGAAATTATTAAACATGTTGCTAAAAGAATTAAGTGATGATGAAATAGACTGTGACCAATTGTATAGTTGATAAAAAAATATATAATAATTTCAAAACCGTTATAAAATACGTAATTAAACTAATTCATCCTCCTGGCCTTATCTCACTCTAACTGGGGTCGGCACAACATGTTATAATGCTGTCACATGATTTGGCTGCTTTTTACGACCGGCCGCCTGCCAGACGTAACTTACCTTAGGCGTGTTTTACGACACTTCGATAAGGATAAGGTGGTCTATTCTACCAAAACGGATTACCACACGCTAGGTCAACTTAACTTAGACGCCTTTTACGACACCTCAGTAAGAAAGTGGGTGGTCTATGGTGTACCGGAGTCGCCTTTTACGACCTCGGTAAGAAATGAGAGTGATCTATTCTACTACAACAGGATACCACACGGCATATGTAACTAAAATTAATTCATTATCTTCATCATCTTGCTGCCCTTATCCCATTCTAAGTGGGGTCGCCACAACATGTTATAAACATGCTGTCACATGATTTGCCTGCGTTTTTATGCCCGGCCGCCTGCTTGACGTTACTTACCTTATTTTACCACACCTTGGTAAGAAAGAGGGTAGTCTATTCTTCTAAACCGGGTACCACACGGCAGGTTGACTTACCTGAGTCGCCTTCTACGACCTCGTTAAGAAATGAGAGTAATCTATTCTACTCAGCTGGATACCACACGGCATATATAGCTCAAACTAATTATAAATTCAAATTGCGTAAATTTAAAGCATGGGATGAATCAAAATAAATAAACAATGTCACGCATCTCTGTTCACGATAATTTCAAACACTACTTAAACATTTTTAATGCGGCTTTCTCCAAAAAGAGGATTCAAAATAAACACATTTCAACAAAAACCCTTGAAATGTGTTTAATTTAAATCCGCTTGTAAAGGGCCTCTCTTTGGGAAGGTGACCCTGTAATGACAGTCGGCGATCCTCCTCAAACACTCCCCGGGGAGCGATACTCGTTTCTTTGTGCTGTGATTACTTAAATGCCTCCATTCAAATCTAAAATACTCTGACTTTATCTGCAAACGAAATTACTTTTACTATTTCCTTGACTTATGTCAGAGATTCATAGAAATGAGAGACAGCCGAGCTAGTCCTATAGAATCACATGCCAATAGTAAATGTATAAAGACACACAAATGCTAATAAGAGTATAAAAGTAAAGTTAAGTATCAACCTGTTACTTTCACTGCCGGGCATAGGCCTGTTCTCTTTGTTTCTGGAGAGAAGGGTTAAAGCTAAGACCTGACATGCTGCTCCAAACCGAATTGGTAGGTTACACATATCTCCAGAATTCTCTAGAGATATGCAGGTTATCTCACGATGTCTTTCGCCGAAAAGCGTGTGTTAAATTACAATTATCAATAATAATGAAATTAATAGTAATGAAATATTTGCCGCCGTTGAATGTATCCAATATACAGATACATAATAATTAAGTAGACACGTACAAATTATAAATAACACCCATAATGATGATAAATTTTTTTATATTTATGGTTCGCTAGTTGAAAGAAATAAGTCACCCCTTTAAACCAGAACAGATCGCAAATAGATAATAATAACAAATTCAATAAAGCAAAGCCAAATTAGAATTGGTAATTGCCTATTGGATAATAAAAACCTTTCCAAATTCCATTTACCGACCAACTCAAAGCCCATTTCTTCAGTTTCAATTCAGTCGCAAATCCAAACGCAACTCTACGCAGACCTCGGGGCCGGAGAAGCAATTATTTCTCTTTATTTGAGAACCGTCAAAAGAATAAGGACACGGGTGATATCAAGGGTTCGCGGCGAGCGGGGACCATTAATACCGTTCAGAAACATTGTGGGGGGCCGCGATTTATCACCCCACCCCTTCGGCCGTCAAAAAAGATCCGTCTCGAATACCTTAGCGTAGGGCGTTAAGGTAGATTCACATTATCACAAAATTTCATTGACATTTTTGTCTCGAGTGACATTTGAATAACACTAGACGCTTTAACACGTTTTATTAGTTTCAACAACACCTAATTCTATTTATTAAACCTTACTTATTAAACTTATTTATTTAGCGTCTCTCGACGATCTCTTAACCTTTTTTCGCCATTTATCTCTGTTTGCCATCTTTCTGGCGCGTTCACCAAGAGGGCCACCAATAATAGATTTTATTTAGTCGATCCACTGCACACAAGTTTTATAATACCGAATATAAAAAAATCACGCACAAGCCTCCACCACCGCCACCACAATACACAAGGACTACATACGTTCACTATCAAAAACTCACAATCGTTTCGCCCCGCAACCGAAGCATCGTCAGGAGATAGACTCCACGACCAAAATCGCAAAGCGAAGCAATATCCAAATAAGTTTAGTTATATACTAATCGGTTCAACCCCATCCTTTATTTTATTTGCGAACAAGTGTACACTTGTTACACTGGATGTGTACATTTGGATATTGCTTCGCTTTGCGATTTTGGTCGTGGAGTCTATCTCCTGACGATGCTTCGGTTGCGGGGCGAAACGATTGTTGAGTTTGTGATAGTGAACGTATATAGTGCTTGTGTATCACGGTGGCGGTGGTGGAGGTGTGTGCATGTGTTTTTTACGACTCCTGCATGTTTCAGGTATGATAACCGATTGTCCACTCTACATTTAGCATTATATATATTTTCTATTTTACTTCATCGCGGATTATAGCAAAATAATTTTATTATTACTTTTGTAATAATTTTGTTTTAATTCGTGATAAGTACTCCGCGATACGCGATCTAATCGCTCATTGGAGAATATTATTATTATCCATAATCACTTTGTTACAATTGTATTACCTCTCTATAAGTAGTATTTAGTAATATATATCAAAGATACGACATAAAATACGATATATGATACCACTAGTCAGCTTTCGAAAAACAATTCACTACACTATCAAAACACTTAATAAAATAAAATACTAAAATAATGTAAGTTAAAACATATCTACCATGATGATTATCGTGAAACTTTTATTAATTAAGTACAAGGATAAGAAATTTCTCTAGCCGTGTGGTATCCGGCTAAGTAGAATAGTACCGCCATCATTTCTTGCCGAGGTGTCTTAAAAGGCTACTAAGTTAAGACGACCCGCCGTGTGGTATCCGGCTGAGTAGAATAGACCACCCTCATTTCTTATCGAGGTGTCGTAAAAGGCGACTAAGGTAAGTTGAAGTCAGGCAGGCGGCCGGTGGTAAAAATGCAGCCAAATCATGTTACAGCATGTTTATAAAATATTATGCCGATCCCACTTAGAGTGGGATAAGGGCAGGAGGATATAAAAGGATAAGAAATTTCTCATATCTGTCAATGAATACATATATCATTACTTTTTTATGTTTATAAAATATTATTATTATTGTATTCATTTTATATGTAAAATTGTTTATATTCAATGATTAACGTTAAATCAATGTTACAAAACATAATCAGTCCAAACCATACAATCTGATTCTACCTTTAATGAAAGCTCTAAATTGTTTCCGCTGCGCCTTCATTTACGTCCATTCATTAATTTGAATTATTCTAATGTCAATACTTAATTAGGTCCAGGAGGCTGTGATTGAAATTGTGAACATTTATATGTTAAATATTTTCATCTACTATTTCAGTAGCTAGCAGTAGTGTCTGTATACAGTATATTAAATCAAATCAAAATAATGTTTATTCTAATAAGATTTATTAAGTAAGCACTTCCGAAGTATAAAATTTATATTATAATTATTTTACTATGCTATTTGTTTATATAGATGATAGAGTTCTTTTGTAAAGCAAACAAAATAATTCTATCATATCACTTTAGAAGTGTAGTGAAGTTTTTAAAGATAAATATGATAAGCTACAACTGCATCGGAATGTCGCTGTTACCGAGAAGAGCCAGCAAGTAACTCGGCGGTCAATCTTTTAAATATTTTTTAATTCACACAATGCAACTATAGTCTACGAAGCTGGAAGTTTTTCAAGTGAAAGTATTTTACTGTCTTCAATTATATATATTTTATCGAAAACATATTCCTTACATTTAATTGAAACTGTGTAGACAAGTCTCGTATGTTTTGAGAAGGTTACGTTTATATAGACTGACAGTTTCATACAAACAGATATCCATACTCAAATTTAATTGATTCTTTACGATTAAAAAAAAAAGTTTATTTGTAAATGGTTTATTAGAATAAAGATTGTTTGATTGGATTCCATGGGATGTGAAAGTCTGTCTGTTAAGTATTTTCAAAAATCAATTCAAAGTTGCATTCGAAGATGCAAAAAGAATTAAATTTTAAGGGACACTTTAAAACAAGTGCTTTTGAATCGTTAACTCTACTGCTGGTTCGGAAAGCTATTCCTACAGAGAAGAGCCAGTAAAAAACTCGGCGGTTGCTCTTTTCAGCATAATACTCTCAAATACTCATAACTAGTTACATTAAGTCATTACTATCTTGTACAGGGTCGGACAGTAGCTATATAAACGCATTCTTATCGTCTAAATAATCCTCAACAGTTACGTAGGCTTTTTGTATCAGCCTCTCTACTCAATCAAAATTTCGAGCGCTGAGTACTCAATGATTAAGGTCGACATCTAAGTAGTTTTTCATCCCTTTCGTATTTTCCCACGGCCGTAATCGACAATCTATAAATCATAGGAAAGGCCACAAAACTACCCCCAATAAGACGGCCGGCCGCTGTAAGTCGGCTTACTGTCAATCACCGGTCGAGACGGGAGGAGGAAGGAGGAGAAAGGAGTTTTTGTGACGTAACGAGCCCCGTGTCCTAACGAGCTCTCACAGGGCTGGCTTCTTGATCGCTCCTGACGAGTTCGTTGAACTATTGATTTGCGTATGGACTGATAGTTTTATTTTGCGACTCTAAAATTTTCCTTGTCTTTTTTCCAGTACAATTTGTATGACATATATTAAAACAGCTGAATAGAATAGTACCACCCTCTTTCTTACCGAGGTGTCGTAAAATACGACTGAGGTAAGTTGACGTCAGGCAGGCGACGTGTCGTAAAAACGCAGCCAAATCATGTGACAGCATGTTTATAACATATTGTACCGACCCCACTTGGAGTGGGATAAGGGCAGGAAGATGATGATGATATATTAAACACCATAACACATCTTTTAAAACCATCTCAGTATCTGGCGGACCATAAAAATGAAAATACCCGAGAATGAGCCGTAACTATGTCCCATGTGTGCAAATATAATGAAGAATGGGTAATAGAGATGAGCTGTGGTAGCTCAGCGGTTACACCGTGCTACTCTTTCGAGGAGGTCATGGGTTCAAACCCGGGCAGACACCAATGAGTTTTTCTGTTAAAACTCATGTTTCTAATTGATAATTGCAATTTATCACACGCTTTTCGGTGAAGGAATCGTGAAACCTGCACATCTGTAGAGAATTCTGGAGATATGTGTAACCTACCAATCCGCGTTGGAGCAGCGTGGTAGGTCTTAGCTCCAATCCTTCTCTCCAAAAACGGAGAGAAGAGGCCTATTCCCAGCAGTGGGATAGTAATAGACCGCTACTTACTTGTTTAATTATGGGTAATAGTGTGGACAAGGCATCGTAAGCCACATTTTGTTTTACCCACTTATTATGTAATTTTTTTTAAAGTAAAAAATGTTGTTAGTAAAAGTTTATTCAAAATATAATATGAAACCTCCAAAATGAGTCGTTTGGCTTGTTTTTAATATAAGAGTAATTTGATTTCTTTGTATAATACTACGAGTATCGTGCAATAAAGGTCTATCTCACTTTATCTATCTCAATCGTTAAGTACGGAGATGCGAGTGTCAGTACTGACGGCTCCATTGGGCCGCGAACGAGATCTAACGATCTCGTTCCGCAGCATCTCACAAAGGAGCGGCCACAAAGCTCTGCAGCGAGTACTTTATCATCCACCTGTCAATGGCGTGCCAAATAATGAATGGGCCCTTACTAAGGGTTTTATAGTGGCCATTCAAGATTCGGAAACGCAATGGGAAAGAACCTTGTTTTAGAACTAGTTTGGCTTAAAATATATTTAACTGTTTAAATTAAATAATACTAACAACGCGGATAGCCTAGGAACCTTTGTTAAATAAACTATTCTCAAATGATTACATTAAATAAATAAATAAATATATGGGACACTTACACACACGGTTGTCCGTCCCCAAAGTAAGTAACTTAATATTTGTGTTATGGTAGACAGACAACTGATGAATATATACAAATATATTTTTTAAATACATACTTAAATACAAATATACACCCAGGCTCAAAAACCAACAAATTCATTTATAGAAAATGTTGGCCCACGGCGGGAATCGAACCCGCGACCCGCGGAGCTGAAGGCAGGGACACTACCCACTGCTCCAACGGGCCAGTCAAAGGTAAATACTACCTTAAGTGTAACTTAACTTCAACTATGCTTAATTATTTTAAATTAAGAATATATTAAGCGAATTAACAGGTACAGTAAATTTTGCAAAGCGCTTATCACACATAGCGCACATTATCTTAAATATAATATATATATTTTCTAGACAACTCGTTGTGTTAAATTCCAGAACAGTTAGCGTATTAAAAGTACATAAGAACGGAATCGAGGAAAAAATTAAGTAGAAGGATAGTGAGAAGTCAATTCTACAGTTAACGACCTCTCAATATCGCAGATCTAACAATGGGATAGCTTTCATTTCGTAAAGCTCTTAGCACTTCATCATCATGGTGACGTTAAGCTTCCTGCTGAATAACGAGCTGAATATGTGAGTCGTTTTTACGACAGCTCGGTAAGAGAGAGGGTGTTTTCTTTTGGCACACCAAACGGCAACCAAAAGTTCCAACATTAAATTTACGTTTTCCATACTTACATTTCTTTAACTTTAACTTCACAATTGGCACAAGTAGAATAAAATAAAACATAAACCCCGTTTTCTCACATCAAACCCAAAACAATGCGTTGTGTTATCTCAAAAGAAATAGTAAAAAGATTTGTAATATGAGGTGGGATGATCGAATCGTTCTCAGTGTCTGTGAGACGAGCGCGACCCACAGTACACCCGTATTGTGGGCCGCTGTAATCTAGAGGAAATCTCATTCCGCGAGATGGCGTTTGTGGAATTTGGTTTCCTATTTATTGCCCGTAGGAAAAATGTGAGCCTTTGAAGGTTTACCCTCGATGTTTGGACGGTTTTGCCATATCAGATTCACATATAAAATATTTTTAAACCAAACTATTTGAAAATGAAACCAATGACAAAGTAATTTAGATGGTTAGTACCTGGGTGACCGAGTCTAGCACGGTAATTTTTTTTTTAAAGATAAAAAAATTTAAAAAACATTAGGATAAAAAGAAACATTAGGCGTGTGGTATCCGGCTAAGTAGAATATTACCACCCTTATTTCTTACCGAGGTGTCGCAAAAGGCGACTAAGGTAAGTCGATCCGCCGTGTGGTATCCGGCTGAGCAGAATACACCAACCTCTTCTTACCGAGATGTCGTAAGAAGCGACTAAGGTAAGTTGACCCACCGTGTGGTGTCCGGTTTAGTAGAATAGACCACCCATTTTCTTACCGAGGTGTCCGTAAAATACAACTAAAGTATATCGACGACAGGCAGGCGGGCGGTCATAAAAACGCAGCCAAATAATTTAACAGCATGTTTATAACATGTTGTGGCGACCCCGCTTAACAATAACAGGGACAAAACGATTTTTAGAATAAAACTAGATCGATTTTTCTCCCCAAAACCACCTACAGGCCGAATTTCAGGAAAATCCGTTGGAGCCGTTTCCGAGATTCAGAAAATATATTTATACTAGTGGCCCGCTCCGGCTTCGCACGGGTATAAAATATATAGCCTATGTCACTCAGTAAAAAAATGATTAAAATCTATCCAGCAGTTTTGTTTTATTCATTACTGCCCTTGGCCCACACGCGTCAAATTTGGAGTAAAACAATTCCCCTGGGGTGCCAGTGGTCGGCCTCTTCGTGGCGCACCCTGGGCAAGCTTAGTCTTGGCGAACGGACCACTGTGGGGTGGCCAATCCAGTTGTCCTTCTGATTAGCAGAGGGCAATCTGGACAGGCAAGAGACGCCGGGGGGGCTGGGTTGGGGTTCCTAATGAGCGACGGGTGCGGTTGGTCTTACCCTAATTCTAGCTGGACATGGTTACGGCCACCGTCGGCGAAACCCGGAAGCACAGCAATGGGAACGGGGACCTGCGAGGAAGAAAACCTCTATAAAAAATTACCCGGTGGGGGCAGAAACGCCCACCAAGGCGTTGTGGCCCCTACTTGGGGCGCGGTCTCTCCCTGTTGACCGTGACATAACAAACACGGTGGGCAGGGAGCGCTCGTGGGCAGCGATGTCCTTCCTTTGTTCTGCGGAGGCGGGTGAAGGGGAGCGGCGGAGCGTTTCCACGAACTGTTGTTCTGGATCCAATCTGCTGCTGGTGAGTCCAGGTGTTAGTGACTCGGCCAAGCCCATCGTCTGCCGCCCTAACTGGGGACCTTCGGGTGTTCCGAACGGGGTACATCGGACGCCTGGCTGGTCCCCGAGGCGGTCGGTGCATCTGGTGCTACCGATGCACCAGTTAGCGGAGAGGGGCTTCTCTTTCGTGGGGCCCCTACCCGAAGAAGGTGTTTGTTCTCTGGGATCAGAGCTGTTGGCGGGATGTGGGCAATATGTACAATGATACCCTGTTCTTGCCATCGGCAGCGTGGTGGAGCACAAAGGTCGTTTTAGTCGGTGCGAGTCCGACATAACCGCCGCCTGTCCCCGTCGGGCGGCGGTACCCATAAGGAGTTGTTTTCTGTATTAAAAAAAAAACAATTCCCCTTTCACTATACCATGAAGATTCCCTGCTATCTTTGGAATATCTAAATTCATATACTACATTTTTACTTATTTACTTTTACATTTTCCCTGAGTATTTTATTTTTACTAATAATTACAGAATGTCTTTATATACAACATTCACAGCTTTTTTGTCATAAAGAAAGAATCTTTACACAATACAAACATGTTTTCTTTAGAGGTTACTTTTGATAAAGCGACATATAGTCGGCCATGTGAAAAAAAACCCGTCCAATCGCAGCTAAATTCGAAGTGCTATAAGACAAATCGCTATACCCTGCATTTTAAATCTGTAATATCTTCGAAAATGTTCATTTAAATTACAAATGAAGAAGAAAATGACAAAAAAATGGTATTGTGGGTTATTCATAAGAGATAGACATAATATGTATACCATCGCGGAGTTTTCTGTAGACCTTTTCAAGGTGTACAAATACTTAGTACATTATTTTGACAAACATTGTAGGGTTCGGCCTGCGTTTGCAATGTAAACGGAAAATAAATGTAATTATTTACGACATCACATTGGAAACCTCAAAAATGATAGTATTTCTTTACTCCATATTGAATGTTTATAATAAAAGTTTATAATATGTTAGAATATACATATAAACCTTTCTCTTCAATCACTCTATCTATTAAAAAACTGCATCAAAATCTGTTGCGTAGTTTTAAAGATTTAAGCATACAAAGGGATATAGAGACATAGGAACAGACAGAGAAAGCGACTTTGTTTTATACTATTTAGTGACGTTTAGCTATTATAACTAACGACGATATTTCTCCTTTATTCTTATGCAATAATAAAAATCAATTTTCCCAAAGTCAACTCATTTACTCTTTCTCAAAAACTACTCAATGACACATATGACAGCCACAATGCTTTTTCATATTAATGACTAACTCTGAAGGAGGTTGTATTAAAAACATGTTGTAACAGTCGACCATCCTGACAACATTTGCGACCCCGCAAATCTCATAAACTGACTTCTGGGAATGAATCTACCACCGATTCGGAATGCTGATTGTACTGAGAAGAATCGGCAAGAAACTCAATACTTGCTCTTTTAGTCTTTTCTTTGAACTCTTAAAATTTCCAGATATTCCTTTTGTCCACTCCATTTGTGACTTTAGGTTACATCCCCTTCTGAATATAATTAACAACGATATTTCTCCTTTATTCTTATTCAATAAATAAAAGCAATTTTCCCAGAGTCAACCCATTTACTCTTTCTCAACAACTTAATGACACATATGACAGCCACAATGCTTTTTCATATTAACGACCAACTCTATGAAGGAGGTTGTATTAAAAACATGTTGTAACACTATTATTTTAATAATTGTCAAATAAAAACCTTCACCAAAAAAAAATTACGTTTAGCTGTCATCTATGTTTTGTATTCCACTGACATTTGCGTTTTGTTATTCAATGTCAAATTCGTTCTTGTTATACCACGTTTTATAGTGACTTGACGGGATAAAATAAATGCGGTCGAACGGGATAAAAAGTATCCTATGTCCGTCTCCTGGTTCTAAGCAACCTCTACACCAATTTTCGGCCGAATTGGTTCATCCGTTCTTGAGTTATAAATAGTGTAACTTAGACCAACTTTCTTTTATATATATAGATATATACATATATACATACAAGATTATCTCATTTAAATATTAAAGATATGGCGCTGCACTGATATACTCTATGAAAAGGACACGTGCGTTGTCTTGCGCTATGCTAAGTATGGTTAGTTGACCAAGAAATCTGATAATAAGTTACATTATAGATAGATATTATGAGTAGTAATTTCAAGAAAACTGACTCCTACATCAAAAAACTTTCACCAAGATGTGATACTCATATATATATACTTTGCCGACGATACCACGTTGATAGTTAAAGCTGATAATACCGAACAACTAGAACAAGAAGTAAATAATGGCTTAAGAAATATCATAAATTGGCTTAATTCAAACCATTTACGTATAAATATAAATAAAACTAAATTAGTTAAATTTCAGACTTATAAAACTATATCTAGAAAATTGAATATCATCATCTTCCTGCCCTTATCACACAACATGATATAAACATGCTGTCACATGATTTGGCTGCGTTTTTACGACCGGCCGCCTGCCTGACGTCAACTTACCTTTGTCGTATTTTACGACACCTCGGTAAGAAAGAGGGTGGTCTATTCTACTAAAGCGGATACCACACGGTGGGTCAACTTACCTTAGTCGCCTTTTACGACACCTCGGTAAGAAATGAGGTTGGTCTATTCTACTCAGCCGGATACCACACGGCGGGTCAGCTTACCTTAGTCGCCTTTTACGACACCTCGGTAAGAAATGAGGGTAGTACTATTCTACTCAGCCGGATACCACACGGCGGATCTAGAAAATTGAATATAAATTTTAATAATACTCCAATAACGGAACTACCATCTGCGAAATTTTTAGGCATTACAATTGATAAATTTTGTAATTGGAAAGAACACATTTGCGTCACTTGTAAAAAACTTGACAGATTTGTATATGTACTATATAGATTGCGAAATACAGTATCAGAAGATGCGGCAACAATGGCATACCACGGTTATGTGGCTTCGGTACTTCGCTATGGTCTGATTCTCTGGGGTAACTCTGTCGATTTTGAAAAAGCATTTAAAGCTCAAAAGAAGTGTATCAGATCCCTATGTGGTTCAGATTTAATTGCTCCATGCCGACCTTTATTTAAAAAGAAAAAGATTTTACCTTTACCGTGTTCATACATTTTTGAAATTTGTGTTTTTGTAAAAAAGAATATTGATATATTCCAAATGAAACCAGAAAATCGTAACAGGCGGCAAATAATTAAATTAAACCTACCGTTTCAAAGACTCACTTTTTTTCAAAAAAATTCTTATTGTATGGCTGTAATAATATTTAACAAACTGTCTGACAACGTAAAAAATATGACAGTTCTTAATTTCAAGAAAACTCTATTCAATTACTTATTGGATAAACTTTATTATAACATCGATGAATTTCTGACAGATTGTAATTTATGACATGACATTTTTTTATATAACTAATCTGACTATTTTTTAAATTTAAATTAATTTAATTTGACTTTCTTTTTTTATATAATTTAATTTGTTGTAATGTATTGTAATATTAATTTGGTAATAATTTACTGTTTGCACGCCTGCAAGGCAGAATATGTAAGACACGCTATATTTTAAGAACTTTGTACTCATATTCTGCAAATAAAGAATTCTAATTCTAATTAAAAAAAAAAAAAATTCTCATTGAAAAATTAATTATGAGGGGAACGCCATGTTATCTCGATTCATGTATTACCGCAAAATAAAATAAATGTAACCGCGTCTCTCACGCTGTGACACAAAATAATAGGTCACGGCTTAATGCAATGTAAATATTTTTCCAACTGATCCATCTAACGCCATACGTTAAGCTTAGGCGAGTTATTCTCATGCAAATTTTTCCAATATTTAAATGGAATCGGATTTGCGAAATCCGTATTCGCGCCGCTCTGATCCGCCCGCCCACGTGCACACGTGGACTGAATAAAACTTTACTCTAGTTCATGTCGAACTGGCAGGTAACTGATCCCTTTTACTGACTTTTACTGATACCGGTGGGACGCTGTTATCAGTCCAATAAAACCATTAGTAATATGACCAATACGTTTATTACAAGGAAACAGAATTATATTTTAGTAGAAGCAATCCAATCAATTAAAATCACAAAACCCTTTTGCAAGCGCGTTTGAAGGATAAATAAGATTGAATGAAGCTACACGGAATGTTGCTCTTAGCGAGAAAAACCAGCAAGAAACTCGGCGGAGTTAACGGAAGAAACAATCTTTGAAACAATAATAAAATTATATTACTATAATCCGCGATAAAGTAAATACAAAAAATATATAATGCTAAATGTGGAGTGGACTATCCGTTTTTATACTCGATACATGCAGAATTCGTAATACCACATGCACAAAACTTCACCACCGCCACCACAATACAGAAGCACTACACACGTTCACTATCATAAACTCAACAATCGTTTCGCCCGGCAACCTCATCAATGTTTCTTGTTGAGTTTGTGCTTGTGAATGTGTGTAGTTAATAATTCTATAAATTATTTAATCATTTTTAATTTACGCCATAAAACTTCTAAGTTTTCATTGAAGCTGCAAAACATTTCAAATCCAAGCATTTTTATCATTTGTGTCTTTTGTCATTTATATAATTTTCAATTGTGTTCCTTACACGAAAGTAATAATAAAATTATTCTGCTATTAACCGCGATGTGTTCCTTACACTCAATTTACACCTTTTGTAACCGCGTGGCTAAATTACTTCATTTAATTAACTGAAATTTTTTATGTAGGCTGCTAAGATTCGTAGCTATCTAGGATTAAAACTAATGTCGTATCGTCGGTACCACTCTGTATACCAAGAGAACATATAAGGTGTCTATAAAAACGAGTTTGGGAACAGAGGATAAACATATAATACATTATTGAGGTTAACTAAACGCTTAAGTTAACGCTTACAAAGTTGCCATAAGTTAAATGTATTCGCCGATACAATATTTTAATGTATGTACGTAATAAAAACTCTCGAATCCCCTTATTTCTTCATACGTTTTCCGACATCAGTTCTCAGATCAGATCTCTTGTAGTTAAGAAACTTTTCCATCTAACTTAAAGTTCTGGGTACCCTACATGTAAGCAAAGTTAGCCGGGTAAAGCCGGAGACCACAGCATAGTTATCGGGGAGTGTTGCAATTATAGAGGACAATGAACTCCACATAGTTTCGGTACATGGATTGGCCATTAGGTTTCGTGGTTAACTCAATTTCGTGTCAAATTAGATAAGAACTTAAGCTTATAATTCAAACTATACAATGATATAGAAACGGCAAGACCGTGTGATTCTAACCGGGTCGCGAGTTGAAATCCCGGTCACTTATGAGTTATTAGTAAAATTTTAAGTGCTTAATTGACACTTGAAATAAGCGTTACTTTATGGAATTGCGTTGTACAAAAATGACGATAGAATTATTTTGCTATAATCCGTGTAATAGGGAAAATCTGTTTAATGCGAAATTTACGAAGCAAAAACTACCTATTTTCATAAATTATGTATAAATTAGCACGTATCACAAAGAACCCCTACCAACAACACTACAAAGCACTACTCACATTCACTACGACAATCTCAACGATCGTTTCGCCGAGTAATTGAAGCATCATCAGAGATAGCCTCCATAACAAAATCGCAAATCACTTTGCACTTTAGTCCACGACAAAATCGCAAATTACTTTGCAATTTAGCGATTATATAATAAAAACATTGTGACAAAAACTTGCATTTGTCTGATAAATTCCTGGGATAAATACCAGTAAAACCTGCCAATCTGCAATGAATTCTATCAGGTCTAGATTGTAATCTCTTCTCTGAGAACAGTAGAGTTTTGCCCAACAGTGAAATAATGCCTGACCGGTAAATTCAACATCTGAGGCAATTTAACAGTTTTTGCTTAATAAAAACATTTATATTCCTTATTTGAAAAATACGATGCGGCATGACGAGATACAACAAACTTCAACGCTCAAATATCCTCATCTTCATAATGAGGGTAATAATGAATGAGGGAAAAAATAAAAAAAAAATGTATAATCCGCTGATGCAATGCGAGTATTGCGTGCGCGGCGCTAAATTGTAGCGGAGGACGTACTTGGCAGATATTTTATGGACGGGTGGTCCCACTGACAGCGTATGTCTTAAATTGACATTTCCAAATAATGGTTTGAGAATTAATCTCATAGAATCATACTTAGAGTAGGGAAAATAGCCTAAAATGATAGCCTATAATAGTATAAAACATATATAACAATGTAATGTTGTCGCCAATGACTTTCGCTTTGTATTTTATAGCAACACAGTCGTAAAACAAGAGTATCGCGCCTTTTTCGATTAAAATTGCTGGCAACACTGTGACGCGTTGTTTCCGGCGGAGTCTTCTTATTTATCAAACGTTTCAGTGAAATTCATTTTGTTCATGATTTGTTCGTTATTCAAGAGAAATGTATCTTGGAGCAGTAATTGTGGTATTCCTTTTATATCGTGTTATTGTAGAAAGTGTGCGCTAACAATAACAATTACAAAACAAAGTGTCCAAAAGTATGTGATCGATTTTAGTACGGATTTTAGGACGGATTTTAGTACAGTTTTTACTAAAAAGTGCAATTCTTCTGAAAGGTTTAGATAATTAGAACATTACCGTTTTAAGTAAATTGTGTTGAGGAGGTCGTGCGGTTGTAAAAAACTCACCCGCTTGTACTTTACTCGAGCGTCGTGTAAACCAGCAGAGATACCCTCAAGTACTAACTTACTACTCCCCTACTTCAATATAATAAATCAATGATTAATCTTCACTGGATGCTTCGTTACTGTAGTAATGTATGTATGCGAAAAATAAACCCAAAACGGCAGTAACTGCGTTTGTCGCTTATTAAAATGGTTTGTCGTGACGAAGCTTTGTATTATTTCTCATAAATTACAGGACCTCAATATTAGTAGAGTGAAAAGAAAAATTGTGTGTATCTAAGTCAATTGAATGTGAATCAAAACACTCATGAACGAAGTCCCTTCATCGCATTGCTATGCCTCGGTATATTTTTTAAATTTCTTGTCTAATATTTTTGCGGATGTTATTTTTTATTTTACGTTAACTTTTAAATTACGTATATAGTAAAAAGGATTATAATTTTAAGCATATGAAATAACATAATATTAATGAACATATTTTTGACTCGATAAGGGCTAATACACTTATACGGGATCCGTTTCACTCAAGGAATTCAGAATTTTTGTTTATTTTGTTACATTGTTCATGAAATGGGTTTGTGTATTGCATTTTTTCTGTTTCCACTGGAAAAATTGATATTTTATTGATACTTCTGCCCACTATACCAGCTTTAGACGATAAGAATTAAATTGTAACGGACATTGTATGTATGTCCGTTACAATTTCATTCGCATTTATGATATTTGCATGGTTATGAATAAATAAATTTGTTTCCCGCTGGTAGTGCGCCCTTACAACAACCAGCAGTATGTCATAATTCAAGTGTAGGCGACGCGCTGTCTGCAGCCACATCGCTACATCGCGGGCTGTTTGCACACCTGCCGCCCGCCGCGGCTCGTGAGCCATATTTACGGAACGGCATATTAAAGCTTGAAAGGTCTGTTTGATTAGGTCATTGAACTGCTAGACTGAGTCGAATGGCACTAGAAATTATGGATATACAGATATTTAGTACCTGATTGACCGGGCCTTGCTCGGTAATTTTTTACAAAATAAAAAAAATCATTAGGTAGTCAGGGGTCGATCCTAGGCATTCAGATTTCTAGAGACTGCCCGTTTCCCGAATAAGCTACGCTGACTTGACATTTTATGGCAAAAATAGGATTTAATATAAATTTTAGTATTAGTGATTGCCAAAAAACAGGTATAAAACGTATTATAATACAGGTATAAAATAAGACGTGAGTATAGCCGGAATCTAAACAATAATTATGAATACCACTCACGTTAGTTTAAATTCAAAAATTTAATTAAAATGTTAATTCAGTTTCAGTGAATAAACATTTCTTATTCTTATTCTATTCTTATTCTTATTTTTATTACATAGAACCTAGCTAGATCGATTTTTCTCCCCCAAAACCCTCTACGTGCTGAATTTCAGGAAAATCATTGGAGCCGTGTTTGAGATTCAGAAAACAACATAACATACAAGATTAACTCATTTAAATATTAAAGATTTATAGATTCTTATAATACCCGTAACTGCTTTCTCTTCGATTTTATTGTTAAAACACCCAAAATTATGTACTATGTATTATTTTACTGTTCACAAATCAAAAACGGGTATTTTTTATGCTATATGGTAGCATAAAGTGTATAAATTTTTAAAAATATTACTGCAATAGATTTGTAAAAGAGTAAAAGGTAGACATAATTTCACATAAATATAATTAGTAGATACATCAATGTTATGCTTAATATTTGTAAATATTTACAATTATTTAAAGCTGTGATGGCCTAGCGGTGCGACCGTGTGAATCTCTAGAGACGATCATAGGTTCAAACCCGGGCAGACACCAATGAGTTTTTCTATTAAAACTTTTGTGTCTAATTGATAATTGCAATTTATTACACGCTTTTCGGTGACGGAAAACATCGTGAGGAAATCTGCATATCTCTAGAAAATTCTAGGGATATGTGTAACCTACCAATCCGCATTGGAGCAGCGTGGTAGGTCTTAGCTCCAACCCTTCTCTCCAAAAATGGAGAGAGGAGGCCTATGCCCAGCAGTGGGATAGTAACAGGCCGTTACTTACAATTATTTAGACGCTTCTCTATAAAGAATAACATGGAAGAGATGCCTGTACGTGTTTACAGAATTACTGGAGGTCGTGTTATGTACTGATTAACGTTGGATAAGTCATTGTTACTAATCTTGGGGTGCCAAAGCGGTCGGCCTCCTCGTGGCGCACCCTGGGCAAGCCTAGTCTTGGCGAACGGACCGCTGTGGGGTGCCCAGTCCAGTTGTCCCTCTGATTAGCAGAGGGCAATCTGGATGGGCCGGGGACTCCGGGGGGTGGAGTTTCCAATGGGCGACGGGTTCGGTCGGGCTTACTTTAAGTCTGGCTGGACATGGTTTTAGCCACCGTCGTCCAAGCCCGGAAGCTCAGCAATGGGATCGGGGACCTTCGGGTTGCGAGGAAGAAAACCTCTATAAAAAATAACCCCAATCCTAAGGTCAAAGCCCGCCGAGAGGATGAATGGCCGGGGGGGATCCGGTCGCTAGGGCTTCCAACAACAAACATGGAGCAATGGACAAACGAACGGTTAAGACTACCCAGGAGGGTCCCAGTTCATCTGGGGAATCCCTCACTGTGACCAGTGATGCAATGCATTCCGGACTTGTTTCGCGGATGTCGTGCATCACTGGCCGCGGTCGCCCCATCGTATCTGGGGGGGCAACCAGTGCTTCGGAGGAGATAGGAGGGGGTATCAGTGGAGATGAGACCGGCTTGGCTGGTGTTTCCACGGATACGTGTAGAGGAACGCAGCGTGATTCTACGCGTAGTTCATTAAAAACCGGATGTGTTACTCGGAGTGCTAGCTCGGGGAGAAACTCGACTAAAACTCCTTTGGATGTGACAAAAAGTCTGTCCTTGGAGGGCCTGCGCGGCACGCGCGTCCGTGCTCGCTCTAATAAAAGAGGCCGGGAAGATCGCGGGAGTCCCTCTGATTCAGATGAGGATCTGAATGCTAAGAGAGCGGATACCAGATCCCATGTGTGGGGCTCCGAAATAGGCCTAAATGAGGCTCGTGACGCTCTAGAGCGTGGCAAATTTTATAAGGACGTGGACATGGAGGGGACAAATGGGAAAAAGCTGAGCCGCCGATCATCGGCGTCTATCAGCGTTAAGTCAGGTGAACTGACTCTTAAAGATGTAGATACCTCTCACGTCTGCAAGATCCTTGCTGAGAATGCCGAGACTATGAGGGCGACCGTAGGCAAGTCCAAAAATCTTAATGGCAAGTGCCGAGGAACATTGAACAAGGTCGCCCAGACCATGGAGGAGGCCGCGAAGACACTGGCTGAAAGATCTGAGACGGAGGAGATAAGGCTCCTCAAAGAAGATAATGCCAGGTTAACACAAGTGGTCAATAATCTCTCTGTAGAGATTGCGACGTTAAAGGAGATGATCACTTGTGCTAACAAGGCGCCCGGGAAAGAGGTGGCTCCCACAAACAATCCACAGGCTGTGAAGAGCCTAACTATGGAAGAGGAGATAGTTAGGCTCCGAAACATGTTCACGGCGCGACTGGACAATGTGGAGAGTCGCCTCCCACCCGAAGAGAGGTTGAGACCGCCATTAGCCTCAGATAAAAGGCGGGCGGTGGAGAACGAGAGGAAGCGAGCTGAGGCAGCCAAAAAGGTCCCGGAGGCAGCCTCCAACCAGCCGCAAAAAGTTCGAAGGCCCGAAATAAGGGTGGTTGATCCTGCCTCGGTTGGGTCGGCCTCCACCGGGAAAAGAGCCAAAAAGAAAAAGGCCAAGAAGATGAAGGCTGGGGTACAGGCGGAGACCCGCTCCGAGCCTCGACCACTACCTCCAGCTCCTGCTAATATGAGTGAGCGCTGGAACGTGGTGGCGCGCAGGGGTGCCAAATCCAAGGCAAAGCCAAATCCTGCCGTAGCAAGTAAATCTGCAGTCACCACCACTCAGGCCCAGCCAAAGCAAGGGGGGAGGAAACTCCAGACCCCACGCTCGGCCGCGGTGGTGGTGACCTTGGATAGAGAGGCGTTGGATAGGGGCCTCTCTTACATGGACGTCCTGAGCCGGGCCCGTCGTAGTGTCAAAATTGACGACCTGGGTCTGGAAGGGGGGATGAGGCTAAAGAAGGCCGCCACTGGGGCCCGGATGTACGAGATTTCCGGGCCTATGAAGGAACAAAAGGCGGAGACCCTCGTCAGCCGGCTCCGTGAATTATTTAAGGACGAGCCGGCGTTGCACGTCACTATGCCCACAAAGTGCGCTGAATTGCGCATTGTGGGCCTAGATGACGCCACCACTGAGGGAGACGTTGTTGTCGCCATCGCCCAAGTCGGAGAATGTCCTTATCGCGATATACAGACCGGGACGATTCGCAGGACTGAGAGGGGGCTTGGCTCCCTCTGGTTAAAAGTCCCAGTGGCGGCAGCCAAAAAGGTTTTGGCGGCAGGTAGGCTTTTAGTGGGCTGGGTGTCTGCCCGAGTCCAGCTGCTAGAAAGTCGTCCACGCCGCTGCTTCAGGTGCCTTGAGAAAGGGCACCTGCGGGTAGAGTGCTGTTCTGTAATTGACCGCAGTGATAAGTGTTATCGCTGCGGTCAAAATGGTCATAAGGCCCAGTCCTGTTCGGCTGCTCCACACTGTGGGAGTTGCCAAAGAGCAGGATTGAAGGCTGACCATCGGGCGGGGGGCGGGCAATGTAAGGCACCGTCCGTCCCTGTGAGGAGGGTAAGGGGGGGTGATGGCCCAAGGGTCCCCTCGCCACCTACCGCCAACCCGGCACAAGCTACTACGAGCCGGGCAATGGAGGATTCTATGGAGGTCATCAATTAATGGCCTCTATGAGATTCCTTCAGGCGAACATCATGCGCTCTGGTAGGGCCCAGGACCTGATTTTCCAGACTCTAGCAGAGCGTATGGTGCATGTGGCCGTGGTCTCTGAGCCCCTCTTCGTTCCGTCAAGCGAAGAGTGGGTCGGAGACTATGACGGGGCGTTAGCTATTGCATCCAGGGCTGCAGTCTGCTCTCCAGCTCTGGAGTGCGTGGTGAGGGGATGCGGGTACGTCTCCGCCAAAATTGGAGACGTATCTGTCATTGGGGTGTACTTCTCACCAAACAAACTGTTCTCCGACTTCGAGCTTTTTATGGCTGAAGTCGGAGACTTGGTGAGTAGGTTACGCCCCGGAAAGGTGGTCCTCGCTGGAGATCTCAACGCAAAATCCGCTGCGTGGGGGTCTCCAGTCACGTGTGTTAGGGGTAGGTTCCTGGACAGTTGGTTGGCCTCGAACGGGCTGGTCGTCATGAACCGGGGGACAGCTGACACATGCGTGCGATGGAATGGCGGCTCCAAAATCGACGTCACCTTTGTTGACGCCGCCATGTCCCCGTGTGTCAGCAACTGGGAGGTAATGGTGGGTGTGGAGACTCTTTCAGACCATCGGTATATAGGGTTCGAGGTCTCCACACGACCCTCCTTCATTCCCATAGCCCCCCGGTCTAATAGAGGCGGTGGTCCTCGGTGGTCCATAAGAAGGATGGACCCCGAGTTCCTGATCGAGGCCGCAACTGTCCAGGCGTGGGTAGCAGAGCCCACGGGTGGGGATGTTGCCGCAGAAGTCGAGGACCTCCAGCGGCGGATGTCACTTGTGTGTGACGCCAGCATGCCGAGGGTGTGTGGCACAGGGCCGGCATGCGGGGTGTACTGGTGGTCACAGGAGCTGGCGCGGCTGCGCGAGCAGTGTGTGGCCATGCGCCGCCGGTACACCCGGTATAGGCGCCGCAGACTTCGTGACATCGAGGAGGAGAGGCGTCGATATGAGGTGTACAAGGCTGCGCGCATCTCTCTGCGGACGGCCATTGGCGAGGCCAAGGACAGGGCCCACAAGGAGCAGGTCGAAGAACTCGAACGGAATCCGTGGGGGAGGCCTTATTTAGCGGTGCGAAGGAAACTTCGCAACCGTGCCCCCCCCCTCACCGAGAGCCTTCGGCCGGAGTTCGTGGAGGTTATTGTGGATACCCTGTTCCCGCAGGGTGCTGAGGTGCAGCCGCTTCTTATGGCGCCTCCTGATCAGGAGTGTGCTGTGCCAGTTGCACCGGAAGTGTCGAAGGGGGAATTAGAGGGGGTGGTAAGCCGAATGAAGGCTAAATGTACCGCCCCTGGCCCCGATGGCATTCCTGGGCGCGCCTGGGCGCTCGCTCTGGGTCCAATGGAGTCGGGACTCAGGGCGATTTACAGCGCCTGCCTCGAGCAGGGCCTCTTTCCCCGTAGGTGGAAAACTGGGAGACTGGTCCTGCTCAGAAAGGAGGGTAAACCGGCCGATACACCCTCCGCGTATCGGCCGATTGTTTTGTTGGATGAGGCAGGGAAGCTGCTTGAGCGTATAGTAGCTTCCCGCATCATCCAACACCTCCAGGATGTGGGGCCCGACCTCAGTCACTTCCAGTGCGGATTCCGTCAAGGCAAGTCCACCCTCGACTGTATCGAGGGTGTGAGACGTCTGGCGGAGGAGGTGACAATCCGGGGTGAAATGGTGTTGGCAGTATCATTAGACATTGCCAACGCATTTAACACCTTGCCCTGGGGAGTGATCAGGGAGGCCCTACGCTTCCACCGTATCCCCTCGTACCTACAGCGCATTGTCGGTGACTATCTTGCCGACCGCGCTGTCAGGTACCCAACAGCTGGGGGTAGATGGAAGGAGCGGAGGATGTCGTGCGGTGTTCCACAGGGGTCGGTCTTAGGCCCCCTTCTGTGGAACATCGGTTACGACTGGGTGCTGCGCGGGCAGATGCTCCCGGGAGTGCGTCTGTTTTGCTATGCAGATGACACTCTCGTGACTGCCCGCGCAAGCACTTTCCGGGAGGCCCGTATACTGGCGACCGCGGCCACAGCTCACGTCGTGGCCCGAATTCGCCGGTTGGGACTGGGGGTGGCCTTGGAGAAATCCGAGGCCATCTGTTTCCACAAGCCTCGGATGGCACCCCCAGTGGGTTCCCGGTTGGTGGTGGGCGGGACGACCATCGGAATCTCAGGTACTTTAAAGTACCTGGGATTAATTCTCGACACCCGATGGACGTTCGAGGCCCACTTCCGGCGGCTCGCCCCCAGACTAATGGCGACCGCCGGAGCTCTGAGCAGGCTCCTTCCAAATGTGGGGGGGCCGAATGCAGGCCGGCGCCTTTACGCCGGGGTGGTCCGCTCCATGGCCCTGTACGGCGCTCCCGTATGGGCGGAGCGGCTGAACGCCAGATCTCTGCCCCTGTTGCGTGGGGCGCAGAGAATTATGGCGGTCAGACTTGTGCGGGGCTACCAGACCATCTCCGGCGAGGCGGCCTGCGCCTTGGCTGGGTCCCCTCCGTGGGACTTAGAAGCCAAGGTGCTTGCTCAGGCCTACCACCGAAAAGCTGAAGCCCGTTCATTGGGGGGAAGCTCTGAGGTGGTAGGGGTTGACTGGCGGAGGGCAGCTCAGGTGGAGCTCCTCCGTCAATGGAGGCGACGGCTGGAATCGCCCAGTGCTGGCCATTGGACGATTTCTGCACTCCAGCCCATTCTCCAGGGCTGGGTCGCCAGGAGGCATGGGGTCCTCACCTTCCGCCTAACACAGGTGCTTTCCGGACACGGTTGTTTCGGGAGGTATCTGTGGAAGGTGGCCCGGTGCGAAGAGTCCGGTAAATGCCACGAATGTGGCGCTGAGTTTGACACGGCGCTGCATACGCTCGCAGACTGCCCAGCTTGGGTGGTTCAGCGAGCGGAGCTCGTGGCAGAGGTGGGGCACGATCTCTCCTTGCCCACCGTGGTTCGTGCCATGGTGGACAGGGAGAGATCGTGGGCAGCGATGGCCTCCTTCTGCGAGGACATAATCTCTCGGAAGGAGGCGGCGGGGCGGATCCGGGAAGTCGAGTCTTTGGATCCGATCCGCCGCAGGCGAGCGGGGCGCAGACGACTCGCCGAAGCCCGTCGTATGCCGCCCTAACGGGGACCTATGGGCGTTCCGAACGGGGTTAATCGGACGCCCATCTGAAAAGGTCCCTGAGGTGGTCGATGCATCTGGTGCTCCCGATGCATCGTCTAGCGGAGGGAGGGCCTAGTTTAGAGAGGCCCCGACCCAGAGGTGGCGCACTCTGAGGTTCAGAGTTGCTGCTGGCGGGGATGGGGGGCAATGTGTCCAACGTTACCCTGTCCCCGCCACCAGCAGCGTGGTGGAGCACTGTCAGGTTTTTAGTCGGTGAGAGTCCGACATACCCGCCGCTCGTCCCCGTCGGGCGGTGATGACCCATAATGGGTTTTCCTGACACAAAAAAAAAAAAAAAAAATTGTTACTAATCTTGGTATCACTATAACAATCAAATCTGGATTCGACTGCTCCATTACTAAACATAAATGTTCTCGCCCACCAAAGATGTTTAAAACAAGATTCTTGTTTCTTAAGTCTCGTCATTATTGTCTTGTCGTTGGCATCAACTTAAGTGTTAAAATACTTTAAATTATGTACTTATACAATTTTCATATCATAAAGGTAAAGCAGTTTTTTTTGTTTTATTTATAAAAGTTTCAATTGTACAAAATATAATTGATATTGCTCCAGCGGATTAACCATGAAAGCGGATTATAGCAAAAGAATATTTTCAATTACTTTTGTATTACGGACATCCGCAAAGTAACGCCTAATTCTATAAATTAACCATGAAAGCGTTACACAAAGCATTTCGCAATTATAATGTTAGTATAAATACGGATAATAAAAGGCGATTAAGGTAAGTTGACCCACCGTGTGGTATTCGGTTGAGTAGAATAGACTTCTTTTGTTATCGAGTTGTCGTAATATACAATTTAAGTAAGTTGACGTCAGGCAAGCGGCCATTCGTAAAATACGTAGTCAAATCATGTGACAACATGTTGTGCCAACCCCACTTAGACTGGGATAAGGGCAGGAGGATTATCATGAAATACGGATAGGACTTCTTCTAGCTTTGAGTTTAAGTCGTCTTAAAGATCGCAGAACTTCGAAATTATATAGCAACCTGAGAAAAGAAAATTTAAAGTGTTTTGTGTGTTAACGATGCTGTTAAGTGTGCGCCGACCTTTACTAGCAATCATCACGCCGTGAGCTACTGTCGTAACAGATGGTATTTAGTCAAATTATGTGTAGCTGAGAATGCGGCAACAAGATATTAATTGAGATAAACAGGTGTTGCTTGTGGGAATGGAAGGAAATTACTGTTCCGTTCATGAAAGCGCTGCACCAGGTATTTAGAAATGTATTGTGTATTGCAAAACATGCATTGCAATACACAACCTGTATTCTAACACTTAACAGCATTGATCAACTGAACAAAATTCAAATTTAAATTCAAAATTTTCTTTATTGAAGTAAACTTGTAAACAAGTTCTTTTGAATCGTCAACTCTACTGCTGGTTCGGAAAGCTGTATCTACCGAGAAGAGCCAGCAAGAAACCCGGCGGTTACTCCTTTCAAAATAATATAAAAAACGATATTTTTACGCCGATTACTCTTTTCTTACCGAGGTGTAAAAGGCGATTAAGGTAAGCCGACCTGCCGTGTGGTATCCGGCTGAGTAGAATAGACCACCCTCATTTCTTACCAAGGTGTTGTAAAAGGCGATTAAGGTAAGTTGACTCACCGTGTGGTATCCGGTTAAGTAGAATAGACCACTCTCTTTCTTACCGAGGTGTCGTAAAATACGACTGAGATAAGTTGACGTCAGGCAGGCGGCCGGTCGTAAAATACGTAGCCAAATCATGTGACAGTATCTTTTTAACATGTTCTGCCGACCCCACTTAGAGTGGGATAAGGGCAGGAAGATGATGATGATAAAAAACGATATTTTACCTCTTAGCTTATTCAATAAATAAAAAACAATTTCCTCAAAAGTCAATCCGCTTACAACAACTAAATAACACATATTGGCCGCCACAATGTTGTTTTTATATTATCGACCCAATGAAGGAGGTTGTATTTAAAACATGTTGTTACATCATACTTATAACTAGACATAAGTCTTTAATATCTTGTATAGGGTCAAACAGTAACTATATCCAAGCATTTTTACACGAAATTTTCTTCTTTCCTACACGACAGAGAACTTCAAAAAGTTTGCCGGGAGCCGTGAATGGAAGAAGATATATTTCCAATTGCAACCTTCTGTCGGTCGAGACCAAGAATCTTTCTCAAATGTTGAAAAATTCTTAAAGGCCACAATATATACCCATCTAAAATAGTCCAAAAGATAATCTAGATGGTACAATAATAACGAACAAAATGGACAATGTTGCCCCGACGTCGCTCCAACAAGAGGTGGTAATGCAGTTAACTTGCAATTACATTACCACGTCAAAGGCTAGATCCACTTTTTCAGTATGTAATGAATGGACATAATTCATGTCCAATTTGTTCGTACGCTGTGGGAACCGCAGGGAGGTCACAAGTCAATGGAAATAGCGGACTAATATTGGTTTCTGGTATTCTGATACCAAAATGAAGAAATGGTATTGACTGTCGGTATGAAATCCGACTGAAACACTTTGAAACTGAAAGCCTTTTAAAATATTTTATTAGACACCTCTAAAATATCATCAATAATGAAATCACAGCACGTATATACTTGGGTTCACAGTGATTCTAAGATTAAAGGTAAATCTGTCATTCTTACCCAAAAGTTACAACAAATTCTAAATATTCGTTCAAGTAGATCTAATAAAATAAAATTTTGTAAATCTTGAAATTATTAAAGCAACCACTGATTCGAAAGATTACTACTAAGAATAATCAGTAAAAACTTGGCTCTCACATTTACAACCAAACACTCACATAACTTTAAGTCTAGAACAAACTTACTTCCCTAAAAACTCTTTACTTAAGCGATACAGAAGTAACAATAAAATTATTTTGCTGTAATCCGCGTTTGTCAATAGAATACATGTAATCCTAAGTGTATGAATCAGGCAAACATCACATACCTTATACATGCAGGACAAGCCGCCACATGTATCACAAGACGCTGCCAACACCAACACCCCACACAAGTACTACACACACTCAATACCACAACCTCTACGATCGTTTTACCCGAAACCGTAGCATCATCAGAAGAATAGGCTACACGAACAAAATCGTAATGCTTTAATATCGTAATAAAATCGTGCTGCTTGCACGTATGAGGTATGTGATCGTTGCCTGGTTCACACACCTAGCATTACATGTATTCTTTTGACAAATGCGGATTACAGCAAAATAATTTTATTGTAACTTCTGCAATCAGAATATGTTGTTGATGGTCTTAGGCTTTTCTCTTTGGACGATACAATCCCCAACTCTAAAGTTACCAAATCCAAATTCTGTTCAATCAAAGCACCTCCACCACTTGTCCCGTGCACCATCAGACCAACGAGTCGAACTGGTAACGAATTACGTCCAGCTAACGATATAGAAGGGCGGAATGAATCGCCATTTCCATGCGAGCGCTGCCGATATTAAAATTGATTTCCAAAGCCTTTTATTGTGCTGAACTTTAAATCCTTGATTGTTCGCTTTGTGTGAAGTGGAATTGACGAGCGGTTATACATTTCTAATAACTTGAACCTTAATATATATTTGTTTCCTACTGTTTGTTTGCAACCGCGTTAGCTCCAGCTTTATAATGTGTGTTTACCTGTTACTGAATTTGGTTTGACTGGTTTAACTTATTTAGTTTTGTTTTATCATTACTTTGTAATATGTGTTTTTACCTTATTTACTTTCTTCTTATTTTTTTTCTAATACCATATGTTATATGGTATTAGAAAAAAATTAATCAATATTAATCAAGCCGACTAACCGTGACAAAGTAACAGACAGATAGCTGTATTTATAATTTTAGTATGGATAAGTCTCCTCACGAGTTTTCTATCACATTATTGCATCTATCACATTATTGTTGTAACTCGTTTGTGGGTTTTGGTATAAGATTCTATAATAAAATTCCGCAATCAATTTCAGCTTTGCCATTACAGCAGTTTAAAAACACTGTTAAAAGAGGCTGATACAGAAAGCCTACTATACTCTTGAAGATTATTTAGAAGATAAGAATGTGTGGACATAGCTCTCTTTGAACCTGTGCAAGACAGTAACGACTTAATGTAAATAATATTAAGAATTATATTTTTAAAAGAGCAACCGCCGAGTTTCTTGCTGTCTCTTCTCGTTAGGAACAGCTTTCCGAACCAGCAGTAGAGTTGACGATTTAAAAGCACTTGTTTACAAGTTTATTTGAATAAAGAATATTTTGAATTTGAATTGATATAGACAATAGACGCAACTTTGATTTAAAATACAAAACGTTGAAGTGTAAAGTTTTATTACAAACCAAGTTTTTCGACATTCTGGTTACTTCTTCTAGGAAGTAACCATTCAAACCTATGTTACATTCATTAAAATAAGCGCTTGCAATAGTTTATTTGAGAAAGAGTTGTGATTTTACATCAATACTAAACTTGCATGAGATCTAGATTCCAGGATAAATAACAGAGATGCACAACAATTTTTTCATAAAACCACCGTATTTTTAACAATCGAACATGAATTCCAAAAAGCAATCCGAACTTATACAAGCAGTAATCATAAAACAATAGGCTTATTTTCTCGTTGCGTCGGATAATATTATTGAACGTAACCCTCCGGCGAAAACATGGGCCCGTAGAAATGGAACAAATACGCATAAATACGAATAACATTAAAAGTATCGCGAGAAAAAATATTTCAAAGATATGATTTATGAGAACAAAGATAAAGTTTCGCAACGAAATGTCCCGCATTATGGGTCATCATTTATCCAGATCCAAAACTAGATTGGGCTATATCGAATTTCTTGTCTCCCGAGAGCCGACTTTTTTGGCGAAACACTATAAATCAACTATGAAAGAAAAGCTATGAAGGAAAATCATTCTGGTTTTATGAAGATTATCTCTCCATTGTCTTTTAAGGATGAAAAATTATTTGTGGGTTTCGTATGTTGGGTGGATAAAGGATAGATTTATTAGAGTTAAGAATATTTCTTGTTCTTGACACATTTTTATTTAGTAACTAGTGGCCCGCTCCGGCTTCGCACGGGTATAAAATATATAGCCTATGTCACTCAGTAAAAAAATGATTAAAATCTATCCAGTAGTTTTGTTTTATTCATTACTGCCCGTGGCCCATACGTGCTATATTTGTAGTTAAACAATTCCACTCTCCCTATACCATGACGATTTTCTGCTATCTTTGGAATTTCTAAATTTATATACTACATAATATTTACTTTTTACATTCTTCCATATGTTCTTTATTTTTAAAATTAATATATTACAGAATGTCTTTATATACAACGTTCACAGTTTTCTTGTTATTAGACACAAAAAACATGTTTTCTTTAGAGGTTACTCTTCAAAGAGCGACATTTAGTTATAGACATTTGAAAAATAAAAACGTGTCCGATCGCTGTTAAATAGGGCGAAGCGCAGCTTCCGACGCGCAACCACTATCCGCCTGTATTTTAAATCTGTAATATCTGGGAAAATGTTTCCAGATAATGCCCACACGCGTCGAATTTGGAGTAAAACAATTCCCCTGGGGTGCCAAAGTGGTCGGCCTCCTCGTGGCGCACCCTGGGCAAGCTTAGTCTTGGCGAACGGACCACTGTGGGGTGGTGATGAAGCGAGAATGAGCGATGGGTCCGGTTGGGCTGGGTTGGGTTGGGCAATGGGAACGGGGACCTTCGGGTTGCGAGGAAGAAAACCTCTTTAAAAAATTACCCGGTGGGGGTGGAAACGCCCACCAAGGCGTTGTGGCCCCTACTTGGGGCGCGGTCTCTCCCTGTTGACCGTGACATAACAAACACAGTGGGCAGGGAGCGCCCGTGGGCAGCGATGGCCTCCCTTTGTTCTGCGGAGGGGGGTGAAGGGGGGCGGCGTTGTTCTGGATCCAATCTGCTGCTGGTGAGTCCAGGTGTTAGTGACTCGCCCAAGCTCATCGTCTGCTGCCCTAACTGGGGACCATCGGGTGTTCCAAACGGGGTATATCGGACGCCTGGCTTACAGGTCCCCGAGGCGGTCGGTGCATCTGGTTCTACCGATGCACCGGTTAGCGGAGGGGGGCTCGAGGGGCCCCTACCTGAAGAAGGTGTTTGTTCTCTGGGATCAGAGCTGTTGGCGGGATGGGGGCAATATGTACAATGATACCCTGTCCTTGCCATCGGCAGCGTAGTGGAGCACACAGGTCGTTTTAGTCGGTGCGAGTCCGACATAACTGCCGCCTGTCCCCGTCGGGCGGCGGTACCCATAAGGAGCTTTTTTCTGTATTAAAAAAAAACAATTCCCCTTTACCTATACCATGAAGATTCCCTGCTATCTTTGGAATATCTAGATTCATATACTACATTTTTACTTATTTACTTTTACATTTTCCCTGAGTATTTTATTTTTACAATTAATTATATACTTGTCTTTATATACAACATACACAGCTTTTTTGTCATAAATAAAGAATCTTCATTACACAATACTAATATGTTTTTTTTAGAGGTTACTCTTGATAAAGCGACATATAGTCGGCCATGTGAAAAAAAACCCGTCCAATCGCAGCTAAATTCGAAGTGCTATAAGACAAAGCGCGCAATTGCTATACCCTGCATTTTAAATCTGTATTATCTTCGAAAATGTTCATTTAAATTACAAATGAAGAAGAAAATGTCAAAAAAATGGTATTGTGGGTTATTCATAAGAGATAGACATAATATGTATACCATCGCGGAGTTTTCTGTAGACCTTTTCAAGGTGTACAAATACTTAGTACATCATTTTGACAAATATTGTAGGGTTCGGCCTGCGTTTGCAATGTAAACGGAAAATAAATGTAGTTATTTACGACATCACATTGGAAACCTCAAAAATGATAGTATTTCTTTACTCCATATTGAATGTTTATAATAAAAGTTTATAATATGTTAGATTATACATATAAACCTTTCTCTTCAATCACTCTATCTATTAACAAACCGCATCAAAATCTGTTGCGTAGTTTTAAAGATTTAAGCATACAAAGGGATATAGGGACATAGGAACAGACAGAGGAAGCGACTTTGTTTTATACTATTTAGTGACGTTTAGCTATTATAACTAACGACGATATTTCTCCTTTATTCTTATGCAATAATAAAAATCAATTTTCCCAAAGTCAACTGATTTACTCTTTCTCAAAAACTACTCAATGACACATATGACAGCCACAATGCTTTTTCATATTAATGACTAACTCTGAAGGAGGTTGTATTAAAAACATGTTGTAACACTATAATTTTTGATAATGTCAAATATTTTACCATACTTCACCAAAGAAAAATTACGTTAACTGTCATCTATGTTTTGTATTACACTGACATTTGCGTTTTGTTATTCAATGTCATAGTCGTTCTTGTAATACCACGATTTATAGTGACTTGACGGGATAAAATAAATGCGGTCGAACGGGATAAAAGGTATCCTATGTCCGTCTCCTGGTTCTAAGCAACCTCTCCACCAATTTTCAGCCGAATTGGTTCATCCGTTCTTGAGTTATAAATAGTGTAACTTAGACCAACTTTCTTTTATATATATAGATATATCATCACAGCTGTGATAGCCTAGCGGAGTAACCATACCCATTCAAGGGAGTCACAGGTTCGAACCCCGGCCAGGCAGCAATTATTTTTTGTCTGTTAAAAGTCATGTGTTTAATATTTGCAATTTATCACACACTTTTTGAATTAAAACTATCGTGAGTGGTATTCATAATTAATGTATAGAAACCGGCTCCCGGCTCAGTTCCCGCCGCGATAGTGCCGCGTAAAGAGCTCACGAATAAGAGCCCTGTATGGGCTTGAAACTAGTCGGGCTCATCCGATAAAATAACACGTGAGTATAGCCGGTTTCTATACATTAATTATCACACACTATTCGGTGAAAATTCGATTCGTGCAGAAACCTGCATAACTGTAAATAATTCTGGGGATATGTGTAACCTACCAAACTTTTATTCCATAAAGCTAGAGCAGAGGCCCAACTGTAAATATGAAAGTCAGTTTGTCTGATTCGCTTTCTCGTATAATTTGCTTAAACAATAAAGATGATATTTCGTACACGTGTTTCGCCGAAAAGGACAAAAATTCTTGTTTTTTTATACTTTCGTTTTATGTATTTTTCTGTTTCCAAAGGGAAAACGGGATTTTTATCTCATATGTTATCCCGGTGTATAAGATTCAAATGTACCAAATTTCATTAAATTTATTCTAGCGGATTTGCTGCAAAAGTGTAACAGACAGACAAACAGACTTTTGCATTTATAATATCAGTAAAGATTACTAACCCACTCTACTTACTTACTAACCTACCTACTACCTCTACACCATAACTTTTTTTTAAAGCTTTTATTTAACTAAGCGTGTATGTATATCCTTACTAATATTATAAATGGGAAAGTCTGTCTGTCTGTCTGTCTGTCTGTCGGTTCCGATTTCACGGCCAATCCGCTGAACCAATATCGATGAAATTTGGCATAAATATTCCTTACATACCAGGGTAACATATAGGCTATATAAATCCTGTTAATTCAACAGGAATTAAATTCAGGAGGAATTAAATACGATGACATTCCAAACGCCATCTATAATAAACCTATGGAACTAATTTTCATTTACGATGTGTCAAAATCAAGTCAAATGTTTATTTACAGAAGTATTTAGATTCCAAGTTTTTCGACTTACGACTAAAGAGTTATCTTTAAAGAGTATTTATATTTTATTTTATTTTATTCGTTTACTGGAGAAATTTAACTGAGAAAATTTAACATTGTAATAACAATGGATTATTGATATAAGTAATACGGGTTATTTAGTAAAATAAATAAACTAATCACTACATATTATAAAACAAAGTTCATATTTCCGTATGTACGCATAAAACTTTAAAACTACGCAACCGATTTCGATGCGGTTTTTTTTAATAGATAGAGTGATTCCAGAGGAAGGTTTGTACGTATAATAACATTCAATACGAAGTAGAGAAATACTGTAATTTTTGAGCTTTCTGTAAATAATTACATTTTTTTCCGCTTACATTGCAAACGCAGGCTAAACCCTACGAGATTTATCAAAATGATGTACTAAGTATTTGTACACCTTAAAAAGGTCTACAGAAAAGTCCGCGATGGTATATATCTATCTCTTATGGATAACCCACAATAGCAGTTTTTTTCATTTACTTTTTACGAAAAATGATGCCTTATGTTCAAAGCAATTTTTATACAATACAGCATTAATCCTTATCCAATTGAGTACCTTAAATAAATAGTTGATTTAATATAGATAAATATTGCCGTTTACAGCATGTAATTTAAGTGAACATTTTCGGAGATATTACAGATTTAAAATCCCGCGAGGAGGCCGCGCTTCGCCTTATAACACTTCGACTTTAGCAGCTATGTCGCTCTTTCAAGAGTTTGTTTTAAGACATTCTGTAATTAATTGTAAAAATAATATACATAGGGAAAATGTAAAAGTAAATAAGTAAAAATGGACTATATGAATTTAGATATTCCAAAGATAGCAGGAAATCTTCTTGGTATAGGGAAAGGAAATTGTTTTTCTCCAAATTTAACGCCTGCGGGTCACGGGCAGTAATGAATAAATCAAAACTATTCGATCGATTTTAATAATTTTTTTACACTGACTGACATGGGATATATATTTTATACCCGTGCGAAGCAAGGGCAGGCCGCTAGTAATATTATAAACGCAAAAGTCTGTTTGTAACGTTTTCATGGTCAATTCGCTGAACCAATATAGATGAAATTTGGCAAAATTAATGTTTATACCGGGTAACGTATAAAAATCTTAAAAAAAGTTATTATTATTATTTTTTTAAATATTTCGGTTTTTGTTTATTTCATAAACCGGAGAAAAATATTTAATAAAAAGGAGCCCGCCAGAATGATGTATGTAACATCTTTTGGCCCAAATCAGAGTAATAATTTTAGTGTTGTTAAATAGAAAAATATTTGTTATCTTAGTATCAATTATTATTTTATCTAATATTTATTTATTATAGTTTGAGGTTATGTACAAGTACGATTACTAGCTAAATACCATAATAACAAATTAAAAACGATAGGATTTGTGATGAAAATATAACAATAAGAAATAACCATTTAAGTTCAAGTTAAATTTAATCATACACATTTTTTGTTGTCAAAAAAAGAGACATTTCGAGAAAATATATTCTTAAACGGAACAAGTCTTTAGTAAGTAGTCTGTGGCAACAAGTAAGAAATAAATGACTAATAATTGACATGTATTGGGAAGTTTTATTTAATTTAAGCCCATAGAAATTAGGCCATACGGTTAATGGAAAAAAGATTTTATTGCTAAACACCATTTTTAATATTTGAAAAGTCATTACAGTTACATAACAAAGTGAAGTTAATATATTTTCAGATACCTATTTGAAAATATTATGTTAAAAAACAATTTAAATTTAATTTTTCGTATTTATTCTAAAAACGCTAGAATCCGCCGTACGTATAGATAATTTTAAAAAAAACAAGTTGACAATTGATGACGGATGACGTTACGAATAAATGGTTTTCTAGCACGTTACCATTAAAAGTTTATAATATTTATAGATATTTAATATTAGAAAAACATTATGAATTTTTTGATATATGATGTTTTTGCACTTCTTTTACTGAGCTATTGTAATATTTATTTCATGTAAGTACGGTTTACTTACTAAAATTATCAAATTATGCTCTTGATTAAACTGTAAATCCCTCTGATTCTTCCCGGATCGATCTGATTTTGTGATAGAGATACACATTCGCAGGGTTATCAACCTATCAGTCTACGCGAACGAAGTCGCGGGTAAAAGCTAGTATGTATATATGTGAAGGTGGAATCTTTCAAGTATAATTTGACCTACTTCTCGATAATTTATAGAATTAGGCGTTACTTTGCGGAGATCCATAATAAAATTATTTTGCTATGATCCTTTCTAATTCATTCATTCATGATTTTATAATTCATCGCGGATTATAGAAAAATCATTTTATCATTACTTCTTCTTCAAGATGTCCGATTAAGCTGAAATTTTACGTAATGGTCCAGCCCCGATGACAATGTATGTTTATGATAAGCATGACCTGATACCAGGATTGGCTACAGGCTAGAAATCTCCTTAACGGTTAACCCTAGTGACATTAAACTTTGTCAAAAGATTTTTTCAATTTGTTATTACTTGACGCGTTCTTTAATTCTTATGAAACGAAATAATGTGTCCCAAACCGTAATATCATACTACGAAACTTTGATATTCTCTTTACCTCATACGAACTAACTTTCAGGGAAAAAATCGTATAATGGAACTTTAACTGGGACAAGTGTCAAAGCGAGGCGACGACGGGCGGCGAAGTTGAGAATAAATAGCTCCCAGATCCAAGATATTGTCAGGCGACAGTTACAAATTAAATTTAAGCTCAGAAGTCGTTGCTCTCTGAATAATGCATGACTCTGCTGGCTTGTAGAGATTTTTAACGTAATATTCATTTCGTCGAACACGAGCTCTAACAGTTTTTTGACATTTGAGAAAAATTTTACATTCATATTATCCTTAATAATATAACAGACTAGCTGTGCCAGCAATTTAACCCGCATGGAAGTCAGTGTCACAATATTTTTTTAGAAATGAAATTTTGGACATATAAGTAGTTATCGTGAGCCTATAATTATAAGAGATTTTTGAATAACTTTCAACGTTTACTTAGCGCACGCAAAGAAAGCTTTAAATTCAGCAGTTTTTGCAATATTCTTTATTGTTGCTCCTCTCTGATTCATTTTAGAGTAATGTTATATAGCCTAAAGCCTTACTCAATAAATGAACTATCTTACACTCAAAGAATTTTTTAAATCGGTCCAGTACTTGCTGAGAACGCGTTGTTCAAACAATAAAACAAACAAACAATCTCTTCAGCTTTATATATTAGTATAGATTTAAATACATGTGATTTTGATAAAATATAATTTAAATGTTTCATTGAATCTGTGTAAATTAATATACAGGCTAAATGAAATTAAATGGACGAGTTATGCAAAGAATATAAAAACTTAAAAATACGGATGCCTTCGTCGCTTTGACAAAGAAATTAACATAAATAAAACTCAAGTGCTATGCCAACTTCAAAGACAAATTCAAACAGTGATACTTCTATTGTAAATTTTATTTAGATGTTGGAGTTGTATAAAGATTCTCATATAACAATTAAGAAGCAAAAGAAATAAGCAAAAAAGTAAACCAACTGTAAGTATAACGAATTTAAAAAATTAAGAATTAAATTAAGTACTCGCACTATAAAAAACTGTTGTCGCGTGATAGATTGATAATAGATGGCGCTTTTCAATGTCATCCTTTTCCTGTAGAATTAAATGATTTCTATAATCTATATGTTACCCCGTAATATAAGGAATAATTGCGCTAAATTTCATCGACATTGGTTCAGCAGATTCGCTATGAAAGAGTAACAAACAAAAATCCATAAACACAAACTTTCGCATTTATAAAAAATCAATATCAAAAATATTTATTTCTTACCAAAATTCATTACAAAAAATATAGATTGAGACCTTCTAGTAAGTATTAGAAATACTTGTGTCAGAAGGCCTCGCTCTTCCATATCAAAGGTAAGTTATATAAATGTTAAAAAGGTAAGTATTTACTATTTATTAAGTTATATAATTATAGCGTATGTGTATGTGGCGCGCACGTGTGTGTGTGTGTTTATGGGTGTGGGTGGGTGTGTTTGTTTTGTTTTGTGGGTAGGTGTGGGTGGTTGAGTGCGTGTGTGTGTGTGTGTGTGTGTGTGTATAGATGTGACTGTTGTTGTGCGTGTGTGTGTGTGCATTTAGATCTGTGTATTTAAGATGTATATTCTAATAGAGCTTCCGTATCTTCATAATATTAGTAGGATAATGGGAAATTGTTAGCATGAATTATACATTAAAATATCAATTAATCTTGATCAGTTACTGATGAGTGACCGTGGTATCAGGTTCCTTTAACTTGATACATTTTAGCGTTCAATAAAATATTTTAAAATTCCTTTGTCTATGAATTCTTTCACCGAAGTTAATGCATTTCAGTTCCAATATTTCATCTGTCTTATATTTATAAATACTTCAACTTTTCAGAATTTCAAAGAAAATCAATTTTGGAATGTTCCGTTTGAAAGTTGGATCGGAGCAATAAAATATTCCAACTTTAATAGCATTCCAGCAAATAGTACTGTGGCCTAGATATTGCAGAAACTGAAGACGAACTGAAGTCAAACAGCAAAGGTGCAGAATATAGTTATATATAATTAATAAACTGCAGAATATTCACTGTTCCAATATTTTGGTATGTGAACATCGTGTTAGCAGTGACATATGGATGTGAAACATGGTAGCTATGGACGTCACAAGAAACAAGAGAAGTAACAAAGTAATTCAACAGTTCACTTCGAAAATTGATTTAGAATTTGTGCTAAACAATAATAAAATAAAAAATAAAATTAAATAAAAAATAAAAAGCCTTTTATTTCTCACCAATATTTACAATAAAAAAAAAGTCAAGGATGTCAAATATAAAAATAAAAAATACATAGTCATCATAGTCAGAAAATACAAGTTAATTAATTGAAAAAAATGCTAAAAAAGTATAGTAATAATATGTCAATGATTTTCTAGTTGGTGGGAACCCCTCTTAGGGTAAAGGCCTCCTCCAAGTTCTTCCAAGTGTCCCGATCCATTGCTGTTCTCATCCATTGGTCACCTGCCACCTTTTTAATGTCATCTGCCCATCGCAGCGCCGGTCTACCCCGAGCGCGCGTTCCCCCGGGTCCTGCCCATGCAGTAGTCACACGTGTCCATCTTTCCTCTTCAACTCTGGCTAAGTGTCCTGCCCAACGCCATTTTAATTCACGTGCATGTTGTAAAAAATCTTTTGCCTTTGTTTTATTTCTTATATAGGTGTTCTTTATTTTTTGGATTCTCTTTATATTAAGCATTGATCGCTCCATTCCTGCCTGGCATATACGAATCTTTTCATTTAACTTCTTAGATTGAGTCCATGTTTGCGAACCATAAGTGATGCATGGCATCAAGCAGGAATCCATGACTTTCTTTTTATAGCATATTTGTAGGTTGCTTTTAAAAACTTCTTTAAGGGCCCAAAATTTTTTCCAAGTTAAGTTTACACGTCTATTTATTTCATCTGTATGGTTACTGACATTAAAGGATACTTGTTTTCCTAAGTAGATGTACGAATTCACATACTCTATACTTGTCTGGCCAATAAATATAGATGTTTCATGACTATTTGTCATTAATTTTGTTTTTTGCAAATTTATTTCTAATCCTACTTTTTCACTACATAAATTTAAGGAGTGTATCATAACTTCAAGTTCTTTAGCTGATTTCGCAAATATCACTATATCATCGGCAAAGCGTAAGTGGCTTAGAAGCTTTTTGTTAATGTTGATTCCTTTATTTTCCCAGCTCAGATCTCTGAAAACCATTTCTAATACTGCTGTAAAAAGTTTTGGGGAAATTGGATCGCCCTGCTTTACTCCCCTATTAATATTTATTTTAGGACCTAGAGTCTCTAATCTTATTTTGCTTGTACTACGGTCATATATATATTTTAGAATATTAATGTATGTGGAATCCACTTTACATGCAGCTAAAGCTTTCCATATCGCATTATGGGAAATTTTGTCAAAGGCTTTTTTATAATCTATAAAAGCCAAATAAAGCGGTTTTCTATACTCTCTATATTTTTCGATAATTTGTTCAACAACTTGAATATGATCTATCGTGGAGTACCTTTTTCTAAAACCTGCTTGTTCATATGGCTGGTTTTCATCCAATTGCTTAGTGATTCTTTTTAATATACATGAGGCTAAACAATAATACGTGTATATATATAGAAAATTTAAATAAAATCTATGTCACAGCTCCCATAGGTCTGTACTCAGCACCTCTCTTCTCCTTCTCAGCGAATCCCAATAGAATAAGACGTGAGTATAGCCGATTTCTATACATTAACTTCAATGTATTTTGACGAAATGAGTTTGCGGAGTCATTAAAGATATCAAAAGACTTATAATATGTGTTGTAAAGCCGCGTAATACGGGGGATAGGTGAATTGCTACCTTCCGTGATTCTTTGGTTGCAGGGCGAAACGATTGTTGAGGATGTCATAGTGAACGTATGTAATGCACGTACCTAATTTTTAAGCATTAAAGGATTTTCGGTAAAAATGACTCGTGATCTCACCTTTGACGCTCCTACAACAGTAGAAGTTACTATTAACTTCTATCTATATAGAAAAAGAAGAAATTCCTTTTTCATTTTTTCTTGATAAAAATTTTGTTCAAAAATTTAACATACATTTTACGAATTTAATTTAAGCTACTTTTGCGAAGAGAATTTTTAATCCATTTTCAAAATTTTCACCTAATTACCTGATTTTGCTCAAGTCTCTCTTTAATAAAAGATGAATGTCTCTTCAAGTTAAAGTATCGAACTAATTAGTTTAACTGGAATTAAGATGGACTATCCATTTTAATTAGTGAAAGAGATGAAGTTAATTTGCGATAACTTTTAAGGTTATTGATTTTATAAAGTTAAAGCTTAACTATGATTAATGTCAGTATTATCTAAGATTTCGCAAATATAATCCTTCGAAGGGGAAATTTGTCACAATATTTCTAACTGATAACGAGAAATGGTCAAAGGTTATACCCTGGGTATGACAGCAAGTTAAATAATGATTGCAACAAATCCGTAGGTGGATGGCCGATATTTGGAGGTTCTATTTTGTAGCCATGCGGATGTTCTACTAAAATCTCATCATCCTTATGTTATTTATCCTATCCTTGAACATCTAGTTCAAGCCGACAGAGTTGGTTGACTAAAATCGTTTGTGTTTTTTCTCTTTATTGCACACACAGAAATAAAACAATAATTCATCATCATCTTCCTGCCCTTATCCCACTCTAAGTGGGGTCGGCTCAACATGTTATAAACATGCTGTCACATGATTTGGCAGAGTTTTTACGACCGGCCGCCTGGCTGACGTCAACTTACCTCTGTCGTATTTTACGACACCTCGGTAAGAAAGAGGGTGGTCTATTCTACTAAACCGGATACCACACGGCGGGTCAACTTACCTTAGTCGCCTTTTACAACACCTCGGTAAGAAATGAGGTTGGTCTATTCTACTCAGCCGGATACCACACGGCGGTTCGACTTACCTAAGTCGCCTTTTACGACACCTCGGTAAGAAATGAGCTTGGTCTATTCTACTCAGCCGGATACCACACGGCGGGTCGACTTACCTAAGTCGCCTTTTACGACACCTCGGTAAGAAATGAGGTTGGTCTATTCTACCCAGCCGGATACCACACGGCGGGTCGACTTACCTAAGTCGCCTTTTACGACACCTCGGTAAGAAATGAGGTTAGTCTATTCTACTCAGCCGGATACCACACGGCGGGTCGACTTACCTAAGTCGCCTTTTACGACACCTCGGTAAGAAATGAGGTTAGTCTATTCTACTCAGCCGGATACCACACGGCGGGTCGACTTACCTAAGTCGCCTTTTACGACACCTCGGTAAGAAATGAGGTTGGTCTATTCTACTCAGCCGGATACCACACGGCGGGTCGACTTACCTAAGTCGCCTTTTACGACACCTCGGTAAGAAATGAGGTTGGTCTATTCTACTCAGCCGGATACCACACGGCGGGTCGACTTATCTAAGTCGCCTTTTACGACACCTCGGTAAGAAATGAGGTTGGTCTATTCTACTCAGCCGGATACCACACGGCTTAAATAAAATCAATAATTCATCATTCATTAATATCGTTCGTGAATACATATTATCAATGAAAGTCAAGAATCAATGATCGATTTTCTCTAATCTACCAAACGGAATTTTATACGGCTTTTACTATAAGATAGTTCAATTCTCGAGGAAGGTTTAAGTTGATAGTAAATTAGGGTTATATGAAAGTTGGGCGTTGGCATTTAAGTGGGTAAAATTTAGTGAAACACTGGTTTCCAAGATACTAGTTCCAAGAATACATGAACTTTAGAATCCTTAGGTGTTAGAGTGGTCTTTGAAACGGTTTATTGTGTGTGATTTACTAAACCAAGTGTACGAACTCAAAACAGGTTGTTACAATTTTGTGTCTTAGCAAAGGGCAATGGAAATAGCAGTAACAGAATCTGGGCTCCATGAATAAAAAACAGTCTAGTTCTATGTTATCGGATTCCTATCGCTTTTCAGTTTCACGTATCCAAAGCTACAACAAAAACGTATTTAGCGTAGGCAAAAATAAAATCTAACCCTCGTGGGCCGACTAGGGCCGATTAATCAAGGGGCTACCAACGTATTTTTTATCCCATTTTACCCGTATATTTTGTAATTTGTCGATTGGTACAATTTACAAGAGCCGGCTCTTCTTACTAAGTTAAGATTGACGGCGTATAACATTTTTGCAGTTATAACAGTAATATTTATGGAAGTAGGCGTTACTTTGCGGAATTCCATAGTACAGAAGTTATGATAGATTTATTTTACTATAATCCGCGTTTGTGGAAAAAATCTATGTAAAGCTAAATGCAGGCAGCAGGCAAAATTCGCATACCTTATACATGCAGGACAAAAATTGTAATGGACTACGTTTTTGTCGTGGAGCATATCCTTCTTATGATATTTCGGTTACGGGGCGAAACGAACGTAAAGATTGTCGTAGTGAATGTGTCTTGTGCTTGTGTGGTGTTATAAGAGGCGGCGTTTTGTGAAACGTGTGGTGACTGGTCCTGCATGTATAAGGTTTGTGAACGTTGTGTGATCCTTACACTTAGCATAATATCGATTCTCTTAACAAACGAGGATTATACGCCTAATTCTATAAATTATCTATCAAAACTTCTGCTATTACAGTAAAAGAGTGCATTAGCCGTGTTCCCAAATTATGTATCAGAATCCAGTACCTGGGTGACCGATCGGTAACTTTTTATAAGATATAAAAAATATATATATAAAAAAAAAGAAGGCGCCGATGATACGTGGGTATTGAACCCGGGTTGTGAACATTTTCGGTCCACGCGTTACCCATCGGCTGTACCATCTCCCCAAGCGAACGTCACATCGCACAAGATGGCTTATTATTCCGTTGCCAACCTCCATTTGTTATTGCGCATTAAGCCGGCACTCGGGTTTGTTTGTAGGACGCTCGATGACAGGGAGCCGCGGGGACTTCGTCATGCATCAGCTACACTGATAATACGTACGATAGCAGCGACCTCTTATAATAGCCGCTTACAATACATACAAGATTAACTCAATTAAATAATAAAGATAAACTTCATGCACTATACCACCACACTGCAGTAAACATTGAATAACTCTCTTCTTTTAGCATAACATAGATTTTCTCTAATTGCTGATTATAAAAAAATATAATTTTTAAAACTTTATCTATTATGGACCTCAGCAAAGTATTTGTTATTTACTTTTTTTGTAAATCGCTTACTGCCCCGCTGTCACTCACTCCTTAGACTATACAACCCACGCGAGGCCCACATGCACAATTAGTGAGAGAAGCTACGCGCCAGTCGCCGTACCTTTTAAAATGCATTACATGTAATTAATCTCCCATATTTCGAATTCTGGTGAAGGTAACAGACGAGTTTATTAATTGTGAGAGTGAAGTCTGTATGTGGATATATGTTTACGAATTTCAGCTCTAGTTTGAATTTTCAGGTACAATTTCGTGACCTGTCTGGTTGCCTTTTGTTTTCCTTTAACAATGATGATTGGTTTCATTCATTAAGTACTAAATGTGATTGAAATCCATTTCTGATTCTTATGTGATATATTTTAAAATGAATATGTAAGCTTTTTGGATTATTTTTCTAGCAGACCAGGCTGCACGTGACTCAGTCTGTTTTTATTCTATTACTCAATGTTTTGGGACATTGAAATTGCGATAAGTTTTAAGATATTAATTTCTATTACATGGTGCTAACGATCAACGCCGTATGGTATCCGGCTGAATAAGATCATCATCCTCCTGCCCTTATCCCACTCTAAGTGGACCGGCACATCATGTTATAAATATTTTGTCACTAGATTTGGCTAAGTATTTTACGACTGGCCGCCTGTCTGGAGTCAACTTACCTTAGTCGTCATTTACGACATCTCGTTAAGTAATAAATAATTAATAAATATATGGGACTATTACTCGTTGGGGGTCTACCAACGCTGCGGTGCGATGAAGGGTAGCCATTCCAACACCTTAAATCCCTATCACCCATCGTTTATCCACACCTTATGCCCCGCCCGAATTGGCGAACACTTAATCGGTGACTCGGGTTCTTCTACGGATCTCCTTAGAAATTTGATCACGTAGAAATACTCCTAGTATAGCTCGCTCCATAGCGTAAACGAGTGCTTTTCAATTATTAACTACACTGCTAGATAGAAAACTACCGAAAAGAGCTTTTAATAGTTTGTCCAGTATTACAAAGACCGAATGTTGTTCTTACATCGATTGGTCCGAGATAAAAGTCCAAATTAATCCCGCCTCGTACACGGGAGGTCCCATAATCCTGTTGATAGTGCGTATTATAGGATTAGCCGAGTAGTTCGACCGGCCCGCGCCGACTGATAATGCTCCTTATCAATATTCCAACGTTGATCCACTAATAATGTACGTGGGCGAGATGTTAACATCTATATTATGAGAGCTTAGCGGCAGCCGCTGGCTTATCTTTGAGATTAATTATGGATAAACATCAAAACATATCTGTTAATATCTTTAAATATAATATACTTTACTTAGTTTCCCTCGTCGTAATACTGAATCGATTATTTATTGCTATTTTATATTGATATCTTTATAGATTTTTTTTTGAGTCATCGTCCTGCCCTTATTAAGCTTGCCCTAATCACTTAGGGCAGGCTGACGTTTGTAACATGACATGTTTGTAACATGTCACATAATTTGGCTACTTATTTCACGACCGGCCGCCTGCCTGACCTCAACTCACCTTAGTCGTATTTTACAACACCTATTTTACTCAACCGGATATCACATGGGGTCAACTTACTTTAGTCGCCTTTACCTCGGTAAGAAATGAGGGTGGTCTATTCTACTCGGCCGGATACTAAACGGCGGGTCGACTTACCTTAATCGCCTTTTACGGTACCTCGGTAAGAATAAGAAATGATACTATTCTATTCAGCCGGATACCACACGGCGTTATTGATTTTCTTAAGTATTTATATTTATACTAGCAGATTCCTTCATGCGTTGCTGTAGCTTAATCTGTTATCGATCTTCCCTATCCCGATTATTTTGACGAGCGTTAGTTTAACTTTAGCTCGTCGTGTGATATCCAGCTGAATAAAATAGAAAACCCTCATTTCTTACCGAGGAATTGTAAAAAGCGACTTAGGGAAGATGACCCTCCCTATGGTATCCGGCTGAGTAGAATAGACCACCCTCATTTCTTATCGAGTTGACGTAAAAGGTGACTAAGGTAAGTAAACCCGCCATGTGGTATCCGGCTGAATAGAATAGACTACCCTCATTTCTTACCGAGAAGTCATAAAAGGCGACTAAGGTAAGTTATACTTTAACATAAGATTTTATACGTAGGTGTGCTCACGCATCATAAAAATTCAATCTCATCATTTTACCCAATCGCGCTAAAAGAGGTATATTATCAAAATAATTTACAGTAAATCAAAACCCCTGTACCGCGGTAAATCTCTTCAAACATCTCTTACCTTTTTCTTTTCGCAAACTTATTGATTGGGAAACTGGGGATCGACGTGAACTCGGTAAGCCTCGTTGAAAGTTTAAGTACGACCATTAAAGCCGAAGGAGAAATTATTAAAAAGATAATTAAAATAGGCCTTAGAAGAAGAATAAGTCCCTCGATTGACGAAGTTGTGCTTGGAGTGACTATGTGTGGTCAAATCATATTCAAATTCAAATTCAAAATATTATTTATTCAAATAAACTTGTAAACAAGTGCTTTTGAATCGTCAACTCTACTGCTGGTTCGAAAAGCTGTTCCAACCGAGAAGAGCCAGCAAGAAACTCGGCGGTTGCTCTTTTAAAAATATAATTCTTAATACTATTTACATTAAGTCGTTACTGTCTTGTACAGGTTCAAAGAGAGCTATATCCACACATTCTTATCTTCCAAATAATCTTCAAGAGTATAGTAGGCTTTCTGTATCAGCCTCTTTTTAACAGTGTTTTTAAACTGATGTAATGGCAAAGCTGAAATTTATTGCGGAATTTTATTATAGAATCATAAGCCACGAAATCCGTAGAAGAACTATAATGATATAGTACCGATAAAGCTTATGGCCGATGGTAGTCCAGTTCTACTAAAGCAGCAGACGACCTTAAGAAGGTCACAACAAGGAGCAGTCCAAGCTATATAGTTTATGTAGTGTGGAAAACCCTCACAAAAGCCATGCAGTTAATTAAAAGGGTAACTAAGAAACATAAAGTTACGTTATAAAACTTTTGTCCAAAAATGATTTGCTGTTCAGTTATTTAATAAGAACTAAACGCCTTGATTTGATGTATTAAGATATATCAAGTAGGTAGTTTGAAGAAGTTTTGAACGGACGCGTAATTTTGTGTACAGTAAATTATTATCGTTTAAATTCTTAAATTTCGATCTTTACATCATTAGATATTATTATACAATTGTTTCAGTTTCTTATAAAAGTGTTAAAATATATTTCCTGGCTTTTTAAGACGATCATTATAAAAACAAACATTCGTTCGAACTTTTTTGCTAGATCCCGTAAAATTTGTACGTGACAATAACTTTCAATAACATCAAAATATAAAGATAGGTGACAATTTGATAGTGAAAGTGATATAGTTGTGTTTGGAGCTGTTAAAAACATATATAAAACATTTCTTTTCCACAAATCGAATTTATTTAGATTGCATAATAAGTTCAATATTTTCGCCGATTAAAACAACAAAGCGTTGGCGTAGTGGTGTACACATCAAGCTGAGTGTCGAGAGATCGATCCCCGCTAAAAGTTGTAGTTTGTTAATACCTATTTATAATTTTGTAATTTGTCATTCATTTACAATGAATTACGCTTGCTGCAACTCACCAAAAGATGGCGCTACAAAATCAGCTTTGTCATGTTCTAAATGTAAAAAATACTATCACGCCTCATGTTTATATAATAGAGATAATAAGAACACTACTACATGCAGCAAAAATTGGATTTGCCCGGAGTGTTTGAATCAACCTAAGCAACATAGATGCGACAACACACCGCTAATACGTGCTACTCGAACCGACATTGATTCTTCAAATAATGTCACAGTTAAAAGAGGAGGGACATCAACTGTTTCATCAACAAATTTAAATGATAACACGTCTGAAATGATCAAATCTCTTTTCTGCTCGGAATTTGAAAAATTTAAAGTAAATTTGGAACAAACAATGTCTAGAATTGTTCTAGCGGAACTTAAACCACTAAAAGAAGAAATATCAAGTATTAAGCAAAGCATAACATTTGTCAGTAGTCAATTTGAAAATATTTCTAATAGAATAGAAAAAGTTGAAACAGACATTAAAGCCTTTCCGACGTTAATGAGCGAATTTTGTGATTTAAAAAGTACTTTAAAAACAATAGAAATAGAGAACAATTCCCGAGAACAATGGTCTAGGCGTAGCAATATTGAAATATATGGCATTCCTGAGAAAAAGGGCGAGAATCTGTTGGAAATGCTGAAAACAGTCGCTGAGCGAACCAAAATACCTTTAAACCTTGAAGATTTGGATTTTATTACTAGAGTTGCACCCAAATATAATAATAAAAATACGAATTCTAAAATGATTAAGCCTATAGTCGTGCGCTTCTTAGCACGTTACAAGAAAGATGACTTCCTTTCTCATATAAGAAAAATTAAATTACTTGCTAGTGATTTTGGTTTTGTGGGCAATAACTCACAAGTTTATTTTAATGAGCACCTAACCAGTTCAAATAAACATCTTTTGCAGCGGGCTAAGGTTATTGTGAAAGAAAAAGGTTTCCGATTTATCTGGGTGAAAAACTGCGCTATTATGGTTCGCCGCAACGAAACTAGTCCTATTGTACATATTTCAAATGAAACTGATTTAAACAAATTGTAATGTGTATTGTAATGTATTGTAAAGTAATGTATTGTTATGTAATGTATTGTAATGTAATGTATTGTAATGTAATGTATTGTAATGTAATGTATTGTAATGTAATGTATTGTAATGTAATGTATTGTAATGTAATGTATTGTAATGTAATATGTGTTGTAATGTCTCATATTTTATTATTGTCATATAATTTTGTCTTAACTATTTTTTACTTATTTTTAAATATACTATTTTTTTTTGGTCACATATTAATTTCCAGCCGGTTAAGGATATCAGTAATAATAAATCATTTTTTTATACAATTTTTCAATATTAAAATATCTCGCGATTCTTTTTATAAATATTCTTTAAATAAAATTTTTAAAAGGTTTGATTTTGTAGCAATTAAAGTAAGGGATGTCAAATTAGGTAACTTGAATTTTTTGAGTTTTATTTTCTGTATTTACCACGTCACGTTTTGCAATGGCTAATATAAAAAAAATGACCGTTTACTACCAAAACGTTCGTGGTTTACGCACCAAGACAAATATATTTTTTCGTAATCTATTAAGCGTGGATTTCGATGTTATTTGCTTAAGCGAAACGTGGCTCCTTCCGGGCATTTATGATATGGAATTATTTGACGCTCGTTACTCAGTTTACAGGTGCGATCGTGATTATTGTTTGCATGGTGGAAAATTTGGTGGGGGTGTATTGGTGGCAGTTCGTCGTGAATTGTCTATCGTATCTGTTAAGGTGCATAGCTTCCTGGGAGCTATTGCCGATGTTATTCAAATTACAATTGCTTGCGACTTACAGCGTTCCACTCAACGTTTATATATTTATTGCTGTTATTTTCCACATTGTACTCAGCATTACGACACTTTAGCTGATTTTTTGGAAACTGTTTCTGACTCCATATTAAATACGCCAAATGATAATTATTTCATCGTGGGTGATTTTAATATTTCATCTGCTGTATGGGGTGACCCCAACAATAACCTGGGCATTGTTGCTAATCAGGATGCTGACTCCTTAACAGATATTATGCACAATTTCTTATGCTTAAACAATATAAGCATAATACATATGTTAATAAAAATAATAGAATATTAGATTTAGTTATCAGCGGTGCGGAATGCGTAGTAGGTACAACGGAATCATTAGTCCCCGAGGACGGTCATCATCCTGCTCTGGCCATAACTATGCGGTTGGAACGTCAAATATATATTAAATCGGCAACTCGTCAAGCACGCTTATTCCACGTGGCTTACTATGATAATATTATAGGACAATTAGACCACTTAGATTGGAATTGCTTATTTGAAAGCAAAAATATTGACGAAGCAGTTGACGAATTTTATAAGTGTATTAACCACATAGTTGATCAATATGTACCTGTAAAGGTGATCAGGCAGGATGATCACTATCCTCCGTGGTATTCGAAGACGCTTATAAGGATTATAAAAGAAAAACGAAAATTTCATAAAAAATGGAAAAAGTATAATAGAGTCGGTGATTATTTTACATTTTCCTTGTTGCGTGATCGACAGAAGCGGGTACAACAAAAATGTTATGATGACTTTATAAGTTCAGCTGAAAGGAGGATTAAGATAAATAGCAAGCACTTTTGGTCTTTCATTAAATCCAAAAAATGCCTTCCAAGTTTCCCAGATACTATGCATTTGGGAAGTCATGTGTCATCTGATAGTAACGAGATATGCTCGCTATTCAACAAATCTTTCCAATCAGTCTTCGAATTGCCGCATAATGATGTAGACACTGGGCAGGATATACGGTCAATTAATAACATAACTGGTACCTCAATTGCATTGACACCATCGTTAATTTCTAATTACTTAAAACAGCTAAATATACACAAGGGTTGTGGCCCAGACGGCATTCCACCAATATTCTTAAAACTATGTTATAATTCACTGGCATACCCAATCTATTATTTATTCAAATTATCGTTACAGTCCGGCGTTATGCCAAGTATTTGGAAACAGTCGTATATTACACCCATACATAAAACTGGTGATAAACACGACATTCAAAATTATAGACCAATATCGAAACTAAGCACGGTCGCTAAGCTCTTTGAAAAAGTTATTTACGATTCAGTCTACCCAACTTTACGGTCTATGTTTATACAAGAGCAGCACGGTTTTATTAGCAAGAGGTCGACAGAGTCTAATCTTTGCCAATTTACCCATCAGGTAGTTACAGCTATGGATGAAGGATATCAAGTGGATGCCGTGTATACCGACTTTACGAAAGCTTTTGATAAAATTTGTCACAGTTTATTAATACAAAAATTAAATCAAGCCGGTATACATGGCGATCTACTACGTTGGTTTGAGTCATATCTTAGTAATCGAAGCCAAGCTGTAACTATCAAGGGATTTTCCTCTTCATTTGTACCTATTACTTCCGGTGTACCCCAGGGGTCACATCTCGGCCCTTTATTATTTAATATATATATAAATGATGTTTCCTCAATTTTTGGCAACACAAATTTTATATTATACGCAGATGATTTAAAGATTTTTAGAAAAGTAAAGGATGTAACCGATTGCTCCTTGTTACAAGAAGACTTAAACAAATTTTATATATACTGCAAAAATAATTTCCTTAATTTAAACATCGCTAAATGCTATTTACTTACGTTTACGAGAAAAAAAAGTCCAATATTTCACAGGTATACTCTTCAAGATGTGCCTATTACGAGAGTAACAGATGTGAGGGATCTGGGTATATACTTGGACACGAAGTTGACATTTAGTTCTCATATTAATTATATCACGTCGAAAGCATATCGTATGCTTGGCTTTGTGTTGCGTACTGGGAGAGATTTTAAATATGCGTCAACTCTTTTGCTGCTATTTAACTCATTTGTACGGTCTATCTTAGAATATGGATCACCCGTTTGGAGTCCACAATATCAATGCTATATAAAGCAGATAGAATCTATACAAAAAAAGTTTATTAAGCATTTTAAATATAAATATAATTGTGCTGGCGAGTCTATGCCTTTTCCTATTCCTTCACTTGAAAATCGTAGATTAGAAAGAGATCAGATCTTTTTCTATAAAATTATTAATAATGATATTGATTCACCATACCTTTTAAGTAGAATATTGTTACGATGTCCTCGACCAGGCTCGCGAATGACTAAACTATTCCATGTACCATTCTCGAAAACTAAATATGCTGGAAATACTGTAATACATCGTTCCAGTAAGGCGTATAATGACTTATTTAATGAAATTGATATATTCAACGACAATATATTTTCTTTCAAAAATAAAATAAGAAAAATACTGCATTAAACATTACATTACATAGTTAAGCTCTTAACTTTCTCTTAATATTTGTGTAACATTTTTTAGTGGAAACTTTATTGATGTGTGATATATTTATATTTAAATATTTATTTAGTAATAGAACCATTGTTTGTTTCCCAAATAAAATAAAATAAAATAAAATAAAATAAAAAATAAAAATAAAGTATTTGAAATATAATATTAAAAGTGTATGTCACTGTATCTCATAAAATGTAATAATGAAAACAGCATTAAATTAATCGCAGCTAAAAAGAACAGGCACGCCTTTAAAATGTCTTCACATACTTAGTATTTCTTACTTACTATTTCGGACTCGTAAAAGGCGACTAAGCTAAATTGACGTCAGGCACGCGACCGATCGTAAAATACCTAGCCACATCATGTGTTAACATGTGTATAAAATTCTGTGCAGACTCCACTTAGAGTGGGATAAGGGCAGGAGAATGATGATGAAGACTTAATACTAAATTAGGCATTCTTCAATAGTTACTTTAATTTGCTATAATCATAAAATGATTTACCTATTACAAGCAAAGTCCGCCTGCAAGTATAAATTAATTACTTTGTTTCTAGTGCAAATTATTCCAATTACGCGCGTTCAAACAAATTATACAGCTCAGCGCAAATTGTACACAGCATTGAGAATAACCTAAAAATGTTTTATTCTCCCCACTGGGTCGGACTAGAAAGTTTGTAGGACAGTTTTACAGGGCAACAGTTTCATAGCTGTTAAATTACCTTTACAATGACTCTCGAGTGCGTCCCAGTTTCACCCAAAGTGAGGGCTTTGGTGTATACACAAATCTAACCTTTATTGTTTACGTGTTAAAAGTTAAAATTGTCGATAACAAATTGTTCGCTGTTTTACAATATTGCAATTTTAGAACTGGAGTGGAAATTTGAATAGAATGAATAATAAAGGGTTTAATGTTGGTTTATAAAGTGAAACGGTTTATTGATGCCGTACTTTTCGGTAAGCGTATCTAGGTATAGTAGTATTTTACGCGAACCACTCTGGTTTCGGGGTACTAGAATGTATTATGTCCTGAGTTGTTATTCGGCCATTAATTAAATTTTGATCTTGAATCACTATTTCCTTATATTTATTATGAATTTTAACAATTTATGATTATTGATATGGTTATTGTTATAAAAAAATCATTAGTTCTTTATAACAACATCTTTTTGAATCTTGCCATAATTTTTCAAGGTTGTGTATTTTTTTTAAATCGGTAAGTTATTGATATTAATACTTTACTATATAATTTATGTAGTGTGGAAAACCCTCACAAAAGCTTACGTGCAGTTAATTAAAAGGGTAACTAAGAAACATAATGTTACGTTATAAAACTTTTGTCCAAAAATGATTTGCTATTCAGTTATTTAATAAGAACTAAACGCCTTGATTTGATGTATTTGAAATATAATATTAAAAGTGTATGTCACTGTATCTCATAAAATGTAATAATGAAAACAGCATTAAATTAATCGCAGCTAAAAAGAACAGGCACGCCTTTAAAATGTCTTCACATATTTAGTATTTCTTACCGCCGTGTGGTATCCGGCTGAATAGAATAGACCACCCTCATTTCTTACCGAGGTGTCGTAAAAGGCGATTAAGGTAAGTTGACTCACCGTGTGGTATCCGGTTAAGTAGAAAAGACCATCCTCTTTCTTACCGAGGTGTCGTAAAATACGATTAAGGTAAGTTGACGTCAGGCAGGCGGCCGGTCGTAAAAACGCAGCCAAATCATGTGACAACATGTTCATAACATGTTGTGCCGACCCCACTTAGAGTGGGATAAGGGCAGGAGGATGATGATGTACTTTTTGTGTTCATAGCAAATTATGTACATCAAAAAAAAATAATTCATCGGGATAAAATTTAAACATTGTGATACAAAAAAAAAACTAGGATTATTTCAAGATGACAATTGATTAATCCAGTAAGAATATAAGTTTTTTATGTGTTCAAATAATTGCCTTCCAAATACCAAGTAATTTTTCGCGATATCCAAAATGATGAACGTAATACAAAATATGGGTACATATTCTCAATCTCTCGAAAAGAAAGCCGCCCAGAGATCCCAAATTAGTTCCCAAATTTCGTCGAGCCCAAGAAACATTGTATAATATGGAGTATTAACAAAATACTTAAGCGTATTACGTGGGAGGGCAAATTTAATAACTCCGCAAGGGTCCGTAATCCTGGCGGGCCTAATGCCGCCACTCAAGGGTTGCGATATTGAAACTAGAATATACTTTCGCAATTTTTGATAATATTTTTATATTAGATCTTCTATGATGAATATTGTGTCCAATAGAAAAACTACAGATTTAAAAGGTAGCTACCCCAATCAAAATAATTTATCAAATAAGCTCTTTCAAGCACTTTTGAACTGTCAAGGATCAATATAATGACGCTACGACTTGTTCGGAATGTTGCTCTTACCAAGAAGAACTAGAAAGTAATATAAATAAATATAATATAAATATATGGGACTCTTACACACACGGTCGTCCGTCCCCAAAGTAAGTAACTTAATACTTGTGTTATGGGTGACAGACAACTGGTGAATATATATACCTACTTATATATTTTTAGTTACATACTTAAATACAAATATACACCCAGGCTCGAAGACCACCAAATTAATTTATAGATAATGTTGGCCCTCGGCGGGAATCGAACTCGCGACCCGCGGAGCTGAAGGCAGGGTCACCACCCACTGCGCAAACGGGTCAGCCAGAACTAGAAAGAAACTTGGCGGTCAATCTTTTAAACATTTTCAAATTTACATAATTAAACTGCAGTCCTGTATGACTCTGAAGGGATTTTTAAATCTAGGCGTTTTTTTCATCTAAATAATCTTCAATTTTGTAATATGCTTTACGTATCTCTTACACTTAATATATTTTAAGCCTTTCTGTAGACTGATCTAGCATATAAGTATTGTAAAACTTGCAATGTATGTATGTGAAGGTGGAACCTTGAAAGTCAAATTTAACCCACTTTCCTGTATCTGATTAAGCTGAAATTTTAAATACTGGTCCACTCCTGATGACAATGTTTTATGATAAGCATGACCCGATGCTGCCAAGATTGTCTCCATACGAGGAAAATCTTCAACGGTTAACAGTACGGACACTTTTAAATGAATACCGATTTTATAAATACGAAAGCCGGTCTGTCTCTTACGTTTTTGATATAATTATATTTTATTTAAATTATAGCAAAATCATATCATTACTTTTTTATTATGGAATACCGTAAAGTAACGTCTACTTCTATAAAATAAAGGTAAGCCTTAAAGGTAAGTAGTACATGGCTTCTATACCTTTTCTAGTTTTCATTTCCAGTATTTTCGATGTTCGCTCACAACGTATTTCAACTCGTCGCTACTGTGAAATAGCTTTTAGAGAATTTTCTAGCTTTAGAATAGTTGGAGCGCACTTTAGCCAGTATTGTTATAAAAATTTTCAGTTATTGCATGTATCGTTAGAATATTTTTGTGTCTATTTTTAGCGCGGCGTGTTCGCCCTCCGGCGTTGATTGTTGCTGATAAAATTCCGAGAGGTTATTGTGCCTCTAGTTGACCATGTTAGATAGAGTTATTTAAATTAAAAGTGCCTGGGTGACCGAGCCTTGTTGGGTAATTTAAGATATAAAAAAATTTGGAAATTTTTTAATTTAAATAAACATGAAAAAAATAGTTGGACAAGTGTTCGAACCTAGGTAGGTATTTTAACCTCTCTAGACCGAACGTTCCTGCTGACTTTATGACTTTACGTTTGACAGCGAAATTGTCTTTTGAATTTACTAAATTGAATTTTTGCCCTCAAAACCCAACCCCTACATGGCAGATTTCATGAAAATCGCTGGAAATCTAATAATCTAATGATCTAATTGTCCCATATATTATATTAATTTTATTAAATAAACGTGCTTTTTCTCCTAGATCTTAAAAAACATTATTTTTCCAATATGTATGTAGTCCAGGTATGTTTAATTTAATTATATTTAATTTAGCAATATTGCTGAAACAGATTAGCCGTAGTAAAGTTGTGCAAAAATCGCAAAGTTTTGGATTTTGGTCGTGGAGTCTATCTCCTGATGATGCTTCGGTTGCGGCGCGAAACGATTGTTGAGTTTGTGATAGTGTACGTATGTAGTGCTTGTGTATTGTGGTGGCGGTGGTGGAGGTTTGTAAATGTGTTTTTACGAATCCTGCATGTATCAGGTATGAAACCGATTGTCCACTCTACATTTAGCTTTATATATATTTTCTATTTTACTTCTTCGCAGATTATAGCAAAATAATTTTAGTATTACTTTTGTATTATGGATCTCCGCAAAGTAACGCCTAATTCTATAAATTATTTAAAGTTTAGATAGATTGTGCAACAAAATACACCATACACATCTAAATTTTACAGAGATTTCATGGATCTGTTCAGAAATTCTATTTTACGTTTTATTCGTCCCATGGTCTGCGCTAGTGACAATAACCAGACTGACTAGATATGTCTATCTATATAGGGAAATACTGTCGTATGTTAAAAAATAGGGATCCTAAATCCAGTGTCACTTTAACTGCCGGCCGGACCGTGTAACAATTTTGTACAAATCCTAAAAAATAAATTGACATGTACAGATTTTTATTCTACACGTATTTGAAAAACGACTTATTTTTACTGATTATTGTGTTGTTATATCCATTCTTCTATACTTATTACAAAATAAAGTCACCAAAAATCTACTCAACAGATTTTTGTATGGTTTTTACTAAAAGGTAGCACAATTATTCCGGAAGGTTTACTTTAATAGTACATTACTGTTTTTGGAAATTGTTTTAAAGAGGTTGCGCGGTTCTAAGAAAGTTTCCTTCTGGGAGGTTTATTCGCGTGTGCCGTGTAAACCAGCAAAGATACACTTAAGTAATGTTTCAGAGGATTGTAGATCTACAAAAATACTACAAAAAAGTCCGTGACAACATGTCTCTATCTCTTGTGTGTAACTCACAATAACTACTTTTATGTTCAACATTTTATAAAGAAAAATTTGACTGATTTGATTGCGAATTGACACAGTTTTCCATGCAATGAAATCTGCTGGTTGAACTACTTTTAAAATAATAAAAAACTCATCATATTACATATAACAATGGCTAAAACAACATCAGGTATAGCTCGCGTATACAGCTGGCTTTTAAAGTAATAACTATACTCTGTTCACAATAAATTCCCAGCATCTTGCTGATACAATGTGGGAAATAGGTCAGCGAGTTGCAACAAGGCTTGGGAAATGCCCGTGGAAAAATAAATGGGAAAATTTAAATGATGGCGCGACGCAGCGTTAGACGGTACAGTGAAAATTGTGATTGCGGATTACTTAGGGAAATTGCATTCCCGTTAATACACTTTGGTAGAAAAAACTTCTTAAAAAGATCCTTTTATAGAAGACGAGTAATATTCCGCGGTTGCAGACGGTATATAGATTTATTTTTGTTAAATAAATCAATAGTTTCCGCTGCGCACGCGATGACAGATTTTTATGACCAATTTTTTACTGGACCTGTACTGGACTGGACCGCGAAGTAAAGCCAATTAGTAGTAATTCAATAAACGGTTACTAAGTAAAGTGCGCTAACTTTGTATACGAAAATATATTAAAATTTCTTAATTAATGAAATGTTCAAACTTACAGTTATTCGATGTTTTGATTACTTAGTATGAGGAATTTTTAAGGCTTTTTTATAACTATGAAAGATTTAAAAGTTAGGCGCAACTAATAAAAGCAGTCATTAAAACTGTTAAAGAATTTCATTTGAGATGCGAAAACTTAGTCCGCGAACACGCGGCAACTGAGTCGCTGAAACTTGTTCTCTGGTTCTCATAACAAATTATTAAACATTTAATAAATTTTCCAGCGAAAAGTGTTGAGGTATTCTTGGAAGAATGAGCTCATGAAAGTTTTGGAAACTACAAAAACTCGCTCTACAAAGATTTGCAACTTTTCCTGAATATAAATATTTTGTACAATAAATAAACTCTATATATATGTATAAATCTCTTCCTGCCCTTATCCCACTCTAAGCGGGGTCAGTACAACATGTTACAAATATGTTGTAACATGATTTGGCTGCGTTTTTACAACCGGCCGCCTGCCTGACGTCAACTTCTCGACATCTCGGTAAGTGAATAATTATAATTTATTCGGACCAATAAATGGTCCGCTGTTTGTTTATAATATTATAGTAATAACATCGAAAATAAGGAAAAAATAAAAAATGCGTTTTTCTTTTGTGACATTTGATGAGCGAATGACATATATATTTTCCTTTTATAAAACATCAAAAAAGGTGCCAACAGTAAGAAAGAGGGTGGTCTATTCTATTCAACCGGATACGACACGGTGTGTCAAACCTACTTTAGTCGCCTTTTACGACATCTCGGTAAGAAATGAGGGTGGTCTATTCTATTCAGCTGGATACCACACGGCGGGTCGACTTACCTTAGTTGCATTTTACGACACCTCGGTAAGAAATGAGGGTGGTACTATTCTACTTAGCCGAATACCACACGGCTACAATAACTAAACTCTATATAATGTGAATATCATAATCCTCCTGCTCTTATCCCACTCTAAGTAGGGTCGGCACAACATGTTATTAACATGTCACATCATTTGGCTACGTATTTTACGAATGGAGGCCCGACGTCAACTTAATTAGGTCGCCTTTTACGACACCTCGGTAAAAAAATAGGGTAGTATGAAGCAGGCAACATTCATACAAATGCAAAAAACGTAATGGACTACTTATGATTCTTCACTTTCGGGGCGAAACGCTCGTAGAGATTGTGGTAGTGATTGTGTATAGTGCTAGTGCAGAGTGTTGCTGGTGGCGTTTTGTGAAACATGTGGTTACTTGTCCTGCATGTATTAGGAATGAGAATGCCTGCTACATACATTAAGCATTACATAGATTCTAAAAAAATAATTGGTGGGGTTGAAGTGATTAGTATATAAATAAGCTTGTTTTGACGTGGAGTCTATCGCCTGATGCTTCGGTTGCGGGGTGAAATTATTGTTGAGTTTGTGAAAGTGAACGTGTGTTCTGCTAATGTACTGTGGTAGCGGTGGTGGGGGTTTGTGCATGTGGTTTTACGAATCCTGCACGTATCAGGTATGAAAAAGGATTGTTCACTCTACATTTAGCGCTATTTATATTTTCTATTCTACTTCATCGCGGATTATAGCTAAATAATTTTAGTACATAGATTCTCTTAACAAATGATTACAGCAAAATAATTCTATTGTAACGGCTATATACAGTTTTATTAATTAATAACCTCTGCTATTGTTTCACGTGTTTTATTCGCATTGCAGATAGAAATGGTTTTTGAAGCCATTCGCGGATGACCGAGCGACGGGTGCTTTCGCTTCAAAAAACAAAATACAATGGCAATAATTTTTCACAATTGCTGCTCTATTGTCGGGGCTATAGAGTTCAAGGCAATTGTACAACTATATTTGCCATAGCTACAGCTGTCACAGGTGACAGAGCTTGGTGCAAGTCAAAAGCTTAAGAGTATATCATATTTATATTTATTTGAAATCTTATAGTTGTTACTTCACTATTAATACAATTAATTTTCTTTTTAAATTTGACGTTCATTAAACACAAAAAAGAAGACAAACTCGTTGCTCGTTGGCGCAGTGGGTAGTGATCCTTCCTTCAGCTCCGCGGGTCGCGGGTTCGATTCCCGCCAATATTTTCTATAAATTAATTTGTTGGTCTTTGAGCCTGGGTGTATATTTGTATTTAAGTATGTATTTAAAAAATATATATAAGTATATATGCACCAATTATCTGTCAACCATAACACAAGTATTAAGTTACTTTGGGAACGGACGACCGTACGTACGTGTTAAAAAAATATGTGGTAATTGTAAAGTGGATTTCATGTCCTGATGACATGTCGGTTACAAATCAATTGTTGAGTTTGTAGTAGTATATATTTGCAGTGCTAAATCGTATTGCATGGAAACACGCACCTGTAGTTAATGTTGGAAAAGAAAGTATGCCTTTTATTTAGAGTTTTAATTTGATTGGCAATTACATACTTTATTATTTCGAAATAAAAAGTATCAACATGATATAATGAAAATAACTCTATTAATGTTAGAAACTAATCAACAATAGGTTTTTGCCTGTCTGCCTGCTTTCAGCTCCGCGGGTCCCGGGCGGTTCTATAAACAATTTGTTGGCTTTCGAGTCTGGGTGTACATTTGTATTTAAGTATGTATTTAAAAAATTATATAATTATATATTCACCAGTTGTCTGTCTACCATAACACAAATATAAAGATACTTACTTTGGGGATCGACGACCGCAGGTGTATATGCTGTGTATATCGCATGTGTATATCGCATACCGCATGTGTCCCATATATTTTTATATATATTTATTTGACTAACCAAAACATACTGGAATAATAAATTATAAAATACTAATTTATAAATAAAATCTAATACAATGTAACTAACACAAACCCAAGACCAATGACTAACTTAAATTATTTATAGAAGCGGGCGTTACTTTGCGGATCATAGTACAGAAATAACAATCAAATTATTTTGCTGTAATCCGCGCATGTTAATAGAATATATGTAATGATAAGTGTATGAAGCAGGCAACAATCACATACCCAATACATGCAGGACAAGTTTATTGTAACTTCTTTACTAACAGCTTAATAAAACCCTATAAAAATTTATTATTATTTCGATATAGAATAAATTCTGAGAGACATATTTTTTTGACATGAGGCAAACAATAGCGCTTAGTGATCGACATATTTCTGCCATCTATCATGACTTGATAGATAGCAGATATATAGCAGCAGATATTGATAGATAGCAAAAGACTGATTGATTGAAAAATACGCTCCAATATGTTAAATAAATATTTATATAATGAGCTAAATTGTAACGGAAGCAATAATGGGTAAAAGATGGGTGTAGTTTGGAGAGGTGAGGCGAGGTGTGGAAAGGTGAGGTGAGGTGCGGAGATGTGAGGTGAGGCGAGGTGCAGAGAGGTGTGAAGAGGCGCTATTACATTAAAAAAAATGTATAATAGCGCGGAGGTTTTATGTTGTTAAAAAGAGAAAGAAATTAAATTGATTTTGACTTATGAAAAAACGCTTTTTATTGCTATCTATTCTATAAATAAAATATGGTTATTTAATAAAAAAATTGTTTCTCTATCACTTGATTTTTGACACATGATCCTCGCCAGTATTTTCAAATCACCACAGTTTTTATACGGCATGTGGGTGTGTCGTTGCTATCACATAAACCGCTGCCGCTTATGACTTAAGGCAGTTTGGTATTTAACCTAGCGCTAAATTGTCAGGAACAGCATCTCTAGCCGCTACATACTGCGGGATTATTCTGACGCGCGTCTTTACCTTAAAGCAGATTTATGCGATGTTACCTTAATATAAAGTAGAACCAACCAGGCGTTGCAATAGCTCGATTTATTTTCTAATTCCCCCTCCTAATATTTAAGCGCTTGTTAATTTAATTTGCCAATAACTCCCAAGATCTTCACTTAAATTTAATGATAACTAACATATTTAAGTCATCATCCTCGTGCCCTTATCCCACTCTAAGTGGGGTCGGCACGAAATGCTATAAACATGTTGTCACATGATTTGGCTACGTATTACGACCGGCCGCCTGCCTGACGTTAACTTACCTTAGTCGTGCTTTATAAAGTCAAATTGTTTAAATTGTTTTATTTTTTGTTTTTTAAAGTCTTGTCTTAATATATTGTCGTGTAAAGATCCTACAGGCAGTATATGAACTACAATACGGATCGTGCGTCGGTGCTCTGTTCACGCAGAAACGCACTAACTAAAAGCGTAATTATCTTCACGCGCCATTTGTTCCGATTTACAATTTGGCTCATTGTCCCTTTGTCCCCGTGATGTATGGCGCGGAGGGAAAGAATCCCCCTCGATTGTTCCATCGAGAGGGAGAATTTTTAATTTATCTTGACGACTTGTAAAATGAACTTCACAGTGATTATTTTGGGTAAATTTGTATACAATTTTTATGTATAACGCATTTACGACTAAACTGTTGTAACAATATAACGGAAATTAAGGTTATTGTTCAAATGTAAATTAATTAAATTAACATTGGAGCTTATATACCGGGCTAACATATAGATTGAAATATATATATTTTCTTCTGAAATCAGCTTGAGAGTATTTTAGAGAGCAATTATAATTATACTAGCGGCCTGCCCTTGCTTCGCACGAGTATAAAATATATATCCCATGTCAGTCAGTGTAAAAAAAATGATTAAAATCGATCCAGTAGTTTTGATTTATTCATTACTGCCCGTGGCCCGCAAGCGTTAAATTTGGAGAAAAACAATTTCCTTTCCCTATACCAAGAAAGATTTCCTGCTATATCTAATATCTAAATTCATATACTACATATTTACATTTTTCCCTATGTATTTTACTTTTAAAATTAATTACAGAATGTCCTTATATACTACATTCACAGCTTTCTTTTCATTAAACAAACTCTAGAAACAACGACATATAGCTGTTAAATGCGAAGTGATATAGGGCGAAGCGGTCCTCACGGCATTTTAAATCTGTAATATCTCCGAAAATGTTCACTTAAATTACATGCTGTAAACGGCAATATTGATCTATATTAAATCAACAATTTATTTAAGGTACTCAATTGGATAAGGATTAATGCTGTATTGTATAAAAATTGCTTTAAACATAAGGCATCATTTTTCGTAAAAAGTAAATGAAAAAAACTGCTATTGTGGGTTATCCATAAGAGATAGATATATACCATCGCGGACTTTTCTGTAGACCTTTTTAAGGTGTACAAATACTTAGTACATCATTTTGATAAATCTCGTAGGGTTTAGCCTGCGTTTGCAATGTAAGCGGAAAAAAATGTAATTATTTACAGAAACCTCAAAAATAACATTATTTCTCTACTTCGTATTGGATGTTATTATACGTACAAACCTTCCTCTGGAATCACTCTATCTATTAAAAAAAACCGCATCAAAATCGGTTGCGTAGTTTTAAAGTTTTATGCGTACATACGAAAATATGGACTTTGTTTTATAATATGTAGTGATAATAACATCTGGGTGACCGTGCTCTGCTCGGTAATTTTTAACAAACTAAAAAAATAAACTAAAAAATAAGATTAAAAAATATTTAGTTGGGAATCGATCCTTGGTATTTACATTTCTCAAGACTGCTCATACCCAGTATAAGCATACAATAAGCTACGCTGACTTGACATTTTATGGCAAAACGATTTTTTTTTACATAAAACCTAGCTAGATTTATTTTTCCGGACCGAGATTCTGAATATATATATATATATATATATATATACATACAAGATTAACTTATTTAAATTATAAAGAAGTAATTGAAACCTTAAGGGTTAGCATCACTAGTTAGTCTGTTTAAGAGTAAAATACTGGCCTATGCGACCACAGCTGGACAAAGCTATTTTCTCTCTGAAAAATAATGAGGTAATTAAGGTCCACCCATATAACGATTTTTTCCCTAACACATCAAGCGACCCATCTCAATGACATCCTGTTCCAGGCCCAAATGAAATGGGAACGTGCGCACATTCGGCTCGAGGAAATCGGGGCTCGCATGACGACAGGGCAAATGGGGCATAAAAATTATGTAAGGTTGACTCTACACGACCCGACTTGACGACCGATATGATTGACAGCCGAAGTTTGTATATTATGAACCAACTTATATGTTCATCGATACCAGCTTTCTGTACTTTAGAAAACAAGTAAAGCTGAAAAGGGTTTTGACATAATTTAATGTCCCTACTGGTAACCATTGAGCAGTTTCCTTGTGTAGAGCCAAACCTAGCAGCAGCATCAGGCCACACTTATTATATGACCAACTATGACCTACTAGTATCCCACTGCTGGGAAAATTTCTTATCTCGACGACAGCAATTGGAACTATGACCCCATTTTGCTGCAATATGGATTGGGGTGTTCCTTATTTCCTTAGAGATAAACAGAAATTGCAGTTCTGCAATTCAGAAAGTTATGTTGCAAAAAATGGTTGATATTAACTTAGTGAATATGTGAATTTAAATTGTATTATGGTTATCGGTGTGTACTATTACTAAACATGCATCAGAAGGGATCACTCATTCTTCATTTAGCATTACACAGATATTTTTATACACGTTGAGATTCAATGTATGATGACTTCGGCATTGACTAATAAGGTTTTATCAGGAAACATCACCGAATATCTAATATCTTATTATTATGTAAACATACGGATAACATCTCGCCAAAATCGGGTTACCATTGTATAAGATTGGCGGTAAATTCAGTTCGTGACCACGGTGGATGCAACTCTACCGAATCGACGAACCATGTACAAAAGTAACTCTATTTTATCGCAATGTGACCTGTATATTTATATAATAAGTATGAATTGCGAAAGTTTTAAATCTACTATCTAACATCTATGAACATTTGTGATACCGTCTGACTAATCACACTTCGCCGTCGATACCTATCTGATATACTGTAATTTTATATCACAAAGTACGCTTTACACCAGGTATAGGGTAAAAATATAAATCGGGTCGTGTAACATGCGCTTAATGGACCCGATTTGTTGCGAAGAGGGCTGGCGAGAGAGGTCGTCGATAGAATTTTTGTTGGACGCTTTACGGCTTCTCGGCTGATTGGATTAATCTATTAGCAATCTCTCTCGCTACTTCCTTCTGGATTTATTGAATTGTTTCAATATTATTACGATGGTAAGTACACTTAGACTGGCTATTGTCTCATGTATCTTCCAACTACTTCCTTTATATCGAAAGTTTTCTTTTATAGTTTTATTATGTTCCCTTTTCACGAACTCTGCGCCACATTGATTTAATTGGTTACACAATAAACGAGATATAGGTACGTATATAGAGCAATTGCATATGTGCATAAAATATTGTAGTTAGAATTAACTTAGAACCCCAACGTCCTTCGCCGCTTCTATTTTGCGACACGCTAAGCTATGAAGATTATCTGGTTTCTTCTATGGATATCCTCATTCGTGATTGGACTCTATCGTCCGTTAAGCGACTAAGCTTTTTTTGTGAGGACTTTTTGAAGACTCTGGTCTACAGGTATTTAAGTATTTTGAAGGATTTCGCATCGATTCTCAAATGCTGCCTAACCAAACGTTAAGTCAAAGTATCCGATCTCGGTATCAAGGGACAGATTTGATTGGTTAATGGCAACCACCGGCCATTATCCCTTCTAACCCCTCCTAGACCTTGGTACACCGCTTGCAGCTCGAGAAGCGTAACAGAAACAGAAATTTTCCATAAACCTGTGTTGTGTGTGTGTTTTGTATCCAGAATGTCCAGAATCAAATCCCGATCCAGTAAAGGTAAGTGGGTATTCCATTATATCGTATTATTGTTAAGAGTGCGCTTACAAATTGAAATTAAGCCAAGCTGGATTTTAATGTAGTACTTCGAATTATTTTAAATTTACGACGCAACATTGTTAAAAATTGTTGTGTTATAAGTAACATGAGTCTGTGGGTAGTGACGAATAAGCTGACTAGTATCTGACGTGTACCAGATAGGAACGAGCTTAGTGAGAGGCTGCGAGATTTATCAGTCTGGCTGCGGACAGTGACGGACGCAGGTGAGCGCCGCCCTGACAGCCAGATTACTGGCAAGCGGCCAGTTGACACACCGGATATACTCGTAACTACTGCTTGTTATTGGGAACAGTTTTGTAGTGATCTCATCTGAAAAAAGACTAATTTTACTGAAATGAAAAAAATTCATTTTATCTGATTTTGTACCAGAATCGTATTTGAATCGTAGATTTATAAAAGACTAGCCTTTACCCGCAACTTTTGTGGACTAATGTCGCGTGATAGGTCAGATATAGACGGCGCTTTTTATTATCCTATTCCAGTAGAATTAACAGGATTTCTATAGGCATTTATGTTATTCCGGTGTATAAGGACTAATTGTGCCAAATTCTATCGATATTGTTTCAGCGGATTCGCCTTGAAAGCGTAACAAACATACATCTATATTCATAAGTTTTCATTTATTATATTAGTAGAATAGGCGTAGGCTGTGCCTACGGCTTCCTCTGCGTGGAAATTAGTGTATTTAGTTGAAATTTTGAATGATAATAACCACAAGAGATAAACTCAACAAGTTTAAACTAATTTGCTAAGTAAACTAATATAAAAGTACGATTTATAAATAATAAATAAATAAATATATGGGACACTTACACACACGGTCGTCCGTCCCCAAAGTAAGTAACTTAATACTTGTGTTATGGTAGACAGAAAACTGGAGAATATATACTTATATATTTTTTAAATACATACATAAATACAAATATACACCCAGGCTCAAATTCAAATTCAAATTCAAATTCAAAATATTCTTTATTAAAATAAACTTGTAAACAAGTGCTTTTGAATCGTCAACTCTACTGCTGGTTCGGAAAGCTGTTCCTACCGAGAAGAGCCAGCAAGAAACTCGGCGGTTGCTCTTTTAAAAATATAATTCTTAACACTATTTACATTATGTCGTTACTGTCTTGTACAGGTCCAAGAGAGCTATAACCACACATTCTTATCTTCTAAATAATCTTCAAGAGTATAGTAGGCTTTCTGTATCAGCCTCTTTTTAACAGTGGCCAACAAATTCTTTTTATAGAAAATGTTGGCCCTCGGCGGGAATCGAACCCGCCACTACCCACTCACTACCCACTGCGCCAACGGGCCAGTCGATTTACTATTGTATTGGTTGGTTTGATTGGTATTTAGTACTTCTGTTGGATTCTTAACAAAAAAAAATCAACGTTTCATAAGTAATCAGTACCTGAGCTATCAAGCCCTTGTCAGTAATTTTTTAAAAGATAAAAAAATTATAAAAAAAAGAAAGAAGGCGCCGATGATACGTGGGTATTTAAACCCGGGTGTTGAACATTTTCCCATCGGCAACATTACCTTTGACAGCAAAAAAACCCTTGGCTTTCAATTCTACTTTAGAATTTTTTTTGCCCAAAAACAGGAATAAAACATTTTTTTTAATCAAACTTAGCTATATGTATAGTATATATATAAATATATATTTATTTATATAATAAATATAAATTGGTGTCACCAACAATCTCAAAAGAACCGAAAATATCGGTAGAAGCGAATAAAACGCCCCACCAATTTCCCAAATCCTCGCCCAAAGTAAAACAATAACTGGTATTATTTGTATTATTCCGACCATTTTCACCGGCGCGTTTCTCGGGATTTATTTAGTTTCTCGGACAAATCAAATTTCCTCGGGCGCGGCGGGAATTTAGAGCTCGCCTCATATTTGTTCTGTCACTCTCAGCATTGACAATTGACTTTGAGATATTCCTATTGCGTTGTTATGATTCAATTTTGTCTTTATAATGTGGGCAGAGAAAATATTTCACCAATTTTGCAAACCTCCACTCTATTAGCATTTCCAGTTTTTTCGAGGGATCTCTATTAAACGATATTTTGTCTAAACAATAATATTTTACTTAGGTGCCGTGTGGTATCCGGCTGAGTAAAATAAACCACCTTCATTTTTGACTGAGGTGTCATAAAAGGCAGCTAAGGTAAGTTGGCCCACCGTTTGATATCTGGCTGAGTAGAATAGACCACCGTTATTTTCTTACCTAGTTGTCGTACAAGGTGACTAATTTCCGTAAAGTAATTTCGCCCACTGCGTGTATCTATTTGAGTAGAATAGACCACCCTCTTTCTTACCGAAGTATCCTAAAATACGACTTAGGTAAGTTGAAGTCAGTCAGATATCCGATCGTAAAATATCTACCAAAATCATTAGAAAACATGTTTATAACATCTTTTGCCGACCCCACTCAGATTGGAATAAGGATGAGAGGGTGATGATAATGCGTATACGACTAATATATATTACATGGTTATTAATAACTAGGTAAAAAAACTGCAGTTGATTAATTTGAATTGATTCATGGACCCACTCATGTATTGTGCTTGTGACATACATGTCCTTAGTTCAATCATCTTCCTGCCCTTATCCAACTCTAAGTGGGGTTTGCACAACCTGTGATAAACATCCTGTCACATGATTTGGCTGCGTCTTTACGATTTGGCTGTATTTTTACGACCGGCCGCCTGCCTGACGTCAACTTAGCTTAGTCGTATTTTATGGCACCTCGGTAAGAAAGAAGGTGGTCTATTGTACTCAACCGGATACCATACGGCGGGTCGACTTACCTTAGTCGCCTTTTACGACACCTCGGTAAGAAAAGAGGGTGGTACTATTCTATTCAGCAGGATGCCACACGGCGTACTTGTTTAGTACAATATTTTTCTTCAGAAATTCTCAGAAAGATATTTGAAATGAAGATCAGACTTTAACAGAGTAAGAGTTAATGGATACTCACGCTTTCTATCGTCTTACATTTATCGGATCGTATTTAATCGTATTCCTGTAAAGGTGGCCTCACACTTCGCCTAACTAATACCAGAGCGTGCCAATATTTAAACATGGCATTAAAGATTTCATTAATAGTATTTATTATTTATAGCAAACATAAATGAAATTACTAACAAAATCTTAAATTATTTACACGCTAGGACTATACAAATCATGCCCACTTGGAATGGTCCCAAGAATGCTGGCAGCGTTTCCGCGCTGCATCGCTAAGCTGATTCTTTGTGCAAAAAAGGAGCCAGCCCTCTTGTCACCTAAAGAGGCAATTAACCGTGGTATTTTATGTTATTCATTTTATCAATATGAATTTAGGATCTAAATTAGGATTTATAAAATAGAACAAAACTAATTTAGTATCCAAACAAACAAAAACAAAATGGCTGATATGTACAGATCAACCAACAGAGCTTTCGCACGCGAAAACCGATCGTAAAATAGGCCTCTGTTCTTGATCTGACTTTTATACTCCTGGATGAGAGAGAATTATTAAGTGTTGCTAGCAACAATAAATTCAAACAATGATTGAACAGTGTTGCTGTCTACAATATCACTTCATGAAATAAATACTGTGGACAAATTTAATGTGATTGAACCTTTACACTATATTGAAACTAAAAAAACCTTAAGCACCTTCTATCAGAGGAGGAAATGGATCCTTGAAACGATGATATTCTGAATGCTGAATGGTTTGAAACGTTTCATATTCAACTCATCCTATTAGTAACGATTCTATTACGGATATCTTTTTAAATTTCTTCCATTTACTTAGTTTTTTTTCCGATTTAAAAGATCACTATGCAAAAGCGACTCCTAGTTATATTAGAAACGCGAAAGTTTGTAATGGATGTGTGAGTGTTTGTGCTTGATTGAAAATTTTCAGCATTGAATCTTCGAGTCGAACAAACTTCTAAGGTTTGTATTACGCTAGAAGTTTTCATATTTTTTTTTTCTTCAAAATATTCTTTATTCAAATAAACTTGTAAACAAGTGCTTTTGAATCGTCAACTATACTGCTGGTTCGGAAAGCTGTTTCTACAGAGAAGAAGCAAGAAACTCGGCGATTTCTCTTTTAAAAATATAATTCTTATTACTAGTTACATTAGTTATTACTGTCTTGTACAAGGTCGAAGAGTAGCTACGTCCACGCATTTTTATCACCCAAGTATTCCTCGGTAGTATAGTAGGCTTTCTGTTAATTGTATTCTAGAAGCTATGTTAACCCAGCGGTGAGACCATTCGACTCTCTAAAAAGGGTCACGGGTTCAAACCCCGGACAGATACCAGACTTGTGTCTGATTCTGAGACGACTTTGGTTAAGAAATACATGGCAATGAAACCTGCATATCTCTAGATAATTCTGGGGTTATGTGTAACCTATTAAGCCCCATTAGTGAGATCCAAACCTATTCTCCAACAGCGGAGAGAGTAGGCCTATGCCCAGCAGTGAGATAGTAACAGGTTACTTTACTTTTTTTAATATTCTCAAGTATTCCCATTGGATTCAACTAAAATAATGCAACGACTTATTTTGTACTATTTGATGTGATGTTTGTTTTATTTAACATTTTGTTCTCTCAGAAGCGCATTAGTTGATGAAAAAAAATAGACCAGTATACCATCCATGCTTTGTTATTCCTTCAACAATAGATATTATGTTTGGTAAATCTCATAACACAAATGAAGCGAGGCAAGCAAACATTAAATTATGTTTCAATAGGAAATAGTCAAATGTTATTGTGATAACTGAAATGGGGCTCCCAATGTGTAGGATGTTCCCTTAGTATGGGATGTTGAAATACAGCAACATCAGCTAATAAAAGAAAATTAATAAGAAATGATAGTAGATAGAAATGATATAATGATATACAGAATGATATATAAGATAATAGAAGCTGTGGTAGCCCAGCGGTATCACCGTGCGCCTCTTTCGAGAAGGTCTAGGGTTCAAACCCCGGGCAGGCACCAATAAGTTTTCTAGTAAAACTTATGAGTCTAATTGATAATTGCAATTTATCACACGCTTTTCGGTGAAGGAAAACATCGTGAGGAAACCTGCATATCTCTAGAGAATCCTAGGGATATGTGTAACCTACCAATCCGCATTTGAGCATCGTGGTAGGTCTTAGCTCCAACCCTTCTCTCCAAAAATGGAGAGAGGAGGCCTATGCCCAGCAGTGGGATAGTAACAGGCCGTTACTTACTTATGTGTAGGATGTTCCCTTAATATGGGATGTTGAAATACAGCGACATCAGCTAATAAAAGGAAATTAATAAGAAATGAAAGTCGTTTTGAACGTAGACTTATACAGCCGTTAGATCATCATCCTCCTTCCCTTATCCCACTCTAAGTGGGGTCGGCACAACATGCTATCATATGATTTGGCTACGTATTTTACGACCGGCCGCCTACCTGACTTCAACTTACCTTAGTCGTATTTTACGACTTCTCGATAAAAAAGAGGGTGGTCTATTTTACTCAACCGGATATCACACGGTGGGTCAATTTACCTCAGTCGCCTTTTACGACACCTCGGTAAGAAATGAGGTTGGTCTACTCAGCCGGATACCACACAGCGGTACGGCCGTTAGATGTCTTGTAGTTTAAAAAGCTGATATAGTATTTGTATAAACTCTGTTAAAACAAAAGGAGCTTTTAAAATGAACAAAACCTTTATTAATCAAATGTTTAATTGACAAGATTCGGAATACGTACCTATTTTTGATATTCGAATAATATTGCTATATTGTTAGCAATATTATTCGCATATCAAAAAATAACCCAAAAATCATTGTTCGTAATATTTAGCTACAAGTCACCACAATACCGGCGTTTCGAGCGATGAGATCGTCATTGGATGGCACTCGATGTTACGGTCGAGGACGCAATTATACCGCGCACAATGCTGCTGCACCCGCCGAGTACGGGCCTTTGTCGAGAGTTCACCTGTTGGGGCGGGCCTTCATTATACGCAGGGTTGACACAACGTAAGAGATTATCATTTATCTACACTAATATATAAAGTTGAAGAGTTTGTTTGTTGTTTCATCGTTTGAACGCACTAATCTCAGGAACTACTGGACTGATTTGAAAAAGTATATCAGTGTAAGATAGTCCATTTATCAAGATGAGTAGAAGAGGTGTATAAATTAAAAATATTACGAAAACAGAAAAATTTAAAGCTTTCCTTGCGAACGCTGAGTAAACGGTGATAGTTATTCAAAAAACATGTATTACAAAATTGGTCCCCTCTAAAAGTCGTAAATAGTCCGCACTCCGCGACAACATATAACTAGCTTTTAATGTTTACCCATTTTACTCATTGGTATGGTTATCAAAATAATAATATAAATAATATAAAATAGAGTGTGTGTTATCCGGCTGAATAGAATAGACAACCCCAATTTGTTACCGAAGTTTCGTAAAAGGCGATTAAGTTAAGTTGACCTGACGTGTCGTATTCAGCTGAGTAGAATAAACCAGCCTCATTTCTTACCGAGTTGTCGTAAAAGGTTAAGGGTATTTCCAAAATTAAATTTCAGTACCACTTGTGATTTATATTATATTATACATATATATTTATACATATAATTAAGTTTATAGAAATTGGTGCCTAAGATCTGCCCCCCCCCCCCTTCTTCCAGATATTACAATAAATGAGATGCGGGTGAACAGACGAATATAGAAAAAATAAAATAAGGAAAACAATAATAAATGGTAAGGTAATTTTACAATATTTGTGAGATAGTGTTTGTGTGATTTGTAGCAGCACACAAAATACCAGGCAGCGACAGCCCTGAATGTAGATGTCAAACGCAGCTTCCAGTAAAGGTCCGCTGTTTTGCTCCAGATAACATTGGTTTAGATGAGATTTAGAGGAATTGCATCGGATTGTTCATTCGGTTTTACTTAAGACACGTCAATAAGCAATTTATTTTAACTGCTGTTTATTGTAATAAAATGTAAAAGTAATAATAAAAATATTTTGCTATAATCCGCAATAAAGTAAAATAGAATATATATATAATGCTAAATGTAGAGTAGACAATCCGTTTTCGTACCTTATACATGCAGGATTAGTAAAAACACGTGCACAAACCTCCACCACCGCCACCACAATACACAAGCACTACATACGTTCACTATAACAAACTCACCTGAAGCATCATCAGGAGATTGACTCCACGACAAAATCGCAAAGCGAAGCATTACCCAAACAAGCTTAGTTATATACTAATCGGTTCAACCCCACTATTTATTTTATTTGGCCTGCGAACACGTGTAACATGCTAGAACTAGAAACATTTATCTGATCGTTACTGAGGGTGACATTTGTTCGGTGCATATTCGCACCTTACACATAACAGCATAAATATGGATGCGCGGCGCCGCCGCGTTCAGTTTTGCATTCGTCTACCAGCAGCGCGAACAACGCGCGCCCCCCGGCATTTATCGTTTTAAGAGCATTAGTTTATAGTAGCATAGTTTAAGTAATCATTTATCATTAGTTTTATTATATGTTTGGGTAGAAAACAATTCTTTCCCTTACAACATTGTTGTTTGACAATTTCAAGCTTCCCCGAGATGTTTAATTTAAGGCCTTTGTTACAGGTGTGCAAGATTTAGAAACTATTGTCTAATCCTGTATGTATCAGGTATGAAAACGGATTGTCCACTCTACATTTAGCATTACATATATATTCTATTTTACCTCATCGCGGATTATGACAAAATAATTTTATTGATAATTTTGTACTAATATTTGATGACTTCATCGTCACATCAAATTTGTTAATATCCTCAACCCTTCATGTCTTCATAATGGAGCGTAATTAATTAATATTTTAATTAAAGACTCACGATATATTGTAATTAATTACACATTTTCGATACGTAGAATCCGTTGACGCAAGCTGTCACCGCTTTATATAACGAACAATTTGAAATCGTTTAATTAATATCAAGGAGTCCACAATTTCCGCTTTCGACAAACACAAATATGTATTTGGGAACACATCATACCCCCGGGCTGTTGGAGGGGGGAGGGGTTCATTTCCCGCGGGATAGCGTGTCGACGTCAGTTATTTTTCGCGCCGGTTTAGAACAAGTTCGAACAGATAAATCTGCGCTGTTAAATTGGAGGCCATTTTTCGTTACCTGTTTGTTTTAGGCCCATTTATTCGGTATCCGGAATTGCCCGTGTATTTTACATTTATCAACATAATTCATGATACCTTCACAGTGTAGAGTCTATCTTCTGTTAATGTTTTATTATTAAAAGATGGTGATTTATTTTACCAAAATAAATAAATAGATTAATAGTTAAATTGATATAAACTTTTTCTTTTTCTCTATATTACCCGTTTTCTCTTTCTTCTTCACTTCTTGTCCTATTCCTTCTGTTACTTGTAATGTTGACTGATCGTAAAATTCGTAGCCAAATCATGTGACAACATGTTTATAACATGTTGTGCCGAATCCATGATGAAGATGATCGATGGAGGAAACGCGACCACTTTTGCGATTAGTTAAATCCATCCCCGACTTTTCAACATACTTGACTAACTTTAAGCCGAATAATTTTACAGTTTTAAGTCGTCAAGACAGTACCAAATGTTTTTTAACATCAGGTAAGTCCCTAAAAGCTGTGGCTTACGAGGGTTCGAACCCTGGCATACACCAATGATTGTTTCTGTTAAAACTTGTGTCTAATTGCTAATTGCAATTTATCACTCGCTTTTCGGTGAAGGAAAACATCGTAAGGAAACCTGCATATCTCTAGTGAATTCTGGAGATATGTTTAACCTACCAATCCGCATTGGAGCAGCATGGTAGGTCTTAGCTCCAATCCTTCTCTCCAAAAACGGAGAGAAGAGGACTATTCTTAGCAGTTGGATAGTAACAGGCCGCTTAGTCCCTTATCGCCTTCCAACATGGACGCGCTGCGAGTATGTCAGAACTGCATTGCCTTAAAAACCTAACAGTGTTCCACCAGTACTGGTGATGAAACAATATTTATGGACATTGAATCATTCCTCGCTAGAAGCAGCTCTATACCTCAGAGAGCGACACAAGTGTCAGGGTTTTCCTAGACAGTGACACTTCCCTACGCTATTCCATAAATCGACATTGATAACTTTACTACTTTTTGTATAACAAAAATGTACAAGTTATATCTTTCTTAGATTACTTATGCGCTAGGACTATAAAAATCGTTTACAAGAGTTTCCGCGCTGAATCGCTAAACTGATTCTTTGTGCGAACACCTTCTTGCCCTCTTGTCTCTTGGGATTCAATAGTTTCAACTCAAAAAATCATGGCACAACATGTTATAAACATTTTGTCACATGATTTGGCTTGGTATTTTATGACCAGCCGCTTGCTTGACGTCAACTAAGCTTAGTCGCCTTTTGTGACATATGAAAGACGGTGGTCTATTCTACTCAGCCGGATACCACAAGGCGAGTCAACTTACCTTAGTCGCCTTTTACGACAACTCGGTAAGAAATTATGGTGGTCTATTCTACTCAGCCGGATACCACACGGCGGGTCAACTTACTTTAGCCGCCTTTTAGGAAACCTCGGTAAGAAATAAGGATGATCTATTGTACTCAGCCCTCTTGTCACCTGAAGAGGCAATTATCTGAGATGTTAAAACGTATAACAACAACAACCTGCATTGGTGACACAATTATTTCATCTCTTAACACTACCCAACAGTTAAATTGTGAAACAACAAAAGCAGTTAACATCGCAAATCAAATAAACGAGCGTTTAATTCATGCACGTGATAAAATCATTGAGTTAATTTATTTCGTATCAGGTGCGTCCAATCAAACAGAACACGTCGCATAATTCACCGGTGGAAAAAAATGTGTCGAACATTTTACATATCCCATTGAATAAACATGCCCGCCGATGCGTGAAACTGGCGCGTTGCGTGCACTATTGTGAAATACTACTGAAAAATCTGTAATATCAAAAACATGTATGTAACGAACATCATCCTCCTGTCCTCATCATTCATGATTATCTATCTCACTCTATATAGTAGGTTTTGGATTCTACTTATCTTTAATATTTGTGTGTGTATATATTTTTGTAATCTCAGAAACGGCTCCAATAATTTTCCTAAAATTCAGCATGCAGGAGCTTATTGTAGTAAAGATCGATCTAGTTAGATTTTATTTAAAAAAAAACGATTTATCACTGTTTTTGGGCATAAAAAATAAATTCGGGGAACGGCTGGTCTCTAGAACTGAAAATACCTAGAATCGCGCCCCACCTACCTAATTATTGTTAGCGCACAGTATATAATAACACGAAATAATAGAAATACCACCAGTTCCGAGATGCTCTTCTCTTGAAAGATGGACAAAGACTGAATGCGACTGAAACGTTTTAGCAATATATAGGAAGACTCCACCGGAAACAACACGACACAGTGTTGCCACCATTTCAGTCAAAAGGGCGCGATACTCGTTTCATGACGGATAAAATACAAAGCGAAAGTCATTGGCGACATTATTTTTTATTTTTTTTTAATTTTATAAAAAATTGACCAAACAAAGCTCGGTTAAACAGGTACTAGAAATAATGTAAATCCAATTTGAAATTTCATATTAACAAAATCTGTCAGCAAGATAAGCCGCTGTCAGCCCGCCATGTAAATAAGTATTAAAATCGATTTAATAATACCCTCAAAGTGCTCTGTAGGTGGGTTTTCTGCAAAACCCGTTGGTTATTAAATCATAAGAGACCGGACTTAACTCTGGAAATGTAGGGCTGAGCGGTTTATACTTCACGACTACGACACTGAAATTAAATATTTACTGGTATTATTAAAAACACTTTGTTAAAACACAAAAATAATTTGTAAAATCTAACTGTGCCCGCATGTCATGTCAATAAATTTATCCCGCATGTTAGCGCACACTTTCAACAATAGCACGATATAATTGACTGGCCCGTTGGCGCATTGGGTAATAACCATGCCTTCAGCTCCGCGGGTAGCGGGTTCGATTCCCGCCGAGTGCCAACATTTTCTATAAATGATTTGTTGGTCTTTGAGCCTGTGTGTATATTTGTATTTAAGTATGTATTTAAAAATATATTAGTATATATCACCAGTTGACCGACACCCATAACACAAGTATTAAGTTACTTACATTGGGGACGGACGACCGTGTGTGTAAGTGTCCCACATTTACTATTATTCATTATAATAGAAATACCACAATTACCGCTCCGAGACAAACTTCACTTGTATAACGAACAAATAATGAATGACACTGAAACGTTTTATCAATAGGAAGACTCCACCGGAAACAACAAAGGCACAGTGTTGCCAACATTTTAATCAAAAAGGGCACGATACTCTTGTTTCTTGACTTGACTGCTATAAAATATAAAGCGGAAGTCATTGGTGACAACACACATAAATCCCAAACCCTAGAGAATCCGATAATAAAATAATATGTTGCTCCACAATTGCCTCTATATTTCCGTTAAAGTCTTTTCAAATCGTTTAAGTCGTTCCAGAGAATGTACTATAACTTGAACCTTCTTCAAGATGTTTTAGTAAAAACTGTAAAAATATCCAATCAGAAGATTTGGAGAAAATCGATCACATACAGAGAGAGCTTTTGGGAATTTTGTTTTATATGTATAGAAATAGAACAAAAATCGTGATTACAAAACAAAAAGGGGGTTTGAGTCTTCAATAAGTATTCGCGGATTCAAATCCCTTGCATCTCTATGTATTTTCCATAAGAATCAATATGCAAAAAGCATTACGGTATAGAAAAATATATCCGCATACTTAAATCATCATCTTCCTGCCCTTATCCCACTCCAAGTGGGGTCGGCACAACATGTTATAAACATGCTGTCACATGATTTGGCTGCGTTTTTACGACCGGCCGCCTGCCTGACGTCAACTTACCTCTGTTGTATTTTACGACACCTCGGTAAGAAAGGTGGTCAATTCTACTAAACCGGATACCGCACGGTGGGTCAACTTACCTTAGTCGCCTTTTACGACACCTCGGTAAGAAAGAGGGTGGTCTATTCTACTCAGCCGGATACCACACGGCAGGTCGACTCACCTTAGTCGCCTTTTACAACACCTCGGTAAGAAAAGAGGGTGGTACTATTCTATTCAGCCGGCGTATCCGCATACTTAAATAAGGAATATAATTTGAAATTAACATTAGTTATTACGTAAACACCAAGACTGGTTCTCTCATATATAAAATTACTTAGTTTTTGTTGTATAGGATGAAAAAGGTCTCGTTGGTTTGTACTTTATTTTTAATCATTACTAATTTTTTCTCATTGAATATAAATGTAAGTTTTTGTTGAAATGAATCTAAAATTATTATTCAATTTTGTCATTGAATATAAAATTAACTTTCCACTAATACAGTGGAAACTTAATTGATTTCAGTTAACAACATAAATATTTTAATAATTGTTTGTTTCCCCTAAAAATTAAAAAATAAATTAAAAAAACAGTATCGTATCGTTGTCGTCGATTCAAAAACTCTCATAAAACATTAATCCATAACGAGGTCCGAGTCGTGATATTTCCGTTTGAGAATTAAATTAATTCTCTACAATCTGGGAATGTGCCTTCGCTTGCAAGATTTCAAATTACTTGGTCATTCTTAAATTTTAGGATGCGAGACCATGTTATCTTTATCAGGGTGTTACAGGATCAAATTCTAGGTAGACACTAATGAGTTTCTTAAATTAAAAAAAAACAGGTAACTGTCTCTTAACTAAGTTAGTTAAATTCTAAAATAAACTCTTAAGTAAGTTAAATAAATCTATAGACCAACGACTTCTAGGCAAAATGAAGGATAGCAAAATAGAGCCTTGTCAAGAAGAATCAAGATTGTCAAGTTAAAAAATTATAACCATTACAGTTATCAATATTTTGTTATATTTTGGATTACATAAATGTCTTCAGAGAATTGAAGGAGACTCTAACGAAGGAGAACCTTTGTTAGAGTTTTATTGATAAAATAAACTTGCCTTCGCTCATATAGAACGTACGTGAATTATTTTTCAATCATACCAACTCCACATTCCGTAAAGTACACAAAGAACCGTCGCGGATTGCGCTGACAACTTTAAAACCTCAATATGTGCCAAATAAATTCCATCCGAGAATTTTCTATAACACAAACGCAGTGAATAAGTCGCTTATTCGCCGAGACAGTTCTGTTGACGGTCTTAGAATGTTGCAGATTTGGGGCGAGAATTGAAATATTTTATTCATATTGAAATAACGTTATTCATTGCTTCGAATCTGCTTTTAGTACTTGATTCTTTGTAAGTAATTTTATTAATCTGTCAAAACATATTAAAACTTCGTAAGGGTTTAAAATAACCAGATGTTGCTGCAACGAATATAAAATGGCGTTGTAATAATGCCAAATCTGTTAAATGATGGAAGATGTTCAATTGTATAATAATTTCGTATTATTTAGAAGCTAAGCTGTAGAAGTTAAGCTGTGGTAGCCCAGTGGTAACACCGTGCCACTCTTTTGAAGAGGTCACGGGTTCGAACTCAGCAGACATCAATGAGTTTTTCTGTTAAAACTTATGTGTCTAATTGATAATTACAATGCGGATTGGTAGGTTACACATATCTCCAGAATTCTCTAGAGATATACAGGTTTCCTTACGATGTTTTCCTTCACCGAAAAGGGTGTGATAAATTGCAATTATCAATTGGACACATAAGTTTTTTTTCCTATTTTTAGTGGGTCTCAATTGTGTTCTTTGCTCCACTGGCGAGAAACGCCCAACTTGTGGCCAAACTCGCTACAAGTCAAGGGTGACTGCTTCCGCTATTGGATACGTCCACCGCCACCCTACCTGTAAAGCAATGAGGTTTAGCACAGTCTTTATTGGATAAATAAAGACACATAAGTTGTAACAGAAAAACTCTTTGGTGTCTGCCGGGTTTGAACCCGTGACCTCCTCGAAAGAGACGCACGAGTTTACCGCTGGGCTACCACAGCTACCCTAATTTTGTACCCTCATTTAAAATTACTTAAGAAGCCGCATCATGATGTTTTTCTCTTTCAACATTCGTCAACTCTGGCACTTTTCCTATTAAATGTATGTCACCCATCTCTATTTGGATATCTATGGATATTCTATGCATCTCTTGTTTTATTGTCTCTCTAGTCACACATGTTTAACTAGTTATAGTAATAAATTACATAAACTATTAAATCCGATATGCATTCTTCATGAATTCCAACGTAGTATTGGAAACGATATGCGGTCGGCGCGGAACGTGGCGACTGACCGCATCGTTTGTTTCGTTATTTTAAACGAAATATAGTCAAACAAGCCGTACACGCTACTTTGTCCGCGTCAACTTGTGTGTTCAAATAACCATCATTATAATTTTATTAAATATTTTCGGAATCTCGGTAACGGCTTCAACGATTTTTCCTGAAATTCAGCATATAGGGGGTTTTTGGGGAAAAAATCGATCTAGCTAGGTTTTATGTAAAAAAAAATCGTTTTATCTCTGTATTTGGGCATTAAAAATACTTAAATTTATATTGAATTGAATTTTTGCCATTAACTGTCAAGTCAGCGTAGCTTATTCGGGGAACGGGTAGTCTCGAGAAATACCTAGGATCGACCCCAACTACCTAACTTTTTTTTCTCGTAAAAAATTACCATGCAAGGCTTGGCCAACCAGGTACTAGATCATAATACGATCATATTAGATAAGATTATACAACACTTATAAAGCTAAATGTTAGCCTTTATTTAAAAAAATATATGACGCAGCGCATAACGTACTCGACCAGAACATAAAATACCACGTTTTTGTACATTCGGACTTGAGTAGAGTATAAACACAGCCGGCACGAGAGTTCTTTATACAAGATATAAAAGTTCGAGCTGAGCTAACATGAAAAATACATATAACCTTTAGCAAGCCTCCAAGTTTGCAGTGTATACATAAAAGTTTCTACATTAAGTTACTATATCGGTAAAGAGCTTTAATAGATAGAAAGTGACCCTTTACATACGTATTATATTCGCAAAAAAACAAAACCTTTATCGTGGAGTCTATAAGTGAATAAATATTGTTAGAAATTAAGTCGTAAATTCAATTTGACTGGCCCGTTGGTGCATTGGGTCGTGACCCTGCCTTCCAGCTCCGCGGGTCGCGGGTTCGATTCCCGCCGAGGGATAACATTGTCTATGAATGAATTTGTTGGCCTTTGAGCCTGGGTGTATATTTGTATTTAAGTATGTATTTAAAAATATATAAGTATATATTCACCAGCTGTCTGTCTACCATAACACAAGTATTAAGTTACTTACTTTGGGGACAGACGACCGTGTGTGTAAGTGTCCCATATATTTATTTATTTAATTTTAAACGAATAATAAAAAATAAAGCAATGCGTTTAGGGAATCACGCCGGGCCCCTTACTGTGCACCAACACTTTTCACTACAAAATCCCGAATGATTCTACCACTAGTTAGGAACACTAATCCACTTGAGAAGAACTGACAAGAAACACAGTGGTCGCTCTTATCACGAATAGCGATTATTTGAGGTTAGATTCTTATAACACGACATACAAAAGAGGTCGCCCAAACATGTCTACCTTCTACGAATGCTGCACACCAAAAGAGAGCTAATGACGTCAGTCGTTGTCTTACACATATAGGCTGTCATAGCTTAGAGATTTGGATTCCTAACAGTATATAATGTGCGAGTGAACATTTACACGTTCGTTAGTCTCTAAATGTAACTTGTTTAATGCTTGTTTTATGGGTGACAAAGAACTGGTAAATATATACATACCTTATTTTACCATAGGGTAAAATGGGTAAAAACTATAAAAGTAACAATCACTATTTAAATTTAAAATAGTCTTAATTCATTTAATTTGTACAAAAGTGCTTTTGAATCGTCAACTCTACTGCTGGTTCGGAAGGCTGTTCCTACCGAGAAGAGCCAACAAGCAAGGGATGTTGACATATACCATAAAAACTATATAATATTTAAAAAGTATGTTAGACGAATCCTTTATCCTTTATATCGACACAGTTACCTACAGAAAGCCATAATCGGAAATTCAATTTAATAACAGACTCGTGTAAAGCTTAAAACACCAATTTAACGCTTAGTTAAAACTTACCAAGGTCCGGAGGGTGTTAGTGGATGTCAGAATGATGTCGCTTAAACATAATGGCATACTGCGAGCCTGTAGAGTTTGTCAAGATTAATATTTTGTTGGCAGTAGCGCTTTCAAAATATATTACACTTGGAAAAGCTTGTCAGATTTCAAGTATCAAGAACAATATTAAAAATAATATTTATCATCATATTTAAAATAAAAACTTAAAATATTCATTTGTATCAAACAAAAATCAAAATTTGAATATGCCTATAGCCTTGCTCAATAAATGGACTATCTTACACTGAAAGAATTTTTCAAATCGGTCCAGTAGTTCCTGAGATTAGCGCGTTCAAACAACTCATAATTTGAGCTATCAATGCAAAGCTGTAATAGACTAATCATCCATCCATCCATCCATCAGCCTTTCGCAGTCCACTGCTGGACATAGGTCTCCCCATGTCTGCGCCAGACATCCCGGTTCTCCGCAATGCGCATCCACCTGGCCCCGACACCTGGCCCCGTCGTCAGTGTCCACGTCTCGGTGCCATACGTTAACACAGGTAGGACGCATAGAATGAATAGACTAATGGTAACGCGCAAACCTAAAAATTACTAAACCTGGGTTCGATTCCCACATGTCATCCGGCGCTTTTATATTTTTTTTAAATGCACTTTTTTATATATTAAAAAAAATTACCGAGTAAGGCTCAGACACGCAGGTACTCATAATAATACGAATAAAAGAGCTATTCTCAATAGCTACAGATTTTGAGACAAAGAAATTTAAGCTTTTCTTACGTCATTTCTTGAAATTTCCACAAAATAATTCCCTCTTTACCTTAATTCTGCGAACAAACCGTTCCAATATGAAACCGGTTTCTGGAAGCGAGTCCTATTATTACATCTCCATAATCCTGACAGATAGGAGCTGCTCGCAAAACTCTAAGTACGTAAGTACTGAACCTCGGTATAATATTCCATTCCCAGCGAACTTTCCTAAGTTTCCTCAGTTTTTCACGCATCAAAACTTTAGTTTCACGTCGGGAAAGTCGGATTTTAATGATTATGTTATTATAGTTGAATCTGACATAATTTTAATTTAAAATTTAATCTAGTTTTAGCGCCATCAATTGATATATCGAAGTACTCTCTATGTATGTGCCTTTATCAAATTTCTAAAGCAAATAAATGGAAATTTTTGTATCGTTTACGCTAGCTTGGATTATAAGGAAACTTAGTGTTTAATTGTAACAAAGTTTTATTCATATTGGTGTGGCGGTTTAACCGTGACAGCGTAATAGTAAAGTACCTGGTTGAACGGGCCTTGCCCGGTAATTTTGTACAAAATAAAAAAAGAAACTTAAAAAAGAAGGAAATAAAATATTGTAATAATAAAATTATTGTAATAATAAAAATGAAATACATTTCTCGAGATCGCCCGTTCCCCGAACACGCTAGGCTAACTTGACAGTTTACAACAAAAATTGTGTTTTATATTAAATTTAAAAGTTAAAAATTTTGTTATCCCGAAAAACAGGGATAAAACTTTTTTGTTTTTAATAAAACTTAGCTAGATCGATTTTTCTCTCCCCAAACTCATACATGCTGAATTTCAGGAAAATCGTTAGAGCCTTTTCTGAGATTCCGAAAATATATATACATACAAGATTAACTTTTTTAAATATTAAAATTATTAAGCTGCATTATTTCCACGACAAAAGACAACACAACAACTTGGCTAAACGTTAAGATTGTCCAAGTGAATATATGGGGTGGTATAGAAGTGTGGTTGGGTACGTACAGTTACTAATCATGCAAGCACAAGTAACAAAAATCGATCGAGCTTTCTAAACTTATTAAAACATTACATTCTAATTATAGAACTGTATTATTACTTTTATGTGAATTATTTCTCCAATGAAACACAACACACACCAAAGTTGAATGTAAACAACGAAATAAACAGACCCCAGTAGAACTATTGAAGTACTTGTAGACTCATCGGAAACAAACAACAAAATAGGTACGGGCTTTAGTGAAAATCTTCCAAAACGTGGCGCTTAGCTGCAAATCTCATCCGAGACAATAAGGCTGCGCCGGCCCAATATGTTCATTGCTTGTAAAATAGACTTTATAAAACGACTTACAATCCCACAATTACTATCAAACAACAATAACCTTTACTACAATTGTGTTAAAAACTAAAATGAAGTGCGCTTTGCAAATTCGGTTGCAAAACTCGCGGCGTTTACTGCACATGACCAATTTAATTTAACATGTAGTGAAATCTGTATAGCCTTTGTTACAACGGTATAAGCTTTATTATCGCTTGCCGTTTGTTTGGTGTGTATGTCGATATGTTTGTTTAGCCATAGTATTTTGATCCGCTGCATATTGGGCTTGCGAGAAAGCGGCTAGGCTTAGGGCTGATACGTTCTGTGGTTTAGCTGATATTTATGAACGCTTTAATAGCGGCTATATTAACAATTTAAGCGTTTAAGCATAAACGCCGTGTGGTATCCGGCTGAGTAGAACTAACCTTCATCTTACCGAGGTGTCCTAAAAGGCGACTAAGGTAAGTTGACCCACCGTGTGATATCCGGTTTAGTAGAATAGACCTCTTTCTTACCGAGGTGTCGTAAAATACGACTGAGGTAAGTTGACGTCAGGCAGGCGGCCGGTCGTAAACACGCAGCCAAATTATGCGACAGTATGTTTATAATATGTTATGCCGACCCCACTTAGAGTGGGATAAGGGCAGGAATATGATGAATCGTTTAAGTATAAAAACAATCTTAAATGCAATTTTAGGTCATATCACACGTTTAGTATTAAAGTGACCTAATTAAAATTATTGGCAAAATACAATAAAGCATTGCGCTACAAAACTCGTTTAAAAATACCCATAACGTGGAAGAGCAAGAAAACAGTAATTTTTTAATAGTTCGAACCGCAATGTCTCAGCATTCAAATAATAATTACGATGTATCTAACTCAATTAAGCCCAATTTTGAATTAGATAACATGTTATGTTATCTAATTCAAAATTGTTGTAACAATGTTAAGCTGTATGTCAAAAGGAAAATTTGATCACGCATACTACAATAATATATACTCGTACAAAAAGGAGAGAGACATAGAAGGTGGTGCTGGAGGCGAATGCTCCGAATACCCTGGACGGCCAAACGCACAAATGTATCTATTCTATCTCAACTCAGCTTAAAAACCCGTCTGTCCACTATCTGTCTCATACTTACTTACTACACGCATACTTTCGTATTTCGGCCACATAATGCGAAGAGGAGATGGCAATCTGGAAAAGCTGGTCATTGTTGGCAACACAGAAGGCAAAAGGCCACGAGGCCGGTCGCCAACACGATGGTCTGACCAAGTGAAAGAAGCCACCTCCTTGTCCAGATTCCATCAGACGGTGAGGTATGGATCGGAACAGGTGGAGACAGATTATACGAAGAAAGGCTTCAAATGACCACGATCCTTAATAATGAGGGACCGATTGAAGAAGAAGATAATTGTTATATCTAGTGACAGTTAGTCATTATTATCCTGTATAGCTATATCCACGCATTCTTATCATCTAAGTAATCCTCAACAGTATAGTAGGCTTTCTGTATCAGCCTCCCTTTAACAGCGTTTCAAATCTTCTCTAATGGCAAAGCTAAAATTGATTGTGGAATGTTATTATAGAATGTTATACCCAACCCCACAAACGACTTACGTACTTTTTCAAAGCTTAAAGCAAAAGCGGCAAGCTTATGTCATTTCCTACTTTGTAATGCCAACCCTAGCCAGCTCGCCAGCTGATCCAGTGAAGCGGTGAATATTTGAAAATCCTACTCCAGTACATCTCACGGCAGCAGAGTCCACGGCATATCGAGGGAAGGGGTGAAATTTTCCCGTGAAAATGTTGACATGCAATACAACTTGAGGGGTTCATTAATTGGGACTGGGGATTTTTTATCTTAATTTCTTTTACCAGGTATTTTATACAGAACACTACATGATAGATTTTTAACTAGTATTTTACATATTAGTGATAAAATACTATCAATTAAGTATTACATTGTTTTGTTTTCTGTTCCCGAGCGAAGAATGTGAATAATGAATTAGGCGTTACTTCGCGAAGATCCTAAGACAGTAAGAAGTCATCATTCCCCTGCCCTTATCCTACTTTAAGTGGGGTTGGCACAAAATGTTATAAACATGCTGTCACATGATTTAGCTAGGTATTTTACGACTGGACGCCTGCCTGACGTCAAATGACCTTAGTAGCCTTTTGCGAAACCTCCGTAAGAAAAAGGGTGGTTTTTATTCTACTCAACCGGATACTACACGGCATCAAAAAATGATACATTTCAATCATTAGTTACATACATAACTAATAATAACCGCGACTGTTTGTCATCTTAGTTTCAAAATATCCTAAATACTTAACGCATTGTTTTTTCTAGTTTCCAAAGATAAAACGACGCTTTTCTCATATATTAACCCGATATATAAGATTAAATTTTACTTAATTTTATCAATATTATTTAGTGGATTAGCCTTGAAAGTGATAGATAATAGAATAGAAATAAACAGATAGACAGCCCGACATAATCTCGCACAAAAAAATTTGATTCAAATTCAAAATTTTCTTTAATCAAAGAAATTTGTAAACAAGTGCTTTTGAATCGTCAACTCTACTGCTGGTTCGGAAAGCTGTTCCTACGGAGAAGAGTCAGCAAGAAAATCAGCGGTTTCTCTCTTTAATAGTATTTTTAAACGACTGTAATGGCAAAGCTAAAATTGATTGCCGAATTTTCTAAATACTCTATTATATACATCACCTATCGTTCTGTAACTCTTTATACATTTATGTAAAAAAATTAAATTACTTAAAATGCACTGTGAAGCATAAGAATACCTATTTCCTTAAACTTCTCTCGCTGTGAATCACGCGGACTTGAATGCCACGTCGTTTTTGTAAAAAAATTTTTTTTTCATTATCCGCGCATTTACCCCATAGAATAGCATATACAGCAATATTTCAATCAAATTACAAAAAGTGCTTGGGTAGGTTATTTCTTAAGCTTACATCTTACAAATGGATATCAGTTAAATTAAAATAAATAAATAAATATATGGGACACTTACACACACGGTCGTCCGTCCCCAAAGTAAGTAACTTAATACTTGTGTTATGGTAGACAGACAACTGGTGAATATATACTTATATATTTTTTAAATACATACTTCAATTCAAATATACACCCAGGCTCAAATACCAACAAATCCATTTATAGAAAATGTTAGCCCTCGGCGGGAATCGAACCCGCGACCTGTGGAGCTGAAGGACCCTGTCACTACCCACTGCTCCAACGTGCCAGCCAAATTCACTCCAATCTGTTAATTAAATAGCAATTAAGTAAACGCGCCGTCAAACCACTCTGTCATATTAAACATTTGCAAATCAGAAACCCGCCGAAGAAAGCTTGCGATAAGTAAACAGGGAACCGAGTTTTCCGGAGGGTCTTAGAGCCTAATCGCTCCTTCTGACGACAAATAGGGAGTTTATTCAAATCAGCACGCATTTGTTTCCTGCGAAATGACAGTTGGAATTAATTTTTGTTTCGGACGTGCTTTTGTCGAGCGGTTTTTTCTTACCAGATCAAAATGAGGACGTCAAAAAACCTTATATCAATAATATAAGGAATCGAAAAACGCCAAAAAGCGTTTTATTAATACAACATTACACTATTTACCAACAATATTTTTTGAAACGATCCCATATCCAGACTTTCTATACTAATATTTTAAATGTGATAGACTATCTGCTTATTACGAAACACAATTAAAACTTATCTGCAAAATTAACATATAACATAAATATGTAATACCTATATAAATAAATAACAAAATAAATACTTTTTACTTACTTTCACATAATTAGGGGAATTTAACACTTATGTTGACACCAAGGAATCGTGGAAATAAAATAAAGGAAAGATTTAAAATATACCGATCTTCTAGTAACAGCTACAAAGTTTCATAGAAAATAATTTATAGAAAATGCAAGTTAATGTTAAAGTTGGAAAATAGAAGGAAAAGTTACTTGTTACTCTATCTGTTTATTCATTTAAGCAACCTGCATCTAATGCAGCGCCACCTACTGTATATTTGTAGAACTACTTAGCTTCCCGAACTTTTTCCCCTCATGCTAGATGGCGTTGTAGATGCCGTGAGAGTTCAGTGTATTTTATATAGATGGCGCAGCAATTAATCAAGTTAAAATATAATTGTAAATTTTATATTCTTGAATACATGATGTCTTAATAATTCTAAATTGTCAAAATTTTAGATATATATACGCAAACCTTTTCAGAGGAGAATAAAAAAGGTTTGTTTTATTAATATTGTTGATGGTTATCCAGGGCTTAAATTATGGAACTAATTATGATAAAATTAACATTTCATCGTGTGTAATTTGATAACCTTTAGGTGCAATGTGTTTTGTTACCTAGTCTGCGCTTCTAAACCTTTACCCCATTTGACAAGAAAAAATCATTCCAAGAAAAATTTCAGTGAATTTTTAAATGTAGGTAGTAAAACAATTTGAGTAAAATGATCAAATATTAAAAAGTAGTTAAACTTTAAAGTAATAATTAGAGTTTCACTCAAAAACTGCGAGAAGATGAACTTTCCAATTGCTTTCAAGAATAACTTGCCGTAAAAGGCAGATCATTTTAATTAAATTCATTTGAAAGTCCATTTGCTACGAGAAAGTAATTGAGTGTGCACTTTAAGCAGTTTTCTGGGTAGTTTTCCGCTTTTCCATCGGTTGCCGTCGATTGGAAACTTTATTGCATTTCACAGTCTACTTGAAACGTATTTTTATCATTAATTTACCAGAGATAATGTGAGCTTTACCAAAATTATGTAAAAAAAAAGGTTTATAACAAAGATTAGATTCATAACAAAGAATTGCTAAATAAAATGTGTTTATTCTCCACTAGTTAAATAAAAAAAATTATACATAACCATATCCAAGTCCCGCGATGCATCTGTCTATCAGATGATTTCATATTTACAGACTATAAATATTTTAGTGTGAAATTTGTTAAGATTTTGTAAATTAGTTAAAATATATGAAATTATTTTATATGAATTTTTTTGAAATTTATGTTATATGAAAGAAAACGATAAATTAGTTGCAGATAAAATAATGTATTATGGGCATGATCCTCATATGCATTATATTTTTTAAAATATTTTAAAGTACGATGTATTATTTGGAAACAATATAGTAGGTAAATATAATAAGTTCAAGTATTTTTACACTAAAGTCAACCAAAGTCATGGGTACTGCTAGTGCATATTAATAATATAAACATTTATTATTAGTAGGCAATATAGGCACGGGGGTCTACCACCGTGCTGTATCCGGCTGAATAGAATAGTACCACCCACATTTTTCACCGAGGTGTCGTAAAAGGCGACTAAGGTAAATCGACCCACCGCGTGGTATCCGGCTGAGTGGAATCGACCACCCTCATTTCTTACCGAGGTGTCGTAAAAGGCGACTAAGGTAAGTTGACCCGCGTGTGGTATCCGGCTTAGTAGAAAAGACCACTCTCATTTCTTACCGAGGTGTCGTAAAAGGCGACTAAGGTAAGTTAACCCGTGTGTGGTATCCGGCTTAGTAGAATAGACCACTCTCATTTCTTACCGAGGTGTCGTAAAAGGCGACTAAGGTAAGTTGACCCACCGTGTGGTATCCGGTTGAGTAAAATAGACCACCCTCATTTTTTAGGAGGTGTCGTAAAAGGCGACTAAGGTAAGTTGACAACATGTTTGTAACATGTTTTGCCGACCCCACTTAGAGTGGGATAAGGGCAGAAGGATGATGATATTATTAGTAAACGTATTTTGTCTGTCAGTCTGTCACGCTTTCACAGCTTATATACTTGACTGATATTGATGTAGTTTCGCAACATTGAAGCTTAAAAATCGGGATAACAAACACCGATGTCGTATTACTAGAAAAATAAATTACATAATAACATAATAAACAAATATAACATAATATAGAAATATAATTATTTTGTCACTAGTGCTGACATCTTGTGCATAAGCATTGAAGCTTATACCAAACTGTCACTTACTTATGCGGTATGCTAATAGATGGCGCTGTATTATATAAAATAAAAATTGTAATATTTCATATTTTTTTCCCTTTTGTATTTTTCTGACTGTGACTAAGCTCACGGACAGCGTTGAGCTCCGCGTGCCCAACTACTTCGTGTATCGACGCGATGAGATCTCTCCCCGAGGCCACCCGTACAGAGGTACGGCCGCTCTGGTGCGGAGGGATATTATACACGAGGAGTTGGAGCACATCCCGTTCACCAGCACTCGCACACAAGGAGTGCGAGTCAACGTGGGGAACGAAGAGCTCCGTATCTATGCCGCCTACAAACCACCCGGACTGACCTTTTGGAACACGGATGTCGGGACCATCTTCGCACAGCAGGGACCCGCAGTGATCATGGGCGATCTCAACGCGAAACATCACGCGTGGGGATCGCGAATCATCACTGCGGATGGGAGGCGCCTGCACGAAGATAGCGTGAGGAGCGGGTACGGTGTGGTGGGTCCAGGAGCGCCGACCCACATACCCACCGATCCCCGCTCCCAGCCGGATGTCATCGACATCGTGTTGCACCACAGACTCGACCACCCGTTTGATGTCGAGGTACTCTATGATCTCGACACCCAACACCTACCGGTTTTGGTCACCCTAGCCACCCAGGGAGGCTTCCTAGTGCCCCGCCCGCCGCGGATGCGGACTAACTGGGAGCGCTACACCGCCGAGCTCGCCGGGCTTGAGCTAGCAGGCCCGATTACCACCCCTTCGGAAGTCGACGATGCTGCTGCACTCGTCACTGAGGCGATCATCGCCGCCAAGGCAGCAGCGACCACCACCACGTCGACTTCACCACACACCAACAGAAGGAAGGACCTGCCAAGCTCGCTCCGCTGCATGCTCAGACGGAAGCGCACCCTGCGCCGCCTATGGGCTCGCACTCGTTGCCCCAGGGTGAAGGCTGACCTAAACCGGCTTGCAGAGAAGATCGCACGTGCCATAGTCGCTCTCGACGAGGCGCGGTGGGAGTATACCGTCGATCGAGCGACGGAGCACGACACAGCGCTGTACTCTCTGTGCAAGAAACTTACCAGACATGACACCCCCATCTACCCGTTGCTTGATGCAACGGGTAGACGTAACTACGCCGCCAAGGATCGTGCTGAGATCCTGGCGGCCCACCTGGAAGAGACATTTACGCCCAACGCCCCCAACACCTCCAACCTCCACGTCATCCGTCATCACGCGGCTGTCCAGAGCAAGCTGGAGAGGTTCCTGTCGGCCCCTATACCGCCGCTCCGGGGAGAGGACTTCATCTCCCTGTCAGAGCTGCGGTCGGTTGCTGCTCGCCTCGATAAGCGAAAAGCACCAGGCCCCGACGGAATCACCAACGCCGCGCTGATGCTGCTGCCCCGAACAGGTCTCGTAGCGCTCACGAGCCTATTCAACGGAGTACTCCGCACCGGTCACTTCCCAGAGGCGTGGAAGACCGGGAAGATCATAGTTCTTCCCAAGCCGGGGAAGGACCGCCGCCTGCCTGGAAGCTACCGGCCGATCACCCTGCTCTCGCACATAGCTAAGCTGTTTGAGCGTCTGCTGCTGTGTCGAGTCACGCCCCATCTGCCCCTGCGCGAGGAGCAGTTTGGATTCCGCAGCGGCCACTCGACGACGCTCCAGCTGGCGAGGGTCATTAACCACCTGACCAGTGAGCGGAACAACGGGCGCTACACCGTGGGGGTCTTTCTCGACATCGAGAAGGCTTTCGATCGCGTGTGGCACGCCGGGCTCCTGGTCAAGATCCTGGATACCACCATGCCGCCTGCTTATGTGCGAGTGCTGGCGTCATTCCTCAGCGGCCGTAGCTTTTACGTGGCAGTGGATGGTGCCGAATCCCAACCACGCACCATCCAAGCCGGAGTACCCCAGGGCAGTTGTATATCGCCGCGCTTATATGCGGCGTATACGGATGACATCCCCACCCTGCGCCACCATCTGCGGGAAGGGGAGGAGGCCGTGCTGTTGTCGCTATTCGCTGACGACAGCGCGTATTTCGCGTCGTCTTATCACCAGATCGTCGCCACAAACCGCATGCAGCGTCTGCTGGACTTGTTGCCGGAATGGTTGGACAAGTGGAGGATGGCCGTCAACGTCGGGAAGACGGCCGCTCTGCTGACCAGTCACTCCAGGCCGCTACTGCAACTCACTCTGCGAGGTCAGGACGTAGAGTGGAAGACCACAGTGAGGTTTTTGGGGTGTGAGTTGGACCGCAGCCTGCGCATGGTCCCCATGGTCAATCGTGCCGTGGGCCAAGCTGCTGCTGCCAGGTCCAAGCTCCATACGCTGTTCACATCCCATCTACCTGTCAACACCAAACTGCGAGTCTAGGGTGCCTACGTCCGCTCGCGCTTGACGTATGCGGCACCTGCCAGGTACGCGCTATGTTCGGCGTACCAGAGACAAAGGCTTCAAGTCCAGCAGAACCGCTGCCTGCGACTGATCGTAGGAGCCCCGAGGTATGTGCGGAACGACGTCGTGCATCGGGACACCAAAACGCCGACCGTGGAGGAGTTCGTTCGTCGCCTTGCGCGCCGACTGTTAGCGCGCGCGGACAACAGCGCGCACGTTCACCTCCATGGCATCGCGCCACTCCATGCACGACCACCCGATGGACGTTCCCTGCCTCGCGAGCTCCTGCGGTCACCGTCTCCGCGGCCCGATGCGGAGGACGACGGTGACGATGAGGACGACGCGACGGGCGAGAGGGCGAAACCACCGGACGAGACAACACCACCGATTACGACACCACCACCGGATTCGACAATTCCTGACGATGACTACGAGGTCTGGGAGCTACCATTCCCAGACCTCCCCACCGAACCAGACATCCTTTAGGTCACATAGGTGACCTGGGCTCATGACCCGAATACCGACAACCCTTAGGTCACCTAGGTGACCTCGGCCTATGGCCGGAACATGAACCATGCAGAATGCCTGCGAGGAAATGCCCGGGCAAAGAGGTACGCCTCGAGGCCCGTACCCCGCCTACCCCCCAACCGGGGAGTAAGCGAGATGACCCTGCTGCTGTATTTTTCTTTTTAGTATATTTTTTATTTAGAATCTTAAGATATATGATAATATTAAACATTAGATAAAATGTATTTTGTTTGCTACAATATTACATATTGGTATTATAATACAAATAAGATTATTTCATACCAATGAAATATATCAAAATACTTAGCGAATATTCCGTAAAAAGGTAGGATGTAACCTGTAGTAGCCTCATACCTGAAACAAAAAGAAAATTTAAATAGGAATAACGTGGACTGTATGTTTTTACTTAAGAAATCGAATCTCTTACAACTAGGTTTTTAATAATATATTAACGTCATAGTTATGTAATTTTAAGTTTAATTTAATTTTTAGTTTTAATTTTAAGTAACTCGTTATCTGTGTCTGCTTGTTCAGTACGTACCAATTTCGAAAATTATTTCAAACTGATTTCACACCGAATTAGAGATTTGAAAGTGGTTTTTGAAGTGCTACAATTTCCGTAGCACTTCGAAAACCCGTTTTCCGAATAAGCTACGCTGACTTGACAATTTATGGCAAAAATAGTATTTATATTCAATGTAAACTTTAGTATTTTTTAATGCCCACAAAAAAAGGGATGACGAATGTTTTTAATATAAAACCTAGTTAGACCCGTCCATTTAAATATTAAAGATATATTTAACGGAAATAAGTAAGTTTAGAGCAAACTTTTAGTAACCATTAGAAAGTAAGTAATAAAGTTAAGATATCTTAAACAAAAGTATTTACATTTAATAAAAAAAACATTGAAGGAGAAAAAATTGAAATGTTTTGACATAATGGACGACGATGAAGAAATTCAGATATTCAAATAGTCTGAGAGGTAGTGTACATATCTAATGAATAAGAAATTAATGAGCTTCAAAATTTGAAATTAAGTATATTATATATTTTGAAAATTCAACACGCTACTTCCCTTCGAACCCGATTCCTCCAGGCCGAGTGTTCAGAGCTGAGATTAAGAGCAAAATGTTTTGGATATTTGCTACGTACCTACGAATATTATTCCTTTCTAGATAGTTAAAGCCTAGTTCCATACTGACTAAAAATTAGTAAATATTACAATAGCTATTGATAAAATGACTATAAATAGAACAAACCTAAAATACTTTTTAGAATTACAGTTTGATAAAAGTGAAGTTAATGAACTTTTTGTTCTTCCGTACTGTATATTCCTATCCCATAATGCTTTTTACGTAATCCAGAGTACACTATCTATGTAGGTATATACAGATTTCATTACGATATTTTTCTCTTAACGTATACAGAGCTTCAAGATGATAATGAACAATTATTTTTACACAGTCACTACTAAAATTTCAACAATCGTTTCACCCCATAACCAAAAAATTTATCAAGAGAGCGTAGTGTAGTTGTTGTTTTTAGTAAATGCATTTTACAAATATTGCACACCTCTTGCCCTTATCCCACTCTAAGTGGAGTCGCCACAATAAACATATAGTCACATGATTTAGTTAGGTATTTTACAACCAGCTGCTTGCCTGATGTCCTCTTACGTTAGTCGTATTTTGCGACACCTCGGTAAGAAAGAGGGTGGTCCATTTTACTCAGCCGGATACCAGACGGCGGGTCGACTTACCTTAGTCATGTTTTACGACACCTCGCTAAGAAATGGGGGTGGTCTATTCTACTCATCCGGATACCACACGGCGTGTCGACTTACCTTAGTCGCCTTTTACAGCACCTCGGTAAAAAATGAGGGTTGTATTATTCTATTCAGTCCGATACACGGCGTATCGGACTGAATAGAGTAATAATCGTATAGGTATCCTCTAATCTCTTATCAAATGTGATTACAAAATAATATAAATATTTTAAAAACTAAATCAAACGTGTTCAACCAGATTGCAATGAAAATAGTTTAGAGACATCTAGACTTGCGTATATCACGTTATTCAATCTTAAGAATTCTTTCCGCTGTCTCCGCGACTATTCCAAATGAAACTTTTCGCTTGGGAATTGGTTCTAAAAGTTTTATTTACGAGACGCGTCTCCGGCTGCGAATTGAAAATGCCCTTCGATTGGTTCCTTTTATACTTCTAGCGTTGGTTTTACTCGCAGACGGTTTCATTAAGGCCGCATTGTCTGATTTCTAAAGGATGCCGACACGTCATTTGATTATTTCACCGGTTATGGAGGTTTACGTGTTTGCAAATAGCGGCCGGACGTTTCGGGTAAAAGGTTTTCGTGTAAAAGACGTGAAAGCTCGACTGCGGTTAATGTGGTTGATAACTGGTGATTTTTGACTTAGGTACGGATTTTAATGGAGATGTTTTTAACCTTGTTTTTGAGGTTTTATATATTTTTTTTTATTAGAACAGAACGGATTTATTAATGATATTACACTGGAATGAGATATCTTTAATAATCGGGCGTAAATCGACAATTACTAGTAAAAAATTAATTTTATGGAATCTAATACTTTATATATGGTTTAGGAGCGCAAAAGTAAATGCCTGTTACTGTCCCACTGCTGGGCATAGATCACTTTTAATAATGTTAGAACCATCAAGAGGTTGCAATGATGATTTTTAGGTTACACATATTCCCAGATTTGTCTACACATTTCCCTACGATGTTTTTTTTTCCCCTTTCGGCAGGGGAATAAAAAATAATTTAGTATATTATAGGAGTATAGAAAACTAAACAGTAAAAAAGATGAATATGTCATTTTATTATGTCTTAAACTGATTAGGTTCAATGAAGCACTACTTTATTTCCAATGTAAGCTCGCAGGCGGCTTGACATTTGCCGAACATTTTCACAATTACTGTACCCAATTAAACAGAAAAAGTTAACCGAACGCTGATCCATTTATGCTTAAGAATATCTTGGAAGTTATCCCAAATTCGCGCGCTAAAATACTAGAAGAGACGCTTGCTTGTATCAAAATGAGAAGTAAGGGTAATCCTATAAATTATTTAGAAACAGTCCTAGTAATCGGCAAATACACATGATCGTGACGATCGGCACATGATGTAAAGCTATCGGAGACGGTATGTGACACCGCGGGGACGCGCGGTAACTCGGGACTGCGTTAACTGGAGCGTGGAGTTTCCATAATTTATAACTTCGTACGAGCTACGAGCTGACGGTTCGATGGCTGCGACCTGTTTATTGCCGTTGAGATAGCTCGGATCGAATTACCCAACCTCTGGGGTTAACTGGATGTAACTGCGACTACTTTTGCAACAGTTTTAACACGCTTAACCGACTATTTTAAACTCAATGTCGACTTAGTGAGCAGACAGATTTAATTCAAAGTATGTTAACTTATCAACATTCGGTTACAAAATAATAGCATCGTAAAATTGTTGTATTTTTTGAAAAAACAAAATTGTAGACAATAAAAAATTATTTTTAAAAAAACACTTTTTATAACACAAACTATAAAGAACTAAAAAGTGGAAAATGTAAATGTTAAACAAACGGATAGTACGCTCTCTATATAGCACTACCTGTGCCAGCAGCCTAAGTTAAATTTTGAACATAAAAGTAGATATCGTGAATTAATTATAAGAGATTTTTTAATAATTTTCACTGTTTACTTAGCGCACGCGAGGAAAGCTTTAAATTTTGCCGTAGCAATATTTTTTATTGCTGCTCCTCTCCTATTTATCGTAGCGAAGCTTAAAGCCTTCTTAATTAAATGGACTATCTTACACTTAAAGAATTTTTCAAATCGGTTCAGTAGTTCCTGAGATTATAGCATTTAAACAATCATTCAAACTTTTTAGATTTATATATTAGTACAAGTAATATCCCAAGGCTACACCCGCGTAATTTTTAATTTTTTACACCTTATTACATATTTATTACCGATCTCTATTTTTTTTAATTTAATATAGCTTATGTTGCTCAGTAAAGATGCAGCTTTCCAATGGTGAAAGAATTTTTAAAATCGGTCCAGTAGTTTGTGTGAAAACATTACAAACATACATACAAATTTTTCCCCTTTATAGTATTAGTACAGATTGCTACTCCTCTCCTATTCATCTCAGCGTGATGTTATGTAGCCTATGTTATGTAGGCTTCCTCGATAAACAGACTACCTCATAAGTATTTTATTTTTAAATCGGTCCAGTAGTTCCTGAGATTACTCGTTCAAACAATCAAACAAACAAACTCTTCAGCTTTATATATTAGATTTCTGGATTACTCTAGATTTCTATTAGATTTCTCTAAATTGGGATTGTAGCAAAAAATAGCAAATATTTTTTAAGACAATATTGGCCACAAAAAAAAATTTGATTTAAATTCAAATAACTTTGAATTAAATTAACAACGCTAAAAGGGGTTTTGATTGATTGACCCAGTACCGAGCGAAGAAAGGGTTGATACGACCCTGGGGGTAGGAAAGTTCGCTCAAGCATTAATTCGTAACTTTTGTTTGTAACATTTAAGACCGAAACTTTGTTTAACATGTTTTAAATAAATACATGTCACAATTTCTTTTCTTTTCCTTTTTGTCACTTCAAATTTCTCTACACACGAGTAAGTAAATGTTTACCATCGTGTGGTATCCGCCTTTGTAGAATAAATCACCCTTATTTCTTACCGAGGTGTCGTAAAGGGCGACTAATGTAAGTTGACCCGCCGTGTGCTATGTGGCTAAAATAGATGAAAACATTTGTCGTGGAATCTATCGCCTAATGATGCTTCGATTGCGGGGCGAAACGATTGTCGAGTTTGTGATAGTGAACGTGTGTAGTGCTTGTGTATTGTGGTGGCGGTGGTGGAGGTTTGAGCCTGTGTTTTTACGAATCCTGCATGTGTCAGGTATGAAAACGGATAGTCCACTCTACATTTAGCATTATATATATTTTCTATTTTACTTTATCGTGGATTCAACAAAATAATTTTATTATTATTAAATTAGTTTTCTCATAAGAAGGGAACCGTGAAATTGGCGAAGACTGCGGAGTTATGTGCGCGATCTTAAAGCGTTATTAAATTTTAAAAGTATGCAAATTTAATGAAAAACATTCCGTTTTAATGGTTCGATGAGTTTATAAATAATGTATACGCCGGTATATTGTACGAGCTGTTTTTCTGATTTTGTTCTTTCCTATTTTCTACGGAAAAACAATAGGTACATAATAACTACAAGATATGGAAGTATTAAAGTTATATATTACAAAATTTCTCAGAAATGTAAATATTTCCTTCCCCCTTTTTGAATTTTGCAAGAAATTGTAATAAATTAATTTTATTTTATATTTATCAGTTTTGAAAAATGGTGATTCAACAAAACAAATTGTTTACATAAAATTACTTGGCAAAAGAATATTTTGAAGTGAAAACTTCATTACCTACGTTGTAAAAAATAATAAATGCGTCGGGACACGTGACCTTATCGAAAAGTAAGATAGACCACCGGCGCGGCGTATGAGAGGCAGTATCTTCTTTCTTTTTCTCTCTTTCTTCCTATCTTTTACAATAGTACGGCGAAAAAGTATGTCTGCACCTGCTGTTTGGTTAAAGCGATGCAGGGCGCTTGTGCGATTTTTTATTCTATTATAACCTTTTTAATGAAAAATAGTTCCGAAGTGTACTATAAATTAATAAATAAATAGTTTTTAGTGTAATATAAATTGTAATGGTTGCGAACGACAGTGCAATGAATAAATATTGTATTTTACCACACTAAATATACCACTTTTATTATTCCCTGACCATTCCAAAATATCAAATGCACGACGTTAATATTCAAGTTTTCACTCCTGCCGCTCTCCCGGAGTGCTACTAGTCGATTTTTTAATTAATAATTAGTTGTTTTACACTTCGTTATTCAAATAAATACTTAGTACCGATGTAGTATGTTCCGGAAAACGAAATAAACCCTGCGCTCACGAGCGTGAAAATGTCTGATCACAAATCCGTCAACAGGAAACTGGGGCGGGCGGAATCAATTCCAATTTCCCCACTTTACACACTTTCCGGCGGGAAAAGTTTTTTTTTTATTCACCCGGGACTGACTTTGACGAAGGAAACAACTTTAGAGAACTTTAATCGGTGAACACAGGGACAAATGCTGTGACCCAGTTTCTATATTTCGGTTTAAATCTTCGTATCTGCAACATGCCGATATCTTCCTGTCCTTATCCCACTGTAAGTGGGGTCGGCAAAACATTTTATAAACATGTTGTCATATGATTTGGCAGTGTTTTTACGACCAGCCGCCTTCCTGACGCAGCTTACCTTTGTCGTATTTTACGTCACCTCGGTCAGAAAGAGGGTGGTCTGTTTTATTCAACCGGACTACACGGTGGGTCAACTTACCTTAGTCGCCTTTTACAACACCTCGGTAAGAAATGAGGGTAGTCTATTCTACTTAGCCGGATACCACACGGTTATTATAACATGCCGACATATAATGCGTAAATCTGTCTGTTACGCTTTGATGGTTAATCTGCTCCTTATTGATGACGGTAATAAAGTAGCTTGTATAATAATATTCCACAGGTCTATAACTAACGTGCGCGAAAATTTATGTATGACTGGTTTCTTTATGGCTTAATATTTGCAAAAATTCTTACTACTGCGAAACCGTAGCGTAGCTCACTGACTTAGCCTAGTTGACTATTATAATATTATTATAGACTTCATTTAAGTGTTAATAAGTTAACTATTAATCTATTGTGCCAAATTTCATTAATATTGTTTCAGCGTGACACAGAGCCAGTTTGACATTGATTATATAAATATGGATGCATATCATAATCATACAACGAAATTTATCCTAAAAGGACACTCTCCTTTTGCAGAAAGTTTTATAAAATTCAATTTAGGTGTATTTAATTTTTTGTAAAAATTTAAACGTAAAAATTACTTAAGAGACGGATAACCTTGTGTATAATATTTCGTCAAATGACAAAGTTATAAGTTATATTTTTGACAAAATGTCAGTGACCTTATATGGCATTTTGTTGATTGCATTGTTTAGTACAACAATACACTATAATACGGAGAGGTTAATGACGGCAATAACCTTTGCAGTGAGTCGAAATGAATATAGCACAGGGCTATCCAAAATCTTGTATTATTATTTTCAAAATGTAACGCAAAAAAAATGTATAGTAAAAAAAATAATAGGAAAGAAGCTGTGGTATCCCAGCGGTAACACCGTGCGACTCTTTCGAGGTCACGGGTTCAAACCCAGGCAGACGCCAATGAGTTTTTCTGTTAAAACTTATGTGTCTAATTGATAATTGCAATTTATCACACGCTTTTCGGTGAAGGGAAACATCGCGAAGAAACCTGCATATCTCTAGAGAATTCTGGAGATATGTGTAACCTACCAATCCGCATTGGATCACCGTGGTAGGTCTTAGCTCCAACCCTTCTCTTCAAAAGCGGAGAGAAGAGGCCTATTCTCAGCAATGGGATAGTAACAGGCCGCTACTTAAGCACTTTTGAATTTTCAAGGATCAACATTATTATTGAAGCTACAACTAGTTCGGAATGTTGCTCTTATCAAGAAGAATTTGCAAGTAACTCGTATGACAATCTTTTCATTTTTTAAAAATATAATTAATGTCTTGTACGAAGCTCCAAGCATTTTATCATATATTTAATCATTTAAGCAGCATTTAATCTTCAATTGTGTAATATACTTTACGTAATATAATTTACTAGCGGCCTGCCCCTGCTTCGCACGGGTATAAAATATATATCCCATGTCAGTCAGTGTTAAAAAAAATGATTAAAATAGATCCAGTAATTTTGATTTATTCATTACTGCCCGTGGCCCGCAAGCGTTATATTTGGAGAAAAACAATTTCCTTTCTCTATACCAAGAAAATTTCCTGCTATCTTTGGAATATCTAAATTCATATAGTACATTTTTACTTATTTACCTTTACATTTTCCCTATGTATTTTATTTTTACAATTAATTACAGAATGTCTTTTAACAAACTCTTGAAAGAGCGACATCGCTGCCAAAGTCGAAGTGTTATAGGGCGAAGCGCGGCGTCCTCACGGCATTTTAAATCTGTAATATCTCCGAAAATGTTCACTTAAATTACATGCTGTAAACGGGCATATTGATCTATATTAAATCAACTATTTATTTAGCGTACTTAATTGGATAAGGATTAATGCTGTATTGTATAGGAATTGCTTCAAAAATAAGGCATTATTTTTCGTAAAAAGTAAACGACAAAAAATGCTTTAGTGGGTTATCCATAAGCGATAGACATATACCATCGCGGACTTTTCTGTAGACCTTTTCAATGTGTACAAATACTTAGTACATTATTTTGATAAATCTCGTAGGGTTTAGCCTGCGTTTGCAATGTAAGCGGAAAAAAATGTAATTATTTACAGAAACCTCAAAAATTACAGTATTTCTCTACTCCGTATTAATGTTTATATTTAAAATATATTTACTGTAAAGAAAACAAAACGATTAACCTAAAAAGATATAATACATATTCGAATATACTAAAACGCTGTATTTTTAAGTCACAACAGATGGGAAGTCTAAAATATATTAAAACATCCAGAAATGCTTGTAAAGCTTCATGGTCAATCATGAATAATAATTTTAATAAGAAAAATAAATTAAATGATATCAATGAAATAAAAATAGATAATATTGTATATAATGATCCTAAAATTATTGCAGAGAAATTTAATGAATATTTTGTTAATTTAGCTAATAATAATAATAATAAGAATAAGCTATAGAATATAAAAAAAGAATAAATAGGTTATGCAAATCTCAACTCTCTGGAAAAAATCTGATTAAATCTCTGAACACCTACGCCATACCCATACTAACGTACTCATTCGGTATACTCAAGTGGTCAAAAACTGACATTGATAAAATAGAAAGAACTACACGTACGACGCTTACAAAGCATAACAACATGCACCCTAAATCCGCAATAGAGAGAGTTACTATTAAAAGACAAAATGGAGGTAGGGGTTTAATAGACATAAATCATCTTTGGCAAAAACAAATGACTAAATTACAAACATACTTTCACACGAAATCCTTAACAAGTGGTATACACAGTGCAATAGTCCATAATGATAACACACCATTAAATCTTAGTACACACACAGGCACACATAGCTTCACAAATAGTGACACAGAAAAGCAAAAAATAGAGAGTTGGAAAAAGAAAGCACTACACGGACGACACCCACATGATTTAGAACAAACACACATAGACACAATAGCATCTAATAAATGGTTGCAAATAGGAAACCTATTCCCCGAAACCGAAGGATTTTTAATAGCGATTCAAGACCAAGTAATTAATACAAAAAACTATAGAAAATACATTATTAAAGATCCTACGGTTAAAAATGATAAATGTCGTAAATGCCACACCCAATCGGAGACTATCCAGCACATAACAGGGGCATGTACAGCTCTCACACAGACCGATTACACACATAGGCATAATCAGGTAGTTAACGTTATCCATCAAAAACTTGCGCTGAAACATAATCTAATACAAAACCAACATTTCCCTTATTATAAATACACACCCCAAACCATACTAGAAAACTCATCGCATAAACTTTATTACGACCGAGCCATACTCACAGACAGAACGATATACTGCAATAGACCAGACATAACGTTACGAGATAAATTAAATAAAATTACCTACCTCATTGATATTGCTATTCCCAACACGCATAACTTACAAAAAACTATTTCTGAGAAAATTAATAAATATTCGGAACTAAGAGACGAAATATTAAGAATATGGAAACAGGACAAAGTTTATATTGTACCTATTGTGCTTTCTACCACAGGTGTTATACCCCATCATCTACATCACAGTTTAAAACTATTAGATCTTAAGAACTCAATTTATATCACCCTACAAAAGGCAGCAATTCTTAACACCTGCAGGATTTTGAGAAAATTCATGCAAATCAATGACAACGAAAACACATTGATAACCCAACAAAGTACTTAATTAAAAACTACACACCACACACTTCATTTACTTGGCGACAGCCCGTAAACGAGGTTAAACCAGCCTTAAAAAAGCTGAGAATAAAAAATTTAACTATAAAATAATAATAATGAAAATAAATTAAAATCAATGCCTACAAGTAATAATTCTATTTTTCTTGCACCGGTTAATGAAAATTACATATATAAAATTATCAAAAATTTTAAAAATACAAACGCGACAGGTTACGATAATATTTCAACTAAAGTTATTAAATACACTGCAGCTGTTATCGCATCGCCTTTATGCCATATATTAAATCTTTCATTTCAAGACGGAACGTTTCCTGATCAATTAAAATATTCAGTAGTGAAGCCGTTACATAAAAAAGAAGCTGTCAATGAAATGTCCAATTACAGACCAATTACCCTTATACCAATTTTTGCAAAAATTTTTGAAAAAGTAATGTTTGAAAAACTTAACAACTATTTGAATAAAAATAAAATGCTTAATAGTAACCAGTATGGATTTCAAAAAAATCGTTCTACTTCTTTAGCTTGTTTTGATCTTATGCGAGTAGTTACAGAAGCTTTAAATACTAAATGCTCAGTTGCTGCAGTCTTTTTAGATATGACTAAAGCATTCGACTGCGTCAGTCTTGAAATTCTTTTGGAAAAATTATTGAAGTACGGAATACGTGGCAAAGGATACGACTGGTTTAAAAGTTATCTTTACAACCGACGTCAATGTGTAGAGGTGACTACTATAGAAAACAAACAGAAATGTGTATATAGGTCTTATTATCAATTAGCAAAGCGTGGTGTACCTCAAGGCAGTATTTTGGGGCCGCTATTGTTTTTAATATACATTAATGACTTGCCAAATATCACAAGACATAATGTCATACTCTTTGCCGACGATACCACGTTGATAGTTAAAGCTGATAATACCGAACAACTAGAACAAGAAGTAAATAATGGCTTAATAAATATCATAAATTGGCTTAATTCAAACCATTTATGTATAAATCTAAATAAAACTAAATTAGTTAAATTTCAGACTTATAAAACTATATCTAGAAAATTGAATATAAATTTTAATAATACTCCAATAACGGAAATACCATCTGCGAAATTTTTAGGCATTACAATTGATAAATTTTGTAATTGGAAAGAACACATTTGCGTCACTTGTAAAAAACTTGACAGATTTGTATATGTACTATATAGATTGCGAAATACAGTATCAGAAGATGCGGCAACAATGGCATACCACGGTTATGTGGCTTCGGTACTTCGCTATGGTCTGATTCTCTGGGGTAACTCTGTCGATTTTGAAAAAGCATTTAAAGCTCAAAAAAAGTGTATCAGATCCCTATGTGGTTCAGATTTAATTGCTCCATGCCGACCTTTATTTAAAAAAAAAAAGATTTTACCTTTACCGTGCTTATACATTTTTGAAATTTGTGTTTTTGTAAAAAAGAATATTGATATATTCCAAATGAAACCAGAAAATCGTAGCAGGCGGCAAAAAGTTAAATTAAACCTACCGTTTCAAAGAAAGTGTTTAAATTCTTATTGTATGGCTGTAATAATATATAACAAACTGTCTGACAACGTAAAAAATATGACAGTTCTTAATTTTAAGAAAACTCTATTTAATTACTTATTGGATAAACTTTATTATAACATCGATGAATTTCTGACAGATTGTAATTTATGACATGACATTTTTTTTATATAACTAATCTGACTATTTTTTAAATTTAAATTAATTTAATTTGACTTTCTTTTTTTATATAATTTAATTTGTTGTAATGTATTGTAATATTAATTTGGTAATAATTTACTGTTTGCACGCCTGCAAGGCAGAATATGTAAGACACGCTATATTTTAAGAACTTTGTACTCATATTCCGCAAATAAAGAATTCTAATTCTAATTCTAATTCTAATGTTATTATACGTACAAACCTTCCTCTGGAATTATTCTATCTATTAAAAAAAACCGCATCAAAATCGGTTGCGTAGTTTTAAAGTTTTATGCGTACATACGGAAATATGGACTTTGTTTTATAATATGTAGTGAAGCCATTAAGTAAGCAGGTGTTATATGCTTTGCGGCATTTTATTGCAGAAGCGTATAACCAGGCTCACGTGTAAAGAAGTTCTGATAGATTGCGGACGTGACTACTGCATTACGACGATACTGGGTTGCCAAGTGGTCTGTTATCTTTAAGCTTGAGACCTGATTTTACTACCTTCATAAAATTATTACCCGAAAGTGTCGTAAAAGGCGACTAAGGTAAGTCGACCCGCCGTGTGGTATCCGCCTGAGTAGAATAGACCAACCTTATTTCTTACCGAGGTGTCGTAAAAGGCGACTAAGGTAAGTTGACCCACCGTGTTATACGGTTAAGTATAATAGACCAACCTCATTTCTTACCGAGGTGTCGTAAAATACGACAAAGGTAAGTTGATGTCAGGCAGGCGGCCGGTCGTCAAATACGTAGCCAAGTCATATGACAACATGTTGTGCCGACCCCATTAAGAATTGAAGAAGTGCGGGAAGAAGAAGATGTGATTTTTTTTCTTTCACTTTTGTAACAGTATGTATGTACAATAAATAAATAAATAAAGTGAAACAATTATATGAGTTGACAACCCTTAGTAAGTGATTTTGCATTAGGGGAGAGTACAGTTCGAAATTAGGTTAAGTGAACAACATTTTTGCATTATAAACAAAAAGATAATATACGTTAAACTGTAAACTAATGTAAATAACTAAAAATATTATTTTGGTATAATCTGAGTTAAGAGTAAATTTACAAAATGCTAAATCCAAAGTGTTAATCGCAAAGCCTCGCGACTTTGTCGTGAAGTACCTATTAGTTCAAGTTAAAAAATACACATTATTGAAGTAAACATGTAAACAAGTGATTTGAATCGTCAACTCTACTGCTGGTTCGGAAAGCTGTTCCTACCGAGAAGAGCCAGCAAGAAAATTTGATGCTTTTTCAAAAGATATTTCTTATAATTTACATTTATTAATTACTATCTTGTACATGGTCGGAGAGTAGCTATGTATATCCATGCATTCTATTATCTGTATGAGTCTCCTTTTAATAGTTTTTAAAACTGCTGAAACGGCGAAGCTAAAACTGATTGCGGATTTTTTTGGGGCAAAGCAATTATTGAGATTGTGGTAGTGAATTTTGTGGTGTTTAAGTAAGTAAAATAATATAATCATTCTTTAATTGTGATGTGATTTGCTTTGGTATTCATCGACCGGCCGCCTGCCTGACATCAACTTACCTTAGTCGCCTTTTACGACAGCTTGGTACGAAATGAGGGTGGTCTATACCACACGGCCCTTTACTCTAAATCAAATGAAACTTTATTTATTCCCCATTAAGTCCTCTTATCCCCATGACTTTATCAAACGCTGCATTATCCAAACATTATTTGAAAACGGCTCATGGTTTTTATCTCATCTCGGCTTACACTTTACGATAATAACCGTTAACGTTATAACGTAATAACGTTAAAAATAACGTTATACTACACCCAGAGCGACGTTATTAGAAACTCTCCGAGGTTTTTATGAGCTAATGAATAAATTATCAATAAACCGATATTGTTGTCGGGAGGAATTGTTATGTAAAAGTTAATAATGTTCTTTTTATTACCAGCTTTTACACGCAACTTCGTTCACGCGGAGTGTTGTCGCGTGGTACATAGCGTTTTCCAATGTCGTCCTATTCCTGTAGAGGTAACAGGACTTCTATAGAAGCCCGGTGTATCTAAACTAAGATATAAAGCTGCAGAGTTTGTTTGTTTGAACGCGCTTATCTCAGGAACAACTCGAGCGATATGAAAAATTCAGTGTAAGATAGTCCATTTATTCACTATATATATAAAATCTATATAAAATCACGCTAAGATAAATAGGAGAGGAGCAGCAATAAAAAATAGGACGAAAACGGCAAAATTAAAAGCTTTCCTTGCGTGCGCTGAGTAAATGGTATAGTTATTAAAGAATCATGTATTACAACATTATTCCCCTCTAAACGTTCTAAAGAAAAGTCCACGACAGTATTTGTTTAGCTTTTCAGGTTAACCTACTTTAACCATTTTTATGGTTATCGAAAGACTATATTACGGTTTCAGTCGGAGCCGCTGGCGATTGTTAGTAAGGGATAATTGTTGCAAATTTCATCGATATTGATTCAGCCGATTCGCTGTGAAAGAGTAACAAACATACATCCTCATAAACTTTCGCATTTATAATATTAGTAGGATCTCAAGTTGCTCTAAATTTTTAATTGGAGAGACTTTTAGAGGATCTTAAGATTTTACAAATTACCAGCTAACTTTTTGCCACATAAATTATTGCTGCTCCTCTCTTTTATTCATCTTAGGGTGATGTTATATATCCTATAGTCTTCCTCGATAAATGAATCGATATCTTACAATGAAAGAATTTTTAGAATCCACTAGTTCCTGAGATTAGCGCATTCAAACAATTTAGTAATACTTGATTTTTTAATAACTATTACCGTTTACTCAGAGCACGCAACAAAAGCTTTACATTTAGCCGTTTTCGTACTATTTTGTATTGCTGCTCCTCTCCTTTTTATCTTAACGTGATGTTATATAGCCTATAGCTTTTCTCGATAAATGGACTATTTTACACTGAAAGAATTTTTCAATTCTGCCAAAGTTCTTGAGATTAGTGCGTTCAAACAATCATACTCTTCGGCTTTATATATTAGTATAGATATACTGAAACTTACTTAACCTTCCCATCCCACCATAGTTCGTGTAATAATTCACACAAGTAACTAGGAGTATTTCCCGACTCCCCCCAACTGTCAGGTCGCGTCAGACGTTCCCGCTGTCCAACTTCAGCAATCTTGTTACGTCAGACCGCAATCTCATAAATAGTTATACAAATGCAAACACGCGTTTCGCAATCATCATCGGTTACAGTTTAGGTATTAACGACAAACTAGCTGTAATAATTATCGCTAAGAGAAGCTGATTCAGATGAAATCTTTTTCGCGCCACTATACTATGTCAATACTTTACTGTATACTTTACTGTATTATACATTATTATTTAGACATACTCGCGGGTTCTCATCAACTATAGTTTTAAAATCACCTCAGTAATGCTCTATGGGTTTATTATTCCTAAAAGAAAAATTAGTTTTTTGTCCTATATGTTATCATGATATGTAAACTTTTATTGTATCAATTCTACGCCTTCTGTTTCCTATTTCTTCTGCCTGGACCATTATTGATGAAATTTGGTACAATTGCAGCTTATATATACGAATAGTTCTCAAAAATGCATCATCATCATCCTCCTGCCCTAATCCCACTCTAAGTCGGATCGCACATGTTATAAACATGCTGTCACATGATTTGACTACATATATTACGACCGGCCGCCTGCCTGACGTCAACTTACCTTAGTCGCCTTTTACGACACCTCTGTAAGAAAGAGGGTGGTTTATTCTACTCAGCCGGATACCAAAAAAACGCATAATACACAATTGAAGATGCTTTAGTTGACGCAAATTTGCGGTTAAAGTTTCCAAAGAATATTATAAATTTGAATTTGAATTTAATAAACATACATTGTTTCGTGGTGTTTAACCTTTCCCTATCATTTTAAAGACTCATTGATTCCTATCTATAGCCATGGGGAGAGTCAGAAAGATCATAACAATTGAGTTACGGCCGGGATTCGGTGCTTATGAATTGGGATTTTTCACAAACGATTGAAGAGCCAATGGGCCGCGAGGAATAGTTATATAGAGATGTTTCGATGATAGAAATATTTGCTTTGGGATATAACATAAATATTACAATATGTTTGGTTTGCCGTGTGGTATCCGGCTAAGTAGAATAGATCACCCTCATTTCTTACCGAGGTGTCGTAATAGGCGACTAAGGTAAGTCGACCCGCCATGTGGTATCCGGCTGAGTAAAATAGATCACCCTCATTTTTTACTGAGGTATCGTAAAATACGACTAAGGTAAGTTGACATCAGGCAGGCGGCCGGTCGTCAAAACGAAGCCAAATCATGTTACAGAACGATTATAACATGCTGTCCCGACCCCACTTACAGTGAGATAAGGGCAGGAAGATGATGATTTAAATTCATAATAACTCAGTAACTCAGTCTGTTAGTAACAATTACATTAAAATCAATCCGATTATTGTTGTGTTTATCATAGACAGACAGACATAGAGTCCCCTCTATATATGTTTTATAACACGCAGTTAGCTTCGATGTATAAAATCTTAGTGCCTCTAACTATAAGCATACCGGCCGGCGCCGCTCGGGCCAGACACCGTCGTCTCAGCGGGAAGCTCCTTACTAGTGCGGGTTCGATGACCTGTAGCACGCTACTATGAGGTTCAAGTCAACGGTTTTAGTTTGATTCCTGGTTGGTGAACTGGAATTTTTGCAGTTTTGGTTTTGTTCTCACTCAATCACTATTTTTTATTTCAAGGTTAAGACACATCGAAATTTATAATATAAGTTATTCTCATTTTTTGTCATGGGTTCAATTCCGGGGCAAGTACGAACAACTTTTATGCAAAACTATATAATTTATTACGCTTTTTGGTGAATGAAAACATCGCGAGGAAACCTGTGAATCGAGAAATATTTTCAGATAAGTATAATCTACCAATCCGCATTGGAACGGCGTGGTGGGTTCCCACAAAAAGGAGAAAGGAGGCCTATGTCCTATGGGATATTGTTTATCATCGTTTGCGGTTTGCGGAATCACAGATCTTTTCTAAATGACGTGTATTGAATAACTACGATAAGTCATTTAGCCACAACATATCTCTGGTACAGCTATATATGGCAACTGTGATAGATTTTTTTAACAAAACAATCAACAAAATACACGAACTCCTCCTACCCTTATCCCACTCTAAGTGGGGTCGGTACTACATGTTACAAACATGTTGTCATATGATTTTGCTACGTATTTTACGACCGGCCGCCTGCCTAACGTCAACTTACCTTAGTCTTACTTTACTAGTCCTCGGTAAGATAGAGTTTGGTCTATTTTACTCAACCGGATACCACAAGGTAGATCAACTTACCTTAGTCGCCTTTTACGACACCTCGGTAAGAAATGAGGGTGGTCTATTCTACTCAGCCGGATACCACACGGCGTCAAACAATCAACAAAATATATAAACAAATTGGTAAGCTTTAATAAACTAAATAACAAAAACAAACATGATTAAAAAATTAATAAACAGAGAGTGTCCCTAAAAAACAAATTGCGTTTATAAAACATCCTGTACTGTAGACACGGCAAAAAGAAAGCGGCCGACATAATTCTAAGAAAACAAGGGAATTGCTGTAATATTTTCAGACTTTATCTTAAGGTCAGCGAAACTTAATTATTCAGCAGACGCCCTCTTAAAATATTAAGCCCCCACTCTCAATTACAGATCAAGGACATGTCTTGAAGATTTGTGGATAATTTAGTGGACTAGTAGTTTGGCCTAAAACCAATAATGTTTATCTAATATATTTAATATTAAAAATCAATCAAATATATATTTTCTGAATCTAGAAAACGACTTTAACGATTTTCATGAAATTTAGCATGTACGGAGGGGGAAATCGAAAAATTCATTAAGAAAAATGTCTTTTTAACCCTGTTTTCGGACACTAAAAATGCTGAAATGTAGAATAGAATGCAAATAATATTTTAACTGTCAATTATAAAATTGTCATATTTCAGCAGATAACGGACGGACTAAAGAAGTGATATTATCCAGGATCGAGCCCATCTGTCTAATTTTATTTTTCAAGTTTCATCCTTTTATTTCTTTAAAAAAACTACCAAGCTAGGCTAGGCAGAAGAATTGGAGCTAAGACCTACCACGCTGCTCCAATGATTGGTAGGTTTCACATATCTCCAGAATTCTCTAGAGATATGCAGATTTCTTCACGATGTTTCCCTTCATCGAAAAGCGTCTGATATATTACAAATATCAATTAGACACATAAGTTTAAACAGAAAAACTCATTAGTGTCTGCGCGGGTTTCAACGTGCTACCTCCTTGAAAGTCGCACGGTGTTACCGCTGGGCTGCCACAGTTTATGTTGTACGATTTAATAAATAAATAAATAAGATTTTCCTCTTTTTAAAAAGTCTTCCCCCATAAACAGTCTGGTAAGAAACCAATAATTTACCAGTTGAATAGTATCGTCTTGGCTCGCGACCAAGTACGGATTTGTATTAAAATATTATCTGAATAAATCATACATACAATGTTTAACGCGATTTAGTGCAAGTTGCATTTAATTATTTATTTGAAGCGAAAACACGTCGCCGTTAAATAGGGGTTGTGGGCTCAAATCCGTGCAGGGCAACTATGAATCTATAATTATTGCGAGTCTCCATCTGTCTGTAACGCTTTTATGATTTATAGAATTAGGCGTTACTTTGCGGAGATCCATAATACAAAAGTAATAATAAAATTATTTTGCTATAATCCACGATGAAGTAAAATAGAAAATAGTGCTTGTGTATTGTGGTGGCGGTGGTGGAGGTTAGTGCATGTGTTTTTAAGAATCCTGCATGTATCAGGTATGATAACCGATTGTCCACTTACATTTAGCATTATATATATTTTCTATTTTACTTCTTCGCGGATTATAGCAAAATAATTTTGTTATTACTTTTTTGCTTTTATGATTAATCACTGAAAGCTGTCATTTGGTATAATTTGGTATAATAGCAGCTTATATACATGTCAACATATTGATTATGGGCTGCAATAGTGCCACAACTGAAAAAGTATCATATCATGTTTTAAAGGAAATGGAGTTAAAGTTTTCATTGCTAAGAAAAATGTATAAAAATGTTTTACAAAAGTTTTGATAGAAATATTTTGCTATAATCTGCGTTTTGTTAAGAAAATCTATATTGAATTACAAATTGTGCTGTTAAAAAGAATGTGTTTTTACTATTTACACCTATTCTAAGTCCAAAACGTGCTTTTAGAGTTATGCCACTATTGCAGCCCGAGCATAATAGGATAGTATAATCCAGTACTTTTTTTCGGGAACAAGAAAAAAACAGTACATAATTAAGGATGTTTTAACATTAAAGTTCATGCAAACGAAATCGCGGGTATCACTAGATTTCTACCAAAAATATGCTGAACATTTGTCTGCAACAGAGAGGAGAGGCTTTCGCCCAGCTGTGGGAAACTAAAACCAGAATTTGTACGTCAGAAAAAAGATATATTAAAGTTCGTTTGTAGTTTGGATTGTTTTGATATATTAACAAAAAGTATTTAAAGGCCTTAGAAAGGTTTCTCGTGACTTATTTATACATTTTCACGATATTTCCTCGCAGAAAGAAATAATTGGCAATTCAGTAAAAGGTTCCGAAAGATGTCGAAGTTTTATAAAATACTTCATTACACTAAATGACGATAACGCGCTTTTAGGACAGAAGCGACCTAACTTAGGAAACAAATAATTTGGAAAAACGTTTTTTAATTAAACTGATTAAGATTATCGATTTTTATAAAGAGTATGAAGTGAATGTAAATAAAAAACCTTTTGCGTTTAGGAAAGCCATGTATTAAAAATTACTCAACTTTAATCTACAATATCGTGATTGGTGCTATGTTGGTAGCTGAAGTATTTTAAACAAATCTTCAAATTTTAGATTTCATGGCATGAAGTCGAGAAAACAAATTAATTTCATCGTAACGGCCTTACCTCCCATCGCTATTAATATTAATTTTGAACATGTTTCAGTTTTTCTGAAGATGTCATAATTGCTGATTTGACGGAGCAGAGATTTTCTGTAGAATAATAAACCTAACGTGGCATTGTTGTCGTCCTTTTTACCGACTCCAAAGATAATAGTGGAATAAAAAGTAGAACTTTTTTCAAGCAGAAACCTTCAAATGTATCACATAAAGGGGCTTGATTAATTTTGATTTGAGATTCCTTAAAATCCCGATGATTGCATGGCCATAAGTTGCGATGAGGAATTAAAGTGACAAAAATTAAAATTTTTAAAATTGTTGGTTATGTCACTTTAGCTCCAAAGACGCGACATCTTTCTCTAATTTATAATCCAGCTTAGCCTTTCACTTAGCTAAATTAAATCGTTCATTCCTCTGGTGAAAGGGAGGTACAAAATGTTGAAAAGTTTCAACTACCCCCGCTCCGACGGGGCCCGGAATCTCTTTGACGTTGTGAATAAGCGGAAAAATATCGACGTACCGTTCATATAAATGGAAGCTTTAATTTTGAAAGTATTTGGTATAGGAGTGAATTTTGAAATTTTGATTGAAGGAAATTTGATATTAAATCGAGTGTTGTGATATATATTTTTTGAAAGGGAGTTCACGATAAAACAAATCAATATATGACATTTAACAAATGCATTCGAAATCTTATCTAGAAGTGGGCAAAAACAGAATATATAATTTTTATAGGAAAGAAAAAAGTAGTTCGGTAGCTTATGTGTATTTAAATTAAAATGGAAGATCCAGCTTATCCGGCTTGTAAAAGACCACCTTCATTTCTTACCGAGGTATCGTAAAGGGTGATTAAAGTAAGTCGACCCGCCATGTGGTATCCGGCTGAGTAGAATAGACCACCCTCATTTCTTACCGAGGTATCGTAAAAGGCGCCTAAGGTAAGTTGATCCGCCTTGTGGTATCTGGCTAAGTAGAATAAACCACTCTTTTTCTTACCGAGGTGACGTAAAGGCGGCTAAGTTGACATCCGGCTGGTGGCCTGTCGTAAAATACATACCAAACTCATGTGCCATATTTATTACATATTGCATCGACCCCACTTATTTTGGGATAAAGGGAGAAAAATGATGATGAAAGAAGATTACATTTATTACTTATCATTAACGATTAAGGACCCAACAGTTACCTGCCAGGCGGGGCGGAGGTGGACGTATCCAATAGCGAAAGCCGTTACCCCTGACCTGTAGCGAGTTTGGCCACAACGTTCGGCGTTTCTCGCCAGCGGCTCAAAAAAACATCATCAGAGAGCCACTCAAAATAGGAAAAAAAAAAAAAAACAGTTACCTGCCATAGATTAGGTTGGCAATCAATAGAACAGACTAGGACAAGTTGTCCTGTTACACACAAAACACTTTTCCAAAATATTTGTCTTTTATTCAAATACTCCACAGCCCTAAGGGACATCGGCAGCACCATAAGGGTTGATTTCCCCTTCACCTGTCAAACTCGACACACGATACAAGGGAGTCTGCGTGAAAATATTAGTTATCTGTGGTATACAAGATGACGACTTGACATTTCCTACCTATTAACAAACATAAATTCTTAAAATGAACTCTGCCCTGTTAGAATTAAGGTACTTTATTACATAAGATGGTGAAAGTGTACTAGCATGACAACATCAAAAATGTTACAACTTTGTATAATTATGGGCATGAACTCCATATAGGCATTATACATACTATTTTGTCTTTCTCCTACTCTTATCCCACTTTAAGTGGGGTTTGCACAACTCGTTTTTCTCTTCCATTCTCTTATCATACGTCAACTCTGACGCTACTACTTTTATATGCATGTCATACATCACACAATCCAACCATCTCTTTGTAGGCCTCCCTCTAGGCACATATCTATCCACATTGACATTTAATACTCATTTGGACATCATTTACATGCCTCATCATTACATGTCCATACAATCCCAATCTTCTACTTCTCGTCTTTTCTATAATGGTTGCAAGTTTCAGACTTCCACTTATATACTCGTTTCGTATTTGATTCAGTTTTCCCACACCACACACCTACCTTAACATTCTCATCTCATGCATGGACTCTATCATTTGTCTTTTATATTGTCCAACATTCTGAGCCATACATTACGACAGGTTTAACGAAGGTTTCATAAATTTTGCTCATAAGTGTCAGGGATTACACATTGTTCTTCACACCTGTCGCCACTTACTCCATCCTGCATTCATTCTATCACTAGATACTATGCAAATAATGTGACCAAACGAGTGTTAAATATTAATAGTGGATAGACATGGGACCAGAAAGAGATCGACAAAACATGGTTGGATTGTGAGAAGTATAACATGAATATAAACGCCAGAGTTGACGAATGAAAGGAGAAAATGGTAGATAAAAACATCTTGTGCCGCATCTAGTCAGAGATATTCCCTGATACTTCGATATTTAGCTCTGACAGTTGTAAGGCGTCATTTTTTTGTCTCTCCTGAAGATGTGATGTAATAAAGCTGTGTGGTATCCGGCTGAGCCTCATTTCTTACCGAGGTGTCGTAAAAGGCGACTAAGGTAAGTCGATCCGCCGTGTAGTTTCCGGTTGAGTAGAATAGACCACCCTCTTTTTTACCGAGGTGTTGTTAAATTAGACTAAGGTGAGTTGACGTCAGGCAGGCGGCCAGTCAGAAAAAAAGTAGCCTGATCATTTGAGAATATATTTATAACATGTTGTGCCGGCCACACTTAGAGGGGGATAAGGGAAGGAGAACAATGAAGATTTTTGTGTTTGTAATGGATGCATGGTACTACATATTATAGATCGGTATTAAAAGGCAAAGAAACGGTATCTTATCGTGTTTATCAAAAAACAATCGATGCATCATTCTTTTGTTATGGTTCGCTATAATCTTATATACTCGCAAATATAATTCATAAGTTGAGCAAGTTAATAGAAATTTGAATCCATTTAAAGTTAATTACTCACTAAGCTCGATGCGATTTTGACTAATATGTAACTTACAAGTTTTATTTACAGAATATATCCTCTGCTGACAAAAGCAACTCCAAAAATTAGGCTCAATGCCAATGCATAGCATTGCGGCAAAGTGCCAATAGAAAACTTTGGGTTTGCGTGAAGTCATAGAACTAACTAGAACTAAAGAATTATAACACGAATTTAAAAGCCATTTTTTTTACTACACTGCGTTTAAAATTTCTTTTACTATTTTCATATAATCAATACAGAAAGTTGAATTTTACCATCATAATACTGATTATTTTTTTACGAAAATAAGTAAAGTATTTGCGAATTTAAACAAATGTAACACTTATCGACTCGGCGAAAAATATCTTCGGAAGCCCTCTCAGTACTTTATAGGGCTTACGGGTTATTTAAAGATTTTATTTTATCTGCCTGTTTGTATGTTTGATTGTTTGAACGCGCTTATCTAAGGAAATACTGGACCGATTTGAGAAATTATTTCAGTGTAAGATAGTTCATTTATCGAGGAAGGGTATAGGCTATCATCACGCTAAGACAAATAGGAGAGGAGCACCAATAAAGAAAGTACAAAAACGGAAAAATTTAAAGCTTTCCTTGCGTGCACTGAGTAAACGTTGATAGTTATTAAAAAATCATGTATTACAAAATTGTTACCCTCTAAAAGTTCTAAATAAAAGTCCGCGACAGCGTATGTCTACCTTTTAAAGTTAACCCACCTAAAACATTTTTATGGTTATCAAAAGACTATATTAATCGTTGTGTGGTTCTAATCGTTGTTAAATTAAAGGTAATTTAAGGCTTCAGTTGAACTAACGTATTTCCGGAAGCTACCATAAGTCGGAAAATAAAAATCAGTATCTTTCTTATTATTTCCACTGCGATATATCGTAGTGATATCGTGTCGCATCCAATGGTTACCAGTCCGCGAAAGTTCGACAGCGTCGTGCCGCAAGCGACGTATACCTCATTAATTTCATTAGGGCGCGTTGTTCGAAACTACATTAATTATCTGTCTGTGCGCCCCCTGACGTCTGTCATATGTAAACTTTATATTTATCGCCCTCGCTACTCACTATTTATTTGCAAAATTCATTCCCAAGTAGTCGATTTTGCCAGTCAATTTTGTGTCTAATAAATGACAATACACGCAAACTACTTTTATTGGGAAAGTAAACAACAAAATACACGTCATTCTGCCCTTATTCAGGGGGTCGCAACATGTTGTCACATGATTTGGCAACGTATTTTATGACCGGCCACCTATCTGACGTCAATTTACTTTAGTCTCCTTTTATGACACCTCAGTAAAAACGAGTGTGATCTGTTCCACTCAACCGGATATCACATGTTGGCACAACACACCTTAGTCGCCTTTTACAACACTTCGGTAAGATATGAGGGTGATCTATTCTACTCACCCGGATACCACACGGCGAGTCACTGTACCTTAATTGCTTTTTACGGCACCTCGATAAGAATGAAGGTAGTCTATTCTACTCAGACGGATACCACACGGTGGGTCAACTTACCCTAGTCGCCTTTTACGATACCTCGGTAAGAAATAAGGTTAGTCAATTCTCCTCAGCCGGATACCACACGACGGGTCAACTTTTCTTTTACGACAGCTCGGTAAGAATGAGGGTGGTCTATTCTACTCAGCCGGATACCACACGGCATTAAACAACAAAATACAGTACATTTATAAATTTCTATCCTAGAATATTCTCAAGATTAAAATCCTTGGTCCATTATATTAAATCCACTAAATTTATAGAAACATCACAGCTGCTAAATACCGGTATAAACAATTTATAGAATTAGGCGTTACTTTGCGGAGATCCACAATACAAAAGTAATAATAAAATTATTTTGCTATAATCCGCGATGAAGTAAAATAGAAAATATATAAAATGCTAAATGTAAGTGGACAATCGGTTATCATACCTGATACATGCAGGATTCGTAAAAACACATGCACAAACCTCCACCACCGCCACCACGATACACAAGCACTATATACGCAAAGCATCGCAAAGCTTTGCGTTTTTGGTCGTGGAGTCTATCTCCTGACGATGCTACGGTTGCGGGGCGAAACGATTGTTGAGTTTGTGATAGTGAACGTATATAGAGTGCTTGTGTATTGTGGTGGCGGTGGTGGAGGTTTGTGCATGTGTTTTTACGAATCCTGCATGTATCAGGTATGATAACCGATTGTCCACTTACATTTAGCATTATATATATTTTCTATTTTACTTCTTCGCGGATTATAGCAAAATAATTTTATTATTACTTTTGTACCGGTATAAACCCTAAAAATAAATTTCCAAATGGCTATACTATACCTGACTTTTGAACTTAGTCTGTTGTTTGTCCGTAGCTGTGTGCGTTGAGCTTTAGTAATTTCACAACTTACTTCGTCAAAAATTGCCCGGGTTTCATTGAATGGGGTTGAAAACATCACGCGTCGCTGATTCGGCGCGTAACAAACTGTATTGAGTTTTATTGAATCAAATTTTATCGACACTACAGTAACAGCGAATAACAGAACGTAAACGGGATCAGGTTAAATGTTTTAAAGTTTTTGAATTTACTAAACAATAAATCTGAACTTTACTAGTTTTGAAAAACCTTCAAATTCAAAACTTCAAAAAGTGTTTGCGACTGTTTAGAAAGTAAGGTTAAGAGTTCCAAAGTAGGATTGCTCGGAGAGTAAAGGACTTGGAATATAAGAAAGAAGAGTGGGAGGGAATTTGTAATCGTAGGTTGCTTCTGTAACGTAAAGAAAAGCTGTGTGTCACAGACATAAGAAAATCGTTCTTTTAGATAAAAGTGATACGTCGAAGAAAAAATTGTTACTATTTAAATTACATGTTTACGCCGTGTGGTATCCGGTTTAGTAGAATAGACCACCCTCTTTCTTACCGAGGTGTCGTAAAATACGACTAAGGTAAGTTGACGTCAGGCAGGCGACTGGTCGAAAAAACCCAGCCAAATCATGTGACAGCATGTTTATAATTTGTTGTGCCGACCCAACTTAGAGTGGGATAAGGGCAGGAAGATGATGATGATTTAAATTACATGTTTCTATTGAATGGCTTACACACGTTTCAAGTATAAATGTGTAAAAAACAGCAATACATGACTTCCCATCTAAAGCTCGTCCGCTAGCGATGCTGGATCAATCAGCAGTAAAATATGCGGAGCGCGTACCCTCGGAAAAAACATCTCGGAAATTATGAGATCGCGGCGTGGCCTGCATGGCTCGCCTGGTATTATGGCTGGCATAAATACAAGCTACGTAACACTAAGCCCGGATCGGACGTGGACGAAAAATGCAAATGCTGTCAACGTTTACAGCTTCTTGTTTTATAAAAGTTAACTGATAATAATAATAAATCTTTATTTCAGACAACCAGGGTCCACTTTGTTAGTAATATAATTAATTTTGAGAAAATTTCTAAAAGGAAAAATAATAATAATAAAAAATATAATTTAAATTAGATTTAAAAAATGTTAGTAAAAAGAAAAAAAAAACAAATAAAAAACTTCAGGACTGCCACACAAGCACCTAAGTAGCATAAAGTTCAAAATCATATATTAACAATTAGTATTAAAGTGAATAATAATAATAAGTAATAATAAGTAAAAAAAAAAATTAGGCTTTATTGAGTTAGATATTGTTACTTACTTCATGTAATCTATGTTGATAAAAAAAAATTTTTTTTTTTGCACTTCCAAGTTGTGTAAACACTCACGTATTTTGTAAGCGCTAAGCTGTGTGGTATCCGGCTGACTAGAATAGACCACTCTCTTTGCAACCGAGGTGTCGCGATTCGTTGTCAAATATCTGGCTAAATCATGCGATAACATGTTTATAGCATGCATATTATAGAGAGGATGGAAGTTTATAAATGACGTGTATTTTGTTTTTTAATGCCTTGTGGTATCCGGCGGAGTAGAATAGTATCCCACAATATTAATATCTTTTGCAAAGTCAAAGAGAAGCTAACTAAATATATGCATTTTTATTATTTACTTAATTCTGAATTAGTACAGTGGATTTTCTGTATCTAGATTCCTTTCAATAGTTATTGAAAACCTAAATTGGATTCCGTAGACTAAAACCCATAATTTTATTCACATTTTTCATAAATTTTTCTACACAAATAACAAACTTTTATTAAATAAAAATAGTTTGAATTAATAGTTATAATTGATCAACAGTTGTATTTATAATAAAATCTTTTGGTACACGCTAAGTTGCAGTTTGGATTCAGTGTTCGTAAAGAAAAAATGTTGCGAACGTGCGCAGATTGCGATTTGTTTATGGCCTCATATCGACCTAGTTCGGCCCAAAAAATAGGTTTGGGTAAGATATACGAATCTATACTAATATATAAAGCTGAAGTGTTTGTTTGTTTGATTGTTTGAATGCGCTAATCTTAGGAATTATTTGACCGATTTCAAGAATTATTTAAGTGAAAGATAGTCCATTTAGCGCGGAAGGCTATAGTTTATATAACATCACAATATATTGCAAAATCGACAAAATTTAATGCTTTCCTTGCGTGCTGTTACGGGGAGCCATGAAAAAGTCTTTTTAAAAAAAAGAGGAATTTATTTTACACATAGAAATAGACAAGATTTATACAATTAAAATGGCTCATCGAAATGTGTGGCTTTGTACGAGATCGTAGACGGACTGATTCATGGCAGAGGCTTGCGCCGGATCTGGACCAGACTGCTGATGAAGCAGTCCGTCAGCAATTCTGATTACATTAGGGGTCCGTAACAGTGCGCTTACTTAAACCGTTTACTTAAACGGTGAAAGTTATAACTACTATAATGTTCAAAATTTTAATTCGGGATGAAATTGTGACACACTGATTTCCATGCAAGCGAAGCTGCTGGCAAAGATAGTCTTCAGATAGAAAAATCGATCTAGCTAGGTTATATGAATTAGGTAAATATAAAACACTATTTTTGCCGTATAATGTCAAGTCAGCGTAGCTTATTCGGCGAACGGGCTGTCTTGAGAATTGACAATACCTAGGATCGAGCCGCACCTACCAATTATTTTTCTATTTTTTGAAGTTTTTTTTTTTATTTTGTAAAAAATTACATACAGGTAATATTTATTTAACTATATATTAAATTAAATATATATGTTGGGAATACCCAACAATATATTTATTTAAATATATATTAAAATGAGATATTTTTTTAAAGATTTATCGAAAAGATCAAGCATACGTATATTAATTATATCTAATTAATTACGATTAAAATTAAATACGTATATTAATTATATCTATTATTACTACCATACCATAATACAAAAGTAATAATAAAATTACTTTGCTATAATCCGCGATGAAGTAAAATAGAAAATATAAATAATGCTGTACATGCAGCAAAATAATTTTATTATTACTTTTACAATCGTATATCGTGGTTTTTATAAAAGAATAAAATGTTTCTAGAATTCAACCTTCCTGGTAAAGCTATTGTGGGTTGATTGTATAGAATAGAATCCAACTCAAAACTGAACTCGTGCTATGATTGGCGGCATTCAGATAACAAAGCACGGATAACGCGCGTCCAGTAATGAGCGGCTTTGAAAATGCGGTTTGGTGAAAGCCAAAGGAGGAAGTAGACTAGATAACTACACAAGTTGGGAAATTTATCTTTAGCCTGTTATTATTTCACTACTGCTATCTTTTTCTGTTTGCGAAAGGAAATGTCAGTCAACAGGAATGTTGCTTTGTTTAAAGAATATATTTTCACCAGCCTGTTACTATCCCATTGCTGCGAAAGATTATCTATAAGACTTGCTGCTTTTGAAGGAAAATTTTGAAACTTAATCCATGACGCTGACGCTTAATCCCTACGACAATATTGTAAAGCGAAGCGTTTTATTAATTCTGAATATTAAAAGAGTTAATCTTGTATGTATAGATATATATTTTTTCGGAATCTCAGAAACAGCTCGAACAATTTTCCTTAAATTCAACACGTAGAGGGTTTTGGGGGAAAAAATCAATGTAGATAAGTTTTGTTTAAAAAAAATGTCGTTTTATCCCTGTTTTCGGGCTCTAAAATTTTTTTGAAATTTACGTTGAATACAATCACAATTTTTTGCTGTCAAACGTAAAGACAAAATACCTAGGATGGAGCCCCACCTACCCTTTTATTTTTTTCATTTTCTTGTCAATTTTTTTAATTTTTTTTTTACATTATTTTAAAAATTACCGAACAAGGCTCGGTCACCCAGGTACTTAATTCTGAATGTTTAAAGTATGAACAGTCTTTTTGTAGCTTAGCATAGATTCTCTTTAGTCGTGGATTATATCATAATAATATTATGACTTTTGTATTCCCCTGCCTTTCATCTCTTATGACCCTACCCCGAGTCCTACGAGTGACTACACTCGTTCGTGTCACCACTATAATTGTTACGTCCATCGGAGTCACCCCCTAACACACACTTTATTTGCTTTATGGATCAATGTTGGATTAATAAAATTTTGCCAAAAGAAAATATTATGTTATGCGGTATGGAAATCAAATATATCAGCGGTCTTTTATATTTTAAATATTTTTTATAAAGTTAATTACCAAAATCAGTTTTAAAAGTACACACTTTTTAAAAGTTTTTATCCAATTTGCCATGTATGTGAAGGTAGAGTCTTGAAAGTTAAATTTGACCACTTCCCGGTGGCGAATTGAGCTGAAATCTTATATATTCTGTCCCTATGACAATGCATTGTAATGATAAGCATGACCTGATGCTGCTACCAGGATTAACTCCAGACCAGGTTACTCCTCAACGGTTTTTTTAAATTTTATAACTTTCCAAACTTAATTATTTATACCAAACTTTACCATCGCAATTAGACTTCAGTTAAATTTAACATACTGGTCTAATCTTGATGACAATGCATGTTTATGATAAGCATGACCTCATGAAGCTACCAGGTTTGGCTCCAGACGAGGGAACAATAACTTAACAAGTAAAAGCAGGCGAGCAAGTTTATTTTTATATTTCAATAGAGGGGGTCATGGAAGATGTCTATATCATGGAAATCAAGTTACTTTTCTTTCGATACCTATAAGAAAGTATTCCAGTCGTGAATAAATACAAAAAAGCTGTCTTAAAAGTACCGAAAGTCAATTTCCATTCCAGATCCAATCCAGACGGCTGTCGATCTCGTCCCGTTCCCGTGACGTCAGGGGCCCGTCTCGCCGTCCAATATCTCGCTGTACAGGCATATGGCGTTTTATTATTTCTCCCATATTTCAAACTTTTATTCGCCATAAAACTGAAGAGTAATCGGACGGTCTTTTAAAGTTTTTCGAATATTGAAATACTTTGCTGAGCTTGGAAGAAACATTAACTTTAATAATACTTTCTTAACTATTACAAAAATGGAATAAGATTGCAATCGTACTATTAGAAATTCTAAAGTGTGTCTGTTTCACTATAACGGCTGATACGTTGGACCGATATTGATGAAATTGAGCACTATTAAAGTTTATACATCGGGGTAATATATTGGATAAAATTATTTCCGTTTTTTCACGGGGAATAAAGAAAATACAATAGTTTGCTGTGATAGTTTAGCGGTGAGATCGTGAGACTCTTTCGAGGGGGTTACCGGTTAAAACCCCGGACAGTCACCAATGAGTTAAGAAAAACTCAAAAATTAGTGTCAATTGATATATGCAATTTATCACATGCTTTTCGGTAAAGGAAACATCGAGAGAAAACCGGCATTTCTTGGGATATGGGTTACCTACTATAATGTTTTAATCGTATATTATTTTAAAAGCTGAATGCCTATGATCCTTGGTGGGATAGTAACAAGCCGTTACTTTACTTTATTATTTTCTACATATAAGCTTCATATTACGTATAATACGTCATTTTTATCGCTATACTGTGACGTTATGAGGTATAACATAGTTTTCACGTCCGTAAAACAGAGTCAGAGTTCAACTAAGCCACTTACAAGCCAAGCACGTCTCGGGTTAACGCGTGATCATTGGCTGAATATTTGCGATATTGCTACAGTCGTATTTTATGGTAATATTTTATATCCTGAATCAACAGTTTATTTTATGGTGGATACAATATATTATATTAAATCCGTCGTGTGATATCCGGCTGAGTAGAATAGACCACACTCATTTTTCACCGGGGTCTCGTAATAGGCGACTAAGGTAGGTTGACCTGTGGTATCTTGCCGAGTAGGTTAAACCGCCCTCTTTCTTACCGAGGTGTCATAAAATACGACTAATGTTAATGTCAGTCAGACGGTATATTTTAAGCAATTTAATTTATGTACATAAAAATATAAAGAATTATAAAACGATAGGTGATGTGTACAATAGACAAAGCAGGAACCGACATAAGCTTGCGGTTCCTGCTTTGCGCCTTGCAAAAGTGCGTAACTCGTTTGTGGATTTTGGTATAAGATTCTATAATAAAATTCCGCAATCAATTTCATCACTGCCATTACAGCAGTTTAAAAACACTGTTAAAAAGAGGCTGATACAGAAAGCCTACTATACTCTTGAAGATTATTTAGAAGATAAGAATGTGTGGATATAGCTCTCTTTGAACCTGTACAAGACAGTAACGACTTAATGTAAATAATATTAAGAATTATATTTTTAAAAGAGCAACCGCCGGGTTTCTTGCTGGCTCTTCTCGGTAGGAACAGCTTTCCGAACCAGCAGTAGAGTTGACGATTCAAAAGAACTTGTTTACAAGTTTATTTGAATAAAGAATATTTTGTATTTGAATTTGAATTTGACGTCCGGTCCTTAAATACGTAGCCAAATCATGCGATGACATGTTTACAACATGTTGTCCCAATCTCACTTAGAGTGGGATAAGGGGAGAAGAATAATGAATATAGCAAACGATTTCTATCACAACTTTTATACTATGGAATTCCGCAAAGTAACGCCTACAAATTTGAATAAAGATTATTTTCATTTATTTGATTGGTTTTTAAATAGATATTGTAGGTAACAATAGTTTATCAAAATTCCAAAACGCCAAATTATCCCCAAGACCTCTCAGCAGTGTTTGCATCAACTGTACACCGAGCTAATATACACCAAAATCCCATTAGACACTTCGGGATTACAGTGCTATTGAAGACTGACATTAATGTATTCACAACTTTGAAACTAGAGAGCTATCCGTCTGTGGTTCTTGAGAATTAAGATATGCTAAGGTTAATATTAATGGGTTTAATATTTATTTAAAGAAAAATATTAAATCCATGAGTATATTACGGAAAGTCTGAAAGTTGCGCCCATTACAGAAAAGATGGGAAGTGCGAGACTAAGTTGGTATGGTCATGTAATGAGGAGGGATGAAAATCATGTGACCAAAAGAGTTTTAAATATGAATGTGGATGGTTAGGGGGAGGCCAAAAAAAGATGGATGGATTGTGTGTAAAATGATATGCATATTAAAGGAGTGGCACCAGAGTTGACGAATGATAGAGGGGAATGGAAGAAGATTGTGCCGACCCCACTTAGAGTGGTATAAGTGTAAAAGAATGATGATAAAATTCATCTTGTGGCTCTAACTATATAACTTTTAGCTCAATACATGAAAACCTATTTGAAATACTTTAATGGATTAATAAAGGAAGTACCTGGTTGAAAATAAAAAAGAAAACATCAAAAAAAAAGAAAAAAAATATTGGGTAGGTGGGGCTGGATCCTAGGTATTTTAATTTCTCGAGATTTGACAGCTTACGGCAAAAATAGTGTCTTATATTAAATTTAAATGTTAATATTTTTTTCCCAAAAACAGGGATAAAACGAATTTTTAAAGAAATAAAACTTAACTATATCGATTTGCTCCCCCAAAACCCGCTACATGCTGAATTTCAGGAAATTTGTTGTCGTTTCCGAGATTCAGAAAATATAGACATACATACATGATTAACTCATTTAAATAATAAAGATATATTATATTATATGTTTAAAGACTAATTAAGAAAATAAACGTTTCAATATTTTAATTATAAACTAAGTACATTGATGAAATTAAACCACAGATTTAATTATTAAATAGAAATTATACACGGGTTTTTTGATTTTAGAAAATTTGTCCCGTTGACGCAGTTGGCGCCTTTCGACGTTAGTTTTAAACATTTAACGATTGGCAGAATCGGTTTTAAAAATCGATTAATATTCCATTCAATTCAAAATGATCTTTATTCAAGTAAACTTGTAAACAAGTGCTTTTGAATCGTCAACTCTACTGCTGGTTCGGAAAGTCGGTCCTACCGAGAAGAGCCAGCAAGAAACTCGGCGGTTATTCTTTTCATAATAATACTCATAACTATGTAGTTACATTGTCATTACTATCTTGTACGGGCTCGAAGAGGAGGTATATTCACGCATTCTTATCATCTAAGTAATCCTCAACAGTATAGTAGGCTTTCCCTTTAACAGTGTTTATAAACTACTGTAAATTGATAGTGGAAATTTTTTTTATAGAAACGTTAAATAAATTAAAAGTAAACCATTTTTATTTAAGTTTAGATGGAAGGCAATATTTACTTGCCAGATGTGCTTGCATAACTGAAACAAAAAAGCTGTAAAAGGTCTAACAAAACAATGTTATCTTAAAATACGCTCGCACGGATCGCCCTAAGTCCTCGCATCAGAAAACAAAACATTTTATCTAAAGGGTTACAAGTGTTATATATGGAAAGGCGCAGGTGGCGTTTCGTGAAGGGCCCGACTTATTTTTTGTCCCTCAGGCTATCTTTCAGTTGGGTTTTTATCGTGCTCGAATTTAGAAGGTTTTACTTGCGATTTAAAACTCTTGGGAGAGTAACTGTAAAATAAAGACAAGAATACAATCTTTAACCGTGAGCTCATTTTCGTTAATTTAATTATTAAAACGACAATGATGTGTATTTATTTTTATCCTATGTTAGATATATAAACCTCAATTGAAATCATAATCCCGCCCTTATCCCACTGTGGTTGCCGCAACATTTTTTAAACATGTTGTCACATGATTTGGCTACGTATTTTACGATCGCCGCCTGCCTGATGTCAATTTATCTTCGTCATATTTTACCACACCTCGGTAAGAAAGGTGGTCTATTATACTTAACCGGATACCACATGGTGAGTCCAACTTACCTTAGTCGCCTTACGATACATCGGTAAGAAATGAGGGGCCAGGTATCAGGTATCCGTTTCATGTAAAATGCGTTTAAGAGGTCACCGCATAGTATCCGGCTGAGTAGAATAGACCACCTCATTTCTTACCGAGGTATCGTAAAAAGTGACTATGGTAAGTTGACCCACCCTGTGGTATCCACTTGAGTAGAATAGATCACTTTCTTTCTGAGGTGCGATAAAAGGCAACTAAGTTAAGTTGACGTCAGGCATCCAGTCGTAAAATAGCCGAATCATGTAACAGCGTGTTCATAAGATGTCATGCTGACCCTTCTTAGAGTGGGATAAGAGCAGGAGAACAATGTTGAAGATAAAATAAAGACTTGCAAACTTCATAACAAACAAGAATAATTGTTGAATATAACGGAAACTGACAAAATATACATAATATCAAATTTTAACCTTAACAGTGTAAATCAAAGCAATTTTATCGGTCCTTATTATCAAAGTGCTCCTTAAACTCAAATTATCGTTCACGAGGTCTCGTTGGTGCCAATAGTCCGCCACTAACGACACTAAGCAGGTGGCGAGCGCCGACTTTCTATGTCACTTTTTGTTACTAATTATACCAAGAGACATAACGGTTACCGTAAAAAGTTACGTTTTCCCCAAAAGAAAGTTAGCTACGAAATCTTTTTATTATAGGTACATTTATAGTAGCAGGGTCTTCTCGTTTACTCCCTGGGTGGGGGTAAAAGGGGTGCGGGCCTCGAGGAATTCCTCTCTACCCGGGCATCTCCTCGCGGGCACTTAAGCCCGGTATGTGTTCCGGCCGTAGGCCGAGGTCACCTAGGTGACCAAAGGTTTCGGTATTTGGGCCGTAAGCCCAGGTCACCTAGGTGACCTAATGGATGTCTTGTTCGGTGGGGAGGTCTGGGAATGGTAGCTCCCAGACCTCGGGGTCAATTTCGGTGGTGTCTCGTCCGGTGGTGTCTTGATCGGGTAGGTGTGTCATGTCCGGTGTATTCGCCCTTTCGCCCGTCGCGTCGTCCTCTTCGTCGCCGTCGTCATCCGCATTTCCGGTACACTTATACGAACGCTCTAACAGAAGTTCTAAGGTTGAAACAAGTTTGTTTCTTCAGAAAGTTCAAAAATCGATTGTGTATATAAACATTTGTGTATGCAATAAATTTTTCAAGCATTTTTAAACGCCTGAATTGAAAATGTTTAAAAGATTGACCGCCGAGTTTCTTTTAGGTTCTTCTCGGTAAGAGCAACATTTCGAACCAGTTGTAGCTTCAATAATCATATTGATCCCTGACGATTCAAAAGTGCTTGAAAGAGCTTATTTGAATAAAGATTATTTTGAGTTGATTTTATTTGATTTGTCTTTACATGAGTTTAGAAAATAGGCATCGTACTTTTAAAAACTTACTATGCAATTAATATCCTATCATATCCTGGTAATATTATAAATGCGAAAGTTTGTGAGCATGAATATATTTTTGTTACTCTTTCACGGCGAATCCGCTGAACCAATATCGATTAAATTTGGCACAATTATTCCTTATACACCGGAATAGCACACTGCGGATTGACTTACTTTAATCGCCTTATATGGCACCTCGGCAAGAAATGAGGGTGATCTATTCTTCTCAGCCGAATACCACACGGCTAACTGTAGTCAGTCTCGATCTGAACGCATATTCGAAACGACTATAAGATGCTATTGGGTATTTCTTAAACACTTGAGTCTCTAAGCGTGTCTTAACTGAGCGTGTCTTAACAAGGAGTTCTGTGTTAGTCACTTATAATATATCCTTATAATACATTTTTAGTTTTTTGAATTTTCCGCTGAACTATGATAATATAACTGAGTCCGTTTATTTCACAAAAGCAACCTAAGGTGAATGAAGACCTTTTATTTCGTCAGCGGTTGTTTACAACAATGAAACTGATTCATGAGTTCACCATTCATCCCAAGTCACGCGTGTCGGCGGTGGTTTTAGGGGGGATCCTGGAGGAGGGAGGAAGGGTGGTGTGGAGGAACGTTTCACTTGTCGGACCTCTGTCTCCTGGACAATGGGGCGAGGTTCGAATTCATTACTTTTACAAACAGCCCAAATTACCTTGTTTAATAGAATGAATGACGTGGTTTTTGTACACGACCTGAAGGATAAATTGGTGTGTGATGTTAATTATTTACGTATATTTCTAAACCTGCGCTCAATAATCGATAATCAAAGAAGCTTAATCTACTTCCTTACATATAACTCATTAAAATCAAAATAATCTTTATTTAAGTAAGCTTTTTCAAATTTTAAATCGTCAAGGATCAACTAGATTTAATGTAGCTACACCTGGTTCAGAACCTCTTAACGAAAAGAACCAGCAAGAAAGTTGGCGTAAAATTTGAAAATCTTTTCAGCTTCATACAGGACTGCGGTTTAATAATGTTGACTGGCCTGTTGCCGCAGTTGGTAGTGGTCCTGCCTTCAGCTCCGCGGGTCGCGGGTTCGATTCCTGCTGAGGACCAACATTTTCTATAAAAAGAATCTGTCGGCTCTTCGAGCCTGGGTGTGTATTTGTATTTAAGTATGTATTTAAAAATTATATATGTATATATTCACCAGTTGTCTGTCACCCATAACACAAGTATTAAGTTACTTACTTTGGGGACGGACGACCGTGTGTGTAAGTGTCCCATATATTTATATTTAATGTAAAATTGAAAATGTTTAAAAGATTGACCGCCTAATTTCTGTCTGGTTCTTCTCGGTAAGAGCTAAATTCCGAACCAGTTGTAGCTTCATTAATCATATTGATTGACGATTCAAAGTGCTTGAAAGAGCATATTTGAAAAAGATTATTTTGATTTGATTTGAAATCTTTCTCACGATAAAATATTTCAACAAATACTAGTGCGGGTTTCCTTCAAATAAAAAAGGATTAGGATTGATCCTGTCCTAAAATATTCGAGAGTCAACGGGTCTGTGAGACCTCTATTTACATACTTTTATGTTATCGCCCGTTCAATGAAGTTGTAATAAAAACACGAGCAGTCATGTTATGTACTCTAGGGTGCTGTGGCTTTATTTGGGTTTCAATTGCGACAGAAGATTCAATTACAGCATGGAACTCATTTTTGAGTCACTTTTTTACACTATGCGACTAGTCTCAACGGCTTTAGCTTTGCGAGGTTGACTCCTTAATAAAATCACAAAGTAATTTCCCCTTACAATTTTCCATGGTCTATATTCTGATGATGCTTCGATTATGAGTCGAAGGGATTGTCGAGAATGTGGTAGAAAATGTGTGCAGTGCCAGTGTAGTGTGGTGTTGGTGTGGTGCGCTGTACATATTCTTCATTCATTCTACAATGTTTATGATTTGTTTACAATTATGTTGACTCACAATAATCACTTTTATGTCCATAATCAATTTGGGAAGAATTTTGTAACACATTGATTCTCACTCGGGCAAAGACGCTGGCTTAGCTAGTCGTATTATATAATAGGAAGCTCTGCAGTCAAACAGTTCCGCGTGTAATGATCGTTAGTAATTAGGACTATAACTCAGTCACTGAATGGTACGCCATTAGTCCTCTATTCTCAGTCAATTCTAATCAAAGGTTTAATTACTCCAATAAGTTAAGCGTTTAGTTCTGCTGAATATGGCTAAAGTTTTGTTAACTCATCAGTGGTCGTCTTCATATCCTTAAACTTTAAAGTCTTATTCATATAGCACTGCAAATCTATCTTAAATTTTACCACCGAAAATAAAGGCGTCCAAAAAACCGTCCTATATGACCCTGAGGATAAAATAACGATCGCAAACACAGAAACAGCTAATACACACACAGCGTCTTCGCCGGCAAAGACGAGGTCCCAGATTTCTGACGTCGGTTGGTCGTGGCTTCTTGCCACCCTTCCGTCATCGTATTGACTAATCAAAGTCATATCATCAGCCCTCCACTACACGTCGTCCTAAGCCGTGGCCTCCGGCCTCACAGGAGGCACCCTTTGGACGACGTTCCCCGACGCTAGTACAGTTGTACTCTCCGCATTTCGCAATCTCGGCGATGCTTCTGCGCTCGCCCGTCCCGTCCGGTGACGCTGTAAAAGCCGATAGGGCTAACAGCATATTTACTAAGGTAAGTATTCCAAAATAAATATATCTTTAATTACTTAACCGCTACTCGAATTTCTTTATCATTTAGCACATCAGTGCATTTTGACGATTCTAATTTTTTTAACGAAAAATTGACACTATAACTTACTTTTGAAACTTGTTAAGTAATGTAGAACTAGACAGTAAATAAACCCGAAAGTATAAAGGTTTTTTATTCTTAAGTTACCCCGGTTTATAAGATTTAATTGTTTACTAAAAGATAAGTCGCGAAAACGTAGCAGACAAATAGACAGCTATCTATTTGTCTATATCTTATAGTCCCAAAATACGCACTAAGCGCTTTGGCTCCTCATTTCTCATGCGCACGGCCAAAATGTGGAATTCCCTCCGTGCATCTATCTTTCCAGACTCTTACGATCTGCAAAATTTCAATAAAAGAGTGAATAGGCACTATAGTGGCAAGCGCAGTCCACCTTAGGCTGCATCTTTCGCTTACCATTAGGCGAGATCGCAGCCAGGCACTAGCCTTTCTTTGTAAAAAAAAAAAAATGTAAAATATGTGAAAGTATTTACTTTCGTATATATGTTTAAATACTATTGTTCGGATAATAGTCAAGTTCAGAACTTAAAGTTCAATTGATTATTTCATTATTTTAATACATAAAGGCAGATAAGATGCTAAAATGTTAAATCCGCAAGCATTCCTAGTGTTTAGCGATAAATAAAATGATTTTAATGTTTAATTCTTGGATATATAAATGTACGAAATATTGAACACGTTGACTTCACAATCCAAAAAATCCAACGCCCTATTTAACAGTTAAATGATTTTATATCGCGGATGGATTTGCAGGTGACTGGATTGGAAAAACTCCTTTGTGAAGTGATTTAGATTTCCCAGTTGATTGAAGTTTGTTTAAGTCAATACTTATTCGACAGATGGAGTGATTTAAAAGTAAAACCGTTGATGTGACAAGAAGCTTACGCCGTGTGATATCCGGCTAAATAGAATAGTACCACCCTCATTTCTTACCGAGGTGTCGTTAAAAGCAACTAAGGTAAGTCGACCCGCCGTGTGGTATCCGGCTGAGTAGAATAGACCACCCTCATTTCTTATCGACGACGTGTCATAAAAGGTGACTAAGGTAAGTCGACCCGCCGTGTGATATCCGGCTGAGTAGAATAGACCACCCTCATTTCTTACCGACGACGTGTTATAAAAGGCGACTAAGGTAAGTCGACCCATCGTGTGGTATCCGACTGAGAAGAAAAAAACACCCTCTTTCTTACCAAATTGTGTAAAATACGACTAAGGTAAGTAGACGTCAGGCAGGCGGCCGGTCGTAAAATGCGTAGCCGAATCATGCGTAACTAATTATTTTTATTATATTTATATTTTTGATATATACAATGTTTTTTCGATATATTTATAGTTCTAAAATTGTTGACTTATTTATTGTCAGTAAGGCTTGATTTATGGAAACTTTACATTTAATATAATTAAAACAGAATATTTAAGAACTAACAATAAAAAAAAATCTGAATACGCCTGTAAATAATATTATAATTGAACTAGAATTAATAAAAGGATTTATTGTTAATGTTTACATAATATAGCGCTGGTGTATCAAATAAATAAATTGATATGAATGTTTATATAAAACGTCAACGCTACCATGACACCCTTAGAACCCTTTCCGGTTGCTTATTGTGACCTACTCATAAAAAGCTTAAGGCGAGCAACACAGAAATACACTCACTGCTGAGTGTTGTAGTCATTAATTTATCTTTTACACTTCACGATATAATGCACACGACACGATCCACACGATACGATTTTGTATTGATCCAAGCAATCATCAATTAAAAACATTCAAGAACAACAAAATCTCTTTATTCAGCAATGACAGAAAAATATATATTAAAAAGTACACTACTACTTCAACATTAAATAAAAAAATAAATTTAATAATGATAAATTAAAAAAAAAATCAAAAACTTAAAACTGATAAATAAATGACGTAAGGAAGACAACAATATTTCGCAAGTACAAAACAATATCTCATATAAATTAAAGCAAAAAGATTAAATAAAGTATACTTTTATAAAAAGTGGGTTATATAAAAGGAAGGTTAAATTAACAAGGAGAGGAGCAGCAATAAAAAATATTGTTAAAACGGAAAAATTTAAAGCTTTCATTGCATGCGTAAGTTAAAAATCTCTTATAATTAACTCATGATAACTACTTTTACGTTCGAAATTTCAATTCGGGAAAAATTTGTGACACACTGATTACAATGCGGGCAAAACTGCTAGCAGAGCTAGTTAATTATTAATGTAACCATTAATATGGGTGGTAACTAGCTTTGTTTAGCTTTGCTTTGCTAGGATTTGAAACAACAATATGGAATTCGAGACATTGAATCTAGTAGTAAGGTGATACGTGGGCTACTATAAGTACTAATCAGACAGAGTAGGTTTACAGACTGTAATAAGTTCAAATTCATATTCCAAAAATTCTTCATTTAAATAGACTGTTTTCAGTACTTTGGAATGGTCAAATGTCAAAAAAAAACTATAATTGATTCGGAGATTTGCTTCTGCGGAGAATAATCAGCAAGAAACTCCTTGGATAATCTTTTCAAAATATTTTTTTTAGAATTTGATTGGTTACGAGTTAAATTAGTTCGTCAGCACACAGGACTGCGGATAGATTAGTTAGGTAGTTGGACAAAATAACTCCTACTCAAACTTAAAATAAATATACTTTAAAATGATACGACAAATCGTATATTATAAAGAGCACTAACCCTTGACTTGGCATGCGATCAGTCATTCTTAAGCCTTATTGTTATTGGATTACACGCAAGATGACTTTATATGGAGGGTATGCATTGATTTTTAAATCTGATACTTATAAAATTAAGCGTATTGTGTTCTTGTACACACTTGAATGTCATATGAATCATTATCTTAAAAACGGTTGCCTGTAATGTCGGTTTTACGGGCAAAGATTTTACGTGACAACGTCTTTTTCTCAGTATAATATTTATTGATATGCATATAATTAAATTGCACAATAGGAACAAGGAATTGAATGAAAATAAGAATTGCACAAATTTTAACTATAGAATTTATAAAATTATTTAATTGATACATATAACAAATTAAAGAATGATATTTAATAATCTTATATATTCCTGACCGCTATATCTCTTCAACCTATATCAATATTTTTTATTAATTTTTGCAAAAGTTGCAAAGGCCTTTTTCAAGGAAAGGAAGAAAATAGCGTCCGAGAAAAGTTTTATGCTTACACGTTCCTTTAACAAATTCAGCTAGTTTTCAATATTTAAGATATTCTATCAACGTAATTCATCCAGTTATTTTTAAAAGACCAATGTAGATGCATAATTTTAACCAAAAATAAGTTTAAATTACATACAATATTTTTAAAAATCAGTTTTAATTATCAAGCTGTAATTATGATAACTTATAAGCACGAGCTTTTAAAATATTTAAAGCTCGAAATTATTATTAAAGAAAATCGTGGCTTCGTATATTTCTTAAGCTTATATTCTATTTACCTTTTATATTATTTCGAACTTGTATTCTGTAAATCTATTTAAATTTTAAGTTTATCTTCTACTTGTGGCCCGCTCCGGCTTCGCACGGGTATAAAATATATAGCTTATGTCACTCAGTAAAAAAAATGATTAAAATCTATCCAGCGGTTTAGTTTTATTCATTACTGCCCGTGGCCCACACGCGTCAAATTTGGAGTAAAACAATTCCCCTGGGGTGCCAAAGTGGTCGGCCTCCTCGTGGCGCACCCTGGGCCAGCTTAGTCTTGGCGAACGGACCACTGTGGGGTGGCCAATCCAGTTGTCCTTCTGATTAGCAGAGGGCAATCTGGACAGGCCGGGGACTCAGGGGGGGCTGGGGTGGGGTTCCTAATGAGCGACGGGTCCGGTTGGGCTTACTCTAAGTCTAGCTGGACATGGTTACGGCCACCGTCGGCGAAACCCGGAAGCACAGCAATGGGAACGGGGACCTTCGGGTTGCGAGGAAGAAAACCTCTATAAAAAATTACCCGGTGGGGGCGGAAACGCCCACCAAGGCGTTGTGGCCCCTACTTGGGGCGCGGTCTCTCCCTGTTGACCGTGACATAACAAACACGGTGGGCAGGGAGCGACCGTGGGCAGCGATGGCCTCCCTTTGTTCTGCGGAGGGGGAGTGAAGGGAGGCGGCGGAGCGGTTCCACGAACTGTTGTTCTGGATCCAATCTGCTGCTGGTGAGTCCAGGTGCTAGTGACTCGCTCAAGCCCATCGTCTGCTGCCCTAACTGGGGACCTTCGGGTGTTCCGAACGGGGTATATCGGACGCCTGGCTTACAGGTCCCCGAGGCGGTCGGTGCATCTGGTGCTACCGATGCACCGGTTAGCGGAGGGGGGCTTCTCTTTCGAGGGGCCCCTACCCTAAGAAGGTGTTTGTTCTCTGGGATCAGAGCTGTTGGCGGGATGGGGGCAATATGTACAATGATACCCTGTCCTTGCCATCGGCAGCGGGGTGGAGCACACAGGTCGTTTTAGTCGGTGTGAGTCCGACATAACTGCCGCCTGTCCCCGTCGGGCGGCGGTACCCATAAGGAGCTTTTTTCTATATAAAAAAAAAACAATTCCCCTTTACCATGAAGATTCCCTGCTATCTTTGGAATATCTTAATTCATATACTACATTTTTACTTATTTACTTTTACATTTTCCCTGAGTATTTTATTTTTACAATTAATTACAGAATGTCTTTATATACAACATTCACAGCTTTTTTGTCATAAAGAAAGAATCTTTATTACACAATATAAACATGTTTTATTTAGAGGTTACTCTTGATAAAGCGACATATAGTCGGCCATGTGAAAAAAAACCCGTCCAATCGCAGCTAAATTCGAAGTGCTATAAGACAAAGCGCGCAATCGCTATACCCTGCATTTTAAATCTGTAATATCTTCGAAAATGTTCATTTAAATTACAAATGAAGAAGAAAATGTCAAAAAAATGCTATTGTGGGTCCATAAGAGATAGACATGATATGTATACCATCGCGGAGTTTTCTGTAGACCTTTTCAAGGTGTACAAATACTTAGTACATTATTTTGACAAATATTGTAGGGTTCGGCCTGCGTTTGCAATGTAAACGGAAAATAAATGTAATTATTTACGACATCACATTGGAAACCTCAAAAATGATAGGATTTCTTTACTCCATATTGAATGTTTATAATAAAAGTTTATAATATGTTAGATTATACATATAAACCTTTCTCTTTAATCACTCTATCTATTAAAAAACCGCATCAAAATCTGTTGCGTAGTTTTAAAGATTTAAGCATACAAAGGGATATAGGGATATAGGAACAATATGCAATAATAAAAATCAATTTTCCCAAAGTCAACTCATTTACTCTTTCTCAAAAACTACTCAATGACACATATGACAGCCACAATGCTTTTTCATATTAATGACTAACTCTGAAGGAGGTTGTATTAAAAAAATATGTTGTAACAGTCGACCATCCTGACAACATTTGCGACCCCGCAAATCTCATAAGCTGACTTCTGGGAATGAATCTACCACCGATTCGGAATGCTGATTGTACTGAGAAGAATCGGCAAGAAACTCAATACCTGCTCTTTTAATCTGTAAAAGAAAAATCATTTCGCACCTTAAGCTCACCCTCAGTCACTGTGATGGCATAACACAGCTCAATAAGTGGCAACCAACTCAGCAGATACACACGTAAACAGACTCGCAAATGATAACGCTCAAAGAACAATCACCACATCTAGGCAGAGTCTAGCTGACAGTCGTTGCAGATGGCCACAGTCTAGAAAACAATCGTTACAACTGGAACAAATCCAGAGAATAATCGTCATTCTAGCTGACAGTTCTATCGAACAATAGTCACGGGCGCGTCTATGGCCTCACATAGCACATCGTCACGTTGATCTTACAGAGTTAATAAACCGAATACCAATTACCATCATAATAAAAACTCCATTTTTTATTCCACAGCATCGCATATCGCAACTATCTCTCAAATTATACGAAATTCGCACTCTCCGTGTTGTCTCAGGATATTGATCGTCATTTGTCTTTTCTTTAAACTCTTTAAATTTCTAGATATTCCTTTTGTCCGCTCTATTTGTGAGTTTGGGTTACATCCTCTTCTGAATATAATAAACGACGATATTTCTCCTTTGTACTTATTATATTATTATACTTATTCAATAAATAAAAACAGATTTCCCAGAGTGAATCCATTTACTCTTTCTCAACAACTTAATGACACATATGACAGTCACAATGCTTTTTCATATTAATGAGCAACTCTATGAAGGAGGTTGTATTAAAAACATGTTGTAACACTATTATTTTGATAACTGTCAAATTTAATTCCATACTAAATCAAAGACAAAATTACGTTTAGCTGTCATTTATGTTTTGTTATTCCTCTGAAATTTGCGTTTTATTATTTTACTGTCATAGTCGTTTTTGTTATACCAAGTTTTATAGCGACTTGATGGGATAAAATAAATGCGGTCGAACGGGATAAAAAGTATCCTATGTCCGTCTCCTGGTTCTAAGCAACCTCTCCACCAATTTTCAGCTGAATTGGTTTTTCCGTTCTTGAGTTATAAATAGTGTAACTTAGACCAACTTTCTTTTATATATATAGATATGTATCAAATATAGCTTAAATAATAATGCCAAAATGTTAAGATATCCTTAATTTTCTCGTAGGAAAAACAGATTATTTTTAATCCTATATGGCAATACTGGTATATGAAAAAAGTTCTATCAAATTTCTTTATTAATTTTTTTTTAATCTCTCCCACTTACATGCCAATTTATAAACTTGATTTACTACGATATAGTCATAGAAACAGTTATCTTGTATTATTATCATCTGTAATCTCTCACGTCATTTTAATCAATCTCTTATCACCATAGACCTCGTTATCAATATACGTGATGAAACATGCACAATTTATTATCAGGCGTTAAATTAGGAAGCGTTTATTGACGTGATAACATTCAGTTTCTTAATCTACAACAGCTTTATAAAGATGTGTCATACTTTTCAGTTACTGTTCTTCAGAGGAATTTATATTTCTAAATAATTAAACATTTTTGATTTTGAGAAATCTATCTACCTAGGTTTTATTAAAAAAGTCGTTTCATCCGTTGCATTGAATGCGTTTAAGGAATTGAAAAATTACTTAAATTGACACTAAATACAAAATATTATTTTTGCTGCCAGTTGTAAAGTTGTAATAGTTTTTTTATTTCCATTTTATAATTAATTAACTGCCTATACTCGTATTATTAATGCATTCATATGGGGGATTATAGGGGTAACATATCTGCTAACGTTCAATGTTTCAACAGACGACGAACAATTTGTTTAAATAATAATAATAAAATACTTGTTATTTTTAACTCGAACTACAGTTTATAAAATAAATCGATTTTTAATGGACATGTAAATTCTATGAATAAACGCTAAGACGGCGTGCTTTTTAATCTTCACTAGTTCAAATTCCAAGCGCTTATCAGATCAGAAATATTGAACCATATAACTTTTATCAGACGTGTTACCGTTGTTCCAATGCAAGCGTAAACGTTAACTCAATTTGAAAACGATGGCAGAGGTTCCAAATCTCTGTTTCAAAGAAAAAACGAGAAAATTTCCAATAAAAAATATGACTTACTAAAGCACCCCATAAATTTATTTAAGTTTAACTTACATTTATTACTTATTAAAACTTATATTTTAAGAACTAATTTACTCTAATCAATAGGTGGCAGCACCGAATATGAAATTTCCAGGGTCCATAGGATTTTCCGAAATGAAATACTCCTTCCACAATTCTTGGAATTGCTCCCAAGTAATAGTTAACTTTCCTCTAGTCATGAACTTGAAAGCAGCTAAACTGTCTTCCTTGGGAAGTCCGAAACATTCGTGAACTGTGGAAAATTCCACACCGTCAATAACACCATCGCCACTAGCGTCTTCCAGTTCGAATATAAATTTGCAATACAGTATCTGCCATTCGAAGGGTGTAGAGGGATTTTTAGCAAATTCTTCCCACATCGTGAGCCATTCTTCAATAGAAACCTGCCCATCTTTGTTTGAGTCCGCTGTTTTTTCCAACGCTTCCCAAATATTCATTAGAGCGGCTTTTGTATCTTTATACTTAGCATCATCAGAAGACCACCCTCTTAATTTAGCTATATTTTCTATCGCTAACTCAAAATCACCCTTGTCTATATTGCCACTTGCGTTTGTGTCGAAAAATGCGTGAAACAAGTACAAGTACTTCATTTTTCTGAATTCGGAAATCATTTTTATGTGTACCGTTTAAATGAATGTTTTGTACTGCTAGTATTGTTTTGTTTATCGTCGATCGCGGTAATATATTGATAAATCTATTATCAGTGGATAATTAATACATAGTAGCGTAAAACGTATCATTATTTTTAGCCTTTTGTCTGTGATTAAACTTTTTTGTATTTTGAGTCTATTGTTTCTTCTTATACTTATATACTTTTAATCTTTGTTATTCTTAAAAGTTTCCATCTGCCTTATTTTTTAAGTATTTACTTAATCTGCTTCTAGTTTAGATTCCATCCTCCTGCCTTTATCCCACTCTAAGTGACGTCGGCACAACATGTTATAAACATGTTATCCCATGATTTGGCTAGGTATTTTAAGACCGGCCGCCTGCCTGACGTCAACTTACTTTGTCATCTTTTACGACACTTTAGTAAGAAAGAGCGTGGTCTATTCTTCTCAGCCGGATATCACACGGCAGGTCAAATTAACATAGTCACCTTTTACGACACCTTGGTAAGGAATGAGGGTGGTCTACTCTACTCAGCCGGATACCACACGGCGGGTCAACTTACCATAGTCACCTTTTACGACGCCTCCGTAAGAAAGAGGGAGGTCTATTCAATTCAGCCGGATACCGCACGGCGCCTGCTTGTTTTGTTTTAAATTTTTATACTTGCTATTATATTACTTGTACTCGCGAAGGTATCAAATATTGAATAAAGCAGTAAGCAAAGCTTTGATATGGAAAATCATATGATTCTCAAATAGGAATTTAAAATCCAATTTAAATTTGCGAAAACGCGCATCCAGGCGTTCCCGGGGGAACGGGCCGTTACGAAGGATATTGTTCGACGTGGGAAATGACGACTTGTACCAGATTTACTGCCAGAAAACATAAGTAAACCTGAGTATAGTGCAAGAGATGACATGCACTCACTCAAGAGTTTTAAAACTTGTATTTTTTAAACACACAATACATACATAATATATTATGTATGATTAGTAAAACCGCACACATTCTATTTCTATCCTCCCATCTATAATTTATAGACCGTTTGGTTAAAATCACGGGGTTCGGGATAATTTTTATTTTCTCGCCTAATGATATTGCTTAAAATATCTTAAGCTACTCCTATATTCATAATGAAATTACCGTTATTAAATAAATTGCTATCTCTTCTTCTTTTTAGCTTTATACCATATTTATATTACATATGTTAGTTTTCGATGGTCCTCTTTCCGACTTCATTTCCTCCACTTTTCTTCTCAACCGTTCTTTCTCAACCGTTAGACGTCAATTGCTGGACATAGTTCTCCTTAAGCGATCTCCACAACTCATGATTTTGTGCCGCTTCGCCAGCGGCTCCCTGCGACCTTTTAGAAGTCGTCGGTCCACCTCGTTAGGTGTCTACCAACCCTTCGCTTTCCGGTGCGAGGTCGCCAAGCGAAAGGTTCCAGCACCTTAGGACCCCAACGCCCATCGGTTCTACTCACTACGTGCCCCGCACATTGCCACTTCAGCTTCGCGACAAGATGAGCTATGTCTCTGATCTCTGATCTCTCCATTCCTGATTTGATCACGTAGAGATACACCAAGCATAGCTCGCTCCATCGCCCGCTGAGTGACTCTGAGCTTTCTTATTAGGCCCAAAGTCAGTGACCACGTTTCAGATCAGTAAGTCATCACTGGCAACACGCACTGTTCGAAGATCTTGGTCTTCAGGCACTGAGGTATTTTGATAAAACAATATATAGCACATATTTTCACGTCGTCTCTTAGACTATTTTTTGAAACTACTTCGGGGAGTTTCGCACAATAAATTTTATATATCTTCCTGTTTTCCCTTTTTGTTTAGAAATAAATGTTAGATTACGAGTTATTTACTTTCAAACGGCGCCAATACTTGAAATGTGGTATTTGAGATAAATACAAGAAAACTTTCAGAATACAAAAAAATCAAAATATTTTTTGAAATATTTTTTATATGTAATTTAGTCTTCAAAGATTTATGATATAATAAGATAAAAATTTACGGTGAAATTACTTATAGCCGAAATATTTTATGAAACAGCTCAAAAGCCTTTTTCTTAAGTAACCTAATCAAGGGGGCAACGTGTTCATTAGCTAATTGAGTTGCGCCAAGATGCCCTCCGATGAAGCAATACATAGGGTTGTACCTGTTATAAGAATTATATTTTCAAAAAAACAATGGCCGGGTTTCTTACCGAGGTGTCGTAAAATACGATGTAAGTAAGTTGATGACAGGCAGGCGGTCGATAATAAAAACGCAGCTAAATCATGTGACAACAAGTTTATAACATGAGCCGATTCACGTTAGAGTGAGATAAGGATAGGAGGATGATTTTTTTTAAATTTTATAATATAGAGTATATTAACATAATACAATTACTTAATTTTGGAAAGAGTGACCGCCGAGTTTCTTGCTGGTTCTTCTCGGTAAGAGCATCTTTCCGAACCAGTCGTAGCTTCATTGTAATTTGACGATTCGAAACTGCTACAAGCACTTTTAATAAAGAAATATTTGGATTTGAATTTACAGCACCCGAAGTCACGGGTACACGTTAATGATAAACATGGGGTTATATTCTGTTGAATTACGTCCACAAATTTTCGAGCAAGCGCAACGCGAACTTCGCGAACTTAAAGAAGGTTATGCCAACAATGTTTTGATTAAAATTTCAAGATTCCGCAAGATAATTTCTGCGCTTGTGCCAGCCCTGCTGAGTATAGGGTGTTCGGTGCCCGGCGATACAGTTTAACTGTCGCTCGTTGGGTTTTATGTTAATTTAGACACATTTTCGGATGCGCTTTTAACGAGCAAACATGCAGAGCCGATGGTAATTTGTTTAATTTAATCTTGTTTACAGTTCGAAATGGTCACGGCGAACAGTGTTTAAAATGTAACCATTAAGAGTATTTAAATAATTGTAATAAAAATATATATAATTATATGAATCGAATATATAATTGTAACAGACAAAGTAGGAAACTATATAAGCTTACTCCTGCTTTGCGCCTTGCAAAAGTACGTAAGTCGTTTGTGGGTTTGGGTATAAGATTCTATAATAAAATTCCGCAATAAACTTTAGCTTTGCCATTACAGCATTTTAAAAACACTATTAAAATAAAATAATTAAATAAATAAATAAATATATGGGACACTTACACACACGGTCGTCCGTCCCCAAAGTAAGTAACATAATACTTGTGTTATGGTAGACAGACAACTGGTGAATATATACTTATATATTTTTTAAATACATACTTAAATACAAATATACACCCAGGCTCAAAGACCGACAAATTCATTTTAAAGAAAATGTTGGTCCTCGGCGGGAATCGAACCCGCGACCCGTGGAGCCGAAGGCAGGGTCACTACCCACTGCTCCAACGAGCCAGTCTAAAAGGCTAATATAGACAGCCTACTATATAACTGAGGATTACTTAAACGATAAAGTGCGTGCCTACTCTTCGACCATGTACAATACAGTATTGACTAAATGTAACAAGTATTAAGAATTATATTTTTTTCTGGCTCTTCTCAGTAGGGACAGCTTTTCGTACCAGCAGTAGAGTTGATAATTCAAAAGCACTTGTTTACAAGTTTATTACAGAATATTTTGTCACAAATATATTTCGAATTTGAATTTGAATGGCCTGTTATTATCTGATGTTATATGGCTTGTTATTATGGATATTGGCCTCCTCAATCCGTTTTTCTAACAGAAGGGTTGGAGCTAAAACCCACCACTCTACTGCGGATTCATAAGTTATACATACCCCAGACATCATTATGGACATCACCCATCGTTGTATAATTCTTTATTTCATTTATATCGTTACCTATGGCAATACGATATTAAACAGTTCTATACCCGTATATTCCTACTTCGTTCAAACTCTACCTAAAATAAACTACACTATCGGACGAACACTTAAAGCAAATAAAGGAGCATGGAGTCAAGTGTCGTCATATATCAGGGACTAGCACCAAGTTACAGCGACAATAAAACTTGCTGATAACTGAAGTGAAAGAGATATATCTCAGGTCAAGTAGGAATGTTAAAGAAAGAAATGCTCCTAAAATAGAGATTAATGTTCGAAATGGTTCTTACGGTGAACAGTTTTAGAAATGTACACAGTTCAAATTCAAATTCAAATTCAAAATATTATTTATTCAAATAAACTTGTAAACAAGTGCTTTTGAATCGTAAACGTTTGATTATCTATTGTAAAAGTAATGTAAAAAGTAAATGTAAAAAGTATCACACGCTTAGTATTAAAGTGACCTACTATGAAAGTTGTTTTGCGGCAAATTACAATTAAGAAATAACAACGAGCACGTAAACACTATCGTTTTTAATAGTTAATAGATGGAATCGAAATAAGCATTACACCGTACTTAACTTAAATAAGCCTTATTTTGAATTCAGTCACTTTAATACTGAGCTTGTATTAAAGAGTTAGTAATTAGTGGAGCAATTGTTATAAGAAAATGGAGCCACAATATTAAGGTTTTAAGTATTGTAACCATTGTTGGTAATTGAAATAAATAAATAAATAAGGCCCACTTAAATTTAAGAGTATATAGCATATATAAAAATCGGAACAAGTTTGACAATAAAACTTACCAATGTATAAATGTAGGGCTCCTAAAAAGGAGATTACAACGGCATATGTGGTATATGTGCATTAAAATATGTGATTCTTACCTTGTATATATCCTCCTGCCCTTATCCCACTCTAAGTGGGGTCGGCACAACATGTTATAAACATGCTGTAACATGATTTGGCTGCGTTTTTACGACCGGCCGCCTGCCTGACGTCAACTTACCTTAGTCGTATTTTACGACACCTCGGTAAGAAGGAGGGTGGTCTATTCTACTAAACCGGATACCACACGGCGGGTCGATTTACCTTAGTCGCCTCTTACGACACCTCGGTAAGAAATGAGGGTGGTACTATTCGATTCAGCCGGATACCACACGGCGTATGTGATTCTTACCTTGTATATTAATTTATAAGACATATAAACATTATATGCATAAATGTATTATTTCATGCTAATATTAGTTGTAGCTTCAATAATCAAATTGATTCTTGACGACTATAAAGAGCTCGAAAAAGCTTATTCAGATTATTTTGATTTGATTTGACTGGTGTTCGTTTCGTACTTTATTGTTTTAAAATTATTATTGTTTGTCTTGTTTTAAAATATAGATAATTTTCTAAACTGTCATTATGGCTGTAGAGGGTTAAATGGCTACGTAAACTGAATTAATACAATTTCCAAGTCGTGAATGGTACAAATCGGTTAAATCAGAGTTCAGTTCGCGAGCACTAACTCGAAACTCAATTTTGCTTACACACCGCTGCACTTTGCGCGTGCAGCGTGTGCGGCGCGCAGTTTGACATCGCATCCGTCGGAGTCCTGCGGGGCGCGGAAATTAGATGACGCGGCAAATAGAGTGGGGGAACGGAAAATATCGACATGTTCGATAGCGATTAATATCTAGTAATCTCAGCAATTGTTTTTTTTATACAGAAAAAACCCATATGTCGGACTCGCACCGACTAAAACGACCTGTGTGCTCCACCACGCTGCCGATGACAAGGACAGGGTATCATTGTACATGTTAACGCACACACTATGCAATAATATAAAAGAAATAATACAATTCCACATTCCGAGTTGCTCTTCTCTTGAAAGACGAACAAAGACTGACTGTCACTGAAACGTTTTATCAATAGGAAGACGCCATCGGAAACAACAACGCACAGTGTTGCCAACATTTCAATAAAAAAGGGCGCGATTCTCTTGTTTCATGAATGTGTTGCTATAAAATACAAAGCGAAAGTCATAGGCGACATTGCCCCCATCTCCGGCGACATTGCCCCCATCTCCGTTTTCTCTGATCTCAGAGAAAACCTTATCCGGATAGGGACCCCTCGAAAGAGAAGCTCCTCTCCACTGACCGATGCATCGGGAGCACCAGATGCACCGACCGCCTCGGAGACCTGTAAGCCAGTCGTCCAATATACCCCGTTCGGAACAGTCATGACATCACATTATAAATAACGGAGTCTATAGTCTGATGATACTGCGGTTGCGGGGTGCTTATAATGTTGAGTTTGCGATAATTATCGTGTGTAGTGCTTGTGTATTATGGTGGCGATGGTGGAGGTATGTGCATGTGCTTTTACCTATCCTGCAAGTTTCAGGTATGCAAAAGGATAGTTCACTCTACTTTTAGCATTATATATATTTCTATTTTTCTCTTTACTATCTTCTATTTTTATCTTTGGTATTATGGATCTCCGCAAAGTAACGCCTAATTCTATAAAGAATTTAAACGATATACGACTCAAGGAAGTATCGATATACCGCAGCGACGTCCCTACACCGGCGCCGCCCGCAACTCAGCAATTTCCCGCAACGAGAGGTGATTTATTCCATAACTCCAGTATCGTCATTGTGCCGACTCCGTGATCAACTTCACGCCTCCTCACCGCCGGCCCCACGGGGATAGCTTGGATGTGCACTTTATCTTTGTTTTGTGTCTATCTTGTCCTTTTAATACATAATATAAACAACTATTGTCATAAGTCCACCAATTTCTTCTCTTACCGACAACTTTTTTATATCATTGACATAACTATTTGTGACCTATTATATATAATATCTGGGTGACCTGGTAATTTTTTTCACATTAAAAAAAAAGAAACTTAAAAATAATAGGGTAAGTGGGGATTGATCCTAGGTATTTTCATTTCCTGAGACCGCCCGTTCCCCGAATAAGAACAAGCAAAAATAGTGTTTTATATTCGATATAAATTTTAGTATTTTTAATTCCCAAAAACAGGGATATTTTTTTTAAATAGACCTAGCTAAATCGAATTTTTTCTCCCCCTGAATTTCAGGAAAATCGTTGGAGCCGTTTCCGAGATTCTGAAAAAAAAATATATGTATATACATGTATGTATATATATACACAAACACAAGATTAACTCATTTAAATATTAAAGATAACTATTTGAAGGAGGTTGTAACAATATAACGTTCAAATAAAATATCCTTCTGCCCTTATCCCACTCTAAGTGGGATCGGCACAACATGTCATAAGCATGTTGTAACATGATTTGGCTGCGTTTTTACAACCGGCCGCCAGCCTGACGTCAACTTACCTTAGTCGTATTTAACGACACCTAGGTAAGAAGGAGGGTGGTCTATTCTACCAAACCGGATACCACACGGTGGGTCAACTTACCTTAGTCGCCTTTTACGACACCTCAGTAAGAAATGAGGCTGGTACTATTCTACTTAGCTGGATACCACACGGCTAAATATAATGTTCAAATATCAACCAATAAAGGTTCTTCTTCTTCTAACTTGCCTCTATCTTATTTATTGAAAATACACCTCCGTATATTGATAGCTATATTACGAAACGTCTGGTGTTGTTGAAAATACATCATTTGAGAGGTATTATACATCTGTTGGGCTCGCCTCAGACGAGCGGTTGGAATTGAAAATAATTTCGCAATTTCGCAGTATACTGTGCTGCAACTCGCCGATTGTAAAGAGCCAATGCTTCTTACCGACGAAATTGTGATTTCGCTTCAGAAATATCTACAGAAATCTTTATCGAGACTTCGGACAGTTCTGTATACGAACCTGTATATAGAACTTGGTTTCAAAATCACGCTAATCTATACCTACTTATTATAAAATATAATAGATTTTCTCAAAATCTACTTTTTCGTACGGTTTTTTATTAAAACATAACAATCTATTTAACAAACAGAGAAAGGTTTAGATTAATAACATGACCATTTTATGTAAATCGTGTTGAAGTGGTCGTCGTGTGGTATCCGACTGAGTAGAATAGACCTCCCTCATTTCTTACCAAGGTGTCGTCATCATCATCATCACCATCCTCCTGCCCTTAGCCCACTCTAGGTGGGGTCGGCACAACATGTTACAAACATGTTGTCATATGATTTAGCTACGTGTTTTACGACCGGCCGCCTGCCTGACGTGAACTTACCTTAGTCGTATTTACGACTCCTCGGCAAGAAACAGGGTGGTCTATTTTACTCAACCGGATACCACAAGGCGGGTCGACTTACCTTAGTCGCCTTTTACGACACCTCGGTAAGAAATGAGCGTTGTACTATTCTATTCAGGCGGAAACCACACGGCGTAATGCATGTATAAAGTATCTTACCAAGGTGTCGTAAAAGCCGAATAAGGTAAGTCGACCCGCCGTGTGCTATCCGACTGAGAGATATATCACCCTCTTTTTTACCGAGGTGTCGCAAAATACGACTAAGGTAAGTTGACGTACAACTAGTAAACCAATGTGTTATATTTTCTACGTTCTGAGAAAAATCTTTTCATATCACGCTTGTTGCAAACTTTACTGAAAACTTCCGACGTTTCCAAACAGATTTGAGATAAACTTGAGGTTCAATATTTTCAAAGCTCTTTTAATCTACCCTCAATTCTAAAGAACTTTTCAGATGATAGGGTTGCCATTTATGTTACTTGTATTATACGTTGTCCTTTTTTTATTGTAAAGTGCAATTAAAACACAGAAAGAAATAAAACAGTTGCAATTTTTTTGCTACTAGATGATGATCGTTGAGATTGTGGTAGTTAATGTGTGTTGTGCTAGTATAATGTGGTGGTTGTCTGTAGAGCATGCGTTTTACGAATCCTGCATGCATAAGGTATTAAAACCAATAGTACGCTCTACTAGCATTATATTGATTTTCTGTAATCACGGATTATAGCAAAATAATTCCTTATTTGAATTTAAACTATCGTGAGTGGAATTCATAATTAATGTATAGAAACCGGCTATACTCACGTGTTATTTTATCGGATGAGCCCGACTAGTTTCAAGCCCATACGGGGCTCTTATTCATGAGCTCTTTACGCGGCGTTATCGCGACGGGAACTGCGTGTAGCAGCTCGCAGGGCGCGACTCGAGAGTGGTTGGAGCGGGGGGAGGGACGGCAGCGGCGCTGGTCGCACGTCTTCTGAGCACTCCCCGTCACTGCTCTGGTCTTCGTTATCGGATGCCCGGAAGAAATTTGTGCATGCGACGCTTACGGTGTCCGGTTCTAGCAGGTCTTTAGTCGTGCCAGTAGTGCCAAAAATAGGTTTCCACGCTGGAGGCAGTGCCCATCCACAGTCTCTGTTAAAGTTCGGGTGACGGCGTATTTCAAGTTGGCTCACCACTTCCACAGAAGTGGTGAGCCAACAGATCACTAACTTTTTAAAACAATCCGGTCTACACCAGGAATATATTAAATTAAGTGAGTTTTGCCTAAAAAGTGGCTATTTGCTCTGGCGGGGTGATTATTACCTACAGGTGGATGGCGTGGCCATGGGTTCGCCAATCGCTCCAGTGGCAGCAAATATCTTCATGGAGTGGTTTGAACGTGAATTCTTGGAAAAGATCCCTCTTAAGCCGCGATGTTGGTTACGCTATGTGGATGATATTTTCGCAATAGTCAACAGAAATAATGTACTGGACTTGTTACTGTGCCTAAATCAATTACACGATAAAGTAAAGTTTACACTAGAGGAGGAAAGGGAAGGAAGGTTGCCATTTCTCGACGTCATGGTCATTAGGGGACCTGGTGGCAAGTTTTCCACAACGGTGTACCGAAAACCTACTCACACCAACAAATATTTACATGCCAGATCGCATCACCATCCGGCGCATCTGTCCTCTCTGCCTCGGACTCTAATAAACAGGGCCTTAAATATTTGTAATATTTGGAACAAGAGCTGAACCAAATAAAACTGGCGTTGGAAAGCAATGGGTATAACTGGCGCCAGTGTTATCGTGTGGCACGTAACAAGAAAACGCGAAAATCGGTGGAAGTGGCACGGTCGCCTGCTTACTTAACGTATGTTAAGGGAGTGACGGATAGGATAGGCCACTATCTTCGTCGTAAGTTCAATATCAAGACGATATTCCGTCCTCCTGGTCAAATACGTAGCCTGCTGCGCTCACCGAAAGATCCTGATCAATTTGGCGTGCCTGGTGTTTATATGATTCCCTGCGGTTGTGGCAAGAACTATATAGGTGAAACTCGTCGCAACATCTTGACGAGGATTTCAGAGCACATACGTAGTGTCAAAAACATGGACACAAATGGGTCAGCCATAGCGGAACACGTCCACGATTCGGGTGTTAACCACTACATAAGGTTTGATAAGGCTACCGTGTTATCGAAGGAAAAATTTCTAGTACCTAGAAAAATACGTGAGTCAATTGAAATAAGCCGTCACCCGAACTTTAACAGAGACTGTGGATGGGCACTGCCTCCAGCGTGGAAACCTATTTTTGGCACTACTGGCACGACTAAAGACCTGCTAGAACCGGACACCGTAAGCGTCGCATGCACAAATTTCTTCCGGGCATCCGATAACGAAGACCAGAGCAGTGACGGGGAGTGCTCAGAAGACGTGCGACCAGCGCCGCTGCCGTCCCTCCCCCCGCTCCAACCACTCTCGAGTCGCGCCCTGCGAGCTGCTACACGCAGTTCCCGTCGCGATAACGCCGCGTAAAGAGCTCATGAATAAGAGCCCCGTATGGGCTTGAAACTAGTCGGGCTCATCCGATAAAATAACACGTGAGTATAGCCGGTTTCTATACATTAATTATGAATTCCTTATTTATTTCAAACTAGCGACCGGCTCCGGCTTCGCACGGGTAAAAAATATATAGCCTATGTCACTTAGTGAAAATAATGATTAAAATCGATCCAGTAGTTTTGATTTATTCATTACTGCCCGTGGCCCGCACGCGTTAAATTTGGGGTAAAACAAAACCACTATGCCCCTGCATTTTAAATTTGTAATATCTACTAAAATGTTCACTTAAATTACATGCTGTAAACGGCCATATTGATCTATATTAAATCAACAATGTATTTAAGGTACTTAATTGGATAAAGATTAATGCTGTATTGTATAAAAATTGCTTTGAACATAAGGCATTATTTTTCGTAAAAAGTAAATGACAAAAAATGCTATAGTGGGTTATCCATAAGAGATAGACATATACCATTGCGGAGTTTTCTGTAGACCTTTTCGAGGTCAATCACATTAGAAACCTTAAAAAATTATAGTATTTCTTTACTCCGTATTGAATGTTATTATACGTATAAACCTTCCTCTTGAATCACTCTATCTATAAAAACAAACCGCATCAAAATCTGTTGAGTAGTTTTAAAGATTCAAGCATACATTCAGGGATATAGGGAAATAGGGACGGACAGGGAAAGCGACTTTCTTTAATACTATGTACCGATTATGGGATTTACCTAAATAAAGAAGTTTTTTATTTTTTGGAATATCTTAGAGAGTTTTTAATTGTAAAAAAGGTGAGGGTTGACTGCACTCGTGTTTCATGGTAAGAGAAGATGCTTATGTTCGTCCTTCTTTAACAGTACATAATTGAAATAAATAAGCTAACTTACCATACCTGCCGGCGGAACTGTACTTGAAGTATTAAGAAACTTTCTAACCTTTTTGCGAATTAATTAAGTTACAAGGGATACGTTTACTGAAGCCGGCATCCGCGATACCGCGCTAAATAAAAGTTTTTTTAACATCAAAGTGGGTAATTAAAATAAATTTTGGATATTCTGGAGACAAGCTTACTTCATTACTTCGTTACTTCATTACTGTATGGTGAAATTGATATTTTTTATCTTGATCAAGGCCGGGATAGCGTCGTGTAAAGAGCTCATGAATAAGTGCCCCGAATGGGTTCGAAACTAGTCGGGCTAACCCGATAGAATAACACGTGAGTATAGCCGCTTCTTAACGTTAAATATGAATACTACTCACGATTATATTATTTACTTTTAAGTATTTATTAACTACGATATTGAACTTTTGAATTTGTTCGGGTTACCACCATACATTCAGTTTATGAAAAAGATTTTTATAGGTTTTATAATTGCAACGATACCTGGAGAAGACTTATTTCGAGGAGCAAATGTCAATTATTCAATCATAATAAGAAGAAAAAGTTATATTTATTTAAAATTGGGAGTATAATAAATACACCGTTTAATCCTTAATTTATTTGTGTAATCTTATCTAAAATAAATCAAGAAGAAGAAAAGTTAAAAATATATTAATCACAAATAAAAACTTTGCGAGCGTCGCTTGAAAAAATGGTAATTTGCCTCTTACCGCAATCCAACTTTCCAATGATAATGTACTTCTAACTTTAAGTTGCTTGGAGATAAGGGGTTGCTATTGACAAATTTTTATATAGAAAGGTATAAATAAGGTTTTCTTACTGAGGTGTCGAAAAGGCGACCAAGCTAAGTCAACCTGCCGTGTGGTATCCGGCTGAGTATAAAAGACCACCCTCATGTCTTACCGAGGTGTCGTAAAAGGCGACTAAGGTAAGTTTACACACCGCATGGTATCCGGTTAAGTAGAATAGACCATCCTCTTTCATATCGAGGTGTCGTAAAATACGACTTAGATAAGTTGACATCAGACAAGCGGCCGGCCGTAAAATACGTAGCCAACTCATGTGACAACATGTTTATAACATGTTGTGCCGAACCCACTTAAAGTGGGATAGGGGCAGGAAGATGATGATGTATAAATAAAAAAAATATGTCTTTTGTATTTTTCATAACCTTTATGAATCAGCCAGAAATTAAGCACCCACTTTGATAAATAAACCACCTACGTAAAGATGATTGTTTTTATTATAATTTTTTTATTATAGTCGTGCCATTACAGCAATATATTTTTATATTTAGTTTATATGCCTAATAGATTTTAGTTATTTCTCAAAAGCGTTTAAATGATGAAAATATCGTGAGAAAACCTGCATATCTTTTGATAATTCTTAGGATTTCTGTAACCCACCAATCCGCATTAGGGTAGCGTGATATATTGCTTTAATAATTAAGAAGTAAAAAAAAATTCTAAGTTCCGTAACTCCGGAATACCTTACCTCTATTAATATTCCTATTATCCGGCACGCGCCGGTCATAATTTGTCGACCGGGTCACCTTTATTTACGCCGCGGACGTACCGGGTGCAAGTTATACGACGGACGTGAGATGCTAATGTCCAGCCGGACAAAGATGCTGTTTATATTAATAACTATTTAATGCTTTTTTGAATTTGAAGGCCTAAGCCTTTTTTGAAAGGCAAGATACTAGCATGCTATTAAATACAAATTCAAAATAACAAGTGCTTTTAAATCGTCAACTCTAATGCTGGTTCAGAAAGCTGTTCCTACCGAGAAGAGCCAAGAAACTCGCTGGTTGCTCTTTTAATAATATAGTTTTTATTACTACGAGTAGTTACTTTTAGTCATTACTGTCTTGTACAAGGTCGAAGAGTAGCTATGTCCACGCATTCATATCATCTAAGTTATTCTCAATAATAGTAGGCTTTCTGTATTAGCCTTTTTTAAATAGTGTTTTTAAACTGCTGCAATGCAAAGCTAAAATTGATTGTGGAATTTTATTATAGAATCTTATACCCAAACCCACAAACGACTTACGTACTTTTGCAAGGCGCAAAGCAGGAACCGTAAGCTTATGTCGGTTCCTACTTTGTCTATTATATACATCGCCAATGGTATCCTGCTAATATTATAAATAAAATAATGTTTGTTACTCTTTCACGGCGATAGCGCTAAATAAATATCGATGAAATATGGCATTGCTCCTTATACACCGTTAACTTTACAAGAATAGGATGACATTAAAAAGTACCATTTATTACCAATCTATCACGCAAAAACAGTCCACGCGAACGAAGTTGCGAGTAAAAGCTAGTCTATACATATATTATAAAGAGGAAAAATTTGTATGTATGTTTGTAATATATTCACACAACTCTACTGGACCGATTTCAAAAATTCTTTCACCATTGGAAAGCTGCATCTTTACTGAGCAATAAAGGCTATATTACATAAAAAATAGTGTTCCGTAATGAAAATGTAATAAGTGTAAAAAATTAGTTATAAAAATCTGTAAAAATAAGTAAAAGTACTGTAAAAGTAATTGTGTGTAAAAATAAATCAATAATAAATAAATAATATTTATTATATGGGACACTGACACACACGGTCGTCCGTCCCCAAAATAAGTAACTTAATACTTGTGTTATGGGTGACAGACAACTGGTGAATATATACTTATATATTTTTAAATACATACTTAAATACAAATATACATCCAGGTTCAAAGACCAACAAATCCATTTCTAGAAAATGTTGGCTCTCGGCGGGAATCGAATACGCGACCCGCGGAGCTGAAGGCAGGGTCACTACCCACTGCTCCAACGGGCCAGTCATTAGTTCGACTAAGTAGACTTTCCACTGCCATGAGATCGGTATGTACGCGGGTGAAACCGCGGGATATTACTAGTCTTTTTTATAATTACATATGCTGTATTGGTTTTTCTTGAGTTGTATGTATGGGCCGCGCATATTTAAATTCTGTACTCAACGTATCTGCATATTCTAAGACGGGGTCCTATTCAAAAGGATCCCTTTGAAGAGTCCTTATGGACCCTCCGTAACGTTTGCTATTCATTTTATTTTGCATCGAATTAGCATATTGCATCTGCCTTCCCATTTGAAATTTGCATTTTATATTCAATCCGATATTTATGTGCAACGATTGCCGTGTGGTATCTTGGTGAGTAGAATAGACCACCCATTTCTTACCAAGGTGTCGTAAAAGGCGACTAAGGTAAGTTGACTCATCGTGTGTTACCTGGTTGAGTAGAATAGACCACCCTCTTCAATCCGATATTTATGTGCAACGATTGCCGTGTGGTATCTTGGTGAGTAGAATAGACCACCCATTTCTTACCAAGGTGTCGTAAAAGGCGACTACGGTAAGTAGACTCATCGTGTGTTACCTGGTTGAGTAGAATAGACCACCCTCTTCAATCCGATATTTATGTGCAACGATTGCCGTGTGGTATCTTGGTGAGTAGAATAGACCACCCATTTCTTACCAAGGTGTCGTAAAAGGCGACTAAGGTAAGTTGACTCATCGTGTGTTACCTGGTTGAGTAGAATAGACCACCCTCTTCAATCCGATATTTATGTGCAACGATTGCCGTGTGGTATCTTGGTGAGTAGAATAGACCACCCATTTCTTACCAAGGTGTCGTAAAAGGCGACTAAGGTAAGTTGACTCATCGTGTGTTACCTGGTTGAGTAGAATAGACCACCCTCTTCAATCCGATATTTATGTGCAACGATTGCCGTGTGGTATCTTGGTGAGTAGAATAGACCACCCATTTCTTACCAAGGTGTCGTAAAAGGCGACTAAGGTAAGTTGACTCATCGTGTGTTACCTGGTTGAGTAGAATAGACCACCCTCTTCAATCCGATATTTATGTGCAACGATTGCCGTGTGGTATCTTGGTGAGTAGAATAGACCACCCATTTCTTACCAAGGTGTCTTAAAATACGACTAAGGTAAGTTGACGTAATGCAGTCGGGCTGTCGTAAAATCAACCGCAGCACCCAGCCAAATCATTTGACAAGATGTTTATAATATGTTGTGCTATCCCCACTTAGAGTGGGAGAAGGCAGGAGGATGATGATTTAGATGTGTAATGAGTTACGAATCCTGCATGTGTCGGGTATGAAAATGGAAAGTGCACTCTACATTTAGCATTATATATTTTTTCTATTTACTTTATCGCGTATCCTAGCGAAATAATTTAATTACAACTTTTAAAGACATTTAAAAGTTGTAATTAATTTAGATTTAGATTTAATTACATTAAGAGCATTTTAAAAGTTAAATAAAGCGGGTACAGTTAGTTAAAAGGAGTAGTGTTTATTATCTCATTATCCAAAAAAGTTAAGTACAGACCAGTACAGTCTTGTCTATGTATGCTTAAATTTGAACAAACACAAAAGACCTTAAAGTTTCCGGAGCAGACCGCAGTAATATCTCTACATTGTGTGAACAGTCCTTACACGCGAGCAGTAGGGCTGGCGACGCTTTGAAACATTAAATCTATACTAATATATAAAGGTGAAGAGTTTGTTTGTTTGTTTCATTGTTTGAACGCACTTGAATTAAAAAATCCCTTCAGAGTAAGATAGTCCACTTTTACTGAGGAAGGATATAGGCTATATAACATCACGCTAAGATTAATAGGAGAGAAACAGCTATAAAAAATAGTACGAAACAGCAAAATTTAATGCTTTCCTTGCGTTTGCTATGTAAACGGTAATGGTTATTCAAAAATCATGTATTACAAAATTGTTCCTCTCTAAAAGTTCTAAATAAAATTCCGCGACAGCATATATCTAGCTTTTAAGGTTAACCCACTATAGCCATTTTTATGGTTATCAAAAAACTATATTACGGCTTTAATCTTTCTACGCGGGCGGAGCCGATGGCGTTTGTTAGTTAAATATATTTTATATGGAACAGTAAATAAAATACTTAGACCATAAATTTGTTTTGTAGCCAATTGTAATAGTTTTTTAAAATATTTGTTTGAAAAAATCCTCTACATAATAGTCTATTCTATTCAACCGGATACCGCACGATGGGTCAACTTACATAAGTCGGATTTTACAACCCCTTGGTTTTTTCCAAAATAATAATATCATATCTAGACGAACGAGCCTTGCTCGGTAATTTTTTACAAAATAAAAAAAGAAACTTAAGAAAACCTAGCTAGATTGATCTCTCTCCCCCAAAACCTACTAAATGCTGAATTTCAGGAAAATTGTTGGAGCTGTTTTTGAGATTGCGAATATATAAATATATACAAGATTAACTTTAAATATTGAAGATAATGAAATTCAACGCAAGTGGCAACCCTCGGGAATGCATGCAAATCTGTGCTAAACCGCATCTCCATGTGAATGGGAGACTTTTTCGTATTCTCTAACCGCAGCGCGCATAACCCTGGAGCACTCACTATGTAAAGGTCTAGATTTATCTCCAGCTTCCGACCACATCTCCCCGCACAGATCCGGTCCGGTGCTCGTGGACTTAATAGAGACGGTGAAGTACTGTGATAAGAAAATTTTATGATTATCTGTTGACCATTTAACTGCCGTGTGGTATCCGGCTGATTTGTATGATTATCATTTGACCGCCGTGTGGTATCCGGCTGATTTAAATAGACCACCCTCGTTTATTTGTTTATTCTAATCTCTTTATTGCATAAAAAAAAATGACAACATAATTTGCAATGGTGGGCTTATTCCGGATTCGGAATCTCTTTCAGCCAACGAGTCTAAATTTAAACAAGAGATAAATTTAAGTACAGTGAATTAAATTCATTTCTTACCGAGGTGTTTTTAAAGGCGACTAAGGTAAGTTGATCTGCCATATGGTACCCGGCTGAGTATAGATCACTCTCATTTCTTGCCGAGGTGTCGTAAAAGGCGACTAAGGTAAAAGTTGATCTGCCATATAGTATCCGGCTGAGTAGAATAGACCACCCTCTATTTTTAACGAAGCGTCGTGTGAGGCGACGAAGGTAAGTTGAACTGCCATATGGTATCTGACTGAGTAGAATAAACCAACCTCTTTCTTTCTTTCTTGGTAAATTTTTTAAAAGATATAAAAAAATTATAAATATTTAAAAAAAAATAAAAGAAAACAGGGTTTGAACATTTTCGGTCCGCCCGTTACCCATCGGCTATCGCAGCATTACGTTTGACAGCTAAAATTATCCTTCTACATTTCTATTGCTTCTACATAATTCTACATTTTTTTAATGTCCAAAAAACAGGGATAATTTTTTTTTTTATTTTAAATAAAACCTAGCTAGATCGTTTTTTCTTTTCCAAAACCGTTTCCGAGATTTAGAAAATGTAACATATACATACAAGATTAACTTATTTAAATATTAAAGATACGAAACAAACATCGTTTAAGAAACGCGCCGAGTAAAAACCAATTAGTAACTCGTATGTTTGCACCAGTCAATTCCTAAGCGGAGAATTACGATGCGTACAGAAGTTGCCAACTCAAAGACAACAAGTTGGCTCGTTACATGTCTGTTTGCCGAGCGAGTGTAGCATCCAAACCGCTGCGTGCGCGTCGCATATTTGCTAATGTGTTATTGCATAACTTTCGGGAACTTCGTGTATCCAAGCTTTACAGTCCGCACACGACCGCTGTTATATATTAACTGTTTTACAAAGTTCAGCTTTGCAACTCGATGGTTAAGTCACTTATTCTTAGCAATATAACAATTGGTATATTTGAAGTTTCTAAACTGGGCTGAATTATATAATAACTAGCTATCGCTAGCGGCACCGCTCTCGTGGAAAGATTAGAACCGTAAAGTCTTTTATCCATAAAAATGGTTAAAGTGAGTTAACCTTAAAAGTTAGACATATGCTGTCGCGAACGTTTATTTAGAACTTTAAGAGGGGAATAATTTTGTATTACATGATTTTTAAATAACTTTATGCCGTGTGGTACCCGGTGAAATAGAATAGTACCACCCTCATTTCTTACCGAGGTGTCGTAAAAGGTGACTATGGTAAGTCAACCCGCCGTGTGGTATCCGGCTGAGTAGAATAGACCACCGTCTTTCTTACCGAGGTGTAGTAAAAGGCGGCTAAGATAAGTCGACCCGCTGTGTGGTATCCGGCTGAGTAGAATAGACCACCCTCATTTCTTACCGAGGTGTCGTAAAAGGCGACTAGGGTAAGTTGACACACCGTGTAGTATGGTAGGAGTGATGTATCTGATAAAGAAATTCCCGTTTTTTCTTCGGGAATATGAAAATATAATATGATACATAATTGTAGGTATTTTGACTCTAAATTCGATGTACGCACAGAAACGTGGGCACCACAGTAGATATATATTTATAAATCAGTCGCAGCAAATAATAATATATGATTAATATATTGATAAATACGCCATTGAATAGTCCAGCTGGAGAGTGTGCCGAGCTAATTTAGCATGAACCTTTCGAGTTGATTGCATTCAGCTAGTCCCACTGCACACAAATTAAAATGAACTTTTTGCATCATTAATGAGTGGATTGCTGCGATTCATTACGTTTCATTTATTCATGTTTTTAATTGATTGTATTTAAGTTCTATTCTTAATCATACTTTTTAATTAAATTTAACTAGAATTGTCACGGTAAAAAGAGGTAGACACTTTTGGCATACACGGGCTTTCATGCCATAGGAGCTCTGTTAGGCTTTTCCGTCATGGTTCTCTTAATGATACCATCAAAAGAGCTCTTGCCACCATCGACATTCCTGCTCTTCTCGAGCCTTCCGGGATATGTCGAGATGACGGCAAGAGACCAGACGCTGATTCCTTGGGAACGGGGACGGGCTCTAATGTGGGACGCAACATGCGTTGATACGTTAGCCTCGTCCCATATCAGGGAAACAGCGTCAAGACCTGGAGCTGCGGCGGAAATGGCCGAAACCGGCAAACGGCGGAAGTATGCATCTCTCATCGAGAGTTATATGTTTGTGCCGTTTGCAGTCGAGATCCTAGGGCCATGGAGTCAAAGTGCAAATTTTTTTTTTATCCATTTTAACACCTCGGTTGATTGCCTCTTCAGGTGACAAGAGGGCTGGCTCCTTTTTCGCACAAAGAATTAGCGATTCAGCGCGGACACGCTGCCAGCATTCTTGGGACCACTCCACGTGGGCATGATTTGTATAGTCCTAGCGTGTAAGTAATTTAAGATAGATTTAACTTGTACATTTTTGCTGTAAATAATTTTTTTTTTACTAGAATTTGCAACATTATTTTTTATTTTTATATACTATTTAATTTATATTTATACTATGTATTTTATATTCCGTACGCACCTACTGCTACTTTGTAAATTTGCTTATGTCCAAATGTATTAAAATATTTGCCTGGAAGAGATCGCTGTCTCAGCGATAAAGTCGGCAATTGTACAATGTTTTTCTTTTCATGTTATTTGGTTTGTTTCTTTTTAATTCTTTTCGAAGTGGTAGTATGTTATTATTATTGTAGTAGTGTAGTAGTAGTGTTTCTGTATGTTCTTCATTGTACAATAAAGAATCCATTCATTCATTCTCTACTTTGTTATGGTGTTTTTTTTTTATTTATAATGCTTAGAAATAATATACGTTTGAAACTAATTCTAAAATTCAATACATCATCTTTCCTATATGTTTCTTAATAACAGGTACGCAGAGCGTTTATTTACCACTTCAAACATTAATTGCATAAAATGCAAATTTTTCACTATATATATCATCCTGAAAACAACAAAAATATATGAACTATTAGAGTAAAATGATCTTAAAAAACGTAAAAAAAGCATACTTTTTTGAAACAGTGTAATTTATCGAAATAAATATCGTTACTTTTTATTATTTTTGGTTCCTAGTGAAACTTTACATATAGAAAACCGTTCCACTAACTTTTGAACGCCTTTACCAGCATTTTTGAACGCATTTTTATTCAGCAGTTTTTAAATGCGATTTTGAACAGCAATTTTGTAACGCAATTGCAAACGTCAGATTTTGAACGCTAGTTCAAACGGAAGTTTTGATTGAAATTCGAACACCAATTTTAGAAAGAAAATTTCAACAGTTTTTAAAGGGAACATCCCTTTAAAATCTTGCCATAAGGAGGAAATTTTGAGATACCTACTACATAATATTTGCTTGTTTTCCATGGAAATATCCTTTATGTTAGTCCAGTGTATTAGTTTTAATTATGCTAAGTTTCATCGTTGTTTCTCTAGCGGATTAGCTGTAAAAGCTTTGACGACCGAGTTTGTTTTTTAGTTGCCAACTGCCGTTAGTTAAGCCGAATTTTTTCGATTTCGTTACATTGTACACCGAGCTAAAATATAGGACAGGAAGATTTCCATATTTCCTAACACATTACATAATTAAGGGTATTTTAACAAGTTGGGATCTTTTGAGGAGGTCACGGATTCGAACCCGGGCAGACACCAATGAGTTTTTCTGATAAAACTTATGTGTCTAAGTGATAATTGCAATTTATCACACGCTTTTCGGTGAAGAAAAACATATATCGAGGAAACCTGCATATCTCCAGAGAATTCTGGAGATATTTGTAATCTACCAATCCACATTGGAGCAGCATGGTAGGTAGCTCCAATCCTTCTCTCCAAAAACAAAGAGAAGAGGCCTACACCTAGCAGTACGAGAGTAATAGGCCGCTACTTTACTTTTTTTAACAAGTTGACTCGCACAAAGTTGCGGTTTCAGCTAGTATACCTTTTTACTAAATTCTAATCCGACCAATTCAATTAGTAGCCAAATTACCTAACGTACAAGTAACAAGCCACTCTAACTAGATTCGTTTTGCCAATTTAAACTTTTGCATGTCGCAGTTTCGCGGAGATTTGTTTTCTTTTCCACTCAGCTCAATTCCTGATGTCTCGTTTGAATAAATTAAGTTCCATACTGCGTTATAAGAAACTCATATTTGCATTTCAAAATTTTTTCGATCCTGTTAGAAATGTTTTTATAACATAAGAAAATTGAAAACATACGTAACGTTTTTAAAAGCTTTTATTCGACTTACAATGTATGTATTTGAAGGTGGAATCTTCTTCTGTCCGTATCCCGCTTTAATTGAGGTCGGCACAACATGCTATAAACATGTTATAAACATGTTGCCACATTATTTGACTTCGTATTTTACGACCGATCGCCTGCCTGACATCAACTTACGTTAGTCGTGTTTTACGACATCTCGGTAAGACATTGGGTGGTCTATTCTACTTAACCACACGGTAGGTCAGCTTACCTTAGTCGCCTCTCACGACACTTCGGTAAGAAATGAGGATAGTCTATTTTACTAAGCCGTATAATACACGGCTAGAAGTTGGAATCTAGCAAGATCAATTTGACCCACTTTCCGTTGTCTGATTAAGCTGAAATTTTATATACTGGTCCTTTCCCGATGATACTGCATGTTTATGATAAGCATGATCTGATGCTGGATGGGCTCCAGACTAGGGAACTGCTCAACGGTTAATGGGGCATGTTAAAAGCTTTTTTAAAAGGATTATTAACTTGTTTTAAATTCAAATTCAAAAATTTTCTTTATTAAAATAAATTTGAAAACAAGTACTTTTGAAGCATCAACTCTACTGCTGGTTTGGAAAATGTTTGTTATCTAGAAGAGCACTAATTGAATGCTAATTTCAAAACAATTCTCTTCAATCTTAGAACATGTTTAGCAGGTCGTAGTGTAGTTAATTCTATGAATTTTTATTATTTATGTAATTCTCAATAGTTATGCTATAGCTTTCTGTTTCAGCCATCTTCCAATATTTTGAATTGCTGTAATGGTCCAGCCAAAATTGATTGTTGATTAATAGAATCGTATACAAAATTCTGTTATGTCAATTATTATACCTTATTAATAAGTCAATGAATATGTACAATAAGTAAAATTACGGGTTCGGTTCCCGTCGGGGGCCAACATTTTCTATAAACAATTTATTGGTTCGAGCCTGGGTGTATATTTGTATTTAAGTATGTATTTTCACCATGCGCCTCTTTCGAAGAGGTCTAGGGTTCAAATCCCGGGCAGACACCAATGAGTTTTCTAGTAAAACTTATGTGTCAAATTGATAATTGCAATTTATCCCACGCTTTTCGGTGAAGGAAAACATCGTGAGGAAACCTGCATATCTCTAGAGAATTCTGGGGATATGTGTAACCTACCAATCCGCATTGGAGCAGCGTGGTAGGTCTCAGCTCCAATTATTCTCTCTAAAAACGGAGAGAAGAGGCCTATGCCCAGCAGTGGAGTAACAGGCCGTTACTTACTATGTATTTAAAGTTGTGTATGTATATATTTACCAGTTGTTTATCACCCATAACTCAAGTACTAAATTACTTACTTTAAGGACGGACGAACGTGTTTGTAAGTATCCCATATATTTATTTATTTATACAATAAAAGTGTTAAAAAGATCGACCGCCAAGTTTTTTTTTCGGTTCTTTTCGGTAAGAGCAATATTCCGTAACAGTGGTTAATCTTTGACGAACAAAAGCGATTTTAAAAACTTATTTGATTTATTACCTATTAAATGATTTATGGTTAAGGTCCCTTATAATCTATTCTGTTTTTCCCGTGGGATTTTTTCCATTACGAGATTCGGTTTATAAGATTCGGTAAAATGTCATAGGAGGTTGCTGTCTTCTCTAATTGATGGATTGAAACATTGCACTGTAGATGGAAATTATTTATGATTTCTATTAAATTTAGGTATATATTAATTTAGATTTGACCCCGACAGTGGGACTCAGATCTTTTTAAATCCTATTATAATTATGCACATTTTAAATTTTAAATTTATTTTTAATACAATGATTAATTAAAAAAAATTAAGCAACAAATGTGAATAATATGAGTCTTGATACTAAAATAGTTTATAAAATTTGCAAATTTAATTAAAACATCTCACACATCACACGCTTAGTATTAAAGCGACCTAATTACAAAAAAGTTGTTTTGTGGCAATTTGCAATAAATAGTGCCTACTCAACTCAAATGTGAATGTTAAAGAGACCCATAACTGGCAGATTAAAAAAACACTTTTTTAATAGTTCAAGCGCGATGTCACAAATACCATACTGATGTCACAAATAACATTGAAGTAAGAATCACAATGTATCTAGCTCAATTAAGTCTAATTTCGAATTAGGTCACTTATATACAAAGTGTGCGATATCTTTAAAATATTTATATATTATAATATCCGTACATATATGCTCATTTATGAACTAAATACTCCAAAAGAATATTATCTGCATATTGAATAAATCAAAGAAACACGAGTTTTCTGTGGTTCAAACGTATACCATAAAAATATTAAAGCTTGGAAGACAAAGATAAGAGTATCATAATAAAAGCTAAACATTTTCAAAAAACGCCTAAAAATAACATACAATTGGATTTATCTTTGAGGATACTTTTACAAAGAAATAAAAAGCACAAAACGAGGCCTATTATCGTAACACTCGTCAGTTGTCGCTGCGGACTTCGCTAGCGAAAATTATATACGCATTAGCTTATCGTTAAGTTGGCGATGCACTGGACCGAATAAATATAATATAATAATAATTTATTTGAAAGTACAAAGGCTCACAACTGTTAGCAACAAAACTTTATAAACTGTGTTAATATTACTATCCTCCTATCCTCTATCCTATCCTACTAAAATTATAAATGCGAAATTTGTGTGTATGGATGTGAGTTTGTTACTCTTTCACGGCGAATTCGCTGAACCAATATTGATGAAATTTTCCACAATTATTCCTTATAAACCGGAATAACATATAGGCTATGGAAATCCTGTTAATTCTGCAGGAATAGAATGGCACTAAAAGCGCCGTCTATTATCAACGCGACAACAGTTCGCGGGAACGAAGTCGTGGGTTAAAAGCTAGTGGTTTTTTTTGTTATATAATAATAATAATAAATAAATATATTAACTTGCTAATATATTATTACGAGTATATCATTGAAATAAGATTTCGCAATCTGTTTTCTACTTGACTTTACACGAATCGTTTGGATTTAAATAATCTTTATTCAAGTAAACTTGTTCACAAGTGCTTTTGAAACTTCAACTCTACTGCTGGTTCGGAAAATTGCTCCTACCGAGATGACCAAGAAATTCGGCTGTCACTTTTTTCAAAAATACTTTTCAAAATATTTAAAATAATAACCTTACAATGGAAGCTAGTGCGTAGATGGTTGCAACCTAAATCCAAGCTTCTTATCATTTAAATAGTCTTTATAATCGCTTTTTTGAACCTATTTGAAGGCAAATTCCAATCATATTGTTGAATTTTGTTATAAAAATCGCATAAAATATGATGATAACTTCATAATTTATCTTTTATTTTCAATATAATACCATTTTCGTAATTTGCAACGAACCAGTTCATTTAAACTAGAGTATTATGGCCGCTTATTTTTACATTGTAACTCTCGCTATGTCACCACCTTTATACCAAACACGCGAGCATTTCCTGAAGGCTCGAGCGGTTTCCGTTTCCGGTTGTAAAAAGCGAGCCGTGAAGGATATAGGGCATGCAAAGTTTTATTGATACTGAAAGTGGTCTTATAAAAAAACTGTTATACGTCAGCACGAAACGTGCTATTTCTTTGCAACAAATTATATTTATTAGACAAGTAGCAGCATTGTAGAATAATTTGACATTCTGAATAATTTTGACTTGCCCGTTGGCGCAGTGGGTAGTGACCCTGTCTTCAGCTCCGCGGATCGCGGGTTCGATTCCCGCCGAGAGCCAACATATTATATAAATGAATTTGTTGGTATTTGAACCTGAGTGTGTAATTGTATTTAAGTATGTATTTAAAAATGTTATAAATATATATTCACCGGTTGTCTGTCTACCATGACACAAGTATTAAGTTACTTACTTTGGGGACAGGTGACCGTGTGTGTAAGTATCCCATATATTTATTTATTTATATAATCTTAATCGAATACGCCGTTTGGTATCCGGCTGAGTAGAATAGACCACCCTCATTTCTTACCGAGGTGTCGTAAAAGGCGACTAAGGTAAGTTGACCGTCGAAAAAGACGTAGCAAAATCATGTGACAACATGTTGTAACAACTTGTGCCGACACCACTTAGAGTGGGATAAGGGTAGCAGGATGGAACGAGAAAGCGTAAACATAGAACTTTCCTACATTAAACATCATGCATCAACGTATATTTCTGTCTCTTGAATATGTCATTAAACGTAGGTTGAGAGTGTCTTTATGAATTTGTGCGATGCTGATTACATATATTACTAAGCTGTACTTGAGAATTTGTCACGCCTAAACGGAAAAATTCATTCGTGCGGACTCCGGGGTTTGAACCCGTGACACCTCTATACAGTCATGCGGCCTCACCATTCTGCTATCACAGCTTATATTTCTTCTGATTGTTTAATCCCCATATATTATTTTAATGACATGCAGATTGGACCTATTGCAAAGTGCGCGTAAAAAGAGAACGTAACAAATTTTTTCCCAGCTGGGTATATAATTATATTATAATATTAGTTATATATATTATAATATTATAAGAATATACGTTTACTTTTTTTAAGCATATTCTTAACCAACAGAGAATAACGAGAAAATTTGAATGAATTAATTTGTAAAATTCTTCGTTACCGAAATTCGGCAATTAACTTTAAACTTTCCTTAATTAAGTTAAAAGCTCTTAAGCCGTAAAAAGGCGTTGTATTCTCTGATAGAGCTTTACTGTTTGAAATTTTAAATTATATGTCGACAGTAGCGCCTTCTACCGCGTTAAACTATAGTTGCGAACATTTAATACATAATTTATAGAATTAGGCGTTACTTTGCGGAGATCCATAATACAAAAGTAATAATAAAATTATTTTGCTATAATCCGCGATGAAGTAAAATAGAAAATATATATAATCCTAAATGTAAGTGGACAATCGGTTATCATACCTGATACATGCAGGAGTCGTAAAAAACACATGCACAAACCTCCACCACCGCCACCGTGATACACAAGCACTATATACGTTCACTATCACAAACTCAACAATTGTTTCGCCCCGCAACCGAAGCATCGTCAGGAGATAGACTCCACGACCAAAATCGCAAAGCTTTGCGATTTGCATGTGTTTTTTACGAATCCTGCATGTATCAGGTATGATAACCGATTGTCCACTCTACATTTAGCATTATATATATTTTCTATTTTACTTCATCGCGGATTATAGCAAAATAATTTTATTATTACTTTTGTATTTAATACATAAATAAAATCATTTTATTTCGACAAACTATGAGTCATAAATTATATCGTTTACATAATTTTGTGTTTAACTAACTTTTGTGCTAACTTTAAGCCTAATCGTTAATTATTGAAGAAAGTAAACTGTTGGTTACTAACTTCGTAAGTTGGTTAATAAATACTAATCTATTACCTAACCTAGTCTTAATTTTAAGACAGGATCGATTTGCCAACATATGCACCATTTCGCTAAGCCATCCTCATTTCTTACCGAGGTGTCGTTAAATACGATTAAGTTGACGTCAGAAAGGAGGTCCGTCGTAAAATACGTCACTAAATCATGTGACAACATATTTATAACATGTTGTAACGACCCAAATTAAAGTGGGATAAGAGCAGGAGGTTGATGCAACTTTGCGCTTAAAAAATGTTTCTGAAATTATATAAAACATGTTTTATGATAAAACAATAAAAGGCAGTTAGAAAATTACGAAAACACTTTAAATTAAGATCGTAACAAAAAATTTCCTTAGAAAAGATATTAAAAAAAACTTTTTTACTGTAAAGAGTTTTCGCTCGGAATCTTAACGTGACCAAATCTGAAAGGAATATTCATACAAAAAGTTGTCACCAGCATCGATAGTCAGCAACGGGGGTCTCGTAAATTAAAAACAAAACAATCGTATTAAAAATTTAACAATATTTCGCATGTACTTCTAGTTTCATATCTAATTATAATAGCTAGGAATATATCTCTACATGCGCTATTTTTAAGGGGGATTGAATAAATTCCCTCTTTATCCCATCCAGTAGTTTTATACCCGCGGTCGCTTCCGAAGGTGGCCGTCAATTTATTTCCCATTAGAGCCTTTGTGCCGCCATTAGTGCTCCGATAGGGGACCGGAACTTCAGGTTTTTGTGTTAACTCTTATTTAACCGGCAGTTGAACCGAATGCATTTTTATGCGAATAGGTCCTGTATATATCCTGGACACTTATTAAATTCAAATTCAAATTCAAAATATTCTTTTATTCAAATAAACTTGTACACAAGTGCTTGTGAATCGTCAACTCTACTGCTGGTTCGGAAAGCTGTTCCTACCGAGAAGAGCCAGCAAGAAACTCGGCGGTTGCTCTTTTAAAAATATAATTCTTAATATTATTTACATTAAGTCGTTACTGTCTTGTACAGGTTCAAAGAGAGCTATATCCACACATTCTTATCTTCTAAATAATCTTCAAGAGTATAGTAAGCTTTCTGTATCAGCCTCTTTTTAACAGTGTTTTTAAACTGCTGTAATGGCAGTGCTGAAATTGATTGCGGAATTTTATTATAGAATCTTATACCAAAACCCACAAACGAGTTACGCACTTTTGCAAGGCGCAAAGCAGGAACCGCAAGCTTATGTCGGTTCCTGCTTTGTCTATTGTACACATCACCTATCGTTTTATAATTCTTTATATTTTTATGTACATAAATTATTTCCTTGTTACATAGAAGTAATAATTCTATTAAATAAAGCAATAGCAATCAAACAAGCATATTTTCACAGCGTGAGTGTGACGCAAGTAAAGGTAATCTTCAGCATTTACATTGCTTTACTTGAAAAAAAAACACTCATGAACTTTACTCATCCTCCCCTTATCCCATTCTAAGTGGGGTCGGCACAACATGTTACAAACATGCTGTCACATGATTTGGCTGCGTTTTTACGACCGGCCGCCTGCCTGACGTCAACTTACCTCAGTCGTATTTTAGGACATTTCGCTAAGAAAGAGGTCTATTCTACTAAACCGGATCCCACACAGTGGGTTGACTTACCTTAATCGCCTTTTACGACACCTTGGTAAGAAATGAGGGTGGTACTATTCTACTCAGCCGGATACCACACGGCGGGTCGACTTACCTTAGTCGCCTTTTACGACACCTCGGTAAGAAAGAGGATGGTCTATTCTACTCAGCTGGATACCACACGGCGGGTCGACTTACCTAAGTCGCCTTTTACGAGACCTCGGTAAGAAATGAAGGTGGTACTATTCTATTCAGCCGGATACCACACGGCGTACTTATGCTATTACTAAATACCACAAAATTTAACAGGATCAATGAAACATCATCTCGCATGGAGATAAATATCATCTAATAATACAGCAAATTGCTTACGTAGTTATTACGTTACCGTGTTAACGTGGCAAAACATATTACCCGACATTTGTCGTGGAGGAAAACATGGGTATTTATATACCGTAATGAATTCCGACGGCGTATGATTTGCGACAAACCTATTTCCAAGGTAATTTTTTACATACTCGTATAAACGTGTTGCTCGGCAAGAAATAAAAGATGCTAGAACAAACACACACAGTTAGAAGCTAAAATCAAATAGCTTTAATCCGCCATTTGATTAAAACTTATGTCAAAAGTAAAAAGTAATACAGTAAAAAAGAAAATATATATAAAGCTAAATGTAGAGTGGAATATCTGTTTTCACACCTGATACATGCAGGATTCGTAGAAACAGATGCATAAACCTCTACTACGCACGTTCACTATCACAAATTGAACAATTGTTTCGACCCGAAACCGAAGCATCATTAGGACATAGCCAAGTTACCTTAGCTGTATTTTACGACACCTCGGTAAAAAATGAGGGTGCTCTATTCTACTCAGCCAGATACCACGCGGCAGGTCAACTTGCCTTAGTCGCCTTTTAAGGCACCTCGGTAAAAAATGAGGGTGCTCTATTCTACTCAGCCAGATACCACGCGGCAGGTCAACTTGCCTTAGTCGTCTAAAGACGACTTTACAAGACCTCAGTAAGGAATGAGAGTGGTCTATTCTAGTAATCCTGATACCACGCGGCGGGTAAACTTACTTTAGTTGCCTATTCGACACCTTTCTAAGAAGTGAGGCTAGTCAATTCTACTCAGCCATACCACACGGCAAATCTTTTAGAATCCCATATGAGATTTATTAAGTGCATGTGCACTAAATAAAATAATTTTCAAATTAGCTTTGCTACAGTAACTGAAGTACAAAATTGGCACATTTGTTTAATTCCGTTGTAATTTCGGGTCCATTGTGATAATGAAATAACTACCATGTGAGCGCAGCTAGCGGAGTGCCGCTGCACGGAATTAAAACTTGTTCAAACTTGTTCGGGAACGAGTTTGCGTCACGTCTACGACAGAATGAATCTTTATGCAAATGAAATGGCGTTTTTAAAATTTTAAAGCCATTTAACTTTCGACATTAAAAATACGTGTTACTTTTTGCATGTTTCTGGTTTACTCAAGAGACTTTGACGACTGATATTACCTTAAATATTAAACGGATAATAATTGAGTAGGCTTTAATGTTTAAATACCATCACAGAATGCAGAAAATAATAAATGAGTTAACATATAATTAATATTCATTTGTTTTATGAATTTTGCAAAGTAATCATAATTCTTTGAATTTAAGTTATTCGGCATGCCCCTCTAATGCGGATTGGAGAGTTATACAAAGATTCAGATTCGAATTCAAATATTGTCGCCAATGACTTTCGCTTTGTATTTTATAACAACACCGTCATGAAACGAGCACTGCGCCATTTTGACTGAAATGGTGGCAACATTGTGTCGTGTTGTTTCCGGTTGAGTCTTCCTATATATTGCTAAATCGTTTCAGGGACAATCAGTCTTTGTTCGTCTTTCAAGAGATGTGCATCTCGGAACGGGAATTGTGGTATTTCTCGTGTTATTGTATAGTGTCTGCACAAAATATTCTATATTCAAGTACGATTTTAGAATTACCAGTTTTAAATACTCTTAAAAGAAAGCTATAATGACTTGAAGGTTGTCCATTCCGAGAAAAAATTGTAACAATCTCGACGGATATAACTACTTTCAAAAAATTTGAAATTTTCATTTTTACATTTAATTTCTTGTTTTCTAGCTACAAATTCAAAGGATTTTATCACTTAGATAATCTTTAATTTTATCTTGTTTGACCATTTTCAATTTTGTGTTAAAACAAGTGTGTTATAAATGTTTTAGAAATTTACGAAACGATTTTAGTTTTTTGAGTTTAGAAACGATTTTTTACTTTTTGCAGAAATTTGTTTACTAGTTAAATTCAATTCAATTATACGTGGTCATGAGATTTTTAATCATAAAAAAATATATATAAAGACAAAGATTTTCTGGGTTTTTTAGTATCTATAGTAAAGCAAAGTATCGGCCTATTATTCTCCGTTTTTGGAGAGAACTATTGGAGCTAATACCTACCACGCTGCTCCAGTGCGGATTGGTAGGTTACAAATATCTCCAGAAATCTCTAGACATATGCAGGTTTCCTAACGATGTTTTTCTTCACCGAACAGCGTGTGATAAATTGCAATTATAAATTGGACACATAAGTATTTACAGAAAAACTCATTGGCTCGGGCTCGAATCCGTGACCTCCTCGAAAGAGTCGCACGGTGTTACTGCTGGGCTACCATAGGTTTAGTATATATTACAGTTCATATTTTTGAACAAATATAGGTATTCTCTCACCCATAACACAAGTATTGGTTTTGTTACGACCACGCGCCGGTCATATTCCATGAAATAAATTTGCTTACTTAATGGGTAAAGTCTCTACACCTAATTGTAACTTGTGTAATGTCGTAGAGGACGTTATTCATATTTTATTGGAATGTGACCGAAACCGCGTATTGAGATCTAAACTATTAGTTAGTAATAAAATGATAGTCTCAACTGGCGGTATAAATATTACTCTAGCTGATCCACTATCAACCACTGCAAATATTTTAGTTAAACTATATAATGAAGCTTTAGGTATAAGATCTAGTAGTAGTTAAATTTACTATTTTTTGTAAGCTGCCTATACAGAGCGAAATAGTCGGTCACGACTAAACGCTTTAATAAAGATTGAAAAAAAAAACACAGGTATTAAGTTACTTACTCTGGGGACAGACGACCGTATGTGTAAGTCTAGTAATGAAAAAAAAATCATACTATGAGGTACTTGGTACTACTCTATCGAGCAGATAACATAAGTACTAGACAACAAAACACACGAGCTTTACGTCTAGGATAATCCAATAATTTGCCAAATTGGTTCGAATGGCGCTAACTGTGAGCCGCTGCCAAGTTCGCGATGCAAATGTGATTGCCCTGATTAACATAAACAGGGCTGCCGTTTGTCCGCGACATTAGGGATCAATCATTGACTTAAAAAAGAATCAAGAAGTAAGAAAGAAAAAAGAATATAAGAAGAGATTAAAAGTTATAGTATAATGGGCTATGATTTTAGACAATAGTTCATTATCATTCTTCTGCCCTTATCCCACCCTAAGCGGGGTCGGCCCAACATGTTGTTAATGTTTGTAACGTAGTTATTTTACAGCCGGCCGCCTGCCTGATCTAGTCGCCTATTACGACACCTCGGTAAGAAATGAGGGTAGTCTATTCTACTCAGCCGGATACCACGCCACCGAATACATGGGTCAATTTAGCTTAGTCGCTTTTTACGACACCAAGGTAGTAAATGATGGTGATTTATTCTAATCAGCTAGATAGAACACGGGGGTCAACCTACCTTAGTCGCCTCTTACGACACCTCGTTAAAAAATGAGAGTTGTCTAACTAAGCCGGAATGTTCATGGTAAATTTACCATAAACAGTCCGTGTGTCCATGACATTGGGGAAATTTACATGGTCTATTCTACTCAGCCGGATACCACACGGCGGGTCGTTTTACCTTAGTCGCCTTTTACGACACCTCGGTAAGAAATGAGGGTGGTCTATTCTACTCAGGCGGATACCACACGGCAATGTGCCTTACTTCTATAAAAACTTTAAATACCCTATTTAATCTAACTTTAATGGTAACCCTAGACTAGTCTAAATGGCCTTAACTTACGTTTTGATTGCGACAGCGGCTGAATTAACCTAACTAATGGCTAAAACAGATATTTTACGATCCACGGACGTACACGACGTTTAAATAGTTCTGATTTTACAGCAGAGCTAGAGCTACGGAGATATTTTTTGTTATACGATTTCTCCTTAAATGCTTTAATAAGATTTATAGCAAACGTCCATTTGTGATTATACAATTTTTTTTATGTCAGGAAAGCCTTTATTCTTTATTCAAATAAACTTGTAAACAAGTGCTCTAGAATCCTCAACTCTACTGCTGTTTCGGAAAGCAGTTATTACCGAGAAGAGCCAGCAAGAAACTCGGCGGTTGCTCTTTTAAAAATATAATTTTTATTACTAGTCACATTTAGTTATTACTGTCTTGTACAGGATCGAAGAGTAGCTACGTCCAGGCAGGTGTATTTTTATCATCTAACTATTCCTCAATAGTAAAATAGCCAACTTTAATCCACTCAGCATAAAGGGTGTAGAGATACAGTTGATAAAGGAAATAAAGTACTTAGGTATAAAGCTAGACAAAACCCTAAGGTTCAGAAGTCACATCAAAGAACAATGCAACAAAGCAAAAATTGCACTTATGCAATGTAGAAGAGCGGTGGGCAGAACCTGGGGTATGAAGCCAAAAATTACCAAGTGGATATATACGGCTATCATTCTACCCAGAATACTGTACGGCGCTTCGATTTGGTGGCACAGAGCCAACATCGGAGTCAACAGCAAGGACTTAATGAAGATACAGAGGATAGCAACACTAATGATCACAGGCGCAGTGAGAACAACCCCATCCGCTGCACTAGAAGTTCTGGTGGGACTCTATCCTCTAGACCTAGCAGCTAAGAGAAAAGCAATAGAGCAATGGTATAAGATGAAAGTGTTCCAACAATGGAAAGGAAACTTTACAGATAAAGGTCATACGGATATAGAAAAGATTTACGGAGAAAATCTGTCTATGGTCGTCAGGAGAAGTGACTTGATCAAGAAACAGAAAATTTTCGATGAAAAATATAGGATACACATAGGAGCAAAAGAAAACTGGGAAGTGGAAAACAGCGCGAAGAGTCAGACCATCTGCTACATGGACGGGTCTAGACGAGAATCCGCGAAGCTGGCGGGAGCTGGAATTGTCTACGGCACCTCGTCAGATTTACACCAGGTCCTAAATCTGGGTAAATATACAAGTGTCTTCCAGGCCGAAATGATAGCTATCATGGAGTGTGCCAGGAAACTCAAAGAATCACAAATAGCATTAGAACATAATATAGTCATATATAGCGATAGTCAAGCAGCTTTAAAAGCACTTGACCGCATAGAAACAACCTCAGCTATCGGGAAGGAATGTAAGCGTGAACTAAACGAATTAGCTGAGAAGGGGGAAGTAACGATTGCATGGGTTCCGGGACACTGTGGCCATGCAGGGAACGAAAAAGCTGACGAATTGGCAAGAAAGGGAGCTAGTCAAACATTCGTAGGACCAGAACCCTTCCTCCCAATTGCACATAATATAATAAAGTGTGTGATAGAAAAAAGAATAGAAACAGAATCTAACAAAAGATGGAGAAACACAATGCTCAGACAAGCAAAGTTGTTTCTCAAATCGTTTGATATAAGGAAGTCTAAACAGCTGATGTCTCAGAGCAGGGAAAATGTAGCAATTGTAACAGGCATTACAACTGGGCACTGCCTGTTAAACAGACACCTGTCAATAATGAGAATAACAGAAGATGCTGCGTGCCCAGAGTGTGGAGAGGAAGAAACGAATCTTCACCTTATGGCTGAGTGCCCTATGTACTCGCTGGTAAGATGGGAGATACTAGGTAAGGATGAAATTGAAGTTGAGGATCTGACAAATATCTCCTTCAGGGATATTATCAGGTTCGTAAAAGCTACGGGTAGATTAGAGCAGGTGACACTGTCGGGACAGCAGTGAAACCCTTGTCCCAACATGGGGAAATGGGTGGAATAGTGCGGAATAGGAGCTGATCACCCGTCCTGCACCGACAGGCGTCCCCGAAATTAGATAGATAGATAGATAGATTCCTCAATAGTATAGTGTTTATTTTAAACAGAAGAAATATTAAATTATTCTGCTTTAATCCTCCAATTTAAGTATACCTAAATTTAGAGTGCTCTGTCACATACCTCGTGCACTTAGTTATACAATTCTGCACGCGTACGTGTTGTTTACACAAGTTACTTTTTTCCTACTTAATTATGCTACAATGCTCTATCGACTCATTTTAAAAGATATATCCTCATAATTCTTCCTACCTTCTGCCCTTATCCCTTATTTTAAACATGTAGTCACATTTGGCTAGGTATTTTACGGACGGTCGCCTGTCTGACTTCAACTGAACTTAATCGCCTTTTACGACACCTCGGTAAGAAATAAAGGTGGTCTATTCTACTCAACCACAGGGCGGCTCAACTTACCATAGTCGCTTTTTATGACAACTTGTTTAGAAATAAGGGCGGTCTATTCTACTCAACTGGATACCAGACGGTGGGTCAACTTATCTTAGTCACCTTTTACGACACCTCGGTAAGAAATGAGGGTGGTTTAATCTACTCGGATATCACACGGCTAGACGTATTCGAATACATTCTTCCGTATAATTTTACTCCGATTACCAATCTTCCAATTTCAATTTCCACTATCCAAACCTCAGGCATTATATGAAAATCATTTTTTAACCCTATAACTAAACAGCGCTCTAAAAGCACAGTATAGTTTTCAATATACAAGCTGTATTTGGGCTCAATAAAGGCCATATTCACTCCGACCCTACTTATTCTATTTAAATCTCATGTATAATGTTTCATACACAGGTTCCCATTCAAAACGCAAGGTTAACTCCAAAGAAAACAGGAATTTTCATAGAAAATGTTATGAATCTGAAAGAGATACTGGACCTAACTCCGGCATCTTTAAAACTCCCGAGCTAATGTCATTACGTAACTTTAACGCAAACGACCTTGGGCGACTGTCACACCGTATACATAGCAATATTTTTACATCCTATCCTGCTAATATTTTAAATGCGAAAGTTTGTGAGTATGATCGGGATCCTTCGATCGTGGCACGCCGGGCTCCTGGTCAACATCTTGGACACCACCATGCCGCCTGCTTATGTGCGAGTGCTGGCGTCATTCCTACACGGCCGTAGCTCTTACGTGGCAGTGGATGGTGCCGAATCCCAATCACGCACCATCCAAGCCCAGAGTACCCCAGGGCAGCTGTATATCGCCGCGCTTATACGCGGCGTATACGGATGACATCCCCACCCTGCGCCACCATCTGCGGGAAGGGGAGGAGGACGTGCTGTTGTCGCTCTTCGCTGACGACAGCGCGTATTTCGCGTCGTCCTACCACCAGATCGTCGCTACCAACCGCATGCAGCGTATGCTGGACTGGCTGGACAAGTGGAGGATGGCCGTCAACGACGGGAAGACGGCCGCTCTGCTCACCAGCCGCTCCAAGCCGCTACGCCAACTCACTCTGCGATGCCAGAACGTAGAGTGGAAGACGACAGTGAGGTTTTTGGGGTGTGAGTTGGACCGCAGCCTGCGCATGGTCCCCATGGTTAAACGTGTCGTGGGCCAAGCTGCTCCTGCCACGTCCCAGCTCCACACGCTGTTCTCGTCCCATTTACCTGTCAACACCAAACTGCGAGTCCACGTTAACTACGCACGTATGTTTGTCCATAGATATATTTTTTTTTGTTTGGTTTTTGTGATTTAATGTGCCTAAAGACACGTACATATATAAGGAATGAAATAAGTAGTACACTCTAGATTGTGTTAAATAATATTATCATTATTTTTTAATATGGAACTCTGCAAGTTTCCATAATATAATAATATCCATTAACGAACAATACGGTGTGATACCCGCCCCCCTGACCACTTTGGCCGTTAGCGCTTAGTTTCGTTTAGAGCACCTGCAGTTTGCAGCTATACAGAGCTCTGGAATTAAACACGGAGTGTACAAAGAAAACTATTTTACATTACAAAAGCGCAGAAAGGGATACTCTAATATTAATAAGGACGGAGCGGTATTAAAGTTTTTCAGTACATAAATTAAAAATAAGCAACTTTACTTACTTTAAATTCAAATTAAACATACTCTTTATTTAAGAAAACTTGTCAACAAGCGATTTTGAATTGTCAACTCTACTGCTGGTTTTGAAGGCTGCTCCTACCGAGAAGAGCCAGAAAGAAACTCGATGGTTGCTCTTTGAAAAATATTGTAGTTTACGTTTCCTATTTACATATAGTTATTAGTGTATTGTACAGGGTCGAAGTGTAGCTATGTCTACGCACTCTTATCATCTAAGTAATCCTCAACAATATAGTAGACTTTACTATACTGTTCTTTTACTTTCTATATAAGCCTCCTTTTATAAGTTTTTTAACTGCTATAATGGCGAAGCTAAAAAAAATTGCGGAATTTTATTACAGAATCTAATGCGCAAACTAACATATTACTTAAGTAGGTATTTTTTAGCAAGACGCAATGCAGGAGCCGCAAGCTTATGCCGGTTCCTGCTTTGTGTACATTGCCTATTTTTTTATAATATGCACAAAAATTAAATTTTTATGAATAAACTGTATAATTGCTAAAAAATATACTGTCTAATAAACTTATTTAATTAAGCAAAATAATAGCAAAATAAAAAATATAAATAAAAACTCGCAAAATATAACGCGCATATAACTAACACTAAAAAAAAAAAAAAATTTTTTATTATTTCGTATTTAATATATCTGTGATAAAAGACTATTCTATTTAATCCGAATCATCCTTATGTATTCAACACACGAAAACGAACAATGGGGTAACAAGATTAAAAACCCATACACCATTAATAAACACTTGTTTCCACACGATTACCCGCGACAGCAATCCACAAAATCATTAATGACTCAAAACGTCAGCGCGCTCAAAGCGTAACGCGCAGAAGTGGCGGCGAACAAAAGTCACGTGTCAACACCATAAATAAGATTAGGGTACGTCATTATTTCCCGTTAAAAACCATAGCGCGGTACGATCCTATTGTTAGTGAATGCAGCGCTTTCAATTTGTACGCACTAACCAAACAGGGTGAATTTACGAGTGCCAGCATTACGGTACGGCGCCGGGGGGCGGCCAGACAACGGCCGCATAAATTAAGAGCACCGGGGTGTTTGAATCAAAAGGGTAGTGGCAAACATTATTTAGCAGATGCGGCATTTTACAGTTTCAGTTACAGAGTTTTGATACTATCTCGCAACTAGTCAAAGACCTATAGACCTCTTGGAATAATATGGAGCTTAGATCCCCCATGATGCTCCATTCCAGACACATTCAGATTAGGAAAAGACCGTCATAAATTATAAATATTAATTGTACATAACATAAGCTTTTTAGAAAACTCATACACGCTTTGACGTATTTATGAAATTACTGTATTATTTTTTATTTAACTGTATTATATTCTTTTTTTTTTTTAAAGATTACTAGTAATTTGGGTTACTACTAAATTACTAATAAACTTGCCACCTTACCACCAGCTAAGTTACACAAACATTTAGGATTAAGTTCACGTCAGTAGTATTGCTAAATGCTTGTGTTAGGAGTGGGTTTACGTCGGTATTATAATGGGCGGGATTCGAACCCACGACCTCTCGATCGTAAGTCCGTTACCCTAACCATTCTGTTACCATAACTTCGTTTATTTATTTTCAAAATTTGTTTATTACGAAAAAATAGTAAAGTCATAGTATAGAGAGTTATATATATCTTTACAAAATTGATTTCAAGCTAAACTGATTATTTGTGCGAAAAAGGAGCCACCAATAATTAAGTAAATATGAAATTTTGCTAATAAATAAAATACTGGAATATAGAAGGACAATAATACGAGTGTTATAAAAGCAAGTATAAAAAGAATTATTAATTATCGCATCTACGTTAATTATTATTCTATGCCATTTAGCCGAAATATCTACTTATTCGTATCCAACGTATCAGCATCAAGGAGGGCTAAAAATCGTGAATTATTGCGTTCACTACACGTCCCTGCTTATTATGATTTATGACTTAGCTCGGAACATTACTTAGGCTTTGTTTATGAATCAGAGAGCATTTAATTAGGGGGTTCAGTTGGTTAACAATGTTAAACATAATATTAAGGAAAATCTCTTCTAAAATATGTAGAATTTAAAAAAGTCTATGTTACTAGTGATACCTTAAGATCAAAATGGCTGACAGAATGATAACTTGTGGCAGTATTATCCCTCCTTTTCATCTAAACATGTTTTTAGGACCAACTATTGTTTTGTTTTTATTGCTCTTGTACTAAAACGTCTGAACATTCATTCGTTATTTTGTGTACACGTAGGTTTATCACAGGCTTTTCAGTATAATATATGGTCTCCAAGAAAACCAAATTTGCAATGCAGGCACTGGCTAGTATATAGACATAAAGATGAAAAAAAGAAAGAGAAAGAAAGATGAAGAAAAGACATAAGATCCTAATCGAGGTGTCCGTCATTGGGGAAATCGTGACTTTATTTTCTGGATAATGCTAGAATACGGCTAGCAAAATCTTAATGTCCAATTACAGAGCTGATCAAAACTATTAAATTTTGTGACACATAAATGACATTGTCTAAAGTTATGATAGTCTTATTTTGCTGTAATCCACGTTTGTTAAGAGAATCTATGTAATGCTAAGTGTAGGAAGCAAGTTATAACAAGACACCACTACCAACAGCACACTACACACATTCACTAAGACTCAACTATCGTTTCGCCCTGTAACCGAAGCAGTATTATATACAAATATTTCAACCTCCACCAATGAATTTGCGCCTAAGCCATATTAATATTAATAATAATAAATCTTTATTTCAGACAACCAGGGTCCACTTTGTTAGTAATATAATTAATTTTGACAAAATTTCTAAAAGTAAAAATAATAATAATAAAAAATATAATTTAAATTAGATTTTAAAAACGTTAGTAGTAAAAAAAAAATAAATAAATAACTTCAGGACTGCCACACTAGCACCTTCGTAAAATGATGCATGATAGGCGAGTTCATCTTACATATTATGTCACTAAATCTTTAAGATTAAGCTTTTTTAAAGTTTAAGCTTTCTTTCGGTTTTCTAGCTGGTTGTTCTCCGTAAGAGCAATTTCCCAGCATTACAATTGACGTATCAAAAGTACTTATAAAAGTCTATTTGGATTCTTTGAATCTGAATATAATTTTTTCTTTTATAGAATGAGGTGATAAACAAATTGTAATTATTAATTTTGGACAACCTAACCGTGTAGCTAATCGAATCTCGCCACGTGCCACCGACCCTGCCGTCCAGCGATGCCCTGCGCCCTATTAGCTAGCAGACTATATTATACGGAGGCTGGATGCAAATCGTGCTGGACCCGTTCTAATTTATCCGCGCGTAAATTCGTGTACCGATCCTAACTTGAAAATCATTCGCGGTAACGTGAGAAGATTCATTACTGACAGTTATTTTGTAGTATGAACAAGTCCACAGAAAATATGTCAATAACGCTATAATATTATGTTCTAGCATAGTATCTGGGTGACGAAGTCTTGCTCTGTAATTAAAAAAAGATATGAAAAATGCAATTAAAAAAAGAAAGAAAGCGCCAGTTCCACATAGGATTCGTACATAATAATATAAAGAATTATAAAACGATAGGTGATGTGTATAATAGACAAAGTAGGAACCGACATAAGATTGCGGCTCCTGCTTTGCGCCTTGCAAAACTAAATCGTTTGTGGGTCTAGGTATAAGATTCTGTAATAAAATTACGCAATCACTTTTAGCTTTGCTATTACATCAGTTTAAAAGTACTGTTAAAAAGAGGCTGATCCAAAAAGCCTACTATACTGTTGACGATTACTTAGAAGATAAGAATGTGTAGACATAGCTCGCTTGGACCTTGTACAAGACAGTAATCACTAAATTTAACTAGTAATAAGAATTATATTTTTAAAAGAGCAACCGCCGAGTTTCTTGCTGGTTCTTCTCGTTAGGAATAGCTTTCCGAACCAGCAGTAGAGTTGACGATTCAAAAGCACTTGTTTACAAGTTTATTTGAATAAAAAATATTTTGATTTTGAATTTGAATTAACAATAAAAGGTATCAAATCTATCGTCCATAAAGCGAGTGCACCACGGTGGCCTAGCCTGGGGCGTTGCACGTTGTTAATGAAATTTTCATATGTAACAGATCGCACTTGACCGGTGTTTCCATTTTCACTTTTAACAGTTAGACAAAGGCTTAATAGGGTTAATTTGCGCTTTATGAGTTCAAATGCCCGTGTGAATCATAATATGGAAATGCACATTGAAACCAACTGTTACTTAAAACGTTGTTGAAACTGATTGTTTATGATACTCCAAATTAAAGAAATTAAACAAAAGTAATGAGAATATTATTTTGCTATAATCCGCGATAAAAGGAAATATATGTAATGCTAAATATAGAGTGCACTATTCGCTCTCATACCTGATACATGCAGAATTTGTAAGAACTCATGCACTACCCGACACCGATGACACAACAATACACAAGCACTGCACAGTAACGCCTAATTCTATAAATTATTTAAAGAAATTAACTTAGTCGATGCTTACAGTTAAGAAAATATAACTAATATACTTAATGTTAATTGAAACTATAGCAGTGCGTTGGCTCTGCGTTTTAATTAAGTCGTTTGTGGGTTTGGGTATAAGATTGTTTAATAATATTCCGCAATCAATTTTAGCTTTGCCATTACAGCAGTTTACAAACACTGTTAAAGAGATGCTGATACAAAAAGCTTACTATACTATTAAGGATTATTTAGATAATCAGAATGCTTGGATATAGCTACTGTTCGACTCTGTACAAGATAGTAATGACTTAATGTAACTAGTTATTAGTATTATTTTGAAAAGAGCAATCGTCGAGTTTCTTACTTACTTTTAGGTTTAACAGCTTTCTAAACCAGCAGTAGAATTAACGATTCAAAAGCACTTGTTTACCAGTGTACTGTGTGTGAATAGAGAAAATTATGAAAATTTGAACTTGATTATATTTACCTAGGAAACTTGCAATTATCTATTTAATTCTTTATATTCTAATGCTAATGTAATTTTTGGCTAGTGAGTTAAGAAATTTATGTCTTGGTCGGTTATTTATTTAATAAATAATAAATAAATATATAGGGCATTTACACACATAGTTGTCCGTTCCCAAAGAAACTTTATAATTGTTTTATAGAAGACAGGCAACTTAGAAACATATGATAGATAGATAACATATTCTCCTGCCCTTATCCCGCTCTAAGTGGGGTCGGCACATTTATTCTACTCAGCCGGATACCACACGGCGGGCCGACTTACCTTAGTCGCCTTTTACGACACCTCGGTAAGAAATGAGGGTGGTCTATTCTACTCAGCAGGATACCAAAATACATGCATATATAATTTTAAAATAAAAATATAAATACTAAGAATCTCTAAGAAAACTCAGGTCCCAACGAATTTTTTAAAGAAAATGTTTGCCTTCAGTCGGAATCGAACCCTCGTCCTCAAAGCTGAAGGTAGAATGACTGCCACCTACGCCTGCCATAATAAATATTCTAATCTGTTTTGTATGCAAGTCGCAATTTCTTATTCCATGCGCTCCTAAAACCGCATCGCCCCTTCTAATTATCCAAGTATGCAAATATCATCAAAACAGACACATTAATTGTTACATTTTAATCCCGGCACAATGGAAGTATGCTAAATAGTTGGGATCTTTTGTTTTGAAAGTTCGTTGACCTGGTACATACAAATTTAATTATGACAATCGAATTTGTATTTTTTTTCATTGTAAGACACATTTATAAATCTTTAACCTAAAAACTAAGTACAAAAGTAATAATAAAATTATAATCCGCGATAAAGTAAAATAGTAAAAAGTAAGTAACGGCCTGTTTCTATCCCACTGCTGGGAATAGACCTCTTCTCTCCATTTTTGGAGAGAAGGGTTGGAGCTAAGACCTACCACGCTGCTCCAATGCGGATTGGTAGGTTACACAAATCCCTAGGATTCTCTAGAGATATGCAGGTTTCCTCACGATGTTTTCCTTCACCAAAAAGCGTGTGATAAATTACAATTATCAATTAGACACATAAGTTTTAACAGAAAAACTCATTGGTGTCTGCCCGATTTTAAAACCCATGACCTCCTCGAAAGAATTGTAGGGTATTAAGTAATAAAATAAATAATAAAGTAAAATAAGTAGTAAAATAGAGAATATGTATAATATCGAGTGGACAATCCGTTTTCATACCTGATACACGCAGAATTCGTAAAAACACATGAACAAACCTCTACCACCGCTACCACAATATACTAGCGCTTACCATCACAAACTCAACAATCGTGTCGCCCGCAACCGAAGCATCATCAGATAGACTCCACGACAAAATCGCAAGTGAATAACGGCTTGATTTGAACAAACATTGGTCCACATATACCAATGTACAACCCGATACCCAATACTGGGCAATCTTTTTCACTTACCGGTCCAATCGTCCCGGCCCATACGTTCATTGGGGGACACTTTTGTTTGTTTTGATTTTTGCTAATTCCGCGCGGCGTCGACCTGAGGGTGCTCTGATGGGATGCTAGAAAGCCTTTGTTTACGCGATAGGGGTTTTAATTTGATTATCTTCGCTTTTAACGATAAAAGTGCTAGCTGCAATTCATATTTGCTTATAATAAAATTCTGCAAACATATTACCATTGCCTACGTAAAGGTTTAAATTAAGTGTAAGGAATACGCTTCTACGAAAAGCATATTATAACTTTTAAAATTATCGGCATCCTCCTAGCCTCATCCCACTCTATGTGGGGTTCGCACAACATGCTTTGAACAAGTGGTCACATGATTTTGCTAGATATTTTACGACGCATGTTTGACGTCAACGTACCTTAATCGTATTATACGCCAGCTCGGTAACAAAGAGAGGGGTCTATTTTACTTTAGCTAGCAATTTAAAATTATATAAATGATAAAAAATATTGGCTTGAAAAATCGACCTTTGTGAAGGACTTTAACTTAAGTAAATTAAGTCTTTTTTACTCAGCCGGATACCGCACGGCTAACAATTTAAAATTATATGATAAAAAGATAGGTTTGAAAACTCTTCTACCTTTATGGAGGACTATAGTTTAAGTAAATTAAATGTTTAAAAGATTGACCACCGAGTTACTTGCTGGTTTTTCTAGGTAATAGGAGTACCGTGGTAAGTCTAAGGTCTAACTGTCCTTCCAAAAGTAGGGAGGAGTTGGCTAGCAGTGTGCTATTAACAGATCTTTACATATTTCTACTATACAACCTTCTCTTATCTTCATGAAGAACTAGCTTTAACCCGTAACTTCGTTTGCGCGGACTGTTACACATGATGTTACACTGTGGATGATATACATGACAGTAAATGTCATCCTATTCCTGTAGAATTAACAGGATTTCTATAACCTATATGTTACCCCGATATTTAAAGAAAATTTGTGCCAAATTTCATCGATATTGGTTCAGCGGAGTCGCCGTGAAAGAGTAACGAACAAATATCCATACTCACAAATTTTCGCATTTATAATACTAGTTTTTATACGCGACTTCGTTCGGGTGCTAAGTTGATAATAGATGGCGTTCATTAATGTCATCCTGTTCCTGTAGAATTAACAGGATTTCTATAGCCTATATGTTACCCCGGTGGATAAGGAATAATTGTGCCAAATTTCATCGATATTGGTTCAGCGGGTTCGCCGTGAAAGAGTAACAAACATACATCCTTACTTACAAACTTTCGCATTTATAATATTAGTAAAATTAGTGGGACGTGTGGTATCCAGCTAAATAGAATAGTACCACCCTCAACTTTTACCGAGGTGTCGTAAAAGGCGACTAAGGTAAGTTGACCCATCGTATGGTATCCGGTTAAGTAGAATGGACCACCCTCTTTCTTACCGAGGTGTCATAAAATACGAGTGAGGTAAGTTGATGTCAGGCAGGCGACCGGTCGTAAAATACGTAGCCAAATCATGTGACAAAATATTTATAACATGTGTGCCGACCCCACTTAGAGTGGGATAAGGGCAGGAAGAAGAGTAGGACAATTCAAGTGATTAAATAACAAAAAACTCGTTTTAACAATTTGCCACAGTTTCATTGAATTCCTTTCCGTCGGCGCCATTTCAAATTGCCAAAAGTCAAAACAAACAAAACTGTCCCCTTGAAATGTGCATGAACGTATGGGTTCTACGTCGGCAAGTTAAATTACTGCCCAATATTGGTTATTGGATTTGAGATTGACTTGATATACTTTGAACCAATGTTTGTTTTAACCAGAATGCTTTTCGCATTCATACACACACTTCCAAAGAGATATATTTTTAAAAGCTTTTATTTAACTTGCATTGTATGTATGTGAAGGTGGATTCTTGCAAGTTAATTTTGAACCACTTCCCGGTGTCCCATTGGGCTGAAATTTTACATACTAGTCCAGTCCCAATAATAATGTATGTTTATGTCAAACATGATCTGATGATGCTGCTAAGATTGGCTCCAGACAGGGAAACTCCTCAACGGTTTCAGTTGGAACACTTTTTAAAAGCTTGACTTGTTTTATTCTTTTACTTACAAGCTGTATGTGTAAAGTGTTAGAATACCCACAATTACACATTTTATATTTTTCCGCAATCCTTTAGTAAAAACAAGACTGATTCATACTGTACTTTAGGTTGGTATGTAAGCTAAAATTTTGTCAAATACCGTGAAAATTTCACAGAAAGACGGACAGACTTTGGCCATTACAATACAAAACTTCCCGTTTTTCCTTCGAGAATAGGAAAGACAATTTAGCTCTTTGAACACTAAAGTCGATGCGAAGCAAATCACGGGTAACACTAGTAGCAAAATATATTATGTAGAAAGAAGTACCTACGTAATGAAATCGTAAAACGTAATCCATGCAATTTAGCATAAACTTAATTACAGTTGCGGTTTTATTGGTCGTAAAGGGACAAATTTAATTTACTTCTACCCTCAGAGGTTTAGATGCAGAATAGGACTAACGTTTAATAAGTTCCGGCTTGTTACTATCCCACTGCTGGGCAGTCTTTCATTTTGGGAGAGACTTTGCCCAGCTATGGTACTTAGACTTTTTGGTTGAGATAATCTTTTACACCACCCCAATGCGAATTGGTACGCTTTAGGTATTTCGTAATATATATCGCAAGCTTAGTATTAAACTGACCTAATTCAAAATTAGTTTAATTGAATTACTTAAATAAGTTTATTGCCATCTATGAGATCACGCTACGAGCTATTAAAAAATATTAATTTTTTCTTGCTTTTCCAAGTTAGGGGTCTCTACGAGTATAACACTGACGAGTTATGTAGGTTCAATTTGCGCTTTATTCCAATTTGACACAAAACAGCTTTTTGAATTAGGTCACTTTGATACTAAGCGTGCGACGTGAAAATAATAAAAATATAGAAATTCTCAAGAGTGTCACTCAGGTGATAAAAGATCTCTAAAATATTTTTGCGTGACATTGCGTTTATAATTTTTTTTAAAGAAGCGGAAGTTATTAACTTTTTAATCACCATTTAATTATGTACAAAATAGGAAGTTGAGATATATTTAGCAGCTTTAAAAGCCATAATATGTTTACAATAGCATAAATTAGATACTGCTGTTTCCCAGCCATTATATCGCCGCGGCGTGCCTTTATCGTGATTGTATCGGAAACGCGTTGCTTTACGACTCAATTTGTTTTAAACTTTACCGATTTAGACGTTTTATCTGCATTGGATAAATCTTGCAGCTTCCCATTTACCTTCTGAATCGCATTATTGGAAAATATTACCTTTATAATGATTTATACGATTTCAGTGATTTTGTTTTAGCTAGTACTATCGAGAACACTTTTTTACGATTTCCCGACTTTTTAGCTCAATTATCGGGAATTTTTTTAATTTTGACTGGTTATATGTGACATTTTAATGAAATTTTAATGGAGATATACAAGCATCCACTAAGAATATTCTCTCTTCTAGCTTTGGTGCAACCATTAACAGGTAAAGGGATATCTATTACACGTTCAATTTTGAAAATATACCGTGTGGTATCCGGCTTAGTAGAACAGACCACATTCATTTCTTATCGAGGTGTCATAAAAGGAGACTAAGGTAAGTCGACCCGCCATGTGGTATCCGATCGAATAGAGTAGACCACTCTCTTTCTAACCGAGGTATCATAAATTACGACTAAGGTGAGTTGACGTTGGGTAGGCGGCACCATGACACCATGTTTATAACATGTTGTGCCGATATGTATATTGCGTTCTAATTAACCAATTAAATGAAAACCCAACAACAACAACAACTGATTTGTTCTATTAAAACAACAATATCTAATTTCAGACAATGTCCATTTCGGAAACGACCATGAAACTTGTCCGGGATTAGGGTAACTAGTTTGGGGACAAATCACCCGGACAAGTTGGTTGAGGAAGTGATGGGGGGAAAGTTTGATATTGGGAAAAGTTTGTGCGATACAGACTAAGTTAGTAAATCAGCAGTTTTTTACTATGACAATAACTTTTAAGTCAAAAGACGCTAGTCATTACATCACAAACATAATCTCGTTTTGGAGAGAAGTGGATATAAATCCAGTACGTTATTCAATTACGCATTATACGCTTACCGTTTAACTTAGACCTCGCCTGCGGTCTCGTAGTCTGTAATAGGATATGTACACATATTTCTTTACTAACATTTTTCCTCTAAAACGTTGAGAAATTGTCAATATCCATAAGCAACTTAAGTTTAAAATATCGTATGCAATTTTTATCGAATTTGACGACAGGCCTACCTGACGTCAACTTGCCTTAGTCGTATTTTTCGATACCACGGTAAAAAACAGGGTGGTCTATTCTTCTCTAGGGTTAAAGAATGAATGTGTAAATAATGAATGTCTACTCTGCCGGATACCTTACGGCATTAAGGATTTACTTTAAATGCAGTTAAATTTACACTGATACTTAACTAACGTCTCCCATAAACTGTGTGTACGCGCAAACTCCTGGCTATTCCCGCGCATCCCACGGGACGTTAAATTAGATAAAATTTAATTAGTCAAGCGTCCTTTATCTCGGTTGCCTTTTATTTATTGCACAGGGTGTTCCGATCTTTGAGCGAGGACCGCGTAAAAAAGGTTGGCCAATTTGAATAATTAATAAAATTTGCATATGCGGGATAGCTTTGGCGTGGTTAATGGCTTACATTTATGTGTTTCGCCCTTTTGTACTGCAGGTCTGCAATGGGAATTTACCTAACTGTCGTTTAGAGTCTGTTTATTTTACTACTAGCATTCGCCAGCGGCTCCGCTCGCGTGGTAAGTTTAAAACCGTAATATAAAATTTTGATAACCATAAAAATGCCAAAAGCGGATTAAAAAGCTAAACATATGCTGTCGTGAACTTTTATTCAGAACTTTTAGAGGGCAATGTTAGCGCACACTATATACAATAACACGATATAGTAGGAATGCCACAATTCCCGTTCCGAGATGCACTTCTCTTGAATGACGAACAAAGACTGAATGTCACTGAAACGTTTTATCAATAGGAAGACTTCACCGGAAACAACAACGCCACAGTGTTGCCACTATATCAGTCAAAAAGGGCGCGATACTCTTGTTTCATGACTGTGTTACTATAAAATACAAAGCAGAAGTACATAGCGACAACAGCAACAATTTTGTTATACATGATTTTTGAATAACTTTCACAGTTTACTTAGCGCACGCAAGGAAAGCTTAAATTATGCCGTTTTCATAATATTTTTTATTGCTGCTCCTCTCCTATTCATTTTAGCGTGATGTTATATAGCCAATAGCCTTTCTCAATAAATCTATCTTAACCTCAAAGAATTTTTGAAATCGTTTCAGTAGTTCCTGAGATAAGCGCGTTCAAACAATCAAACAAACTCTTCAGCTTTATATATTAGTATAGATTAGTACATGGGTAACTGAATACTTAATAGTAGCAGCGACGGTCGCAGAATGTGTTGTTATCCTAAATGTTAGCCTATTATATAAGCTTCTATCGTATCAAATTTCATCTATATTGTTCTAGTGGGTTAGATGTTAAAACATAACAAGCAAACGGACACCTGGTTTAACCTATTAATAATAAGCTATTGCAGCTTTAGGTAGGGTTTTAATAAAAAATTGAATGCTAGAGTCGATGCGGCAACCAAAATGATTGGAAGTAAATATTCAATTAGCTGTATTTAAACACTATTACTTATATTAATTACCACAATTAAATTAATATTATATGTGTGCGTTAATAATTAAATGTATTGGGATTGTTATTTGGGAAATAAGGGATAATTGACTGGCCCGTTGGCGCAGTGGGTAGTGACCCTGCCTTCAGCTACGCGGGTTGCGGATTCCCGCCGAGGGCCAACATTTTCTATAAATGAATTTGTTGGTCTTTGAGACTGGGTATATATTTGTAATTAAGTATGTATTTAAAAAAATATAAAAGTATATATTCACCAGTTGTCTGTCTACCATAACACAAGTATTAAGTTGCTTACTTTGGGGATAGCCGACCGTGTTTGTAAGTGTCCCATATATTTATTTATTTATTATATTTAATGATTGTGATTAAGCATTTAGTGAATTAAAAACATGATTAAGTCGTGTTGGCTGTTTGGAGTGAGGTGTGACCCTTACTTCGAGGTCACTGGTTCAAATCGCCGTCAGGTTCTAATGATTGTTCCTATTAAAACTTATGTCTATAATTGAGAATTCTGGGGATATGTGTAACCTACCAATTCGTATTGGAGCAGCGTGGTAGGTCTTAGCTCCAACAATTCTCACCAGAAACGTAGAGGTGGCCTGTGCCAAGCAGTGGGATAGTAACAGGCCTAACTATCTAAATTTCAAAGCAATCTTGTTGCGAAATCTATCTCCTGATGATGCTTCGTTTGCGGGGCGAACCGATTATTGTATTTGTGATAGTGAACGTGTGTAGTACCTGTGTATTGTGATGGCGGTGGAGGAGGTGTATGCATATGTTTTTACGTACCCTACATGCATCAGAAAATGTTTAAAAGATTGACCGCCGAGTTTCTTTCTGGTCTATCTACCGAGATGGACCAGAAAGAAACTTACCGAAGAGCAACATTCCGAACCAGTTGTAGCTTCATTAATCATATTGATTGACGATTCAAAAGTGCTTGAAAGAGCATATTTGAATAAAGATTATTTTGATTTGATTTGATCGGGTATGGAAAGGATAGTCCACTCTACATTTAGCATTATATATATTTTCTCTTTTACATTATCGCGGATTACAGCAAAATTGTATTATTACTTTTGTATTATGGATCTACGCAAAGTAACGCCTAATTGTATAAATTATTTTTTAGGGAACTCAAACACGTTTTGAGGCGTGAGATATGTATGGAATGTTTTCTGCATTAGGCATTAAGTTTTCTTGAATCGCAGATCATTGAAAATAACTATTAACTTATGTCCTATAGAACTCCCTAAGATAACGCCTGCTTCTCGAAACTTTGTCACAATACACGTCTAGACCAGACAAATCGCACAATACCTTAGAGCTTTCTCAATGGACCCTCCGTTATCCGCGACGTTCGTTAAACAGATCCCACTCGCTGTAATTGGCAAATATTTAAACAAAATAATTAGTGACATCGACAATTCGGAATGCACTTTATTTAAAAGCATCTACGGTCCGTTTTTAAACGGTTCGAACACCGCCTCGTTAACGTAAACTAATATTGAATCAGCCAGCTGGAATTATTGACGTGTTTGGACAAAAATCGCCGAATTTCAGGCGCCTCGGAGTTTTTGTTAAACTCACAATCCTGTGATGTGTTGGGGAATTAAAACTGTCGTGTCCGGTAACAAGTGTAACGGGTTTAATTGGTTATTGATTCGATTGCTTTGGTATATATTGGAGCGTCTCAATTCTCAGCATATAGTAAGCACATGTTTATTTATTTTTACTAGGATTATCAACAGGCTACATCTTAATCAAGAGCCACAACTTGTGCTTCGGCTGAGTCTTTAACCTTCACATAGTATTAAACATATTTATATTTAGTATCTGGTTGACCGAGTCTTGCTCGGTAATTTTTTACAAAATAAAAAAAGATAATTAAAAAAAATAATAATAATAAAAAATAATAGCCGAGGATCAATCGTAGGTATTCTCATTTCTCGCGACCACGAATAAGCTATGCTGACCTGATATTTAACGGTGAAAATAGTGTTTAACATATAACAATGTAAATTTTAATATTTTTTTGATGCCCAAATACACGGATAAAATGACTTTTTTTAAATAAAACTTAGCTAGATCGATTTTTCTTCCCCAAAATCGCCTATATACTGCATTTCAGGAAAATCGTTGGAGCCGTTTCCGAGATTTGGAAAAAATATATATATACATATACAATTAACTTATTTAAATATTTCACTATAAATATTACTATTTGTTTAATGCCCAAAAACAGAAATAAAACGATTTTCTTACCTAAGTGTCATAAAAGTTAAGTAGAATAGACCACGCTCATTTCTTACCGAAGTGTCGTAAAGGCGACTATCGTAAGTCGACCCGCCGTGTGGTATCCGGTTAAGTAGAATAGTCCACCTTTATTTCTTACCGAGGTAAATTGACGTCAGGTTGTCGTAAAATACGAAGCCAAATCATGTGACAACATGTTTATAACATATTGTCACATGATTATAACATGTTGTGCCAATCCCGCTTAGAGTGGGATAAGAGCAGGAGAATGATAACCGTTACCGATCAAGGCTTCATACCTCGAGTAATAAATTTTTCGGCGACACCTCGGTAAGAAATAAGGGTGGTCTGTTCTACTCAGCCGGATGCCACACGGTGAGTCAACTTACCTTAGTCGCCTTTTACGACACCTCGGTAAGAAAAGAGGGTGGTACTATTCTATTCAGCCGGATACCACACGGCGTAGTCATTCAATAAAGTGTGTCAACAGTAATAATAGCAAACATTAATAAAGTACATAAAGGCGAATATTTAACATTAAATATACAAGAAATTACAAAATATAACAGAGAATTAGGCACGCGAGCTTAATTTGCCTTCTTATGAGTAAATATGAAACGGTTTAATCGCGTATACAGAAAGTAACAAACGAACGATCCAGTCATTACGAAGGACTCATTAAGGGCTCGTTACAGATTTACATCTCGATTGCTTTGAGGGTGGATTCATTAAAATTTACTTCGTTTTTTTCGCCGGCCGAACCACAATGAATAATTTATACCGAAGAGAAACCATACCTATCTTATCGGTTTTGTTTTGATATTTATATTTTCAGTTCTACTGTTGTAAAGCTATCCAAAGTAATAATATAAATGCCAAAATCTGACTGTCTGTCTGTTAGGCGATTAAGCTACTTGCGCGATATTAATGATTTTTTTGTGTACTTGAATAATTTATGGAAGCAGGCGTTTTATTTCGGGTATTCCATATTTATAAGTTAAGATAGAATATTTTGCTATAATCTGCGTTTGTTAAGAGAATCTATATAATTCTAAATGTAGGAAGCAGATAACGTTCACATACCTTATACATGCAGAACCAGTGATCACACGTATCACAAAACGCCGCCACCATCAACACACGACACATTAATTACGACAATCTTATCCGTTTCATAGGCTTCACGACAAAATCGGTTATTTTTTTATACGTGTGGTGATTGGTCCTGCGTGTATAAGGTATGCGAACGTTGCCTGTAGTGTAGGAACACTTAGCATTACATAGATTCTTTTGACAAACGCAGATTTTACGAAAATAATTCTATTATAAGTATATACAAGCTTGTTTGCTGTGAAGATTAAATTCGGAAAAGGAGTTGTAAATTGAATACCGTATTCAAGAATCTTTTGTAAGCAGTCTCTAAGGTTGAAATTGTTCTGGGATATATCTTCAGAAGTTCGGTTTTTCTTAGATTTTAATACACATCTATTAAAAGTCGTTGTTTTGAAGGAAATGCGGGATTACTTTACAGCCTGTAATGAAAATAGATTATCTGGACATATACGGAAAGGGGTTTATAGAGGCATAAAAATAACTTGAATCAGATCGCAGACTAACCACACCACAGAAGTTTCACTTACGTCAAGCGTTTCAAGTTTAAACTTTTCATTACCTTAAGATATGTTTTTAATTTATTTACAGCAAATATGTACAAGTTATATCTATCTTAAATTACTTACACGCTAGGACTATACAAATCATGCCCACGTGGAATGGTCCCAAGAATGCTGGCAGCGTTTCCGCGATGAATCGCTAAGCTGATTCTTTGTGCGAAAAAGGAGCCAGAACTCTTATCACCTGTAGAGGCAATTTACCGAGGTGTTAAAACGGATAATTTTTTTTTAAGATAAGATATTAAGATATTATATATGTTTATTGAATACGTGGCCTAACCGATTCTAATTCAAATTCAAAATATTCTTTATCCAAGTAAGCTAGGTAAGAAGTTTTGAATAGTCAACTCTACTGCTGGTCCTTACTGTTCCTACCGAGAAGAGCCAGCAAAGAACTCGGTGGTTGCTCTTATAAAATTAATTCTTGTAACTGGTTACATTTAGTCATGAATATCTTATACAGGGACGTTCAATTATCAGTTCGTGCAATATTGTCGAAAATTATCACGCTTGAAGCTTATATATCAAGGTGACATGTAGAATAAAAATTTCTGTTTCCATCGGGAATATCAAGACAATGAGGGTAATGTAACAAATAAGTTGTTGTACTCAATCCAACTTAGTCGTTTAATATTATTTTTTACAGCTAATTGTAGTGTTTGATAAGTAGAGTTGACAAAAGCACTTGTGTACAAGTTTTCTCCACTCTAATAAAGAAGGAATCAATCATAACCTTGTCATTACAGCAGTTTAAAGTTACTTTCGAATGGAGGTTGAAACGTAAAACCTTAGCCGGCCGTTAGCCGGGTTCATATACCCGGTTTTTATTATCAACATCTATAAGCCAATGATATCTTCCGCCGTAAGTGCCAATTCTGTACGTTACTCGTAAAAGGCATAAATTATTTTAACATTTACGGTATATGGATATTTGATCGTATGTTTAAATAATATATTACCGCCGTGTGGTATCCGGCTGAATAGAATAGTACCACCCTCATTTCTTACCGAGGTGTCGTAAAAGGCGACTAAGGTAAGTCGACCCGCCGTGTGGTATCCGGCTGAGTAGAATAGACCAACCTCATTTTTTACCGAGGTGTCGTACAAGGCGACTAAGGTAAGTTGACCCACCGTGTGGTATCCGGTTTAGTAGAATAGACCACCCGCTTTCTTACCGAGGTGTCGTAAAATACGACTAAGGTAAGTTGACGTCAGGCAGGCGGCCGGTCGTAAAAACGCTGCCAAATCATGAGACAGCATGTTTATAACATGTTGCGCCGACCCCACCTAGAGTGGGATAAGGGCAGGAAGATGATGTTTAAATAATATATTAATTAGGTGAACTTTTCTCCCTTCTTTTTGATTTTCAATTTGTGAATGCCCACTGGATAGATGGATATTAGAGTTCATGTCCAACAGTGGACAAGGACAGGTTGTTGATGATGATGACGATGATGTATGCCCACTGTTGGGCGTAGGTTTTTTTTATGGACGTTCTTATTCAGCCCCGCCCATATTCGCTTTGTAAAGTTGGACTTACTTTATCATTAACAAAACAGGATTTATTATTTATTTGCACACGATTAATTGTATCATATTTTTCAGAATAAAGCTTTAATTTGCTAACTTCTATAACACGAAAATACTAAAAATAAAATATATAATTCATAATCTATTATTATCGAAATCTATGAAATGCTAAATTTAGAATTCATACGTTATACATACAGAAATTGTTAAACACATACACTTTATAAAACCACCAACTAGCACTGCACACGTTTACTACCACAATATCAACAATCATTTCGCCCCATAACATAAAAAATAAATGACAAATACGGATAGTACACTCTACATTACTCACAACATGGATTTTATCTAACCAAGGATTACAGTAAAATAATGCACACATTTACAACCACAATTAAGACAAAATGGATAGAATACCACAAATTTTAACCATTACAGTAAAATAATCCGCCGTGTTGCATCTGGCTAAATAGAATAGACTATACCCTTTTCTTACCGAAGTGTCGTAAAACGCGATTAAAGTAAGTCAACCTGCCGTGTGGTAGCCGGCTGAGTAGAATAGACCAGTTATTTCTTACTGAGGTGTCGTAAAAGGCGACTAAGGTAAGTTGACCCACCGTGTGGTATCCAGTAAATAGTAAGACCACTTTTTTTACCGAGGTGTCATTAAATGCGACTAAGATAAGTTGGCGTCAGGCAGGCGGCCGGTTTTAAAAATAAGTAGCCAAATCGTGTAGATTTGGCTACGTATTTTACACACTTGAGGTCGGCACAATATGTTTATAACATGTTGTGCCGTCCCCACTTAGAGTGGGATAAGGGCAGAAAGATGATGATATGTATATATTCACTAGTCTGTCACCCATAACACGAGTATTAAGTTACTTCCTTAGGGGACGGACGACCGTGCGTGTAAGTGTCCCATATATTTATTTATTTATGCTCTACTATTATTTTTTAATATCATTGAAAGTAAAAACAAACAACACACAAGATATAAATAACAAATAGTCTAACGTTCACAACGTTCTAACGTTAAAACGTCAATGTAAAACAGCGCAGAGCATTTTCATAAAGCTCGTATGGAAGCTCTTTAACTCGGAACTCTACTGCGCTTCTATTTTTAGTCGTTAAATCGTTGGACGCGTGCCGTACGTGTCCTTTGACGGCTCCGACACGGCTACGAGACGGGAATCTTTGTTTTACACATTTTTTTCCTTCATTTGCATGCGATTTCTGTTCAAAGTCGAATACGAACCGTGCTATATATATTCTATTCTAGATGTTCCCACGAGCAAGGTTACAAAAATATTAGCAAAATTTATTTATGTATACGGATCTCCGAAAGCATTACATATGTAACCCAAAAATATCCAAACAGTCCTTAATTAATTATGTTGTACCAATTACAGGAAATCACATCATTCTTCGTAACAATTTTACGATTATAAGCCTAAAAATAAACAAAAAAAAAGCAAAGAGAATACATGAAAACATAAAAAAAACCTTAGGGAACAAACTCTAAACTTAAAATTTTAGTACATTTTTTCGTAAATGATGAAAGCCCATCGCAGCCAATATCCGGTTTTAAGTCGTCCAAAATAATATTTACTCATTATTAAAAAATTTCTATTATGGACATCCGCAGAGTAAGTGTTGTATCCGGCTGAGTAAAATAGACCGCCCTCATTTCTTACCGAGGTGTCGTAAAAGACGACTAAGGTAAGTTCACCCACCGTGTGGTATTCAGTTGAGTAGAATAGGTTACACGACAGTTATATCGAACGCTTGACTTACAGGTCCCCGAAGCGATCGGTGCATCTGGTGCTCCCGATGCACCGGTTAGCGGAGGGGGGCTTCTCTTTCGAGGGGCCCCTACCCGGAGAAGTTGTTTGTTCTCTGGGACCAAAGCTGTCGGCGGGATGGGGGCAATATGTACAATGATACCCTGTCCTTGCCATCGGCAGCGTGGTGGAGCACACAGGTCGTTTTAGTCGGTGTGAGTCCGACATAACTGCCGCCTGTCCCCGTCGGGTGGCGGTACCCATAAGGGGTACGGTGACACCTCGGTAGGAAAGAGGGTGGCTCTTTCTTACCAAGCCCCACCCGGCCTATTATTTTTTTTATTTTTTGTATCACCCAGGTACTTACTATAATATCTGTTAATAATATAATCAGTATGCACATTTGCTCGACCGGTGTGGTTTGGAACCGATGATGTGGTTTACCTCGGGCCACATCTGCAGGCGACGAGCCTGGATTGTTAAACGTTGTAACTATGGTCTATCGAATTAATTCTAGACATAGTACTATTTATTTAAAGACACCGCTGTTGCGGCTCTTAAAATTGCCTAACCAAATGTAACTGAAATTTCAATAATAATAATAAATAATAAATTCTTTATTGTATAACCATTTTAAATGATACAATTCAATGTAGCCCTGCCTTCTGAACTAGCGCTAGCCGTGTGTCAGAAATCAGTTCCTTCCCCTACTTATAAATATTAAAGAATTTACAATTAAACAGTTTTAAAAGAGTTTTTTTTTATAGAATCATCATCCAAATCCAAAAAGTATGTGTGTTGTGTATGTGTGTTATGTATGTGTGTTGTGTGTGTGTGTGTGTGTGTGGTGTGTGTGTGTTGTGTGTGTATGAGTGTGAAGATAATGTAAATCTGAAATTACGTGCATATGTATGGATGCTAGTAGGAGTTTGTAAGATCATGTCTCTGTTTTCTTATTGTTATATCACCGTCACTAACATGTTTTCCACGTCATCATAGTTGAGATTTTTGATTATACTTTTAACTAGCAATTGCAAGGAAAGCTTTAAATTTCGCCCTTTTCATAATATTTTTTATTGTTGCTCCTCTTCTTCTTCTTACCGTGATGTTATTTAGCCTTTCTCGATAAATGGATAATCTTCCAGTCAAAGAATTTTTAAATTCGGTCCAGTAAAAAATTACCGAGCAAGGCTCTTTCAAACACGTACTAAAAAACTATGTAAGAAAGACGCTTGTATTCAAATGTCTTAAAGTTGAATTCTTTCCACATTCATACACTACTTTAGATAAGTTATGTATATCTATATATATAAGACAGTTGGTCTTAGTTACACTATTTATAACTCAAGAACGGATGAACCAATTCGGCCGAAAATTGGCGTAGAGGTTGCTTAGAATCAGGAGACGGACATAGGATTCTTTTTATCGCGTTCGACCGCATTAATTTTATCCCGTCATGTCACTATAAACGTGGTATAACAAAAACGACTATGACATGGAATAAAAAAACGCAAATGACAGTGAAATAAAAAAACATAAATGACAACTAACCGTAATTTTGTCTTTGGTTGAGTTTGGTAAAAAATTTGACAATGATCAAAATAATAGCTGAACGTCACCACATAGTATAAAACAAAGTAGCTTTCTCTGTCTGTCCCTAAAAATGTAGTATATGAATTTAGATATTCGAAAGATAGCAGGGAATCTTCTTGGTATAGGGAAAGGGGAATTGTTACTCCAAATTTAACGCGTGCGGGCCACGGGCAGTAATGATTAAAACGAAACTACTGGTTCGGTTTTAATCATTTTTTTTCACTGAGTGACATAGGCTATATATTTTATACCCGTGCGAAGCCGGAACGGGCCACTTGTTAATAATAGTTCAAAAGATTGACAACCGAGTTTCTTACTGGTTCTTCTCGATAAGAGCAACATTCCGAAACAGTTTTAGTTTTATTGAATCTAATTGATTCTGGACTGTTGGCAAATGCTTGAACAAACTTTTTCGATTTACAAATCAAATTTAAATAATCTTGATTTATTTTGATTTGATTTCAAAATCTAGACGGAACGTTAGACGCGATTGTGAGAATATATTTCGGGCACAGGAATGGAAAGGGGAAATTCCCCAAAGCCGCTTTACAGCAGTTTGCGCGGCGGAGAGTTGTATGGTGTATCTGTTAAAGTTCGCATATTGAAAATATTTTCCGGATTATCCAGCTCGCGAAAAATATTTGCGAGTGCGAAGTGTGGACGAGCGATGGAAACTTCTGGAGGATTTGCGTTTTAACAAGACAAATTTTAGATACAATTATGTTTATAAATTAGGCGTTACTTTGCGTGATCCATAATGCAAAAGTAATAATAAAATTATTTTGCTATATTACGCGATGAAGTAAAATAGAAAATATATTTAATGTTAAATGTAGAGTGGACTAGACTCCACTCCTACTAGATTATAGACTCCTGATGATGCTTCGGTTGCGGGGCGAAACGATTGTCGAGTTTGTGATAGTGAACGTGTGCAGTGCTTGTGTATTATGGTGGCGGTGGTGGAGGTTTGTGCATGTTTTTTTCGAATCCTGCATGTATCAGGTATGAAAACGTATTGTCATTACATTTAGCATTATATATATATTTTCTATTTTACTTCATCGCCGATTATAGCAAAATAATTTTATTTTTACCTTTTATACAATCATGTTTTAGATAAGCATTACCCGCGTGTTTTTTAAAATAGCTTTACTTATTAAAAACAATAAATACCATTCATTTATTCGTTTACAATAATTCTTCATACACTTAGCATTACATAAATTCACTTTGCCTTTTTAATTATGTACTTTATTTTATTTATTTAAATATTTTGGAAACATACAGCACTTGTTTACGTATTGCAGTCTCTACCATAACCCTTTTGTATTATCATCATGTTTTGATTGTACTCTAAATTTCGCATTATATATATTTTATATTTTAATTCATCGTGGATTATAGATATAAATATATATATTTTTTATTATTTTTGAAAGATTACATAATAAAAATTTTCCATTGATTTTTCTCATATTTTAATAAATAAACCATTATTCCTTTAATTACCCCGCCTATTAGGCATTCACAAGGCGGATGGACGTCAAGACGCCCACAAAAGGTTTCCTGCACAATGGAATTAATTGTGAAGGATGGAATAGTTCCGCACCGCGCCGGCCGGGAATATTTTAGTGTCCGGGCAACGCCGCCGGCCATTTGTATAGCGCAACTTGGCGGATTCCTGTTCCAAGTAATTGCTTGACTGTTTATATGAGATTACTTGGTTTGTCCCACCTATAAGTCAATTCGTGAAGAACTAAATAAGTGGAAGATAGTTGCCGTGATGACAAGAAAATCAAATAAAAGTTACGACATACATTTCTACCGTATCAAAAGATATCCAGAAATGGCCAGCCATGGATTATATTAAAGAGATGCTTCTCTTGGCGACATGTGAGTGATAATTGTGATATGGCTGACGTCACATCCGTTTTATTTTGGCGTTACCGAAGCATCACTGGGACCGCAAGGTTTTTGCTGATAGTTATAGCGTGCGACTCTGCTGGCTGAGTTTAGACTATAGCTTGGCTGACGTAGCATATGGCAGTGCAACTATACTTGTCCTCCTGCCCTTATCCCACTCTAAGTGGGGTCGGCACAACATGTTACATACATGTTGTCACGTGATTTGGCTACGTATTTTACGACCGGCCGCCTGCCTTACGTCAACTTACCTTAGTCGTATTTTACGACACCTCGGTAAGAAAGAGGGTGATCTATTTTACTCAACCGGATACCACACGGCGGACTTACCTTACGAATCGACTTACCTTAGTCGCCTTTTACGACACCTCAGTAAGAAATGAGGGTGGTACTATTCTTTTCATCCGGATACCACACGTCGTACGCTTCTGTACTTATTATAAAACAAAATTCCCAGTTAATGTATATAACATTAAGGCCAGTTTAGGCGTGGCAGAGCAACTATACTACGGATTTAATTACTGTTAAGATAGAACGATCGATTCTTCGTAGAGTTCAGCGTCCTCAACGATAATCTTAGCTTATCTTAGAAAATATCCCATCAATTAGGGATACCAGTCAGCGCCACAGCTCTTTACTACTGGGCGAAAACAACATAAATATTAAAACATCAATCAACATAAATAAAAATGCGGATACCATCGCATCAACCTCGGCGATGCTTCTGCGCTCGCCCGTCCCGCCCGGTGACGCTGTAAAAGCCGTTAGGGCTAACAGCATATTGTCAATTCGAAAAAAAAAACCATCGCATTAGTATAAAGTGCGTATATACGCCTGCCACGGAAAATCGCGAGGTCTTAAATTATTAATGGTAGATACAGATCTTTTGCGCAATAAAACACATAAACCAATGAAACAAGTACACCCCCCCCCCCTCCCCTCCAGCAGCTCCTGTGGCCCGTATCTCGATAATTAGCGGCACATGTCCACCGACAGACGGCGTCCATCCATTATTGCTAGCTCACTTTAGGCACAGGGCTGACACCAGCGGGATATAAACATTTCTTTTATGAATAACGCATTTTCATATTATAACTAGAGGTAGCCGCGACTAACTTTGCATTAACTTTAATGTTAAAACACCGGCAATCACGTACTATATAGTTTTTTTTATATTACCAAAAGAAAACGGTTTTTTTTCATTCTATATGTTAGCGTAGTATATTATACAGCAGCAATTCAATTGTTCCACATTCCTTCAATATTGCTCAAGCGGATTGGTTATAAAAGACAGACAGTAAGACAGATGATAAACTTTCACATTTATAATATTAGTAAATGCTAGCGCACACTATATACAATAACACGATATAATAGGAATACCACAATTCCCGTTCCGAGATGCACTTCTCTTGAATGACGAACAAAGACTGACTGTCACTGAAACGTTTTATCAATAGGAAGACTCAACCGGAAACAACACGTCACAGTGTTGTTACCATTTTAATCAAAAAGGGCGCGATACTCTTGTTTCATGACTGTGTTGCTATAAAATACAAAGCGGAAGTTAATGGCGACAACATAAATATGAACATAAATATGTGTAATTTTACTTATATTTCATAAGTGGTTGCCGAGGTGTCGTAAGATACGACTGAGGTAAGTTGACGTCAGGCAGGCGGCCGGTCGTAAAAACGCAGCCAAATCATCTGACAGCATGTTTATAACATGTTGTACCGACGTACTTAGAGTGGGATAAGGGCAGGAAGATGATGATTCATAACTGGTTGCATTCCGCTTTTTTATCCGCGGTACGAAGGATATTTAAAAAGTGACAGGACACGCAAAAGTAAAATAGATACCGACAGATAGACGAAAATAGTTGAAAATCTGTTTTTTTTGGTTGGTTTCATCTGGCTATGAATTTAACACAGCCTAAACAAATAACCTGTGTAAATTGAAATCAAAATTTAAAATACTATTGATATAAACTTGCTCTACTGGTTCAGAAAATTACTGAACCAGTAAAAAATATTTGAAATGGTACTCCGCACGACATAATGGTGAGGAATGAAAATAAAAAAAAAAGTTTCGCTACTTCTCTATATACTCGTAGTGTACCTATAGACATTTATTGTCTTCACTTGGTGACAACCCTGGTTATGAGTTTATGACCCATATGCCAACAGCTCTATTACACCACAGATTATATTAACATTGGACTGTTATTGAGATAGCTCTAGGAAATTGATGTTCTACGTAGACTTGGAGTCATGGTGTGCTGATTACTAGAACTATTTAGTGGCTGATGTGATGCCCATTGCCCATATATTGCGGGACATAACACCCCATGGTCAGGTGTGATCGTTAAATAATGTACATAATACTGTACAAACTGTGATAGTCCAGCGGTGACACCGTGCGACTCTTTCGAGGAAGTCAGGAGTTCACACCTCGGGCAGGCACCAATAAGTTTTCCTAATAATTCCTCCTGTCCTCTGTCTATCTCCTGTCCTTATCCCACTCTAAGTGGGGTCGGCATAACAAGTTTTTATCTTCCATTCTGTCAACTCTGGCGCTACTCCTTTTATATGAAAGTCATACTTCACACAACCTAATCATCTCTTTTTAGGCTTCCGTCTAGGCACATATCCATCCACATCCAAATTTAACACTCGTTTGGTCATGAATTTCATACCTCCCCATTACATGTCCATACCATCCTAATCATTTTCGTCTATAACTGCAATTTATCACATGCTTTTCGGTGATGGAAAACATCGTGAGGAAACGTTAGAGATATGCATCTCTGGAGAATTCTGACGATATGTGCAACTAACAATCCGCATTGGAGCAGCGTGGTAGGTCTTAACTCCTATCCTTTTCACCAAAACGGAGAGAAGAGGCTAATGTCCAGCAATAATGTACATGCAATAATATGAATATAGTATTGCGTATCTATGGTGCCTGCCCGGTAATTGAACCCCTGTACCTCACTGGTTTAGATCTAGACAGATAGGAAATAGCCGCTCATCGAACAAATATCCTGCTTACCATAATTCCGTTTTCATAATTAGATGGAATTCAATTTTCATCGCGAAATAAATAATGGAACGCAATGGCCGGCGACTGCGGTCAGGACAAGTGTCGCGGAAGTCAAGGGTCATCGCCTACTTACCAACTTAAACCTGTGGCACGTTGATGGAAGTACTTATTATGGAAGTATTGACGATATATTTGTACTTGTTCAAACATAAAAATACCTAAGTGTAAAAATACCTTCTATTATGTACTGTATTTTTACTGTTCCTTAGGGAAAATAAAGAATTTTTATCCTATATGTGAACCAGATACTGGTAATAAATTAATATTGCTGTGAAAGAGTAACAAACAGAAGGACTGTCGCATTTATATTATCAGTATCGATTATGTTTTTTCATATCTTAATTATTTAAATGAGTTAATCTTGTATGTATATAAATATATTTTCTGAATATGGAAACGGCTCCAACGATTATCCTGAAATTCAGCATGTAGGGAGTTTTGGGGGAGAATAATCAATCTAGCTAGGTTTGAAAAAAAAAGTCGTTTTATTCCTGTTTTTGGGCATTAATAATATGGTATAATGGTGAAAGAAAATATTTTTTTAGTTTTAATATTTTTTTATATCATTTAAAAAATTACCGAGCAAGGCTCGGTTACCCAGGAACTTAACATAGAGTGACAAGATAAAATAAATAAACTTAAAAAAGAACATTGTTATTCGACCAACTTTGTTTTTGAATTGCTTCATTCATTCTATAATTTTCAATAAATAGGAATAATAACTTTTCAAAACTGCATTGTTTTTAGGACTTCTAACACGAGCGTGAATTAATCATCACGAGAAGAAATTATATCATCATTATTATTGGGGTCGGCACAACATTATATAAATATGATGTCACATGATTTATGACAGGCCGCCTGCCTGACGTCATCTTACCTTAATCGCCTTTTAAGACACCTCGGTAAGAAATAGAGTGGTCTATTCTACACAGCTGGTTATCACATGGGGTAGCGTGAGTACATAAAGTGTTAGTGTATATTCGGCCAAACGCTAAAGCATACGTTATAGTGGGCGACCACCTTCACACGGATTTCAATTTTCATCATGAAATAAATAATGGCGACGTTGTCGAGGGCGGTTAGCAGTGTCGCGGAAATTAAATCGTAAATATTAGAAAAAATATATATTTCAGCCCCTCGCTGTAGTACAAAAATGCATGTTATTAAACACCGATACAATTTTGTGTTTAGTTTTATTTATTTATTAGTCGTTACTAGAACTATGATCGCTTACACAGCAATTTGGTATCCGGCTGAGTAGAATCGACCACCCTCATTTCTTACCAAGCTGTCGTAAGAGGCGACTAATTTAAGGGCCGTGTGGTATCCAATGAAGAAATTAGGCCGGTAAGAAATGAGGGCGGTATATTCTACTCAGTTGGATACCAACGGAAGTGTCGTATTTATAATTGAATCAAATATAAATATACACGTTTCTATCAGAAAGACCAAAACACTAATTTTTTTTAATACTACCGACCGTCTGCATGTCAAATTACCGAAGTCGTATTTTACGAAACCTCGATAGGAAAGAGGGTGGTCTATTCTCTACAGCCGGATACCACACGGCATAACCAACAGCCCCCATCATGCTAATAAAATATTCCCTAAATCAGACTTACTAAAAAGCTCATTCAATACAGCGAAATATGAAAAAGTTCTTTAAGAAGCCCTTTTATGTGAATATGTAAGATTAAAAAACGTAGCCCTTTGAATACGAAGACCAACAAATGAGATTGATGTATGAATTAATATATACGTCGAAGGTACAATTTGGCCCCATATTTTCTCAGTACGTACGTGTTAAAGGCAAAGGCTATGCGGAGAGCGATCGTGGCGTCCCTTAACAATAATGTTTATTCATAATTTATTTCAAGGCGCTTCGTGACTCATGTGGGGCTACGAAAGTTGCGGTTTCAAAAAGAATTCATAGATAGTCAAAAACAATAGATAGTCAATAATCAAGATAGTCAAAAACTAAGATAAATGACTGGACCTTATTATCTAAATAAGGTCCAGTCATTAAGTAAGTCAGTAAGTTATTTGAAAAATTAGAAATAATAATAATTTGCATATTAGCCTTATGCTAGATTAATAAAGTAATTTCATTATCGATTTTTTTTATATAGGAAAAAACCCCTTATGGGTACCGCCGCCCGACGGGGATAGGAGGCGGTTATGTCGGACTCGCACCGACTAAAACGACCTGTGTGCTCCACCACGCTGCCGATGGCAGGACAGATTATCGTTGTACACATTGCCCCCATCCCCGCTGACAGCTCTGATCCCACAGAACACCTCCTCCGGATAGGGACCCCTCGAAAGAGAAGCCCCCCTCCGATAACCAGTGCATCGGGAGCACCAGATGCACTGACCGCCTCGGGGTCCTGTAAGCCAGGCATCCGATATACCCCGATCGGAACGTCCGAAGGTCCCATGACAGGGCGGCAGACGATGGGCTTTGGCAAGTCGCTACTACCTAGACACACCAGTAGCAGATTGGATCTAGAACAAAAGTTCCCAGAACTGCGGCGGCTAAAAACGTCAGATACAGCGCTATGCGGTAGACGTTTGAGCTAGACGTGTGACGGCTGTTCATATAATTACCCGTATAGCCCACGTTTACTCTTTAAAGATACTTTAGTTTCTGATTCTGTGCATACCTATATATTTTTTATTTTGTAAGACCATCAACGACAAATACGTCTTACACATTAAATAAACTCATTATTAATATAAACAGGTTTTTAGTTAAATGTATCGTCAATTACAGATGGTGATGACATTAGCATTACAGTTGACGAAGCATAAACGGAAAATAGCAAGGAAAAAAATCAATTATAAAAAGTAAGAAAATTCAATACAAGGACATTCAAAGATAGTTTACTAATTCTAATGTAGAATAAAATAATTAAGGTACACTGTGGTTAGTTTATATAATATACACAAATATATACATACATACATAATACATATTTATACATACATATATACAAGTGTTAAAGAATAAGATCTAATTTAATTTTGGATATTATGTTCGAAGATGTGCCCAAAATATGGTGCTTGGTTCACCATCCGTGCTTGCTAGTGCATCTTTTCCCGCCGTTTCACTGGCCGCAGTAGTGCGCGCCCGCCCGGCGCCGCCCGTCGTCGTGTTGACTCAACTCTTACGTCTCGCTGCTGAAGATGCTGACGGCATTTCACGGTTTACTTCACTAAATAATGGATACTCTATCACACTGCGCACTGAACGTGCTGACATTTAATATAATCGCGGACAGTGTTTGTACTAAGAGTGCTCTCGATGATTAATTCATACTAATATTATTAATGGCAAAAGTCTATTTTTGTGAATATACGCTTTCACATTTCAATATTTATGGAATTTAGTACAATTTAAGCTTATGACGGGCTAAAATTAAGGAATAATCCCGTTTTCGTTAATGCATAATAGATGGTATGGACGCGGCCACCAGAATTTATTATTACATTATGTCTTATGGAATAATGTTATGTAGTAAATGCGCGTACATTGACAAAAATATTTGTATTACAAAAAAGAGCCATACGTTGCATTTATAAATTAAATCTTCGTGATTACTGGTAATGAAGTTTAGGAAAATTTATATTCTTATATTGACTTCGCAGTATATTGTTCATAGTAATTTAATTTTTGTGTATAAGAACAAAAACAACTATAAAAAATTGGCGATATATATAATAGGCAAAGTCGGGACCGACATAAGCTTGTGACTCCTGTTTTGTGCCTTGTAAAAGTATGTAAGTCGTTGGTGTGTGTCTGTTAAAAAGAGGCTAATACAGGAAGTCTACTGTATTAAAGATGATGACTTATGTGATAAGAATGCGTAGACATAGTTACTCTTCGACCCTGTACAAGACAGTAATAACTAAATTTAATTATTTATAATAACTATATTTTGAAAAGAGCAATCACCGAATTTATTGCTGGCTTTTCTGGGTAGGAACAGCTTTCCGAACCGGCAGTAAAGTTGTCAATTCAAAAGCACTTGTTTACAAGTTTACTTAAATATTGAATATTTTGAATTAATTTTGTCAAAGTTTAAATAGAAAATCTCTAAGCCCGTGACCTAGTAAGGGTCCCGCGTTACCTCAATCGACTATAAATGCGGATTAACTCAATAAATTGATAAACAAACTGCACCAAAACTATAAACTGACTATGGAATGCGTAAATGGACGCTATACGCAGTGCGACGCACGCCAGACCCACAACGGACGACACAATAATAAACACAAGTACGCAATATTGATCTGTATTAATTCCCAACTAAACAACAAAGTTGTGTGCACGTATAACGAGTTTCAAAGTTTTTTGCGACCGCCGTTACATGCTCTTTTATTTTCATTGGTTTAAGGTCGAAAGTATTGCTATGCAACAGGCCTGGGGGTATTGTGGTGGGAAATGCGGAGATTTATACGCCAGTTTAAAAATTTCTGCAACTGTTCAGCACATATTCTTGGTGCGCGCATCGGGTATTCCTGAATTCAATCTTTCGCTCTTTTGAATAGTTTTCAAATAAATCCTTGTTTTAAACGCAATAAATTTTACACTTAGAGTGTTTCCTTGCGAGTTCGGTGCAAGGCAAACTTTCCAACGTATGCAACGGTTAACATGCATGTTTGTTGCATATATTACTTCAAAATGCAATACACTTACGTCTTATAGCCTTTCTTATTATCTATTATATTATATTGTTGTCAAAATTTACCTACATATAATCGTTTTCCTATTATACTTTATAAAAGAGAGTCATCATTCTCCTGCCCTTATCCACGTTATAAACATGCTGTAACATGATTTGGCTAGGTATTGCCTGACATCAACTAACCTGAATAGAATAGTACCACCCTCATTTCTCACCGAGGTATCATAAAAAGTGACTAAGGTAAGACCCGCCGTGTGGTATCCAGTTGAGTGAAATATACCACCCGCTTTCTTACTGAGGTGCCGTAAAACACCACTAAGGTAAGTTGAAGTCCGGTAGGTGGCCGGTAGCCAAATTATGTGACAACATGTTGTACCGACTCTACTTAGAGTGGGATAAGGGCATTAGGATGTATGTGTTTTTTTAAACAATTAGCATTACTAACAACTATAAAAACGATCTACAAATATTAGTCAAAAATGTTATAATTAATTCAAAGTTTTTATCTAAATTCTTGCTCAATCATAACTTAATCCTCTTTAGTATTAAAACAATTCGCAGTCATCCACAGAGCTGTAGATAAGAGAAAATCACATCACAAATATAAACACTGAGTTGCGCTATAAAATTTCTTAAAGTCAATAGAGAAAGCGCTACTAAGTGGATTTCTCTTCAATACCCGAGCAATCCGCTGAAACAAGTTCCTACGATTGGAAATATAATAAAGCGTTGGAAAACATTTAGCAGTTGGTTGGACGTGACAAATAAACTATCAACTGGTAATAGATTGTGGGGGTTGAGAAAGTTTGCAGTGAGTTGGCAACTGAGAAATGATTAGTTTTAAAACAAATATAATCACTTGGGATTGTATTTTGCTTTTCATCCGGGTTATATAGATTTTATTGTATTACATTTTAGACACTAGCTGAACCAGCAAACATTTTGCCATATAAATTACTCTGGCTCCGCCCGCGTGGAAAGATTAAAACAGTAATGTAGTAATGTATTTTGATACATAAAAATGGTTAAAGTGGGTTAACCTTTAAAGCTAGTATACTATCGCGGACTTTTATTTAGAACTTTTAAACGGGAACAATTTTGTAATACATGATTTTTGAATAACTATCGCCGTTTCAGTGCACGCAAGGAAAGCTTTAAACTTTGTCGTTTTCGTAATATTTTTTATTGCTGCTCCGCTTCTATCCATCTTACCTTGATATTATATAGTTTATAGCCTTCCTCAATAAATATACTATGTTACAGTTACAGATTTTTTTTAAACCGGTCCAGTAGTTCCTGAGATTAGCGGGTTCAAACAATTAATCAAACAAACTCTTTACTTTATATATTAGTATAGATTACTGCATAAAAATTATAATAGAAGTATTTTGTAATGCGAAGACAATCTATGTAATGCTAAGTGTAGGAAGAAGGCCACGTTCACATACTTTATACATACAGGACTATGCACTAAGACAATCTCTACGATCGCTTCGCCCCGTAACCGAAGCATCATCAGGAGGGTAGAGTCCATCATCATCCTCCTGCCCTTATCCCACTCTATGTGGGGTCGGCACAACATGTTACAAACATGTTGTCATATGATTTGGCTACGTATTTTACGACCGGCCGCCTGCCTGACGTCAACATACCTTAGTCGTATTTTACGACTCCTCGGTAAGAAAGAGGGTGGTCTATTTTACTCAACCGGATACCACACGGTGGGTCAACTTACCTTAGTCGCCTTTTACGACACCTCGGTAAGAAATGAGGGTGGTCTATTCTACTCAGCCGAATACCACACGGCGGGTCGACTTACCTTAGTCGCCTTTTACGACACCTCGGTAAGAAATGAGGGTGGTACTATTCTATTCAGCCGGATACCACAGGAGGGTAGAGTCCATAACAGTTACGATTTTGTCGTAGAGCATATCATAATATTAAATAGATTTTCTTAACAAACGCCGATTATAGCAAAACAATTATATCATTACTTTTGTTCTGTTATATTATTAGGCTGAATAATTTTTGTTAATGAAAATCTATAATATAACTCAGATGAAATACAAAACACAACACCAAATGTAATATTTGTTACTATAACTAAAACTTTACTATGGAATTTCGAAAAGTAACGCCTGCTTTTATAAATTATTTTAATGACTCAAAAGCACTTACAAAACTAATGAGAATATTACTTTGCTATAATCTGCGATAAAAGAAAATATATGTAACCCTAAATGTAGAGTATACTGTTCGTTCTCATACCTGATACATGCAGAGTGAAAGAACTCATGCACTACCCGACATCGATAATACAACAATACACAATCACTGCACACATTTACCACCACAATCTCAACAGTTGTTTCGCCCCGTAACCGAAGCATCGTCAGGAGATATACTCCACGACAAAATAAATATATGGGACACTTACACACACGGTCGTCTGTCCCCAGAGTAAGTAACTTAATACTTGCAATATGGTAGACAGACAATTGGTGAATATATACTTATATATTTTTTTTAAATACATACTTAAATACAAATGTACATCCAGGCTGAAAGACCAACAAATCCATTTTTAGAATAATCCGTGAAAAGAGTGACCCGCGGAGCTGAAGGCAGGGTCACTACCCACTGCGCCAACGGGCCAGCCAATCGCAAAGCATGGATTTGTATTGTATTGTGGACCTCCGTTGGATGGCATTAGTTTTGTATTACGGACCTTCGCAAAGTAACGCCTAACTCTATAAATTATTTCAAAAGCACTTGTTTACATGTTTACGCGAATAAAGAACATTGTGAGTTTCAGAGCGAAGTCGAGGCGAATACCTAACTATATTACCCTTTGACATACATTGACATCGTACCTAAACACTTGAATATAAACGACTCAACAAATCCTTTCTACTCCAGTACATATCACATTGCACGGAATACAAATGACTGTTTCGAGCATTCAGTGCCGCGAACCGCAGCGGTACGCATGTCGTATCGAAGTACCGTTGTATTATTCATCGCTTACAATCACGACTATATGTGGATTTGAATAATTTAATCGTCAATTTGGATAAGACACTCACCTGCTGGGTATAATTGCGTTAATAGAAACTCAAAGGCGGTCGTATTCTGGAGGTTATATTAAATTAAACGGGTATTATATAAATCAGGGCTCAATTCTACTAATATTATAAATGCGAAAGTTTGATTTTAATGAGTTTTTATAACAAATTGTTTTAGTACCTCAAATTTAGGGTCAACATCTAACTAATAATTAAATTCATAGACTAGTATTAATTTTATACTTTTCTAATAATATTATCGTTTTACTTTATGCTTTCTATCCTACTATTATTATTAATGTGAAAGTTTGTGAGTGGATGTTTGTTTGTTACTCTTTCACGGCGAATCCGCTGAACCAATATCGATAAAATTTGGCACAATTATTCCTTATACACCGGAATAATATATAGGCTATAGAAATCCTGTTAATTCTATAGGAATAGGATGACATTGAAAAGCGCCATCTATTATCGACCTATCACACGACAACAATCCCCGCGAACGATGTCAGGTGTAAAAGCTAGTATTTTATGAAGTGTAACAGAGACGACAACACAAATAATACCGTAGTAAATTAACCTAGTCGGCTCCCAGAGTAATGTTGACAAAACTAGTAACGACCTGTTACTATCTCTTCTAGACATGGGTCTTCTCTCTCCATTTTTTTAGACGGGTCGGAGCTAAGACTCACCACGCTTCTTCAATGCGGATTACATTTATCCCTACAATTTTGGATATACATTTCTCATGATTGTTCTCTTCACCGAAAAGCGTGTGAGTCACTCGAAATTTCAAATGGCCTGCCCAGGGTTTGAACACGTAATTCCTTCCACAGAGTCTTCTTGTTATGGCAATTTATTCAGCTGTTCCTACCGATAAAAGCCAGCAAAAACTGGGTGGTAGCTCTTATCAAACTTCTTATTACTAGTTACATTTAACTATTTTGTATAGGGTCAAAAATAAAGGCATTATAACAAAAGGAAACCCGAAAAACAATTTCACTTTAATCACACGCGTCTCTCAAAAAACAGTATACAGGGGGACGGTGTAATAATCGCACGAAATCCGATTTCCGACTTACCGTCGACGACCGACGAATAAAACGCATCAGAATAACACCGTCTAAGACATCTGCGGCTTCCCACGGTCGTATATTCAAATTAGACGTAATTATACCCCTGTCTTCGTCGAAAATTCGTCTTTATACGACCAATTTAGGAACAGACAGTGTATTTCACGCCGCTCTTAAACGAAAAGTTTTCTGGCGGATTGAACCAATTAGGTTGCGCACTTTTTAATGAGTGCTTGAGCGATTGTTTCAGGATATGGTGCTTTAGAGACATCTGGTAATTTATAGAAAAAGGGGTTATTTTCCGGAGTTCTATAATGCCTTTTTTAATTCTGCTTTAAGTACATAATACGAGTACGTTGGGATATTACAGCATCTTAGAGAAGCTTTAGAAATTTAGAAGCTGCAATAGCCCAGCGGTGATACCGTGCGACTCTCTATTGATGATGTGGATCATGGGTTCAAGAAGGGTTCATGGGTTAGAAAAATGCATGCAAATTGCAAACTATATGTTCTCCATGTTCCATTTACGACAGGGTAAATAACTAAATAACCGAAAATAATTGCAAACCCAATATAAATCCGACCTCCCAAAATATAATATCATCATCATCTTCCTCCCCTTATCCCACTCTAAGTGGGGTCGGCACAACATGCCATAAACATGCTGTCACATGATTTGGATGCGTTTTTGCGACCAGCCGCCTGCCTAAGGTCAACTTACCTCAGTCGTATTTTAAGACACCTCGGTAAGAAAGAGGGTGGTCTAGTTTACTAAACCGGATACCACACGGTGGGTAAACTTACCTTAGTCGCCTTTTACGACACCTTGGCAAGAATGGAGGTTGGTCTATTCTACTCAGCCGGATACCACACGGCGGGTCGACTTGCCTTAGTCGCCTTCTACGACACCTCGGTAAGAAATGAGGTTGGTACTATTCCATTCAGCCGGATACCACACGGCTAAGGTGAACAATCGTTTAACGTATGCCTCGCAACTGAATGTTAAAAAGACAAAAAGCATCGTGTGCGGAGATAGAGGCAAACAGCATCCATCTGGCGAATCTCTAACAGTCTAAACAAACAGGGGAGGCAAATGAACGCAAATTACAATCACTGCGATTGAAGGGGACTCACCACACTTGGACGCTACAATTAAGATGATTTGGATAATTTTATCTTTACACATTCTCTCACTCTTTTACTCACTCTCTGTAAAGTTAGAATCTAAAATCCTTACTATAAAGTAGCAACAACACCATAGACTTCATAACTTGTGTATTGTTAGAGATAGATAGTGCTGTTGTGTTAAGAATATACGGTAAAGAAAGTATTCGGAGTTTTATTTGTGGCACATCCTGAACAGTTATCCTCATACTCTGTTATTTCTACTAAAATCCATATATCAAACCTGCCGTGACTTGAATTACCTTATTGTTTGGATATCTAGCTTATTAAAAATGGGAATAAACTTCACTGATCAGAGGAATTTCAGGCAGCAATTTCAGTTACAATAAAGCACTTTTCAAAATGAAACTTTTATGAAAATGTAATCCTATGATGCTCAGTAAAGATGGACCTTTATAATCTATATATATAAAAGAAAGTTGGTCTAAGTTACACTACTTATAACTCAAGAACGGATGAATCAATTCGGCTGAAAATTGGTGGAGAGGTTGCTTAGAACCAGTAGACGGACATAGGATACTTTTTATCCCGTTCGACCGCATTTATTTTATCCCGTCAAGCCGCTATAAAACGTGGTATAACAAAAACGACTATGACAGTAAAATAATAAAACGCAAATTTCAGTGGAATAACAAAACATAAATGACAGCTAAACGTAATTTTGTCTTTAATTTAGTATGGAAAAAAATTTGACAGTTATCAAAATAATAGTGTTACAACATGTTTTTAATACAACCTCCTTCATAGAGTTGGTCATTAATATGAAAAAGCATTGTGGCTGTCATATGTGTCAATTTCGTATAATTTGGGAGATAGTTGCGATATGCGATGCTATGGAATAAAAAATGGAGTTTTTATTGGAGAGATTAATGATGGTAATTGGTATTCGGTTAATTAATTTTGTGAGATCAACGTGACGATGTGCTATGTGAGGCCTTAGACGCGCCCGTGACTTTTGTTCGATGGAACTGTCAGCTAGAAAGACGATTGTTCTCTGGATCTTTCCAGTTGTAACAATTGTTTTCTAGACTGTGGCCATCTGCAACGACTGTCAGCTAGACTCTACCTAGATGTGGTGATTGTTCTTTGAGCGTTATCATTTGCGAGTCTGTTTACGTGTGTATCTGCTGAGTTGGTTGCCACTTATTGAGCTGTGTTATGCCATGACAGTGATTGAGGGTGAGCTTAAGGTGCGAAATGATTTATTTTTTACAGATTAAAAGAGCAAGTATTGAGTTTCTTGCCCATTCTTCTCAGTACAATCAGCATTCCGAATCGGTGGTAGATTCATTCCCAGAAGTCAGCTTATGAGATTTGCGGGGTCGCAAATGTTGTCAGGATGGTCGACTGTTACAACATGTTTTTAATACGACCTCCTTCATAGAGTTGGCGATTAATATGAAAAAGCATTGTGGCTGGCATATGTGTCATTGAGTAGTTTTTGAAAAAGAGTAAATGACTTGACTTTGGGAAAATTGATTTTTATTATTGCATAAGAATAAAGGAGAAATATCGTCGTTAGTTATAATAGCTAAACGTCACCAAATAATATAAAACAAAGTCGGTGTCTCTGTCTGTTAGGGACGTATCCCTATATCCCTTTGTATGCTTAAATCTTTAAAACTACGCAACAGATTTTGATGCGGTTTTTTAATAGATAGAGTGATTGAAGAGAAAGGTTTATTGTATAATCTAACCTATTATAAACTTTTATTATAAACATTCAATATGGAGTAAAGAAATACTATCATTTTTGAGGTTTCCAATGTGATGTCGTAAATAATTACATTTATTTTCCGTTTACATTGCAAACGCAGGCCTAACCCTACAATATTTGTCAAAATAATGTACTATGTATTTATAATTACCGACAATATTTCTCCTTTATTCTTATTCAATAAATAAAAATCAGTTTTCCCAGAGCCAACCCATTTACTCTTTTCGCAACAACTCAATGAATGACACATAAAAATATGACAGCCACAATGCTTTTTCATATTAATCGCCAACTCTATGAAGGAGGTCGTATTAAAAACATGTTGTAACAGTCGACCATCCTGACAACATTTGCGACCCCGCAAATCTCATAAGCTGACTTCTGGGAATGAATCTACCACCGATTCGGAATGCTGATTGTACTGAGAAGAATCGGCAAGAAACTCAGTACTTGCTCTTTTAATCTGTAAAAGAAAACCGCACATGCCATGCCATGACAGGACTACGCTCACGCTTTACGCTCAACTCAACTCCTCAACTCCTTAAGCTTTTCGCACCATAAGCATTTCGCACCTCAAGCTCACCATCAATCACTGTCATGGCATAACACAGCTCAATTAGTGGCAACCAACTCAGCAGATACACACGTAAACAGACTCGCAAATGATAACGCTCAAAGAACAATCACCACAGGCTAGGCAGAGCCTAGCTGACAGTCGTTGCAGATGTCCACAGTCTAGAAAACAATCGTTACAACTGGAAAGATCCAGAGAACAATCGTCATTCTAGCTGACAGTTCCATCGAACAAAAGTCACGGGCGCGTCTAAGGCCTCACATAGCACATCGTCACGTTGATCTCACAGAATTAATTAACCGAATACCAATTACCATCATTAATCTCTCTAATAAAAACTCCATTTTTTATCCCATAGCATCGCATATCGCAACTATCTCTCAAATTATACGAAATTCGCACTCTCCGTGTTGTCTCAAGATATTGATCGTCATTTGTCTTTTCTTTGAACTCTTTAAATTTCCCGATATTCCTTATGTCCACTCTATTTGTGAGTTTAGGTTACATCCCACTTCTGAATATAATTAACGACAATATTTCTCCTTTATTCTTATTCAATAAATAAAATCAGTTTTCCCAGAGTCAACCCATTTACTCTTTTCGCAACAACTTAATGAATGACACATAAAAATATTACAGCCACAATGCTTTGTCATATTAATCGCCAACTCTATGAAGGAGGTCGTATTAAAAACATGTTGTAACATATGTACATGTCTGTACACCTTGAAAAGGTCTACAGAAAACTCCGCGATGGTATACATATTATGTCTATCTCTTATGGACCCACAATAGCATTTTTTTGACATTTTCTTCTTCATTTGTAATTTAAATGAACATTTTCGAAGATATTACAGATTTAAAATGCAGGGTATAGCGATTGCGCACTTTGTCTTATAGCACTTCGAATTTAGCTGCAATTGGACGGGTTTTTTTCACATGGCCGACTATATGTCGCTTTATCAAGAGTAACCTCTAAAGAAAACATGTTTGTATTGTGTAATGAAGATTCTTTCGTTAAAAAAAAAGCTGTGAATGTTGTATTTAAAGAAATTCTGTAATTAATTGTAAAAATAAAATACTCAGGGAAAATTTAAAAGTAAATAAGTAAAAATGTAGTATATGAATTTAGATATTCCAAAGATAGCAGGGAATCTTCATGGTATAGGGAAAGGGGAATTGTTTTTTTTATACAGAAAAAAGCTCCTTATGGGTACCGACGCCCGACGGGGACAGGCGGCAGTTATGTCGGACTCGCACCGACTAAAACATCACAGGGTATCATTGTACATATTGCCCCCATCCCGCCAACAGCTCTGATCCCAGAGAACAAACACCTTCTTCGGGTAGGGGCCCCTCGAAAGAGAAGCCCCCCCTCCACTAACCGGTGCATCGGTAGCACCAGATGCACCGACCGCCTCGGGGACCTGTAAGCCAGGCGTCCTATATACCCCGTTCGGAACACCCGAAGGTCCCCTGTTAGGGCGGCAGAAGATGGGCTTGGGCGAGTCACTAACACCTGGACTCACCAGCAGCAGATTGGATCCAGAACAACAGTTCGTGGAACCGCTCCGCCGCCCCCCTTCACCCGCCTCCGCAGAACATAGGGAGGACATCGCTGCCCACGGGCGCTCCCTGCCCACCGTGTTTGTTATGTCACGGTCAACAGGGAGAGACCGCGCCCCAAGTAGGGGCCACAACGCCTTGGTGGGCGTTTCCGCCCCCACCGGGTAATTTTTTAGAGAGTCCCTGTTCCCATTGCTGTGCTTCCGGGTTTCGCCGACGGTGGCCGTAACCATGTCCAGCTAGACTTAGAGTAAGCCCAACCGGACCCGTTGCTCATTAGGAACCCCACCCCAGCCCCCCGGAGTCCCCGGACTGTCCAGATTTCCCTCTGCTAATTAGAAGGACAACTGGATTGGCCACCCCACAGTGGTCCGTTCGCCAAGACTAAGCTTGCCCAGGGTGCGCCACGAGGAGGCCGACCACTTTGGCACCCCAGGGGAATTGTTTTACTCCAACTTTGACGCGTGTGGGCCACGGGCAGTAATGAATAAAACAAAACTGCTGGATAGATTTTAATCATTTTTTTACTGAGTGACATAGGCTATATATTTTATACCCGTGCGAAGCCGGAGCGGGCCACTAGTATTAGTATAGATTTTAATGTAGGATCCATCAAATAATACAAATTAAATGTGTCAAAAATAAATCTAGTACGACTAAGTGTAAGCAGTACTAGGTCGGTTGGCTCAACTCTTTGCTTATCAGTTAGAAACATGTTTCGCTGTGACGTCATCTCCACAGAATCTATTTGACGCGAGCTTTTGAGATAAAAGACAAATAAATCCGTGACAATATCATAATTTTCTAAAGCATTACCTAAGTATAAACATTTAAAAAGTAGCCCGAGTTATAGTGACTCCCATACAATAAGTTTCATGTAAACATACATACGCAGGAAATGGAAAAAGTCAAATGTAATTTATTTTTCCTTCATTTGTTTATTTAGTTATTAGTTTAGGTAAATCAAATTCACAAGATAGCGATATTTCTGTTAGCGCACACTATATACAATAACACGATATAATAGGAATACCACAATTCCCGTTCCGAGATGCACTTCTCTTGAATGACGAACTAAGACTGACTGTCACTGAAACGTTTTATCAATAGGAAGACTAAACCGGAAACAACACGTCACAGTGTTGTTACCATTTTAATAAAAAAGGGCGCGATACTCTTGTTTCATGACTGTGTTGCTATAAAATACAATGCGGAAGTTAGTGGCGACAACATTTCTCACACTTCATTTTGAACCAAGTTTTGTAGTTAATGTATAGAACCGGCTATACTCATGTGTTATTTTATCGGGTTAACCAGACTAGTTTCGAACCCATCCGGGGCGGTTGTAATACGCGGTTGTAAATAAACTGCTGGGAGATTGACTCACGTGCGCTGCGTATACCAGCAAAGATACACTCAAGTAATGTATTAGAGAATTGTAGATCTATAGAAATACTTTAAAAAAGTTCAGGACAGCATGTCTCTATCTCTTATGGTTAACTTACAATAACTATTTTTATGTTCAAAATTTTAATTCAGGAAAAAATTTTGCGACCCCTTGATTTCCACGCGGGTAAAGCTACATGCAAAGACATGTTTAGTGTCTTATATTTATTGCATTACATCCTTTAATCAAAACTATTGCTTTGTGGACTTAAAAAATTGCATAAAAAAGCGACTTTATATGTAAAAAGAGGAAAAGTAAAGTAGCAGCCTGTTACTCTCCCATTGCTGGCAATACTTCTCTTCTCTCCGTTTTTGGAGTGAAGGTTTGTGGTTAAGACCTACCACGCTGATCCAATGCGGATTGGTAAGTTACACATATCTCCAGAATTCTCTAGAGATATTCAGATTTCCTCCCGATGTTTTCTTTCACTGAAAAGCGTGTGATAAATTACAATTATTAATTAGAAACAAAGTTTTTACAGAAAACTCATTGGTGTCTGCACGGGATCGAGCCCTGGAAAGAGTCGCACGGTGTTACCGCTGGGCTATCACAGCTCCTAACTTTTTATGTACTGACTTTATATTTATTTAATTTAAATTAAATTCATTACCTTATTAAAATACTATTTAGCTGATAGTGCGATTACGATGAAATTACAAAATGGATACCTAAATCGAAGGTAAATAGAAATTTCTCTGCTGAGACAGTTGTTTGTGTTTGCAAGTTTGTCTTAATGCTTTGCGATAGTCTCTGAACACTTGTTTGTCTATAGATAAGTTTAAATGTACATTTAGGCAAAGTAGAGGATTTTGTAATGATTCGTAATATTAAATTTAAATAAATTTATTAAATGTAATTATATTATTCAATAAGTATTATAAATGTGGTATATGTCTGTATGTCCGTTGGACTTATATGTTTAATTCGCTGGAACAAAATGAATTAAATTTGGTACTGTGTTTGTAAATCTTAACGCATTTTAACTTCTTTTTTAGTCTCTGAACTTTTAACTGCCGTTGCAAAAAGAATGTTGTGAGTTTGATGTGTTTGAATATTTGACTGTCTATTTGGGGTTTTATAGCTCTAAAACGAAAGGACTGATTTGTAATTAAGTGAGGTATTTTTCAATTAAAGGTGAAGAAAAAAACAATAGATAGTAGAAGGTATTTAAATATACAATTTGACATGCCGGAAGTGGGTACAATTTATGCAGACAGTTATGAGTTATGAATAATTATGAAAATAAATAATAAATAAAAATCGTGTATGCAATGATAAGGAAAGACTTTTTTTTAGAATATATCTTAATCATCTTGGAGAATATACGAGATGTAATGAGAAACGTTCCCGAGAAAGATGAATTTCGTGTCATACTGTTATTTATACGGGACAATTCACGCGAAGGCGTGCGTCGACGTTTTGACAGTATAGACGAAAACTGGAGATCATATATATATATTACCTGTGTGACAGAGCCTTGCACAATAATTTTTTAAAAAGATATAACGAAAAAATGGTACATTAAAAATTGAAAAAAAAAAAAAAAGTAGTTGGGTAAGTTGGTAAGCTCAAACCTAGATACTTTAACCCCTCTAGACCGCCCGTTCCCTAAATGAGCTACCATGACTTTACATCTGACAGCAAAATGGTCTTTTGAATTCGTAACGATACGTAACGTACGTAAATTTTAGCACTTTCCACAGAGATAAAACGAGATTTTTTAAAATAAAACCTAGCTAGATGAATTTTTCTTCCCCAAAACCCCCTAAATACTGAATTTCAGGAAAATCGTTCAAGCCGTTTCTGAGATTTCGAAAATGTATATATATACAAACAAGATTAACTCATTTAAATATTAAAGATAAAAGGATATTTAAAATTTTAATCAATTATTGTCTCGGGCCAACATTTTCTATACTATAATAAATCTCTACTTAAATAACTTTTACTTATAAGTTCCCGCTATTGATTGTTGTATTAGATTAATGACTTACTTTAGTCAAGTCACGGTGAGAGTAACATTTGAGTAATAATACAACGAATGGAAGGTTCTATCATAACTTACGAAATTCTTCATTATCAAAAACTCTTTGATTTAACACTTGACTTAATTGTATCTTTATAGAATACTAGTTTTTACGACTTAGCTACTTCATTGACGTAAACTGATGTCGTATGATAGGTTGATAATATATGGCGCTTTTCAATGTCACCATCAATTTATTCCTGTTAAATTAACAAGATTTCTAGAGCCTATATGTTGCCCTGGTATATAAGTAATGATAGAGCCATATTTCATCGATATTGGTTCATCGGTTTCTCCCTGAAAGAGTAACAAACATATTAACATAAAAACTTTCGCATTTATAATATTAGTAAGATAGTTTAGGATTGGACTACTGGAAATTCTATTGTAAAAAAGCGCAGATGATAGCTGTAGTGTATGAATATGTGGTGTATACAAAACACATATGACAAGACAAAATTAGAAATATAATACATTCCATATAGAATACAAACCACACTATTATAACCTAATAATATTACCAAAAATAGTACCTATATAAAAAAAACTTATAACATGAAAAAAATATAAATAAAATAAAATACTTTCCATAATGTATACATAAGCACAATATTATAACTGAAGAGTAATACCAGCCGTATAAATGGTTTATACAAAAAAAACATACAACAAGGCAAAACTACGAATATAATACTTTCTATATTGTATACAAACCACAATATTCCAACTTAATAATATTACCAAAAGGTACACAAGGTGTATATAAAAAATCTTATATCATGACAAAACTATAAATATAATACTTTCCATAAGCTTATCTTGTATATTTATATACAAGACATACATATAATACATACATGAATATACTTACACTCGTCCTAATATTGATGTAAAAATACACATTACACTGTCCCAAACGCACCACGTCAGTAATACGAAAGCCCTTGGCATGTGTGGACGTGTAGTGACATGTTGCTTGTTAGTCAGTGTTTGAGCCGAATACAATATTTTTTATCTCTTTTTTTCCATATACCAAGCAGTTAACTCATAGATAATGATAACGGGAGTGTACATGTCTTGTAGAGACTAAGCGAAATTACACCGTCTCATCTCTGCCATATATATTTATAATAGTGTTAACTTCTGCCCGCGACTCTGCCTGCTATATTGACTTGATTTCGAGATAAAAGAACCGAATATCACTCTTGGGATTTTTAAACATTTTCACTTTTCATTTTCATTTTTTTTATTGCTTCCTTTTATAATAGCGTAAAGAAATAATAAGGAAATACATTAAATAAACTTCCTTTTAATCAATACATATAATAAAATCGTAGAGGTGTTAAAATCTGTACATTTGATATTTTTACGAACAAATTAGTGTTGTCGTCTCAAAACACGCTTCTAAACATGAAACAATAGTTTTTAAAATTTTTGTCTGTTTCTCTGTTTGTCTGTTTGTCTGTATGTCTGTGCGTTTGTTCCCGCTAATCTCAGAAACCGCTGATCCAATTTGAACGCGGTTTTCACTTATATGTAGAAGAAAGCCTCACTTAACATATAGGGTATAATTTATTTCAATCAGTCAACAAATAAAAAAGATATGTCAATTTTAAGTTGAAAGGTCGTATACTGCGATACTGATATTTGCATTTTTTTCCGGTTTTCGCCGTTCCTGAAGCGATTTTCATACCGGATTACATATACTACCATATCTAAGAGTAGTACAAATATTTTTATGAGAACTAGGCCGGTCTGAAGCGTATTTTTTTGAAGAATTTCATATTTTTTATTCCAGTTTTTTAGGCACTGTGCGGTTGTTCCCGCTAATCTCAGAAACCGCTGATTCGATTTGAAAACTGTTTTCACTTATATGTAGCAGAAAGCCTCACTCAACATATAGAGTATAATTTATTTCAATCGGTCAGCAAATAAAAAAGATATGTCAATTTTAAGTTGAAAGGTCGAATACCATGATACTGGTACTTGAATTTCTTTCCGTTTCTCGCCGTTCCTGAAGCGATTAGCGACTGGATTACATATACTACCATATCTAAGAGTAGTACAAATATTTTTATGAGAACTAGGCCTGTCTGGAGCTGATTTTTTTTTTGAAAAATTTCACATTTTTATTTGAGTTTTTTAGGCATAACAATAGTGTAACTTACACTTTTCGATAGTCATTATACATGCACGGGCTACCAAAACTGAATGGTGAGTCACACTAACAGGTAGGATGAAAAGTAAATATTTCGTCTTTCCAAGTTGTTTGAAACTTTTTATTCATTGAAGGCATTTATTTGAAATTTTAAATGAAAAAGTAATATAATATGAAGTAACGTACAATTTAAAAAAAATAATTATTATTTATGTAAGTAAAGAGTGGGAGATAGTAACATATCTCCCATCCTGGGCAAAGCCTTCTCTCTCCCTTAAGAAGGCGACCTATCTACCATGCTACTCCAATGCGAATTGGCAGGTTCAACATATTCCAGAAAATGTATAGGGATATGTATCCGCCGTGTGGTATCCGGCAGAATAGAATAGTACCACCCTCTTTTCTTACCGAGGTGTCGTAAAAAGCGACTAAGGTAAGTCCACCCGCCGTGTGGAATCCGGCTGAGTAGAATAGACCACCCTCATGTCTTACCGAGGTGTCGTAAAAGGCGACTAAGGTAAGTTGACTCACCGTGTGGTATCCGGTTAAGTAGAATAGACCACCCTCTTTCTTATCGAGGTGTCGTAAAATACGACTAAGATAAGTTGACGACAGGCAGGCGGCCGGTCGTAAAATACGTAGCCAAATCATGTGACAACATGTTTATAACATGTTGTGTCGACCCCACTTAGAGTGGGATAAGGGCAGGAGGATGATAATGGGTTATTTACTAAAATAAATAAATAACTAATATTATCAATGTGAAAGTCTGACTGTTGCGCCGTGTGGTATCCGGCTGAATAGAATAGTACCACCCTCATTTCTTACCGAGGTGTCGTAAAAGGCGACTAAGGTAAGTCGACCCGCCGTGTGGTATCCGGCTGAGTAGAATAGACCACCCTCATTTCTTACCGAGGTGTCGTAAAAGGCGACTAAGGTAAGTTGACCCACCGTCAACTCGCCTCTTCCGACCCCTCGGCAATAATTGAGGGTGGTACTATTCTATTTAGCCGGATACCACACGGAGTTTTAGTAAATAACCCATATGACTAATATTAATTATACATTTTGATAACTCAGTTAAATTTATCCAGTAAACAGAATCCAAAATATATAAAAACTTTCTTTAAATAACTATCTACGTAAGCCAAACAACTTGATATAGAACCTTTTTCAAATTACAGATTCAACTTGACTTTGACAAAAACAAAAATCGCTTTGATAGACTGATAATACTGGGGTTTTTCAATGTCATTCAATTCCTGTTGAATTAACAGGATTTCTACAGCCTAAATGTTACCCGTGTGGATAAGGAAGAATTGTGAAAATTTTTATTGATAATCGTTTATCGGATTCGCCGTGAAAACGTAACAAACAGACACACAGACATACTCATTTATAATATTAGTAACGATTAGGGGAGTATATAGAACCAGTAGAAACTTAGTAACAGTTATGGTCATTTTCTATAAATTTACAAAAAACCTTATTAACAAAAGTAATAATAAAATTATTACTTTTACGCGATTCATTTCGCGGATTATAGCAAATAATCCGCGAAATGAATCGCGATGAAATTAACTTTTAAATCTACTTTAAAAATCACTCTTTCTGTTGAATAAAACCCGTAAATTAGTTGTTAAGTTCATTGTAAGCAGACAGACGTTTCGGTCATATATGACCAGGCTTTATTAAATCAGGCATCATTCAAATTAACCCCAAGAATGATGGAGATATTTGCAGGGTTGACAGAGGGTACTTTTTATTCTGGGACTGAGGTTCCCGCGCACGAAGTCGCGGGCAAAAGCTAGTTTATAATATTAGTAACGATTAGGGGAGTATATAGAACCAGTAGAAACTTAGTAACAGTTATGGTCATTTTCTATAAATTTACAAAAAACCTTATTAACAAAAGTAATAATAAAATTATTTTGCTATAATCCGCGAAATGAATCGCGATGAAATTAACTTTTAAATCTACTTTAAAAATCACTCTTTCTGTTGAATAAAACCCGTAAATTAGTTGTTAAGTTCATTGTAAGCAGACAGACGTTTCGGTCATATATGACCAGGCTTTATTAAATCAGGCATCATTCAAATTAACCCCAAGAATGATGGAGATATTTGCACGGTTGACAGAGGGTACTTTTTATTCTGGGACTGAGGTTCCCGCGCACGAAGTCGCAGGCAAAAGCTAGTTTAAATAATATAACGAACGAAGTCACACGTTATAATTCCTATATTCTATAATAATGAAACGCCGTGTGATATCCGGCTTAATATAATAGTACCACCCTCATTTCTTACCAAAATACATTTAATTATGAGACAAATGCATTTAATATTTATGTACTAAAATAGATACCAGCATACATTATTTGTGTAACAAATTTACGAAATTTGTTACAATTGAAACTTTCAAGCATAAAGGATATAAAATTAACGTTTTTCCAGTTAGTTATTATAGTATCATCATTCTCCTGCCCCTATCCCACTCCAAGTGGGGTCGGCACACATGTTACAAACATGTTGTTACATGATTAGTCGCCTTTTACGACACCTCGGTAACAAATGAGGGTGGTCTATTCTAGTCAACTGGATACCACACGGCGTTGGTGCCTGTGTATATGTGTTACGAGAACGATGTTACACCCGTTACTTTAAGTTTTAAATTATAATAACTTACATGTATTTAAGTATATATATTATAAGGGCTGTGGTAGCCCAGTGGTAACACCGTGCGCCTCTTTCGAGTAGGTCTAGGGTTCAAACCCCGGGCAGACACCAATGAGTTTTCTAGTAGAACTTATGTGTCTAATTAATAATTGCTATTTATCACACGCTTTTCGGTGAAGGAAAACATCGTGAGGAAACCTGCATATCTCTAGAGAATTCTGGGGATATGTGTAGCCTACCAATCCGCATTGGAGCAGCGTGGTAGGTCTTAGCTCCAATCCTTCTCTCCAAAAACGGAGACAAGAGGCCTATGCCCAGCAGTGGGATAGTAACAGGCCGTTACTTACTTACTTTTTTTATTTAAGTATAGATGAAGTTTCACGTATCTGTTTTTATGCTTTTAAAGCTGCATTAAGTGCTAAAACAGCATCCCTGAGCGCGAGCCGTGAAACTAGCTCTCAGCGAACTTGCCAAGACATACTGCCCGACATTAATGGCACGCGGAAAATAGCAAAATAGAGCAACGCCTTGGACATTCGAATAGCAAAAAACATTTTTATGACCAAGAAAAATCTATTTTATTTAACCTCGTATAACCTCATTATATAATAAGCAAATCAACTGTTTCGAACCTGATAGACACAACGGTGGTATATTTTTGAATGTAAAAATATGGCAGTGTGTAAAAATATGACCTAATTTTTTACCGAGGTGTCGTAAAAAGTAACTAAGGTAAGTGGACCAGCCGTGTGGTATCCGGTCGAATAGCATAGATCACCCTCTTTTTTACTAAGGTCGTAAAAGGTTACTAAGGTGACCTACCGTGTGGTATTCGGTTGAATAGATAACACCACACTCTTACTGAGGTGTCCCCTCACCTCAGGCAGGCGGCCGTTCGTAAAATACGTAGCCAAATCATGCGACAACATGTTTATTACATATTGTACCGACCTCACTTGAAGTGGGATAGCGGCAGAGGAGTATGATGTAAAAAATGGGTTTGAAATTTTCCGCTAATCAGGACCTGCTAGTTTATGTTAGTTCCCACTTTGTCTATTATGTTAATCGCCAAATTAACATATTTACTTATTTTATTTACTAGTGCTACTCGCGATTCTGTTCGCGTCATTTATAATAATAAGTATAGATAGCAAGATTGGCAAATTAAATTCGCCCGGTGAACTTAATTTAAGTCAGTCAATTGTTCTTTTTTAATCTTCCGTTTCTCATTTCACATCGCTTTTTTTCTTCAATCGCGATTAATAAAACTTACCAGTGATACTATATATAAGAGACAATAGGATGTATTTTACTTAATTCCCAATTGAACCAGATATTTCAACATTCAATGTTTTTTATCGAGCGCGCTTCAAAAGTCCGAATAACGGACATTGATAAAACTGGTTCATTTTACGCCGTGTGGTATCCGGCTGAATAGAATAGTACCACCCTCTTTTCTTACCGAGGTGTCGTAAAAGGCGACTAAGGTAAGTCGACCCGCCGTGTGGTATCCGGCTGAGTAGAATAGACCAACCTCGTTTCTTACCGAGGTGTCGTAAAAGGCGACTAAGGTAAGTTGACCCACCGTGTGGTATCCGGTTTAGTAGAATAGACCACCCTCTCTTACCGAGGTGTCGTAAAATACGACTAAGGTAAGTTGATGTCAGGCAGGCGGCCGGTCGTAAAAACGCAGCCAAATCATATGACAACATGTTTATAACATGTTGTGCCGACCCCACTTAGAGTGGGATAAGGGCAGGAGGATGATGATAAAACTGGTTCATTTTCTTGTTAATTTTCGTTTGCATCAAATTAAAAATACTAAATGAATATGATAGTAGTAAAGCAGGTAGAAAATAAGCATATATTTATTTTTTTACATAGTAATATTTCAATGTTGCAGTGTGGTATCCAGCTGACCAGAATAGACCCCTCATTTTTATCGAGGTGTCGTAAAAGGTGGCTCAGGTAAGTTGACCCTCCGTGTGGTATTCGGCTGAATAGTAGTCCACCCTCATTTCTTACAGAGGTGTCTTAAAAGGCGACTAAGGTAAATTGGCTTCATGTAGGTCATAAAACAGCTAGACAAACCAACAAACATGTTAAAACCAAGTGCCACCCCACTTAGAGTAAGAGCATGATGATGATGAGTAACATTTGAATTTAGAAATCTGTATGTTTTGATTTTACGGCTAACCTGAACCAATATTGACGGAAACAATTAAATTCAATTTTTTTTTATTCAAATAAACTTGTAAACAAGTGCTTTTGAATTGTCAATTCTACTGCTGGTTCGGAAAGCTGTTCCTACCGAGAAGAGCCAGCAAGGAACTTGGAGGTCACTCATTGTAAAATATACTTCACGTTACTAGTTATATTTAATTATTACTAGAAACTTGGCGGTTGCTTTTTCACCTTAATACTTATAACTAGTAACATAAAGTCATTACTATCTTGTACAGGGTCAGACAGTAGCTATATCCTCGCATTCTTATCGTCAAAATAATCCTCAACAGTATAGTAGGCTTTTTGTATGAGCCTCTCTTTAATAGTGTTTTTAAAGCTTTTCTTCGGGAACAATATAAAAACAAATTGTGTATTAGGTGTATTTTAATTCTTAAGTTGACTGAATATAGATTTAAATATATTCTCAGTAACGGTTTACCATATATACTTAGATAAATTCAAAATATTTTTTATTCAAATAAACTTGTAAACAAGTGCTTTTGAATCGTCAACTCTACTGTTGGTTCGGAATGCTGCTCCTACCGAGAAGAGTCAGCAAGAAACTCGGCGGTTGCTCTTTTAAAGATATAATTCTTAATATTATTTACATTAAGTCGTTACTGTCTTGTACAGGTTCAAAGAGAGCTATATCCACACATTCTTATCTTCTAAATAATCTTCAAGAGTATAGTAGGCTTTCTGTATCAGCCTCTTTTTAACAGTGTTTTTAAACTGCTGATAGTTAAATTATTCACATGAAATTTCCATCGCTTACATAGCCATCGTCAAAACACATGAATTTAAAAATTGGGGATCATATCTTCTCTCTGACAACCCATATTTTATTTAGCTTATTTAATACTTTACCAGTTCAAAGTAAAAGTTTTTAAAGATAAGAAAGCACTTTTGTACAGTTATCTCTCAATGACATCATTATCCGCTTCGTCGTGGTAATGGATTTTGTAACGCGAAAACTGAGTTTTCCACATTTTTCCACACAATTGTATGCAATTGAAGGTTGATGGGTTGCAGCTTCGTTTCTTCTGAGGAAATTGCGCGTGAAATTAGCTTTATATTCTTTCACTTCGATATATAGGACAGTTTATGCTCGAATGGAAAATATATTTTCCATTTTCTAGAACACAATACAGCAATAATGATTGTTAAATCAAAATTATTTTCGTTTTATTTCTTTGTTAAATTATTAATCCTATTATATTTCTTTCTAAAATTATAAATGTTAGCGAAACTAAGGCCAATCCACTGAATCAATATTGATGAAATTTGGCACAATTATTCCTTATACACCGGAAACAATGTTTATCGATATTTTTTCATCATCATCTTCCTGCCCATATCCCACTTTAAGTGGGGTCGGCACAACATGTTATAAACATGTCGTCATATAATTTGGCTGCGTTTTTACGACCGGCCGCCAGCCTGACGTTAACTTACCTCTGTCGTATTTTACGACACCTCGGTAAGAAATGAGGTTGGTATATTCTACTCAGCCGGACACCACATGGCGGGTCGACTTACCTTAGTTGCCTTTTACGACACCTCGGTAAGAAAAGAGGGTGGTACTGTTCTATTCAGCCGGATACAATTTTATTGGTTTTTACCGGATTTATCGATATGTTTTATAATCTGTAATCCACAGTATACGCTGCTCCACTAATGAACATGTGCATTAAAATTACGTACACCATTAAATAATCGTCTAAATCGCGTCAATTCATAATCACTCGATAAACACAAAATTGCGCTCAAACCGCAATCGCGCGGAATGATTTTATCACGCTGCGGCGCTAAGCGACACTATACAGAATTATTATTATGAAATACATTACGACCACTAAACAGGCTTTAACCGTGTCCGTATTTTTGATGATAGTTCAATATATAGTCACAAAATGGTGTGGGTTTTAGGTTAGAGGAGAGATCTTTATATTTAACTGAGTTAATCTTGTATGTATATTGTAACTAAACTACTAGTATCAATAAAAGAAATATTCTAAATCAGTTTTATTGTTTTCATAAGAAATGCAAAAATATAATTAAAGCAAACTCTCATTCGCTTTTCGTGGGCTAGGCGCTAATAACAGCGGCTGTCACATTTCCCACGTCATAATGGCGCGAAAGGCTGTGGCAAGATGTGACGTCATGGCTTGCTTGCTTGCTTGCAGTAGCTACACGGCTGCGTTGTTACAAAATATATATATTCGGAATCTCGGAAACGGTTCCAACGATTTTCCTGAAATTCAGCATGTTGGGGGAGGAAAATCGAACTAGATAAATTTTATTTAAAAAAAAAGTCGTTTTATCCCTGTTTCCGGGCTCTAACATTTTTTTGAAATTTATGTTGAATACAATCACAATTTTCCGCTGTGAAACGTAAAGTCATGGTAGTTCATTTAGGGAACGGGCGGTCTAGAGAGGTGAAAAAACCTAAGATCGAGCCCCACCTGCCCTATCATTTTTTTTTATTTTTCTTTTTTTTCTTTTTTTTAACTTTATTTTTAAAAATACTCCAGGTACTATATATAAAAATTGGTGCGGCTTTTCAGATAACCACTCTCCTGTCGAGACTAGCGTCTATTTTCTTAATTTCTAAGTCGGATGCCAAGCTAATGTGTACTTTATTTAGCACATCATTAATTATTATTAATAGCTACTGTAAATGTTAGTACAAATCACCGGCATCCTTACTAATAATATTATAAAAAAACGACGATATTTCTTCCTTTATACTTATTCAATTAATAAAAAGCAATTTCAACAAAGTCAACTCATTTACTCTCTTTCAACAACTCAATGACACATAATGACAGCCACAAAGTTTTTCATATTAATGATCTACTCTATGAAGGAAGTTGTATTAGAAACATGTAACAATATATCTCCCAATATTCCCGGATCAATCTCATTTTTGTGATGGAGATATTAGTAGGGTTGGAGAGTGACAGAAGCTACTATTTATTCGAATACTATGTCTACTAGGTCAACGCGGATGAACTCGTAGGTAAAAACTAGTTGTTAAAAAATATAAAATTGTATTGTTAATGCAAAACGCAGCGAGGGACTTTGTTTTATGATATGTAATGATTATATTGATATGATGGCGTTTCCTAAAATCTGTTGCGATTGGCGATAAATCAATCACCCGCACGTGGTGACAGCTCGCTGGGCCAGACGACGATTTAATGAGCAAATATCACTGACATTATGTGAGACAAGCTATACCCGAGACTTTGTTGCATCAACTCGTATAAAAAAAGCTCTTAATTATGTGCTAAGTGTTTTTTTCCGTGTCCGTAAGATAAAATCGCAAAGCAAAATATTTTGTTGTGGAGTCTATCTCCTGATGATGCATCGGTTGCGGGGCAAAACGATTGATGATTTTGTGAAAGTGAATGTGTGTAGTGCTTGTGTATTGTGGTGGTGGTGGTGGAGGTTTGTGCATGTGTTTTTACGAATCCTGCATATATCAAGTATAAAAATGGATTGTCCACTCTACATTTAGCATTATATATATTTACTATTTTACTTTATCGCGGATTATAGAAAAATAATTTTATTACTTTTGAATTAAAAGGTCATTTAATTTTAAACAAAGGAACCACTTATGAGATATTTTAAATTGATATTAGTTTTACTGTAAACAAGAATATATAAAAGCCTTCTAGCGTGTATGTATCTGTAACATTTTCCGAATTTGAATTCCCTTTTGAAAATACGCCCGTGTCATTCACTTACACGAGCAGCCAATTCGATAAGTATGCAAATATTATCGCTATGACGCGCTGTAAGTCTGTCTGTTGCTTGTTTGTTATTATATACACTTGGGGCGACAGAGGGGTGCGATCTTAGGGAATCTTAGGAAAGCGGTAATGCATCTTCAAATTCAAATTCAAAATATACTTTGTTCGACTAAATTTGGAAATATGTGCCTTTGAAATCGAATCTACTGCTGGTTGGGAAAGTGGTTCCTATAGAGAAGAGCTTGCAAGAATCTCGGTGGTTGCTCTTTTCAAATATTTTTTTTCTAGTTACATTTAGTTATTACTGTCTTGTACAGGGTCAAAGAGTCCGCACATTCTTATCATCTAAGTAATCCTCAACAGTATAGTAGGCTTTCAGTATCAGCCTCTTTTTAATACTGTTTTAAAACAGCTGTAATGGCAAAGCTATAATTGATTGTGGAATTTTATTATAGAATCTTATACCCAAACCCACAAATGACTTACGTTAAGGCAAGCCGAAAAGCAGGAGCCGCAAGCTTATGTCGGTTCCTACTTTGTCTATTATATACATCATTATTTTTTTATTATTGTGTACATTCGTATGGACACAAATTACTAAAAATATACTGTGTAGCAAATGTAAGAATATCTATTACCTTAAACGGAAACTGAACTTAAGAAAATAATTTTTGAAATGTATATTTCATTTTTACAATAAACCTATAAAAAGTGTAGTTAGCATTATTTTATGTTAAAATTAAGTAATTAACAAAAATAGGTGTTAATCTTAATTCAATAGTACAAAAGTAATGATCATATAATAAAGTAAATACTTTTTTAGAGGTATTGAAGCTTACACCCGCTACGTTGTTTCTATTCAGAGACAACTTAAATTCGTCGTAAATTCCAGGATATTTTTTTAAACAGGTAAGCAGGCCTATTAGCCAGGTAAGTAACCTAGCTAATAGGCCTGCTTACCTGTTGGTAAGCAGGCCTCTAGTTATGGAATGGCGGCGAGGAGGAATTTTCAAAGCATATTTGAAAAATAAACGACATTTATTACGTCACACACCAGTTGTTTCGCAAAAGCGACATAATTTTTATAAATTCCCGCAAGAATAATATTTTAATATTTTTTTGTCAGATTCAAAAGTAAAATATTTGAATTAAATTGTATTCACTTATAAAATATTCAATCGAATTCACAATAATTGTTTGTCCGTTTCCCGGAAAAGTCACGTAGCCGATGTCAATGATTTTAAAAGTGGACAAATTTTAAATCGCGGGATTTTTGGGATAAAATTTTATAAACTTCTAATCCAGAATAGAAGCGACGAAAATCCTCAATTTTATTTATCACCAGCTCAAACCAGCCACACTTCGTAATATCTCCTTTTTAAGGAAACTTCAGAATTGTCATCATCATCCTGCTGCCCTTATCACACTCTAACATGTTATAAACATGTCACATGATTTGGCAGCGTATTTTACTACCGGCCGCCTATCCTTCATCATCATCTTCATCAACTTACCATAGTCATATTTTACTACACCTCGGTAAGAAAGAGGGTGGTCTATTCTACTTAACTGGATACCACACGGTGGGTCAATTTACCTTAGTCGCCTTTTACGACACCTCGGTAAGAAATGAGGGTGGTAGTATTCTATTCAGCCGGATACCACATGGCATTTATATGATGTATAAACCTCATACAAATACACACACAGCTTAAAAAAAATATGTACAAAATGTAACAAAGTGTAGTATTAATTTTTTAAAAGAGCGGCCTCTTTTGTTCCATTTTCTTGCTGTTTTTTTTAGCATGAGGCCTTTTCGAAGATGAATATTCTAAAATACACAAATGAAATAAATTTTGCATTTAAACTTTGAACCGTTGTTTTATAAAACTATCGGTCTGTTTTATTAAACTATCTGTCTGTGTATTCGTGGATTTTTGCTCATCTAATCTTATTAAGCGCGTAGTCTGGTAGTCGATAGAACATAGATTGGATCATAATGTATTCAAAGCAGAAACTCAATCTCACCGCCCCATCGGTATGATCCTGCAATCGATTCTGCAAGCATTTCTCAAGTCGCATCCGGTTAAGTGTGATCTCGTAAAATTTTGAAAAAAAATGTCTTAAAACCAAAAAAAGTTTGAGATGTCTCATGTCCTCAATTTAAAATTAGTCTTTTCTTAGACGCCTAGAAGAAAAAGAATATCGTTTCAGCTTCATATAAGACTGCAGTTTAATAATGTAAAATTGAAAATGTTTAAAAGATTGACCGCTTCTTTCTCGTTCTCCTCGGTAAGAGCAACATTCCGAACCAGTTGTAGCTTTATATAAACATACGGGTCACATCGCGTTATAATTGATTACCTTTGTATAAGGTTCAACGTTTCGGCAGAGTTGCATCCACCGTGGTCACGAACTGACTGGAGCGCCGCGGCGTCTTCGAAACGAAACACATGTTTAAAATCTACAGTTGTAGCTTTATCAATCAAGAGTTTATTTGAATAAAGATATTTTGATTTAGTTTGATTTGACTCTGTTTAAAGCATTACTTTGCTACTATTCCATAGTTGGGCGTATACCTCCCCTTTTCTTAAACGAAAGCGAAGCAATACCCAAAATTACGATTTGAAAAAAGAGAAACCCAATTAGCGATTTTGTCGTGGAGTCTATCTCCTGATGATGCTCTGGTTTCGGGGCGAAACGATTGTTGAGTTTGTGATAGTGAACATAAGTAGTGCTTGTGTAATGTGGTGGCGGTGATGGAGGTTTGTGCATGTGTTTTTACGAATCCTGCAAGTATCAAGGATGAAAACGTGTTGTCTTCTCTACATTTAGCGTTATATATATTTTTTATTTTACTTCATCGCGGATAATAGCAAAAAAAAATTATTATTACTTTTGTATCAGTTCCACCGTGTGGTATCTGACTGTATAGAATAGTGCCACCCTCATTTCTTACCGAGGTGTCCTAAAAGGCGACTAAGGTAAGTCGACCCGCCGTGTGGTATTCGGCTGAGTAGATTAGACCACCCTCATTTCTTACCGAAATGTCGTAAAAGGCGACTAAGGTAAGTTGACCTACCGTGTGGTATCCGATTTAGTAGAATAGACCACCCTCTCTCTTACCGAGGTGTCGTGAAATACGACTAAGGTAAGTTGATGACAGGCAGGATCCAGTCGTAAAAACGCAGCCAAATCATGTTATAACATATGTATAAGATGTTGTGCCAAACCCACTTAGAGTGGGATAAGGGCATGATGATGATTTTTATAGTTATTTCTTTTTAATCTACATTTTTTGGCAAGTAAATCTATATTCTGCTAAATGAAACCCCACCGTCCTGACGTGTCACATTAATTCGGACATCCCGCCATTTCAAGTTTCGCCGTAACGCGTGACTAACACGGGGGTGCAGTTATAACAAAATGCACCCTTTTCCTGCACGACTTGTTCTCACAAGCGGATACTGGAATTTGCATCACGTTACAGCCTTCAAGAACGTGAGCGGAATTTTATGGTCCCGTAGAGATTATGTTCATAACTGTGTGGTGAAATGGGTCCGATATATCTATTCTATCTTTAATTCTTTAATATTCAAATGATTTAGTCTTATATGTGCGAAAAGCTGTGGTAGCCCAGCGGTAACACCGTGCGCCTCTTTCTAGGAGGTCTAGGGTTCAAACCCCGGGCAGGCACCAATGAGTTTTCTAGTAAAACTTATGTGTCTAATTGATAATTGCAATTTATCACACGCTTTTCGGTGAAGGAAAACATCGTGAGGAAACCTGCATATCTTTAGAGAATTCTGGGGATATGTGTAACCTACCAATCCGCATTGGAGCAGCGTGGTAGGTCTCAGCTCCAATCTTTCTCTCCAAAAACGGAGAGAAGAGGCCTATGCCCAGCAGTGGGATAGTAACAGGCCGTTACTACTACTACTATATGTGCGTATATATATATTATTTTGACTGGCCCGTTGGCGCAGTGGGTAGTGACCCTGCCTTCAGCTCCGCGGGTCGCGGGTTCTATTACCACCGAGGGCCAACATTTTCTATAAATGAATTTTATTTGTATTTATGTATGTATTTAAAAAATATATAGGTATATATTCACCAGTTGTCTGTCTACCATAACACAAGTATTAAGCTACTTACTTTGGGGTCGGACGACCGCGTGTATAAGTGTCCCATATATTTATTTATTTATATTCGGAATCTCGGAAACGGCTCCAACGATTTTTGTGAAATTCAGCAGCGAGGTTATAAGTAAAAAAATTGTTTTATAGCTGTTTTTGGGCATTAAAAAAATACTAAAATTTGTAATGAATAAAAACCATTATTGCCATTAACTGTCAAGTCAGCGTAGCTTTTTCGGGGCACGGGCAGTCTCGAGAAATGTAAATACCTAGGATCGATCCCCAACTACCTATTTTTTTCTTTTTATAAGTTTTTTTTGTTAAAAAATTACCGAGCAAGGGTCTGTCACCCAGGTACTACTCATTTTTACCAAAGTTTTCAGAAGCCGTTTGACTGTATGTGATCAATTTTCTCAAAATCTTTTGAACGGATTTTTGTACGGTCTTTATTAAAAGGTAGTGCAATTCTTCCGCATCATCCTCCTGCCCTTACGCCTGCCTAACGTTAACCTACCTTAGCCGTATTTTACGACATCTCGCTCACAAAGTGGGTGGCCTATTTTACTGAACCGATTAACACACGTTGAGTCAACTTACCTTAATCGCCTTTTTCGACACTTCTGTAAGAAATGAGGGTGGTCTATTCTACTCAGTTAATAATGTATGCAAAATTTTGAAATTTTAAAACTTTTCTGAGTTAAAATTAAATCTCTTACTTCAAATACATCACTGTCTGTACACCGCCTAATTTTTGTAGCTTCCCTTATTTCTTTGTGTTAAGATATTTGTTTGGCATCTGTCGATAATACCATCTTCCCCAGACCTCAGACATTAAAATGTTTGTCCAAGGGGTCCGTGGGGTTTGTAAGAAATTGTTGCCGCCGGCTATCGTGTTGACTCGTCATTTATTCACTAAGGGTACCGTAACTATGTTGCAATACGCCGCCAGCCACCATAAATTGTTTGTGAATTCTTTGATACTTACGAACATGAAGGGAAATTTGTTTATATTTACATGAGGCGTATTTCGTTTGGTATATTTATATTATACGTACGTTGACTTTTAATGTTAAAGTTTTAACATTGCAAAGTCTCTTTAAAGTTTAGAGGTAGATAACAAAACATTTACAAAAACAAAAACTTTATTATCCTTCCTATTTTCCTATTGAACAAACATGTTGTTACATGCTTTGGCTGGGTATTAACCGCCGTCTGCTTGACGTTAACTTAACTTAGCCGCCCTTTACGACATTTCGGTAAGAAATAAGGATGATTCCACTTATCCAGAGACCACACGGCGAGTCAACTTACTTTAGTCACCTTTTACCCTGTGCGGCTCCTGCTTTGCGCCTTGCAAAAGTGCGTAAGTCGTTTGTGGGTTTTGGTATAAGATTCTATAATGAAATTTCGCAAGCAATTTCAGCACTGCCATTACAGCAGTTTAAAAACACTGTTAAAAAGAGGCTGATACAGAACCTACTATACTCTTGAAGATTATTTAGAAGATAAGAATATGTAGATATAGCTCTCTTTGATCCTACAAGACAGTAGCGTCTTAATGTAAATAGTATTAAGAATTATATTTTGAAAAGAGCAACCGTCGAGTTTCTTGCTGGCTCTTCTCGGTAGGAACAGCTTTCCGAACCAGCAGTAGAGTTGACGATTCAAAAGCACTTGTTTACAAGTTTATTTGAATAAAGAATATTTTGAATTTGAATTTGAATTTTACAACACTTCGGTAGCAAATGAGGGTGAACTATTCTACTCATCCGGATACCACACGGCGAGTCGAATTATCTTGGTCGCCTTTTACGACACCTCGTTGAGAAATCAGGATAGTTCTAGCCGGATACCACACGGTGTATTCTTTACAATGATAACATTTAAGGAAAATATCGTGAGGTAACGTCAACAACAAGCTAAATTTTTTCCTACCCCCCTTTCATTGAAATGTAGCCTATCGATTGAATTGAATAATGCGTGAATAATGTAAGCTGATACAGACGTATAATACGTGGGTAGTACACATATGTACAGTAGAACCATTAGTTATAATTAAGTTTATAATTACCTTCAAAGGCTTGTATTCTCTACCATCAGCAACGTTTCAGCCCATTAATTTTCATATTATTAAGCGGGGAAACTCCATAATTATGGCATCATGTGGTTTAATTTATATAACTGGTGTATTCACAGTTTACTATCGCTATTTCATTTTTGAAAAGCTTTTATTTCACTTGCCTACTACCACATGCCACCACTTGTATGTATGTATGGTATTCGGCTGAATAGAATAGTACCACACTCATGTCTTACCGAGGTGTCGCTTAAGGCGACTAAGGTAAGTTGACTCACCGTGTGGTATAAGGGCAGGAAGATGATGATGATGTTTATGTATGTGAAGGTGGAATCTTGCAAGTTAAATTTGACTAACATTCCGGTGTCCGATTGAAATTTTACATAGTGGCCCAGAGCATGGACAATTATTCCTTATACACTACACGGAGTGATACATAGGTTATAGAAATCCTGTTAAATGTACAGGATTAGGATGACATTGAAAAGCGCCATATATCACAAACAGCGAACGAAGTTGCGGGTAAAATCTAGTACATTCTATTTGAACTTTCAGTGGTATCTCACGGAATGTATTTATATTGGAGATGAAGCAATAAGTCAGCAGGACGGCAAACGACGCCGAGCGAATTATCCCTCGCCGCCTGTTAATTACCTTATTTCGCTTAATCCATCTTCATTTGCAAACGAACGTATAATGTTCGGTTCTGCGCTTACTATTTCTGCTGACTACGGTTAACGGTATTTTTATTCGTGTAAAATATATAAAAAGGAGCTGGAAGATTTAGCATACTAAGATACTTAGCCTGCTATACTGAAACGGTATTTAATTCACACAATGAAACATTAAGCGAATAAATGTTAAAGCGCTCACGTTTAAAAGTAACTACATTATTAAGATTAGATTTTACCCGCGATTTCGTTTGCGCGGATTGTCTTGATAATAGATGGCGAGGTGTCGTAAAGGCGACTAAGGTAAGTCGACCCGCCGTGTGGCATTCGGCTGAGTAGAATAGACCACCCTTTTTCTTACCGAAGTGTCGTAAAATATGACTAAGGTAAATTGTTGTCAGGCTGGGGGCCGTTCGTAAATACTTAGCCAAATCATGTAACAGCATGTTTATAACATGATGTGCCGACCCCACTTAGAGTGGGATAAGAGCAGGAGGATGTTGAAAGCTTAGCTTTCCAAACAAAGTGGGAGAACTATACAAAATTATGGATAGAGCATGAGCAAATTGAAAGAGTGCATTGTATAAGACACTAAAAAGAAAACCATGCATTTATGAGACACCCTAACTAAAGTTTCTGCAAGAAAAAGTTGTTTAGCGATTCAGACCAAAATATTGATTTGGAGGGCTTTTAACAAGCCAGCACTTCCAGTGTTCCCCCAGCCCCTCCAAACCCCCATAGTGAGCAGGCGATGCGTGATACGCGCTTAAATAACCAAGGCACTTGATTATTCCCTCTATTGTTGTGAAATACTGCCTCTCCCGGTTTTAAATGGGAATAATTTGCTGTTAAATTACACTTTTCTTTGAATCTTTTGTCTCTCTATTGTTTATCAATAAGTGCAGCAAAAAGTAAAGTAACCTAATCCAGTATGTCTGATGTGAATTCGTTCTCTTAATTATTTAATATGAGTTAAAATACCTAATACCTTTAGAACGGATTCAGACTACTGTCAGTTTAAAAACACTGTTAAAAGAGGCTGATCCATAAGCCTACTATAATGTTGAGGATTACTTAGAAGATAAGAATGTGTGAATATAGCTCGCTTAGACCCTGTACAAGACAGGAATGACTAAATGTAACTAGTCATAAGAATTATATTTTTAAAAGAGCAACCGCCGAGTTCTTGCTGGCTCTTCTTGGTAGGAACAGCTTTCCGAACCAGCAGTAGAGCTGTCGATTCATAAGCATTTGTTTACAAGTTTATTTGAATAAAGAATATTTTGAATTTGAATTTGTTAATTATTCAAATCATCATCCCCTAGCCCTTGCTCTAAGTGGCGTCAGCACAACATGTTGTCGCATGATTTGCGTCAAGTTACCTCAGTCCTATGTTACGACACCTCGGTGAGAAAGAAGTGGTTCTATTCTAATCAGACATTTACCACGGCGGCGGGTCGACTTACCTTAGTTGCCTTTTACGACACCTCGGTCAGAAATGAGGGTGGTCTATTCTACTCAGCCGTATACCACACGGCTTTATCGGTTAAGTATTTAAAATACCTTTGGACTTCAAGTGTTTCAGTTCTCGAATTTACAAGTAGGTTTCAAAAAAATCCTGCAATACAAAACCCTGTAGGCTGTCAAACCCTTACACGAGAATTGGGCGAACTTTTTTAATATAACTGGGCGCAAATGTAAAAAATCGATCAAACTTTCTTGAAGGTTTCCCGGGACGATTGCTTATCGCATTGACGTGTCGAATGTGAATATTTATTTCATTCCTCCGATAAGTTAAGTGAACATATAAAAATGTTTGAAGCGTAATTTAGCACGAAATTGAAATAAAACTTACGTTTAATCCATCTTTGCATCTGTTTAAGAACTTTATATCCGACTAGCTTTTACACGCATATTAACTCAAGTGCATCAACTTTGAACTACGAGAATGAGTCCTACACATCGCGATTTTCTCTATTTGACACGTTAGCCTGAAACGACATGTGAGCTCCACCACGCTACCGTTGGCAAGGGCAGGGTATCGTTGTACACATTGCCCCCATCCCCGCCGACACCAGCTCTGAACACCTCCTCCGGGTAGGGACCCCTCAAAGGAGAAGTCTCCCCCTGTTAACCGGTGCATCGGGAGGACCAGACGCACCGACCGCCTCGGGGACCAGTAAACCCCTCTGGCTTTCAGGTACGATATACCCCATTTGGAACGTTTGAATGTCCCCTGACAGGGCAGCGAACGATGGGCTTAGGCAAGTCGCTACCACCTGGACTCGCCAGCAGCAGATTGATTCCAGAGCAAAAGTTCCCGGAACCGCTCCACCACCCCCTCCGCAGAGCAGAAGGAAGCCAAGGCTGCCCACGATCGCTCCCTGCCCACCGTGTTTGTTACGTCACGGTCGACAGGGAGATACTGCGCCCCAAGTAGGGACCCCAACGCCGCCAATCTATTGCTTAAAACAAATCGCAGTCTGGAATAAGTGCTTGTGTATTTTGGCTCTAGATTTGGGAACGAACATTTTTAACTTTGCCATTACAGCAGTTAAAAATAACTATTAAAGGGATGCTGATATATAAAGCCTATACTGTTAAGGATTGCTTAAATGATGAGAATGCGTGGATATACCTACTGTCCGATCCTGCATAAGATAAATAAATATATGGGACACTTACACACACGGTCGTCTGTCCCCAAAGTAAGTAACTTAATACTTGTGTTATGGTAGACAGACAACTGGTGAATATATACTTATATAATTTTTTAATACATACTTAAATACAAATATACACCCAGGCTCAAAGATTTACAATTTCATTTATAGAATATGTTGGCCCTCGTCGGGAATCGAATCCCCGACCCGCGGAGCTGAAGGCAGAGTCACTACCCACTGCGCCAACGGGCCAGTCAGTAGTAGTAGATAGTAATGAGTTCATGTAGTGTACTATATGAACGAACAGTATACTCTACATTCAAGATTACATCATCATCATTCTCTTGCCCTTATAAAACATGTTGTCACATGATTTGGCTGAGTTTTTACGACCGGCCGCCTGCCTGACGTCAACTTACCTTAGTCGTATTTTTCGACACCTGGATACGAAATGGGTGGTCTATTCTACTCAGCCGGATACTACACGGTAGGTCAACTTACCCTAGTCGCCTTTTACGACACCTCTGTAAGAAATAAGGTTGGCCTATTCTAATCAACCGGATACCATACGATGGATCGATTACCCTAAGGCGACTTTTAAGATACCTCGGTAAGTAATAAAGGTGGTCTATTCTATTCAGCCGGATACCACACGGCTGCATTCAACATTACATATATTTTCTTTTATAGCGGATTATAGCAAAAAAATAATTTTATTATTTTTTCATTTTGTATATCAATGTATTTGTATTTCTATAGACCAATAACTCAATACTAAAGGAAGGAAACTCGTAAATCTTTACCGTTAGCCAACGTCTCTGTACGACCCACTTCTGACGCGTATTAATAGTGGCCGCCGGGATTCGGGCTCACCTGTCCCCGTTTTTTAATTTATCGCAACACTTCGGCCACTTGGGAAAACTTTCAAATTGTAGTTACGAATTATGCGCATTACCTGATCCCCATGATTTATTCTAATATATTCACAGAATACCTAAAAATAAAAACATGAAAAAGCGATGTTTAAGGCTTGCGGCTACCAAATGCTAGAACGACTTACGACCGTCATTTAAATTGTCACATTCTGGCAGTTTTAAAACTAAATTAGGAGCTTTTAAACGGAACATAAAATTATTGTATTGTGTTATGCTATATAAAGTACACTAATATATATAAAGCTGAAGAATTTGTTTGTTTGTTTGATTGTTTCAACGCGCTAATCTCAGCAACTACTGGACCGATTTGAAAAATTATTTTATTGTAAGATAGTCCATTTATCGAAGAAATCTATAGGCTATATAGCATCACGCTAAATTGAATAGGAGAGGAACAGCAATAAAAAATAGTACGAAAACAGCATAATATAAAGTTTTTCTAGCGTGCGCTGAGTAAATTGTTATTTAAAAATCATGTACTACAAAATTGTTCTTCTCTAAAAATTCTAAATAAAAGTCCTGGACAGCATATGTCTAGCTTTTAAGGTGAACCCACTGTAACCATTTTATGGTTACCAAAATACTATATTAAGGTTTTAATCTTTCCACGCGGGCGGAGCCGCTTGCGACTGATAGTATATTATAAGTAAGTAACGGCCTGTTACTATCCCACTGCTGGGCATAGGCCTCTGCTCTCCGTTTTTGGAGAGAAGGATTGGAGCTAAGACCTACCACGCTGCTCCAATGCGGATTGGTAGGTTACACATATCACCTGAATTCTCTAGAGATATGCAGGTTTCCTCACGATGTTTTCCTTCACCGAAAAGCGTGTGATAAATTGCAATTATCAATTAGACACATAAGTTTTACTAGAAAACTCATTGGTGCCTGCCCCGGGTTTGAACCCTAGACCTCCTCGAAAGAGGCGCACGGTGTTACCGCTGGGCTACCACAGCTTTATATTATACATTGCTAATAAAATAGTATGTACCTGGGTACCCGAACCTTGCTCGGTAATTTGTTTAAAGATATAAAATAATGCAATTTAAAAAAATTAAAAAGACAAATTAAGAAGAAAGATATTATATCAGTTTTTCAATGCCTGAATACAGGGACAGTGACATATTTTTTAAATAAAACCTAGCTCCATCGAAATCACTCCCGAAACCCCCTGTTTGATTTATGAAAATCGTTTTACGAAAATATGTTTTATGAAAATCGTTGAAAGCATTTCCAAAATTCATATTATATACATACGCACACACAAGTGGCAGAATTTTATCTAGCAGTGTAGCTAGTGTATTGAATTACTTAGTCTAAAGCACCCTCTATGATAGCAAACGCTTCTTTGCCTCGAGACGCCCTTGGCAAAGAATAACACTGTTATTATTTAAATTTGTTGTTACATTATACGTCTAGACGTAGCGACAACATATTTGGTATTATATCGACGCAAGATGCTGACGGAACATATACTATATAATAAATATACCTGCCTCCGCTTTGATTTTTAAATCCAGTAAAATGAGTGATGGCATAGAAAGTAGTTTCTTAAACCGGTTAACATTCTGAAAATGTTTGCACTCATCAAAAATGATAGCATCATAAATTCACAAGGCCCGGCGGTTTCGAGGGTTGCAATCTGCATGTTTGCGATTCGAACAACGTAATAACTTAATGCCTGCACTTTGTTATATTTCAATATTACTGTAATGGGCTTGCAAAGTACCTGACAATGTCTTGACACCATAAGATATGAGAGATGTATAGCAAATCACATGATCGTTACTTGAGCAATTTGCTTTTTATTTCTCTAATCTATTTTTCTACTAGAGTTTTCTTTAAGAAAAGATTCTATTTCGTATCACTTACTTTTCTTTATATTTATTGAATCCTTAAGTTAAATCACATCAGCGTTAAAAATGTAACAAAGAAAATATACAAAAGTAATAGTAAAAATTATTTTGCTATAAACTGCGATAAAAGAATATATATATAAAATGCTTAATGTAGAGTCTATAAGTTCTCATACTTAATACATGTAAAATTTGAGATTTTTTGATTTCAGAAGACAAAATTACAAAGCAGCCTTGCGATTTTTTCGAGTAGTTTATCCTCTGACTATGCTTCCGTTACGAATGTTTTTACGACTTCTGCATGTATCGGGTATGAAAACAGAAAATCTTCTCTACATCTCATTTATAGAATTAAGCGTTATTACCAATTTTTTTTTAATAATTTGTAGAATTAGACGTTACTTTGCGGAAGTCCATTATACAAATTTAATGCGAATATTATTTTGTTATAATCCGCGATAAAATGAATACTAAAATTTATTGCGGATTATAGCAAAAATAATATTCTCATTAGTTTTGCACTCTACATTTAGGCTTATAAGTATTTTATATTTTATCGCGGATTATTGCAAAATAATTTTATAATTACTTTCGTATAGATCTCTGCAAAGCAACGCCTAATTCTATAAATAATTAAAAAAATATATAGTTACACCATTAAAACATACGGGGTGCATTGCCATAGGATCTCGCTCAGATATTAATGAAGCCTGCCTTCCTCCCCTGAATATTTGATAGGCCACGTGGGCGCGCCTATCTCAACCCCCAGGACGCTAGTGAAATATTGGAACAATAAAGAAAGTGTAAATGATATACGAACTGAGCTCGCGAGATAAACTTTACTACATATGGATAATAAAAAAGATGAGCCTGTCTGTGCATCATTATGAGTGGCGGGTAGTTGTAAAAGCCTGCTACTATCTCATTGCTAGGTGTAAGCATGCTTTCTAGGTTTCTGGAAAGAAGAGTTGGAGCTACCACATCACTGCTCCAATGCGGATTGTTTGAGACACCGTGTGGTATCCGTTTAGTAAAATAGACTACTCTCATTTCTTACTAAGATTTCGTGAAAGGCGACTAAAGTAAGTTGACGTCAAGCGGGCGGACGCTCGTAAAATAACTAACAAAATCACGTTACAACATGTTAAAACATGTTGTGTCGAGGAGAATGATGGTAATTATATTGAATAGCAAAAGGAAATTGTGTTAACTTTGTTTAGTGTTTTTCAAACTTTAATCTTTCAAAACCGGGTCAGTATAATATATATGGGTATAGTATAAAACTCTTCTGTGGTGTCTTTAATATGAAGTTACAAATAGGCAAAAAGAACTGAATTTATTCTATATTTGCTTTCATATTTTATTTTATTAATTTCGCTAAAATCGCAGTTACCTTGTTCATAATAAATTTTTGCAATTTTATTTCCAGCTTTCGCGTGATTTAATTAATGATGAATATTTAAACACATCCCAACATGAAGTACAAGGTGTGAAACTTAATTAATTTATTCATTGTAATGTTATATGTGAAAGTCTGTCTGTCTTTTAAGCTTACATGTGCTTTAACAATTTTGGTAAAATTGTTGAACACGCACGTAATATAATTGCAAAAAAATCGTTTAATTTATAAGAGTGCGTGGATAAAGATATTGTTCGACCATGTACAAGATAGAAATGATTAAATGTGACTAGTATTAAGAATTATATTTTTAAAAGAGCAACCGCCGAGTTTCTTGCTGGCTCTTCTCGGTAGGAACAGCTTTCCGAACCAGCAGTAGAGTTGACGATTCAAAAGCACTTGTTTACAAGTTTATTTGAATAAAGAATATTTTGAATTCAATTGAATCGAACCTATCTCCTAATGATACTTCGGCTACTTGGCGCAACGATCGTTGAGATTATCGTAGTAAATGTGTGAAGTTTGTTGCTCGTAGAGGCGTTCTGTAATTCGTTTGCTAAATAATCTTTCATGTCTAAAGTAGGAGAACAGTTTCTGATTCCTACACTTAGCATTATATAGATTTTCTTAACACGGACTATAGCAAAATAATTCCATCATAATTTTTGTATAAGCTGTGATAGCCCAGCGGTGTGACCGAGCGACTCTTTAGAGAGTATCACGAGTTCAAACCCCGGCATGCACCAATGAGTTTTTCTATTAAAACTTATGTGTCTAATTGATAATTTTAATTTATCACACGCTTTTCGATAAAGGAAAACATCATGAGGAAATTTGCATATCTCTAAAGAAATCTAGGGATATGTGTAGCCTACCAATCCGCATTGGAGCCGCGCAGTAGGTCTTAGCTCCAACCCTTCTCTCCAGGAACGGAGAGAAGAGGCCTATGCCCCGCAGTGGGATTGTAGCAGGCCGTTATTTTTTTATTTTTACCTCCAAATACTATCGAAACTGTAGCACGCTCTCACAGCAGTATTATACTAAATTATTACTTTTGTATCATGGATCTCCGCAAAGTAACGCCTAATTGTATAATTTACGCTAAATATGTGCCATCGCTTAAATTATTTAATTATGTTATACAATTGCCACGTTTAGCACCACTCCCTCCCTTGAATACGTAACATAAAATGTGTATTAGAATATATATCCTTCACCGCCTGTGTCGAGAATATGTTATAAGGCCAGCACGATATGACTGAAGCTAATATTATCCTGCATAATATATGTACGCATTACGAAAATAAATTACGCTAGACGTTGCCTTAAATATATTTACTTATAAACCACCACTTCCAATATAAAAAATGGGGGATAATCATCATCCTTCTGCCCTTATCCCACTCTTAATGGAGTCGGCACAACATGTTACAAACATGTTAACACATGATTTGGCTACGTATTTTGCGACCGGCCGCGTGTCACCTTTTACGACACCTCGGTAAGAAAGGGGGTGGTCTATTCTATTCAGCCGGATACCACACGGCTTTGTCTATTCGTTTGTCTAGCTGTTTAATATACAGTGATAATAAACACTACGGCTCGGGGTTTTGGGGGAGAAAAATCGATGTAGCTAGGTTTTATTTTGACTGTCCCGTTGGAGCAGTGGGTAGTGACCCTGCCTTCAGCTCCGCGGGTCGCGGGTTCGATTCCCGCCGAGGGCCAACATTTTCTATAAATGAATTTGTTGGTCTTTGAGCCTGGGTGTATATTTGTATTTAAGTATGTATTTGAAAAATATATAAGTATATATTCACCAGTTGTCTGTCACCCATAACACAAGTATTAAGTTGCTTACTTTGGGGACGGACGACCGTGTGTGTAAGTGTCCCATATATTTTCATTTTTTTTTTTTTTTAAATAAATTCAGGCAGTCTCCAGAAATGTAAATACAGGATCGATCCCAACTCATAATTTTTTCTCCTTTTTTTTAAGTTTCTTAAAAAAAGGAAAAAGAATTATGTAGTTGGGAAACAGGTACAAACAGGTACATACAGGTATTATAAGTAAGAGTTTTTTTCACAAAAACAATACAGCACTACAAACTACAAAAATTAGGCGCCACTTGCCTGCGCATTTGGGGAGAAAAGGAAATGTCCTAATGCATGCCTGCATTAGATTTATCTGCTGAAATCCTGCGAAATGGCATGTAATGGTATTTCCCGCTTCGCATACGTAGTAATAAAATGCAAGCGCTTTGGAAATTTGCATAAACTAAACGCTAAGGGACGGAACAAGGGAAGCCGGGGTTACGGGGAACGTGAAATTGGTACAACTGTCTGGGTCTCAAAAATTTATTGCAGGAGTGGGAACACGTTAAATTAGTAATCACTATATATAAAGCAAAATCCCCCAGTGCGTCTGTCTATTCGTGTCATCATCAACCTCCTGCCCTTATCCCACCCAAAGTGAGGTCGGCACAACATGTTATAAACATGCTGTCACATGATTTGGCTAGGTATTTTACGACGTCAACTTACCCTAATTGCCTTTTACAACACCTCGGTAAGAAATGAGTGTGGTCTATTCTACTCAGTTAAATATCACACGGCAGGTCAACTCACCTTAGTTGCCTTATATGGCACCTCGGTAATAAATAATAAATCAGGATGCTCTATTCTACTCAGCCGGATACCACACGGCAGGTCATTTTAACTTAGTTGCCTTTTACGACACCTCGGTAAGAAATGTGGATTGTCTATTCTACTGAGCCGGAAACCGCATGGCGTAATGCTTTACATAACGTTATTTAAAATATTTTTTTAAGGTCAAATCTTCAAATTAAACTCATTAGAATTAACGAATAACATGTCACATTTTTGCTATAAATATGGCAACATTCGGTATTTTGAGCCAATTATCGTCTATTGAAAGTTATTACTCTATGATCGACTAACATTCAATATTGAAGTATGCGTTCATATTGAAGAGCCCTAACGATGTCGCTCAATAGTTATAAATTAACGTCAGCCAATGTTCGTTCCTCTACAAAACCCGGAACCTTTTGGTCGTTTTGTAAATCCGACCGAAAAATTAAGCTCGTAACACCACAAAAGATTTTCTCCAAATTTCTCCCTTCCTCAGTCAATTACCCCAAAATCGGGAAAACAAGATAGGCATGAAAATAATTCCCATTGTCAGGGGATTGAACTTATTGAGGGAAGCAATTTTCTTTGAGAAACTTCAAATTTTTCCGTCTCCGAACGTGCGTTTGGTAAAAAGGAAAACTTATTCGCTTTTGGGATATCCAAATATCTAATACAAGCTTTTGTAATATTTTAACAGCTTTCTAAACCAGCAATAGTTAACGATTCAAAAGCACTTGTTCACAAGTTTACTTAAATAAAGAAAATTTTCAATTTGAAGTTTGAATTTATGATAATTTAGGAGTTCGCCGGCGTGGAATTCAGCGTCTCACATAGTTTTTCCAGCTTAAATCTAAATAAAATAAATTAAAAGTAGCCTTTACGCTGCTCTACAACCTCCCCCATCTTACAGTGAAATTTCCATCAAAATCGGTTAAGCCATTCCGGAGAATTTACTATTGACCTAAACCTTCCTAAAAAGCTGCATTTAACTGCACTTTTTAATAAAAACTGTACAAAATTTCGTGTAGGAGATTTTGAGAAAATCGATCCCAGACAGTCAGCATTTGGGGAGTTTGTTATATAATAACTACTAGCCTTTACCCGCAATTTCGTTCGCGTGGACTGTTGTCGCGTGTTAATAGATGGCGCATAGCGCTTTTCAATGCCATCCTATTCCTGTAGAACTAACAGGATTTCTATAGCCAATCTATATAATTGTGCCAAATTTCATCAATATTGGTTCAGCGGATTCGCTGTGAAAGAATAACAAACATACATCCATACTTACAAATTTTCGCATTGATGTTAATCGGATAAACTAAAGAAATCTCTAAACTTTGAAAAGTTTAACTACATTGACGTAACAAAGTTAACGCATCTAATGCGTTTTAAATTCAGAAATGAACGCGTCACCCTCCCGGAGGCTGCGTCGCATCTTATGAGTAATAGTGTAGCCTCCCCATCTTAAGGAATTCAAATTACAGATTTTATGGCGTAGAAATCTGTTTAAAGTCGGCCCCCACGCGAGGGGTACTAAGTTATTACTCGGGTGCTAGTTTTTAGTGCGTTTTTGCATAATAATAATAAATTTTAGGTGAACACACAAAAAGTTAGGATTACAAAAAGAAAATTTCTAGTTATTGTATAGAACCGGCTATACTCACGTGTTATTCTATCGGGTTAGCCCGACTAGTTTCGAACCCATCCGGGGCACTTATTCATGAGCTCTTTACACGACGTTATCGCGGCGGGAACTGAAACTAGTCGGGCTAACCCGATAGAATAAGACGTGAGTATAGCCGGTTCTATACATAACTATGAATATTACTCACGATAGTTTAAATTTAAAAAAGAAAATTTCTGTATAAGACAATGTGGAGACTCGAAATCTTATGTAATCATATAATTTACAAAATCAGCTTAAACACAGACTCAAAGTGCGACCAAATTGTTTATAGAAAATGTTGGCCCTCGGCGGGAATTGAACCTGCGAGCTGAAGAGGTGAAGGGAGGCCAACTGCGCTAACGAGCCAGTTAAAATAAACCATGCAGAGAATAACAAAATTCTGGATATTATGAACTAAGGTAACGCAAACAAAGTAAGGGATGAACTAGTATATAAAGCAAAATTTAAGTACTGTTAATCGTAAAATTCACTATGCACTAACCGCTATCCCATAGCCCTCTCATGCCCGAAAAAAAATATTTCCTCACGTGTTTTTAATCCTATGATTATGATATGATGAGATTCTATGATAAAATTACGCAAACAATTTTAGCTTTGCTATTACAACAGTTTAAAAACACTGTTAAAGAAAGGCTGATACAGAAAGAAATACTGTTGAGGATTACTTAGAAGATAAGAATGTGTGGACGTAGCTACACTTCAATCCTGTGCAAGACAGTAATAACTAAATGTAACTAGTAATAAGAATTATATCTTTAAAAGAGCAACCGCCAATATTCTTGCTGGCTCTTTTCGGTAGGAACTGCCTCCACAACCAACAGTAGAGTTGACGATTCAAAAGCACTTGTTTATAAGTTTGTTTTAATAAAGAATATCTTGAATTTGAGTTAAAATTATGTTATAGAACACATAAATCCCCAAAATCAAAACTCAAAAGGTTAACGTATAAATTTTCGAATTTTTCCCGAACGAATTTAACTTTGTTAGAGTAATAAATTATCGCGATAAACTGGTTTTGGTAACTAGAAGTGAGAGGAATCGTGAGATCGCGTACATTTTATACAAGCTGATACCCGTGATTTTGTTTGCGTCAATTTTAATCCTCAAATATTGTCAACTAGCTTTTGGCCGCAACTTCGTTTGTGTAGACTGTAGTCTTGGAATTAACTTCTGTCACTCTCAAACCCTGGAAATATCTCCATCACAAAAATCAGATAGATCCGGGAAGACTAATAGACATAGTTTTCTCGAAAGCATTGTTTGACTATTTTAGTAAATAACAATTACATGAATGTATATTAAAGTAACTTTTTTGACGTAAGGTGAACAGCGTAATATAAAACCTAGTTCTTGAATTGACAGACTTGATTTTGACACAAAGTGAAAAAAAAAAACTTTGATATGATGATAATAATAATAATAAATAAATAAATATATGGGACACTTACACACACGGTCGTCCGTCCCCAAAGTAAGTAACTTAATACTTGTGTTATGGTAAACAGACAACTGGTGAATATATACATATATAATTGTTAAATACATACTTAAATACAAATATACACCCAGGCTCAAAGACCAACAAATTCATTTGTAGAAAACGTCGGCCCTCGGCGGGAATCGAACCCGCGCCCCGCGGAGCTGAAGGCAGGGTCACTACCCACTGCTCCAGCGAGCCAGTCAACTATGATATGATGATAATTTGATGATAGTTTATTTACTTTTTACTCATAACATAAGTTATATTTATTTATTTCACCCTTATCTTGCATTGTCAGAATGCGTGTGGTATCCGGCGGAATAGAATAGTACCACCCTCATTTTTTACCGAGGTGTCGTAAAAGGCGACTAAGGTAAGTCGACCCGCCGTGTGGTATCCGGCTGAGTAGAATAGACCAACCTCATTTCTTATCGAGGTGTCGTAAAAGGCGACTAAGGTAAGTTGACCCACCGAGTGGTATCCGGTTTAGAAGAATAGACCACCCTCTTTCTTACCGAGGCGTCGTAAAATACGACTGAGGTAAGTTGATGTCAGGCAGGCGGCCGGTCGTAAAAACGCAGCCAAATCATATGACAACATGTTTATAACATGTTGTGCCGACCCCACTTAGAGTGGGATAAGGGCAGGAAGATGATGATAATGATAATTTGATGTCATGTTATTCCTGTTAAATTTACAAGATTTCTCTAGCCTATATGTAACTCCGGTGTATAAGCATTAATTGTGCCAAATTTAATCCATATTGGTTCAGTGGATTCGCCGTAAAAACGTAACAGACAGACAGACTTTCGCGTTTGTATTATTAGTAACGATTATGTACTGTACAGTTATGTGGCATGTCTTACACTTACTGTATGTTCAATTGTGTAGTACTTTAAACACATTCTCTATACACTGTCCATTATATTAACCATCTTTTGACAGATTGACGATTTACATATTTAGTGATGTCCTAAAGATTCTCGTATGCGATACCATTCTGATTATAGTACCTACTATCATTAATCGAATTACGTACCTAAGTAATTCGATTAATGATAACCTACGTAAACTAATAACAGTTAGTGTTAAAACTTCATGAGTATTTTGAGCAAGAAAATCAAAATGGCGGACCTCTTATACCTATCACGCAAGTCCGAAACCGTGTTGCAGCCGCGTTGGGGATCAGTCTATCAACTGTGACTAAAATCACTACTGATGCCTACGGCAGGAGCGGCTTGGAGCAAAACAAACCATCTACACCAAAAAGAAAGCGCTGGGCTCATAAGGTGACAGCTGTTGACGACTTTGACGCTGACGCTATTCGTCGTCATGTATATGATTACTACTTGAGAAAAGAAATTCCAACTTTGAGAAAACTTATTGTTTCTTTGAAAAGAAGTGGTCTATTTCATGGTGAAAAATCTTCTTTGGTCAAAGTTTTGAACACAATTGGCTTTTCATATAAAAAGTTAAATAAAAGAAAATTATTAATGGAACGCACAGATATAGCTATAGCACGTTGTGATTTTTTAAGAGAGGCAAAGAAAATACAAGATTGGGCAAATATTGTTTTCACGGATGAAACATGGCTCAACGCTAACCACACACTATCTCGTTTCTGGACTGATGATACTGCTGATTCCACTTCCTCAGTACCAATGGGAAAAGGTGAGCGCCTAATCATTTGCCATGCAGGTACAGCAAAAGGATTTGTACAAGACGCACTGTTGGCATTTAAATCGAAGAAATCAAATGACTACCACGAAGAGATGAATGCAAATGTGTATGAAGAGTGGTTCAAAAAAATGCTCATTTCATTGGAAGAACCATCAATAATTTTTATTGATAATGCGCCCTACCACTCCCGTCAAATTGACAAAATGCCAACACAGGCTAATAAAAAGCATGAAATAATTAATTGGCTTCGGGACAATGGAGAAAATGTGGACGACTCAATGTTAAAAGTTGAATTAATAAAAATATTAAAAACCAAAAAGAGAGCAAAACGCTATGTAATCAATGAAATGGCAGCAGAATATGGCCATACTGTTCTTCGGATTCCTCCATACCACTGCCAGTACACCGCAATAGAACTTATATGGGCACAAGTAAAAGGGCATGCTGCGAGATGCAATACAAGCCCCCCATTCACAGCGAATAAAATGTTGCAATTGCTAAAAAATGCTTGCACCCACGTAACGGCCGAGAACTGGGCAAGTGTGGTGGAAAGAACTAAAAGAGTAATATTCTCTGATTGGGAACGTGATATTGCGTTTGATAATATATTATCTACACAAGAGCTAATAATAACTGCTACTGAAGACTCCTCATCGGAGGAGTCTAGTGTTGATTATCATTCCGACGACTCGTGCTAATAAAATAAATTAAAATATCCTGATTGTTTTATTTGTATTCATGTATTAACTAAGAAGAAAGTAAAACTTTATATAATGTCTTTTAATACTCGTAACATCGATTTCTACCGACTATTTTTAATCTGTGGCATAATCGTAGTAACCATTATGTGTGACATCACTAAGTGGGCGGTACCCATCCATAAAGTACAAATATTATTTGTATGATATTTGTACGTAAGCAATACAAAACTTAATGAGCGTGAGCTGTCAAAAGACTGATAATATGATGGACGCAGTATAAGTAATACCAAGTTTTTAGGTAATCTATATCATAAAAATCTAAAGAAAAATGTAACTGCTATAGTTTAAAGTTATTCTTGCATCTAAGTCCCCTCAGGAAATTCAAAGTGACCTACCATTTTATTGTCTTCAAGTTATGTGACATTTCATATTAATTCGTTTTAAAATTACGACGAACACAACCAAAAAGCGATTAACAGCCCGTAACATTTCGTTGTACACGATTATCAAAGGTTATCTGGCCCTTTAATGTTCAACAGGATTTTCACCCGAGGGAAAGTATTTTCTGGATGAACGATCGAAATAGTGAAGGAAGTTGAAAAGAACTATATTATTGGGAACGCGTGAGTTACAAGCGGTAGCGGTAGCGGCAAATAATAAAAGCTTAATTTCGATTGTTAAAGACCATACAACATCATACTAACAATTTCTTACCAAACAGCAGTGACTTACACTTACAGTGAGAATTAATTACAAGTCTCGTCGTAAATAGTCACAAAAAGGTAAATGATTACAACAAATACATAAACTTAATAATAAAAAAACTAGGAGAAAAAAATATAGAATTCTATAAAACAAAAAGAATTATGAAGTGTTATCGCACTCACTATATAATAATAACACTATGTAATAGAAATAATATAATCCCACGTTTCGAGATACACTTCTCTTGAGAGACGAACAAAGACTGTCTGCAACTAAAACGATTTAGGAATATATAGGATGACTCCACCGGAAACAACACGACACAGTGTTACCACCATTTCAGTGAAAAGCGCGCGACACTCGTTTCATGACGGTGTTGCTATAAAATACAAAGCGAAAGTCATTGGCGACAACAGAAGAAATAATAAATTATATATATGGGCGTTTCTTTTATGATTTCTATAATATAAAACTAATAATAAACGATAATTGGTAGTAAATGTGTTCAGTGTTTTAATGCATTTTACGAATCCTGCATGCTTAAAATGAAAAATGATTCAATCAAGTTGAGCAGTTTAAAAAGACTGTTAAATATAGTCTACAATACTATTAAGGATTATTTATGTTGTCGCCATTGACTTCCGCTTTGTATTTTATAGCAACAAAGTCATGAAAAAAGAGTATCGCGCCCTTTTTGATTAAAATGGTGGCAATACTGTGCCGTTGTTGTTTCCGGTTTAGTATTCCTATTGATAAAATTTTTCAGTGACAGTCAGTCTTTGTTCGTCATTTAAGAGAAGTGCATCTCGGAACGGGAATTGTGGTATTCCTAATATAATGTGTTATTGCGTATAGTGTGCGCTAACATTTAGTTCTTAACTGTGACGATTCAAAAGCACTTGTTTACAAGTCAACTCGTATAAAGAATATTTTGAATTTTGAATTTTTTTATTAACCGTTGAGGAGTTCCAAATCAAATTGAATTGGATATGAATATAAAGAGCACATTCATTATTTAGTATGTTATAGATTTTCTAATATCATAATTTTTGAAAAATAATTAAATTAGCTCTCTCCGCTCTTATGCTTTGCACCGATCGATAAAACCATATCTAACCCCAATCTCGTCGATACAACACGGCACGCTTAATGTAACCGCTTAAACGTGGCCCTATTAACGACTTTTGTGTAGACTTTATCAGGAAAAATACAATTTATTACGTGTACAATTAAAATTACAGTGAATTAATGCTCGAACAATAGAGTCTGCGCGTTCCTGTACGGAGTACGTGCACGGAAGTTTTAAACAATGGTTTGTGTAGATCACGTGATAGCGGTTAATTTTGGGATACATTAGGCCCAACGCGTACCTATTTCATACTTATATTATAAAAGCTAAAGTCTTTCGTCTGTGATGTTTTATAGCTAATAAACTGCAATAATCATCATCTTCCTGCCCCTATCCCACTCTAAGTGGTGTCGGCACAACATGTTGTCAAATGATTTGGCTACGTATTTGACGACCGGCCGCCTGCCTGACATATACTTACCATAGTCGCCTTTTACGACACTTCGGTAAGAAACGAAGTTGGTCTATTCTACTCAGCCGGATACCACACGGTGGGTCGACTTACCTTAGTCGCCTTTTACGACACCTCGGTAAGAAATGAGGGTGGTACTATTCTATTCCGCCGGATACCACACGGCCGTAATAAGTTGCAATAATATTGTCAAAATTTGAAACACTTGAAGTATATTTATACTGGGCAAACATCATCATTCTCGTTCTCCTGCACTTATCCCCCTCTAAGTGGGGTCAGTACAATATGTTTTAAACAAATTGTTAGATAATTTGGCTAGTTATTTTACGTCAACTTAGCTTAATCGCCTTTTACAGCTCCTCGGTAAGAAACAAAGGTGGTCTATTCTACTCACCCGGATATCACACGGTGGTTCAACTTACATTAGTCGTATTTTAAGACACCTTGGTAAGATATGAGAGTGGTCTATTCTACCCAGGTTTCACTTAGAGTAGAATAAGAGCAAGAGAATGATGGTGTGTGTAAGTAAAATTAAAAGAGAACCGAAAAACAAAGAGTGAATCTTTGAGAAGAATGTGTTTATTATTTCAATCTCTGTGTACATTAATTAACAGTAGCTTTTTACAGACATGATCTCAAGAGTATAAGATTTAGCTTTATTTTAGTTTCAATAAAGAAGACATGCACGAATACATCAGTTAATACGGTCTTCCGATTGTTCCTGTCAACTGTTCCCATTTGATTGTTTGCTAGAGGTAATTAATTTTACAATTTGACCGGTCTTAATTAAAGGATAAGTTTTCGTAGTGTATACCAAAGAAAGTATATAAAAATGCTTATTAATTTGTAAATTAAATATTCATTAAAACTCGATAACTTATGTTAACTTAAATTCATAGACTTACCTGCAGCAGGTGACAACTTCGTGACGACGCCCCATCGAGATTTCCACTGAAACAAACATACAATATGTTAAATTTATTAATTATAATACACGTAAATAAAATAAAATAACTGTTATAATCCCACTGTCGGGCATAGGCCTCCTCTCTACGTTAAGAAGTTAAGAGCCTCCACGCTACTACAATGCTGATTGGTAGTTTACATTTTCCCAGAATTCTCCAGAAATATGCAGGTTCACTAACAATGTAGGAAAACTCCTACATAACAATGTAGGAAAACTCCTACATCAAAATGCGTGTGATAATTTGCAATTATGTATTAGACACATAAGTTTTAACAGAAAAACTCAATGGTACCTGAATAGGATTTGAACTCATGACCTACTCGAGAAAGTCAAATGTTCTCACCGCAGGGCTATCACAGTTGTTATTATTATTTAGTACAATATTTATTTATTTACTAATTCGTGACATTTTTACAGGATTTTTGTTCCTCTTTTTTTGTACGCCTTATTTATAGCATAACATAGATATTCTCTAATCGCGGATTACAGCAAAACTATTCTATCATTAATTTTGTATTACGGACTTCTGGAAAGTAACTGATTTTGAAATTATTCCAAGATAAGTTTTTCTCTTTTATCCACAGACAGCAGTAATATTTTCTTAGAAATCCAATACAAGTATATATATTCATAAAGAATAATGATAGCATAAATAATTCTCATCGACATCATAAATCTGCTACTATACCTTGATGCGAGAACAAAATGATAACTATTTTGAACTCTATCCCAAAGGAATAAGGCTCTAGTGGTAGCTTTGTGAGTTATCTCCCGGTAGAAAAGATTGTTCCCTCATTAATTCTTCAATACGGTTAGGTAAGTTGCTATGTGTCGAAAAAGAGGATTGGGCTATTTTATTTAATAAAAAAAACTAGTGATGAAACCAGTGTTTCCCAACATAGGGCCCACTCCCCACAGGAGGGCAATGTTATTGTTGGGAAGGGGGATTAAAAAATGGACTCAACATAAGTTTAACCCTTTCGCTCCGAACAATTTAAATGTTATGTCAAAATTGCCAATGTAAGATTTGCAGTCGAGACGCTTGGGCCATGGAGTCAAACTGCAAAAAATCCGTTTTAACACCTCGGTAAATTGCCTCTTCCAATGACAAGAGTGCTGGTTCCTTTTCGCATAAAGAATTACAGCTTAGCGATTCAGCGCGGAAACGCTGCCAGCATTCTTGGGACCATTCCACGTGGGCATGATTTGTATAGTTCTATCGTGTAAGTAATTTAAGATAGACATACTTATACAATTTTGTTGTAAATAAAAAAGTAAAATGTAAGATTTCGGTGCCAAATTAAACGCAAATTCTATTTCCTAAATCCTATCATTTAAGTTTCTTAAGTGAGGTATTGATATTAAATTTTATGAATATTACATTGGAAGTCAATAGACTTTTTAAAGTGGGACCTGGCACAAAAAGGTAGAGAAACACTGGTCTAATTCATTAGTTCAGTACATACATACATTGATACAGTCTTCTATAAGCTGAAAGGATTTTCAAGTCAAAGAATTTTTCTCATTTATGCATTTTTCTACTGTTCAATATGCTTTGCGTATAAGCATATTCCCATACTAATTCTCATACTAATTATAAAACAATGTCCTCAATTTTTTTTTCCTGTATCAATATTGACAACAATGTTTATTACATAAATTCTGTAATCATGCAGACTAAATGTATTACTATAATTTAAAAAAGGAGCTAACCGTAAAACAAACTCTCCGTCCAAAAGTTTGTTAATGAGAACATTTTGAACACGAGCTCGCGAGTTAACCTGTTTAAGTTTGTAACCGAGTTAAAGGACAATCTTATTTATCTAGTTTTAAATGAGACGGTAAGGTAGTTTTGTTTGTACTCGGATTAAGTTAGATTTAATATGTACAGAAGAAGAATCAGGAGTTCTCATGCAAAAATTATAATAATATCTTGCTATAATCTGCGATTAGAGTACGCCGTGTGGTATCCAGCTGAATAGAATAGTACCACCCTCATTTCTTACCGAGGTGTCTTAAGAGGCGACTAAGGTAAGTCGACTCGCCGTGTGGTATCCGGCTGAGTAGAATAGTACCACCCTCATTTCTTACCGAGGCGTCGCAAGAGGCGATTAAGGTAAGTTGACTCACCGTGTGGTATCCGGTTTAGTAGAATAGACCATCCTCATTCTTACCGAGGTGTCGTAAAATACTACTGAGGTCAGTTTACGTAAGGCAGGCGGCCGATCGTAAAAACGCAGCCAAATCATGTGACAGCATGTTTAACATGTTGTGCCGACCCCACTCGGAGTGGGATGAGGGCAGGAAGATGATGAGTCTGCGATTAGAGTCAAACTATGTGATGCTTAGGAAATGTGTAAAAAAGTATTCATTTTCAATACATTTTTATACATTTACAATTTTATACATACCGGATGCACTACACTAGCACTGCACACTTGCATTAATACAATATGAAATTTGAATAATATTCAAATCAAAATAATCTTTCAAATAAAAATAATCTTTATTCAAATAAGTTCTTTCAAGCACTTTTGAATCGTCAAGGATCAATATGATTAATGGAGCTACAACTGGTTCGGAATGTTTCTCTTACCATGAAGAACCAGTAAGAAACTCGTCGGTCAAACTTTTAAACATTTTCAATTTTACATTATTGAACAGCAGTCTTGTATGAAGCTGAAAGGATTTTCAAATCCAGGCTTTTTTATCATCCAAATAATCTTCAATTGTGTAATATGCTTTACGTATAAGTACATCTCTTATACTTAACTTAAACCTTTCTGTAGACTGATCTAGTATGGATTGCGGAATTTTATTGTAGAAGCGAATACCGAGACCATCGAATGAGTTGCTAACTCTGCTGAGTCGGAACACAGGTATCAGAAGCTTTTTGTGACCTCTCGTATGTCTATAATATACATATAGTTTATTATATGACTTTTCAAAATGATTAGAAATAGACCGTACCGGACATCCATAGCAGTGCATTCCTCATTTAAAAATTAGTACCTGGGTGAACGAGCCTTGCTCGGTAATTTATAAAATGATGTAAAAAAAAATAAAAAATAATAGGGCAGGTGGGGCTCGATCCTAGGTATTTTCACCTCTCTAGACCGCCCGATTCCCAAATGAACCACCATGACTTTACGTTTGACAGCGAAAAATTGTAATTGTATTCAACGTAAATTTTTTAAAAAATTTGGAGCCCGAAAGCAGGGATAATACGACATTTTTTTAAAATAAAACTTATCGAGATCAATTTTTCTTCCCCAAAACCCCCTACATGCTGAATTTCAGGAATATCGTTGGAGCCGTTTCCGAGATTCCGAAAATATATATTGTTAGGATCCAAAGTAGGATTAATGAAAAGAGAACAAAATTAATACATTTGTAACAAAACAAACAAAATGGCTGACGTGAACAGATTAACTAACAAAGCTTTCGCACGCAAGTACCGATCGTAAAAGAGACCTCTGTTCTTGACCTGACTATTTTTATACTCTAGATGAGAGGTAATTATGAAGTGTTGCTAGCAACAATAAATTACAACACTGATTAAAAATGTCGCTGTCTACAATATACATACAAGATTAACTCATTTAAATATTAAAGATATGACGGTTTTTACGTTTTCTTAACATATCAAAGTCTTATTTTATAGATACTCAAAATTTTATTCAGAAACAAAATGCTTTTTTATATTTGTCTGTCAAAAATATTTTCCCCTAAAGCGTGACCTTTCAGGGCAAAGTGTGGCGGTGACGGCGCCCCGCGGCGCCGGGTACAATACACACCATGGATGTGACCGCTATTAGATCGTTATGGGGAACATTTTTATTGTTTGAAAAAGCTGGAGGTTGTAATAAAGCGCCATAATATAAACAGTAAGGGACCGCCGTGTGGTATCCGGCTGAACAGAATAGTAACACCCTCTTTTTTTACCGAGGTGTCGTAAAAGGCGACTAAGGTAAGTCGACCCGCCGTGTGGTATCCGGCTGAATAGAATAGACCACCCTCATGTCTTATCGAGGTGTTGTAAAATACGATTAAGATAAGTTGACGTCAGGCAGGCGGCCGGTGAAATACGTAGCCAAATCATGTAACAACATGTTTACAACGTGTTTTGCCGACCCCACTAAGAGTGGGATAAGGGAAGGAAGATTATAATATAATCAGTAATGAAACGTAACAAACAGTCTGTTACTTGACTGTTTGGTAGAGGCTTCTTTATTTAGTTTAGAGGTTATTGATCTTGCAACAAGCTAATCTAAAACGGACTAAAAATATGGACCTTCTACCCAGTATACTATTTAAATGTGTGTTAAACCACTTCCATGTTACCCACAAGTTTTGTACATAGACTTCATAACGATTTTCAGCACAGCTATCCTGTATTTAAATTCAAATATTCTTTATTCAAATAAACTTGTAAACAAGTGCTTTTGAATCGTCAACTCTACTGCTGGTTCGGAAAACTGTTCCTACCGAGAAGAGCCAGCAAGAAACTCGGCGGTTGCTCTTTTAAAAATATAATTCTTAATACTATACATTCAGTCGTTACTGTCTTGTACAGGCTCAAAGAGAGCTATATCCACACATTCTAATCTTCTAAATAATCTTCAATAGTATAGTAGGCTTTCTTTATCAGCCTATTTTTTAAAGTGTTTTTAAATAGCTGTAATGGCAAAGGTGAAATTGATTGCGGAATTTTATTATAGAATCTTATACCAAAACCCACAAACGAGTTACGCACTTTTGCAAGGCGCAAAGCAGGAACCGCAAGCTTATGTCGGTTCCTGCTTTGTCTATTGTATACATCATCTATCGTTTTATAATTCCTTATATTTTTATGTACATAAATTAACTTAAATTCTATACCACTTTCATGTTACCCACAAGTGCTTAACCTATATACAACATAGATTACATAACGATTTTTTCTTTTATTTAAAAAAATCCGTTTTATCCCTGTTTTTTTGGGCGTTAAAATTTTCATTTAGTATATAAAACACTATTTTTGCCGAAAACTGTCAACTCAGCGTAGCTTATTGAAGCTCTTTCATTTTATAAGAAATTAGCAAGGCTCGGACTACCAGGTACTTTTAATTTATGAACCCTAATTAGCAATTAATAAAAAAATGTGCTAATTGTTCAATTCAATTGTACAGAACAATGAGCAGTAAACAAAAATGTCCGAGAGCATCACATCTCAACCGAGATTCCATTAATAGCCAGCATCATTAGCAGTGGCAAAAACAGCGGAGATTAACACGATCCGAGCAAGATTTATTGCGAGCAGCAAACGGCAAATCGAGGCTTAATAATTGGCCGTTAAGAAAAATCTGAGAATTACGATGAAATAATCACAGAATAACTTGTTTTATGTACTCTATAAAATACTCGAGAAAATATTAAAAGATGGGATGCAATGGTATACCGACGTGGTATCCGATTGTGTACCATAAACCCTCATTACTTACAGAGGTGTTGTTAAAGACGATTTAGTTGACTAGCCGTTTGGTATCCGGCTGAGTAGAATAGACCTCTTTCTTAGCGAGGTATCATTGCAAGCGACTAAGTTGATTTAACCCGCGGTGTGGTATCCGGCTCAGTAAAATAGACCACCTCCTTTCTTACCGAGGTTCCGTAAAAAGTGACTAAGGTAAATTGACCCGCCGTGTGGTATCCGGATGAGTAGAATCGACCACTCTCATTTCTTACCGAGGTGTCTAAAAAGTGACTAAGGTAAGTTGACCCGCTGTGTGGTTTCCGGTTGAGTAGAATAGACCTACCCTCTTTCTTACTGAAGTGTCATAAAAGGCGACTATGGTAAGTTGACTCGCCGTGTGATACCCGGTAGCGTGCACTAGACCAACATCATCTCTCACAGAGGTGTCGTAAAAGGCTACTAAGATACGCTGACCCGCCGTGTGGTATCCGGCTCAGTAAAATAGACCACTTCTTTCTTACCTCTGTGCCGTAAAAGGCGAATATGGTAAGAAAACCCGCCATGTGGTATTCGATTGAGTACCATAAACCACCCTTATTTCTTACCGAGGTGTCGTAAAACGCGATTATGGTAAGTTGAACCATCATGTGGTATCCGGCTGAGTAAAGTAGATCACTCTCATTTCTAACCGAGGTGTCGTAAAGGCGACTAAGGTGAGTTGACTCACAGTGTGGTAGCCGGTTGTAAAATACCTAGCCAAATCATGTGATAACATGTTTATAACATGTTGTGCCAAACCAATTTAGAGTGGGATAATTGCAGAGCGATGATTCACACGTTGATATATTTAGCTAACAGAAATTTTAATTCAAAAAAAGACCAAAATAATAATCGGTATATTTTCAAATTAGATTAGAAGGTATTAAATGTCTGCCCCGCAAAGCTGTTCCTTCAATCGGATCTGGGAAATTTCAATACAATTTCTTTACTTCATCCCGTTATGCGTAGACGCTGACTGTACATAAATAATACTCCATAATCCTCTTAGGGCTGATCCATACATTCAATTAAATCGTCTTAGGCCGCATTCCGGGGCCTCTTGCGAACCGACAGTAAGCAGGTTTTCAATAAAATATTAACGTTGCAGTACTAAGGGCTTTTAGGATTTGCTTCCACTTAATGCGATTATATTGCAAAATACAAAAAACTGTTTAGGCCGACATAAATGTAAAAATACCCTCAATAATGTACTATGTTGTTTTTTTTCTGTTCCCAAAGGAAAAACATATTTTTTTATCCTGTATGTTGGCTTAATTTATAAGGTTCGATTATACCGAATTTCATTACTATGGCTTTATAAGCTAGGAAATTGTAATAGGCAAACAGACAGATTGCATTTACGATATTATTATAGATGTAGTAAGTAAGTAGCGGCCTGTTACTATCCCACTGCTGAGAATAGGCCTCCTCTCTCCGTTTTGGAGTAAAGGATTGGAGCTAAAAGCTACCACGCTGCTCCAATGCGGATTGGTAGGTTACACATATCTCCAGAAGTCTCTAGAGACATGCAGGTTTCCTCACGATGTTTTCCTTCACCGAAAAGCGTGTGATAAATTGCAATTATCAATTAGACACATAAGTTTTAACAGAAAAACTCACTGGTGTCTGCCCGGGTTTGAACCCGTGACCTTTTCGAAAGAGTCGTACGGTGTTACCGCTGGGACATCACAGTTTTTTTTTAAATTATTATGGATACATTGTTAAAATTAGTGTACTTGTACAACATTTTTTTTTCTTTTTCAAACAGCTTTAATAACTACAAGTAACATTTTCAACATACGACAAACCAAATACTATTAATCAAAATCTTGATATATCCACTCCACTCCCGAACTAGATAAAAGAGCATTTTATAGTCGACTCGAGTCAACGTCCAAAATCAATTTCAATGCTGACATGGTAACTATATAAACCATGGCTGCACCCATGGATGAACGCGATTTGCACCTTCATTTACAATATAAATCTACTAAAGTATCTAAGTATACTTTTTATTATTTCATCAATGATGATTTTACGGCCATATACATCGTTTTTTTGTTATAAATGTTTCCTTGTCAGCAAGCCGTGTGGTATCCGGCTGAGTAATAGAGGAATAGACGATCCTCATTTCTTACCGAGATGCTGTAATAGGCAACTAAGGTAAGTTGATCCGCCGTGTGATATCCCGCTGTGAAAAATAGACCGCCCTAATTTCTTACCGAGGTGTCGTAAAAAGAAGTTGTCTCGCGTGTGGTGCCGGCTAAGTGAAATAGACCATCCTTTTTAGTCTAAGGTAAGTAAAGTAAGACGTCAGGCAGGGATGTTTTCTCGTCAAAAAATTTAATCGAAAAATAGCATAGCATAGCTTATCGTCATCAGTGGACAGCGTGGCCTATGAAATAAGGGTCAGGGTGGGATTAGACGCCTTATCCAGGGTCTGGAGGAAACTGAGGCGACTTAATTGTAACAATTGCGAATAGGCGGCAAGTGCTCCGTATAAGTCTGTGGAATCCGCACTTTTGTACCAGATTATACGAGTAAATAGCAACGTACATATATCCAAATTTATGTATATATAAGGGTTTTGTAGTGTGAATATCAGATCAAAAATATCATTAACACTTTCATAATAATAATGTAAATTAAAAATGTTTAAAAGGTTTCCAGCCGCGTTTGCATTTTTTGGTTGCTGGTTTTTCTCGGTAAGAGCAACATACCGAACAATCCTTGACGAGTCAATAGTACTTTAAAGCTTATTTGAATAAAGATTATTTTGATTTGATATTGATGTTATAAATGCCTCTTGTGATGCCTGTGTCGTGACTCAGTAGAGTTAGCAACTCATTCGATGGTTTCAGTATTCGCTTCTACTATAAAATTCCGCAATCCATAGTAGACCAGTCTACAGAAAGGATTAAATTAAGTGTAAAAGATATGTTTATACGTAAAACATATTACAAATTTAAAGATTATTTGAATAATAAAAATGCCTAAATTTGAAAATCCTTTCAGCGTCATACAAGATGGCAATTTACTAATGTAAAATTGAAAATGTTTAAAAGATTGACCGCAGAGTATTTTACTGGTTTTTCTCGGTAAGAGCAACATACCGAACCAGTTGTAGCTTCATTAATCATATTGATCCTTGACGATTCAAAAGTACTTTATAGCTAATTTAAATGAAGATTATTTTGATTTGATATTGTTGTTATAAATAAAAAAGTTTATCTGTTTGCTATAACGTATAATTACGGGTGATCCGCTAGACCAATATTGATGAAATTTGGTACTACAGAAGTACTGGCTGACTGAATAATTATAGCATAACTTACGTTCAATCTAAACGTATCTAAAACATGTTTGTACTGTACGAGTACATAATATTATACGATACTTCTATCTATAATACAATGTTGTAAAGATGTCATCTCCAAAGCTATCTTATCATGTCCACTTTATTTCCCGCTCGTTAGTAGTAAATCTTTGAACTCAGCAGTAGGTGACAAGTTTTATATCTCAGAGTCGAGGGGACCCGGGCGTCTGAAGATCTTCACGAGTATATGTACAGGTTGAAGTTTTTATTCAAGACTAGTGTAACCTGCGACTTCGTTTATTTTTTCAAATACGTTCAGATTCCATTGTTACCTTTAATTATGTACTGTTAGAAATTAAGTCTAAATTCAATTTAAAATTAATAATAAACGAATGCGTTTAGAGAATCACGCCGGGCACCTTACTGTGCACCAAAACATCTACAAAATCCAACGACAATTCTGTCGTTTAGAATCATTCGATTCTACCACCAGTTCGGAACACTAATCCACTTGAGAAGAACTGGCAAGAAAACCTGTGGTCGCTCTATGAAGGCTATAACTGACAAGTCGAACCTGTAATTTTACGTCATTTTGTGTCTAATGTTCCCAAAAAAACAACTAGTTTTTTCTTTGGTATACGTTGGCCTGGAATTCAACCTTTATGTTTTCCAAACTTCATCAATATTAATATGTCCAGCACTGTAAATTTAACAAACAAATAACCAAGCAGACTTTGAATTTTGAATATTAACAATAATTAATATTAGAATATAAATAATTATGTACGTGAAAAAATACCCGTTTTTTAATCCGTATGTACGCAGAAATGTATAAAAATTTCTATATACTCCCTGAATCTACGAGTATTTTCTATTTTTTGTTGTTTTCGGCGTTAGCGGTTAACACAAAGCAAGACATTCAGTCCGTGATTGGACGCATAAGTACCGTTGTAGCGCACTTATCTACTATATTAGAGTATAGAGCAATTTAGCGGACCCCACTGGAGTCACCCTCCAATTTATTGAACTCGTCCGTCTTCCCCGAAAAAGGGTCTTAAGATTCCGTCAGATCTGCCCGCGCAGCTCGACTTTATAAAGTTGATAATACCACCTCAAATAGAAATATATATCTTGTATAATTTTTATATAATATTATAATTATTTTTTTTTCGGAATCTCGGAAACGGAATTTTTTTTTCGGAATCTCGGAAACGGAATCACCGATTTTATTGTTCTTTAATATTGTTCATGTACACAACCACCGAATTATCATTTTTATTTTGTATATATTAACACGACCATCCACCGAACACCAATATTTATTATAATTCAATCCGAGAACCGAGTGTTGTGTTGCGCGGCCGAACGATCTGCTTTTTGTGTGACATTAATTATTTACCTACCCGCACCGCAGCAAGCCCCGACTACCCTCGTTGGAAAAAATAGCCCAAACTAAAATACACACTTATATACTATTACAAAACTTCCACGTATATTAATATGTGTATGTTCATAAAATGTAATTTATCCCTGTTTTTGGGCACTCAAAAAATTCTAAAATTTACGTTGAATGGAAAAGAGAATTTTGCTGTCAAATTTAAAGTCATGGTAGCTCATTTGGGGAACGGGGTCTAGAAACGTGAAAATACCTTGATCGAGCCTCCCGATTATAACTTTTTTTCACATTTTTTTGTATAATTAAAAAAAATTACCGAGCAAGGTAATTGCTGTGTAAGGGTAAGGTAAAGCTGTGGTAGCCAAGCGGTAGCACCGTGTGACTCTTTCTAGGAGGTCACGGGTCCAAACCCGGGCAGACACCAATGAGTTTTCTGTTAAAACTTATGTGTCTGATTGATAATTGCAATTTACCACACGCATTTCGGTGAAGGAAAACATCGTGAGGAAACCTACATATCTCTAGAGAATTCCTGAGATATCTGTAGCCTACCAATCCGCATTGGAGTAGCGTGGTAGATCTTAGCTCCAAACCTTCTCTCCAAAAACAGAGAGAAGAGCCTATTCTCAGCAGTGGGATAGTCACAGGCCGCTACTTACTTTACCGAGCAAGGGTCGGTCACCAAGGTACAACAGATAAATTTTCACGATTGGTAATACCATCTCTATACACGTCCCACATGCGAGGTCCTTCAAAAATCTTCCTGCAAATCGTAGTCGGGATTACCGCAGCCTCCAGTCGCACTTATCCGGCGACTCTGTTTATTGCTGTTATCTAACTGAAATCGCTGTGGAATTGGGAAATCTCCGCTAACAATGGTTAACTATTTGATAATAATGATATACTTGGTTTATTTTATTGTTTACTTGTGGCACCTGCAACATTGTTCTCGTCCCTCAATGATGCAATTTTTTTACCTTTGAAGTAAAATTTTAATAAAATTAGGTATATATTATATTTATTTTTATAAATATTGTTAGTCTTATTATGATTATTGTTAGTCTTATATTCATTTATTTTTCTTAATCCTAACTTTTTACATTTTAAATATTTCTAAAAAAAAATAATTAAATAAACATTTAAAAATATAAAAAATTGTCGTCCGCCGGGAACGGGGAAATATCCCGAGTTGCCGGTGGTTAGGGATCCAAAGTGAGGAACTTCCTTACAATGCGCGCCGTTTCAAGCAATACTGCCTTCTGCATCCGACACTTGATCCAACTGTTAAGCGAAAGCCTCTGAAGATGTTGGTCGAGGCTCTTCGCAATCAGACCGTTAACCGACACAACAATAGGAACAATTATTGTTGAGTCAACATTCCACATGGCGGTTATCTCATAAGAAAGGTCTAAATATTTAGTTAATTTAAAGTTTCTTTTTCGGCTTTTATGAGATTATCGTCATGCGGAATGGTGACATCAACAATAATTGCACGGCGCGCTAACCGGTCTACTAACACTATATCAGGTTTATTGGCAGCAATAAACCTATCAGTGATAATAGACCGATCCCAGTAGAGCATAGCACGACTATTTTCTAGAACTGACGCAGGGTCATACCTGTAATATGGTACCTCTTCATCAACCAGAGAGTATTGAAGAGCAATTTGTTGATGTATTATCCTGGCTACTTGGTTATGTCTGTGCAAATATTCACCGTTAGCAAGATGAGAACAACCGGAAATTATATGTCTGAGGATACTCCCCAGGACTCCCCAGGATGATGACACGCTCGACATACGTCTACAGTGCCATCTTTCATAATGTATTTCCGGTAGTTCTTCGTCTTGATAACTTCGTCCATAATTGCACAGACAAAACCTTCAGTTTCCCCAAAGAGATCCCCGTATTGTAGCCAGGATACAGAGGCAATCTGGTCTATGTCTTGCCCCATTAAAGCCTTGAAGAATCTACCATGCAACTCCTTGCTCTTCCATATCTCGATGCGATCAGAGATACCAACTATTACAGGTTTGCGCCAATTCTGTTCGCCTAAGGCGAGCGGAGTAAAGCCCTTATCAACTGCGATGACATTCCTATGCACATCACTGTCCATCTTGAGAAAATGATCTCTAAGGTTGTACACCTCACGATTGTGAAGGCTCTTGGCGTTTAAAAAACCACGTCCCCCGCATTTCCGTGGGATATACAACCTCATAACAGATGAACGTGGGTGATGCATACTGTATGCCATCAGCAGTTTTCGGACCCCTCGATCTAAGGAGTCCAGTTCTGTTTGAGTCCACCTTAGAATGCCAAAAGTATAGGTGAGGATAGGCATGACCCAGCCATTAAAAGCAAGAACCTTGTTACCACCCGATAAAAGACTATTAAGTACTTTTTTCAAGCGATAAAAGAATCATTCTTTCACTGTTTGTTTCATGCTTCTATCCTCAATACCTAATGCTTCAGACATTCCAAGGTACTTGTAAGTTTCGCCTTCACAGAGAGTTTTGAGAGTCAAAGCATCTGATATGGTTGCAGGTTCAGAGCTTACAATCCTACCTCGCTCTATATGAATGACCGCACACTTGTCTACACCAAACTCCATGCCTATGTCGCTACTAAAGCTCTGCGTGATCTTCAGTAGCTGCATAAGGTCTGGACGTTTTGGTGCATACAACTTTAGGTCATCCATATATAGCAAGTGAGATATGACTTCACTCCCCCTGCGAAGGCGGAAACCTAGCCCTGAATCCTTCAGTAGATCACTGAGTGGATTAAGGGCTAAGCAAAACCACAAAGGACTCAAACTATCTCCTTGGAAAATACCACGCTTAATCCTTAACGGTTCAGCTAGTTCAGAAAAATCCGTATCTCCTGGTTGACGAAGGATTGTCATCCACTGTCTCATACATGTATCAAGGAAAGAGTATAGATTTATATCGACCTTATATAGTTCCATAATCCTCTTGAGTCATGTATGAGGCACTGAATCATAAGCCTTTTTATAGTCAATCCAAGCAGCTACAAGATTTTTCCTATTTCGCCGAACCTGTTAGCATATAGTCATATCAATGAGGAGGAGCTCTTTTGTACCGCGAGACCCAGTCCTACATCCATTCTGAACTGAGGCCAAAATATTGTTAGCATCAATATGCTCAATAATTTTTGAAGTCAGAATAGATGTAAGAAGCTTATAGATGGTTGGTAAGCAAGTGATCGGGCGGTAGTTTTTTGGGTCCGCAGTATCACCGAATTTGTGCAATAGAAAGGTGACACCAGTTGTCATGAATGTCGGTAGTGAACTAGAATCGAGAGCCTCTTGGAATTGTCTTGCCAAAAGAGAATGTGCACTTGTAAACCATTTCAAACAAAAATTATGCAATCCGTCCGGACCTGGGCATTTCCAATTCGAAGCTGAACGGATTGCACACTTTACATTGTCTGTACTGATGCTTACTTGTGGCATTTCCCTAATAGATGCACATTTTTCCTTGACAAGATTTATCCAATGTCCCTCGGTGTGACTAGTGGAGGTCGACCAGATGCTATGCCAAAAATTTGACATCTCATCTGCAGTTGGCTTTCCACCAATCTCACAAATTCTAGATTGTTCCCACTTTCTATACACCTTCCGCTGATCACTTTGGAACATGCGATTTTGTCTGAATCTATCTACACGCACCTTATAGCGCCTAATGCGTTTTGCCCATGCATAGATTTTCTGCTTCAAAAAGTCAATGCGCTCTGTGACCAAGGCCTGGTATTCACATGGATTAGTATTTGTTCCAGAAAACGCCTTGTTCACAAAGCGCATTATTCTGGGTCGTTATTTTGTTAGTCTTATTATTATTATTGTAAGTCTTCTTATTATTATTGTTAGTCTTATCATTATTATTGTAAGTCTTCTTATTATTATTGTCAGTCTTATCATTATTATTGTAAGTCTTCTTATTATTATTGTTAGTCTTATCATTATTATTGTTAGTCTAATTATTATTATTGTTAGTATTATCATTATTATTGTTAGTCTAATTATTATTATTGTTAGTCTTATCATTATTATTGTAAGTCTTCTTATTATTATTGTTACTTTTATCATTATTATTGTTAGTCTAATTATTATTATTGTTAGTCTTATCATTATTATTGTTAGTCTAATTATTATTATTGTTAGTCTTATCATTATTATTGTAAGTCTTCTTATTATTATTGTTAGTCTTATCATTATTATTGTTAGTCTAATTATTATTAGTACCTGGGTGACCAAGCGTGGCTCGGAAATTTTTAAATGATGTAAAAAAGTATAATAAAAAAAAATTTAAAAGAATAATTAAAAAATAATGGGGCAGGTGGGGCTCGATCCTAGGTATTTTCACCTCGCTAGACCGCCCGTTACCCAAATGGACTAACATGACTTTACGTTTGACAGTGTAACGTAATATTTAGTTATTTTTTTTTATTTAATAACATATTAATTTTAAATTTATAATTGCTTGTTGCCGAGCGGTGGTCCCTCCCTGCGCGGCCGACAGCGTTGCCCTTGAATTTAGAAAGGCGAACCGGCCGGCCGGCGCGGCCGCCGCTTTATGATTCGGGCAGGACGACACGATCTTTGACAGCGAGTGGTCGTGTCTAGCCGTGCTGCATTTTTTTTACGATATATTATAGGCTTTCTTTATATTTAAAACCTAAAGCCTTAAATTTGTTTTTATAGGCGTAATACGCTTATAACTTGTTGTTATAACCCCAAAATCGGGTAAGTGCTGAAGAATTTCTAACATTGTATTTGCTTAGCGACGTCATTGTCAAACGTCCTTAATTTAACCTCAGTACTTTTCCATTGTAGTTTCATTTGTAGTTTTTTTATCTTAACTTTCTGTTTAAATTTAACATGTTTTTAAATCATTTTAATTTTATTTTTCATCTTTAAATTTCACTTTTTACATTTTTCTTTTCTTTGTTCTTCTCTTTATTCTCCGTACTGATTGCGACATGCACATCACCTTTTCACTAGCGCATTAGCCCTGCTTTGCCTACGTTGCCGTGCACGCAATTAGAGGAGATGAAGGCACTAAAAGAAACTAACACGCTGGACATAATTTTCAGGGTGCCATACCTGGGCTTAAGCCAGGTACCTTTTGCCCCCTTCTCAGCCAGAGCCGGACTTTAGTGGCCTTGAGTCCGGGCCCGACGTGCTTCGGGTCGACTCATCGTTCTCCGGGCGCACGCTGCACGGCCCACTCCGCTGCTAGACAAAGCCAGGGCAGTACCTAGCGCACACCTACCCTCTTACGGAGCATTGCATAGACGGGCAGTAGACCTCTTACGACCCATTAAATTTGTTGTTGACTGTTGGTGAGTCTTTTATTCACTCCCAGCGTCACAACAGCGAAAAATTGTGATTGTATTCAACGTAAATTTCAAAAAAGAGCCCGAAAGAAACCTCAAAAATTATAGTATTTCTCTACTCCATATTGAATGTTAGTATACATTTAAACCTTCTTCTTTAATCACTCTATCTATTAAAAAAACGCATTAAAGTCTGTTGCGTAGTTTAAAAGATTTAAGCATACATAGGGATATAGGGACATAGGGACATGGGGACAGACACAGAAAGCGACTTTGTTTTATACTATGTAGTGAAGATCAAGGGCCGTTAACTTTTAGCGAGAAAAACCGGGTCCCATTCTGTATCCTCATTCTCACGGACATGTAATGGGAGGTTCGGAGTCACATTTGTCATGGGGCTTTCGTGACATCAGACCGTTTCGTTTTGATTGTTCTGTATGTCTTTTTATGGGCTATTCTAACAATGTCTGAGTACTTAGTTTTTGTTCGAGATCAAGACAAAGCAAAGGTTAAAAAAAATATTTTGGATCTGACATACGAGTATTATCGTTATAAGAATCAGGCAGTAATTTGCGAATTTTTGTTAATAATAAACTTTAAAAAAAAATTATAATAAATAATAAGTTTATAGCAATTAGAGAAAAACTATGTTATTCGAAATGAATAAATATTGTAGCGTTTTCATAATATATCTATGAAAACGCTACACTATTTATACATCTATAACGTATAGATATCATGCACTAGCACTGCACATATTCACTATCACAATCTCAACGATAGTTTCATCCCATAACTGAATCACCATCAGAGTTTATACCTATTCCAGACACAGGATACGCTTTTTGTCTTGAATTATAGCAAAATAATTGCTACATTAGAAACAATTCGAACTAGCAGTAGACAGTAGTGACGATGTTTAAACATGTGTTTACAAGTTGATTTGAGTAAAATATAAATGAATATATATGGGACACATAAATTCATTCATCCCATAAGCAAACTGGAAAATATATACATATACACCAATTCATTGTTGGAAAATTGTTTGTACTGGTTTGTAATCAAATTCGCGAGCCTCGAATTTGAAGGAAGAGTTAAGTACGCCAACAGTATGGCCGTCTGGTAGTCTGTCAGTCAAAATGAGAATTTTGACTGACAGACTATTTTTATTTCCTCAAACGTTTCTCACAAAAATCATAAATAATGTCTAGGTATATATAAGTGTTTTTCATTTTATATAATTTTTTACGCAAGTGAAAATAAAGTGATATTTGTAAAGATAAATAAGCTTTCGAAATATATTCCCAAGCTTTTGCATGTGACAATTTACGAAAACGTTATGTAGGCTCTACATTTAATTACGAGATTTCTCCGTACGAGGGCGTAATCAATCTTCCCGCCCCTGGAGGGTAGTTGAAGAAACGCAGCAAAAACGTCACCGTCACAGTGACATGGCGGGACATGTGCGAGCGACCCACTTACACGATTAATAAAAAATATTACGTCTTATTTCAATGGCCAAGTGATAGTTTTACAAGAAACTAACAGGTTTACGGTACAAGGAGGTAAGTTGACCCGCCCTGTGGTATCCGGCTGAGTAGAATAGACCACCCTCATTAATAGCCGAGGTATCGTAAAAGGCGATTAAGGTAAGTTGACACACCGTGTGGTATCCGGCTGAATAGAATAGACCACACTCATTAATAGCCGAGGTGTCGTAAAAGGCGATTAAGGTAAGTTGACTAGCCGTATGGTATCTGGCTGAGTACAATAGACTACCCTCATTTCTTACCGAGTTGTTGTAAAAGGCGACTAAGGTAAGTTGACCCACCGTGTAGTATGGCAGACTAGAATAGACCACCCTCATTTCTTACCGAGGTGTCGTAAATGGCGATTAAGGTAAGTTGATCCACGATGTGGTATCCGGCTGAGGAGAATAAACCACCCTCATTTCTTATCAAGGTGTCGTAAAAGGAGAATAAGGTAAGTTGACTCGCCGTGTGGTATCTGACTGAGTAGAATAGACCTGCCTCTTCTTACCGAAGTGTCGTAAAAGGCGATTAAGGTAAGTTGACCCGCCGTGTGGTATCTGGCTGAGTAGAATAGACCACCCACATTTCTTACCGAGGTGTCGTAAAAGGAGATTAAGGTAAGTTGAACAGCCGTGTGGTATCCGGCTGAGTAGAATAGACCACTCTCATTTCTTACCGAGGTTTCGTAAAACGCGATTAAGGTAATTTGACCTGCCGTGTGGTATCCGACTGAGTAGAATAGACTACCCTCATTTCTTACCGAGGTGTCGGAAACGTCGGGTATGGTAAGTTTATCCACCGTGTGGTATTCAGCTGAGTAGAATAGACCACCCTCTTCTTACCGAAGTGTCGTTTAATACGACTAAGGTAAGTTGACCCACCGTGTGATATCTGGCTGAGTAGAATAGACCACCTTTGTTTCTTACCGAGGAGCTGTAAAAGGCGATTAAGCTATGATGATTAGTGTAATCCATTTTTTGGGTTTATTTTTATATACAAATATTCTAAATCAAATTCAAATACAAATTCAAAATATACTTTATTCAAGTAAACTTGTGAACAAATGCTTTTACATCGCCAACGCCACTGCTGGTTCGGAAAGCTGTTCCTACCGAGAAGAGCCAGCAAGAAACTAGGCTTTTGCTCTTTTCCAAATAACACTTATAATTAGTTACATTTAGTCATTTCTATCTTGTACAGGATCGAACAATATCCACGTTTTCTTATCATCTATGATAGAATTATTTTCCTATAAGCCAAGTTTTTTTTTTTTTAGCTTACGATAAATGTACGAACTACAATTCTCTTTTTCTTTCTTTCATGACTTGTGAAGATTAATAACCGCACATACCATAAGTCATTTCCACATTACACATGCACTGCACATATTCGCTGGGACAATCTCAACAATTATTAAAAACAAGCCGTACCAGCACCTTCATCGCGTCATGTTAAGAGTTGAAATATATTTTTTGCATGTTTTTTCATAATTATGTTTTTTTTTCTAAAATAAAACAACATTTTCTAAAATACAATTTGTTGGTTCTATAAGTCTGCTTGAATATATTTAAAATTATATATTTACCACTTGTCTGTCACCCATAACACAAGTATTAAGTACTTTTAGACGGACGGACAACCATGTAAAATGTTTCAATATATCACTACATATTATAAAACAAAGTCCATATATCCCTATGTACGCATAAAACTTTAAAACTACGCAACAGATTTTGATGCGGTTTTTTTTAATAGATAGAGTGATTCCAGAGGAAGGTTTGTACGTATAATAACATTCAATACGGAGTAGAGAAATAATGTAATTTTTTAGGTTTCTGTAAATAATGACTTTTTTCCGCTTACATTGCAACCGCAGGCTAAACCCTACGAGATGTATCAAAATGATGTACTAAGTATTTGTACACCTTGAAAAGGTCTACAGAAAAGTCCGCAATAGTATATGTCTATCTCTTATGCATTATATCACTATAGCATTTTTTGTCATTTACTTTTACGAAAAATAATGCCATATTTTTGAAGCAATTTTAGATATTCCAAAGATAGCAGGAAATCTTCTTGGTATAGGGAGAGGAAATTGTTTTTCTCCAAATTTAACGCTTGCGGGCCACGGGCAGTAATGAATAAATCAAAACAACTGGATCGATTTTAATCTTTTTTTTTACACTGACTGACATGGGATATATATTTTATACCCGTGCGAAGCAGGAGCAGGCTACTAGTTTATTTATAAATAAATAATTAAATGATATTAAATTTAATTAATATAATCAACAGATTATCTGCGAAAGCGTGACAGGCAGACATGCAGACTTTCAGGTTTACAATATTGGTATAAATTAATGAATCTTATTTAATTTACATACTTCTTGTATGTATGGCTTTTCAAAGAATGAAGAATCTACAAAACCCCACCCTTTTAAGGCGCAGATTTTCGGTGAACCAGCGCATATAAGGGGAGACATGAATGTATTTGCAACGTAGAATTAAACATTTGAAAGCTTGCTTTTAGTAAATTGAAACGTACCATTTCAATTAGAGTACCTAATTTCGGGAGTGATATAAAAACTGAAAGCTTAATGCTGAAAGCTCACAATAATCGAGACTGAAAGTATCGCTTAAGTGGATATGCGAATGTTCACTTGGGCCGCGATGTTATCCCTTTGATCAAATATAAAGGTGAAATGGTTCTGTATCAAATAAATTATGTAAACTTGTAATTTTGTCTCAACAAATACTTCTAGCTATGTTAAAGAGCTCACGTGACCACAGAGTTTTAAATTTGGATAAGAATGAATATATGTAGGTTTTGGTATAAGATTCTATAATAAAATTCCGCAGTCAATTTCAGATTTGCTATTACAGCAGTTTAAAAACACTGTTTAAAAGAGGCTAATACAGAAAGCCTACTATACTGTTGAGGATTACATAAATAAGAATGTTCGGATATAGCTCTCTTCTTACCTGTACGAGACAGTAATGACTAAACGTAAGTAGTATTAAGATTAAATTTTCAAAAGAGCAACCGTCGGGTTTCTTGCTGGCTCATTTCAGCAGGGACAGCTTTCCAAACCAGCCGTAGAGTTTACGATTCAAACTTGTTTACAAGTTTATTTGAATAAAGAAAATTTTTAATTTGAGCGTATTATTACAACATGTTTCTAATTCAACCTCCTTCATAGAGTTGAAAAAAGTTGAAAAAACATTGTGGCCGTCATTATGTGTCATTGAGTTGTTGAGAAAGATTAAATGGGTTGACTGACTTTGGGAAAATTGCTTTTTATTATTGCATAAGTATAAAGGAAAAATATCGTTGTTTGTTATAGTAGCTTACAAAACTAATGAGAGCTAAAGAGCTAAAGAGAAACTTGGAATAGCAAGAAAACACTTTAATGAAAACTAGTGTTTTCTCGCTCATATTGTTTTAGTGTTTTTTTGCACGTAATAAACGGGGATTATATTCAATTCATCATCATCATAATTCAATTATATTCAAAATATTCGTATTTTCTATTTCGTGTAAGTGATTCTATCAATAAAACAATTCTAATAGTTTCTTCAATTCTGATACGCTTCCAGTAATATTTTAACGCTATAAATCACGCGCTAGATTCAAATCTGCGTACATTGGTGTCAAAGACAGTCTTGAACCTCCGACGTACGTCCAGATATTTCACATCTAGTCGTAACCGCATGCCAAAGTCGGATTTCTCTTTGATATAACATTTTCCTTTAAAGTCCCATTTGAAATTTTAGTACAAGTAGAAGAAAGAAATCTAAATTTATCCTATTCATTTTCTTACAAAACCAGTTGTAAATAACCCTAAAAAACGCCTATCTTTTGCTATCTCTTAAGAGTTAAAAATTAATGGAAATTTTAATCTAATCGTGAATTATACAATAAATATTCATTACATTTGTTTAACGAGTTTCCGTAACGAAACGCCTAATTTTATTATGTAACACAATCAACTATTCTGGCGATTTTATAAAATAAACAATAAATTATATAACAACGATATTTATCTTTTTTACTTTTTCAATAAATAAGCAACAAAAGTGGAGTCTATCTCCTGATAATGCTACGGTTGCGAGGCGAAACGATTGTTGAGTATGTGATAGTGAACGTATGTTGTGCTTGTGTATTATGATGGCGGTGGTGGAGGCGTGTGCATGTGTTTTTCATCATATATGTATATATTTTATTTGAGTTCATCGCAGATTATAGCAAAATAATTTTATTATTTCTTTAGTATTATGTCCGCAAAGTAACGCCTAATTCAATAAATTAAATAATTCAAAAACGAAACATTCTCTTTGAAAAGTAGATTCTACATTTCTGTTTACCACAAACGCATCGCCCCGTACCGGAGTTAACGGCATGCAGATATGCATATGCACATCACGACTATATCAGCTTTCAAGATCCTCGAAAGTGACAAATGTACACCTCCTTGAGCGTCGCATTTGATTAAATGCACTCCACCGCATATGCGGTATGATTTATACAACGTATATTCTTATCTTGCGCTATGTACTGGTTCTTTACACATTTTCACAGCACTGCGGGTTTTTATGTCTGTAGCAAATGAACGTAACAAAAGTGAAGTAACGGCCTGTTACAATCCCACTGCTGGGCATAGGCCTCTTCTCTTCATTCCTGAAGAGAAGGGTTGGGGCTAAGACCTACCACGCTGCTCCAATGTGGATTGTTAGGCTACACATCCCCAGATCTCTCTAGAGATATGCAGGTTTCGTCACAATGTTTTCCTTCACCGAAAAGCATGTGGTAAATTGCAATTATCAATAAGGCACATAAGTTTTAATAGAAAAACTCATTGGTGCCTGCCGGGGTTTGAACTCGTGACCCTCTCGAAAGAGTCGCACGGTCACACCGCTGGGCTATCACAGCTTATCATTAAATGAACGTGATAGTAACTTATTAGAGATAGGTAACATAACTTGCCAAATAAAACAATTAATATAATAGCATAGTCATTTTGCCCTTATAGCAAGTTGCCTCATGATCTGGATAGATATTTAAAACCGGCCTAGCTGACTTCAACTTACCTTAGTCGCCTTTTGCTAAGAAATGAGGGTGGTTTATTCTACTCAGTCAGATACCACAAGGGGGTTCAATTTACCTTAGTCGCCTTTTACCACACCTCGCTAAGAAATGGGGGTGGTCTATTCTACTCAGCCGGATGCCAAACGCCGGTTCAACTTACCATAGTCGTCTTTTACGAAACCTCGCTAAGAAATACTAAGTAAAATACAGATGTGCCGCAATCCAAATTATTTTACAACGTTTATTACATAGAAAGTCGTTTTTTGACTCATCATCCTCCTGCCCTTATCCCACTCTAAGTGGGGTCGGCACAACATGTTATAAACACGCTGTTACATGATTTGGCTGCGTTTTTACGACCGGCCGCCTGCCTAACGTCAACTTAACTCTGTCGTATTCTACGACACCTCGGTAAGAATGAGGGTGGTCTATTCTACTAAACCGGATACCACACGGTGGGTCAACTTACCTTAGTCGCCTTTTACGACACCTCGGTAAGAAATGAGGTTGGTCTATTCTACTCAGCCGGATACCAAACGGCGGGTCGACTTACCTTAGTCGCCTTTTACGACACCTCGGTAAGAAAAGAGGGTGGTACTATTCTATTCAGCCGGATACCACACGGCGAGTTTTTTTGACTGTTCCAATTTATTATTAAATGTTAGCGCACACTTTATACAATAACACGATATAATAGGAATACCACAATTCCGTTCCGAGATGCACTTCTCTTGAATGAAGAACAAAGACTGACTGTCACTGAAACTTATCAATAGGGAGACTAAACCGGAAACAACAACGGCACGGTGTTGCCACCATTTTAATCAAAAGGGCGCGTTACTCTTGTTTCATGACTGTGTTGCTATAAAGTACCAAGCAGAAGTCATTGGCGACAACATAAATTATCAGATTTCTGTACAAAAAGTGTTACATTTTAAGGTTCTATTAATCAAAATGCTTCATGATGGTAATTCAGGCAATCACGGGGTGCTACGACGTCGTCAAAGTTAGCACTTGAACCGAACGTTTCAACTCCGAAACAATGTTGCTATCATAAAATTTACAATGTTAGTACAATAGAGTCCAAGTAAACCGAAAAAGGATTAATTAAATTTACGACCTTACCTTTAAAACGGTGCAGGATAGGAAATCATTAGCATTTTCTACAACGGGATGGGTTCTAAAAGTTAAAAGGGATGTTGCGTTTCATATATCGATAATTTAAGTTATTTAATAACTTTTTATTATCCGATAGAATACAACGTGTGGTATCCAGTTTAATTGAAATGAAATTAAATTTATTCGGAACTTAAAAAATGCATTTATATAATGGCAACGAAGACACTGTAAAAGTAAAAACAACGCTGCAGATTTCAACGCCCGCCTCCTTAAAAGTAAGTAATGGCCTGTTACTATCCCACTGCTGAGAATAGGCCTCTTCTCTCCGTTTTTTTGGGAGAGAAGGATTGGAGCTAAGACCTACCACGCTGCTCCAATGCGGATTGGTAGGTTACACATACCTCCAGAATTCTCTAGACATATGCAGGTTTCCTCACGATGTTTTCCTTCACCGAAAAGCGTGTGATAAATTGCAATTATCAATTAGACACATAAGTTTTTTTTTTTTTAAGAGAAAAACTCATTGGTGTCTGTCCGGGTTCGAACCCGCGATCGTCTCCAGAGATTGACACGGTCGCACCGCTGGGCCATTACAGCCTCCTTAAAATTTTACAATAAACAGTGGTCCAAATAATAACTAAAATAAATAATGTTAATGTTAAAGAATATTTAAATATTTAATGAAATTGATAAGTAAGTTAGTTTATATGATCTTATTTATTAAACTTTGTGTGTGTCAATGTGGCTATGTATTTTTATAGAATAGACCACTCTCATTTATTACCGAGGTGTAAAAGGCGAGTAAGGTAAGTCGACCCGACGTGTGGTATCCAGCTGAGTAGGAAAGACGTCCTTTATTTATTTTACTGAGGTGTCGTAAAATACGTATAACATAAGCTGACGTCAGGCAGGTGGCCCTTAAAATACCTAGCCAAATCATGTGACAACATGTCTATATCATGTTGTGCCGACCCCATTAAGAGTGGAATAAGGGCAGGAAGTTGATGATATGCTATAAAATAGGATTCGAATTTGTTACGTAAAACTGCATGACTGTTAAAATATTAACTTTATTCAGATTTATGGTTTTGGTGTGTAAAAATATGTCCTTTTAATAATGATTAACGTTTTTAGCCAAAGTGCACAGTGCCTTTATAAAAAAATATGAGTTTTATATAAAAACATGCGCTTAAATTGATTCAAATTTATCACGCACTTACAGTTCAACAATCATGTGACAACATGCTTATAGCATGTTGTCACATGATTTTGCTACATATGCTATGACCGGCCGCCTGCTTGACGTCAACTTACCTTAATCGTATTTTACGACACATCTATAAGAAATTAGGGTGGTCTATTCTACTCAATCAGATACCACATGGTGGGTACAAGTTACTTTTGTCGACTTTTACGACACCTTGGTAAGAAATAAGAGTGGTGTATTATTCTACTCAGCCGGATACCACAGGGCGGCATCATTCTCCTGTCATTATCCCACTCTGAGTGGAGTCGACACAACATGATATACTCCTACAACATGGTATACTACGACCAGCCACCTGCTTGAAGTAAATTAATCTTAGTCACCTTTATGACACCTTGATAAGAAATCAGGTTGGTCTCTTCTACTCAGCCGGATACCACACAACGGGTTGACCTACCTTAGTCGCCTTTTACAACACCTCGGTAAGTAATGAGGGTAATCTATTCTACTCAGCCGGATACTACACTGGATCTGCAATAACCATAAACTATCGATACAATTATAAACATCAAATACGCGCGTCACTAGTTACATCCGTGCAGTAATTGCGCTGCCACATTTCGGGGGTTCGATCCCATAAATTACACCTTTTATTCATTCCCGATTGTGTGTTATTGCTATCATTAACCCACCCTCAGCGCATATTGAAACATTCCAGAATTGAAATAGTAGATTACATTAAGCCAATTACCCTAGGGCAGTTGTAATTACGTGTATGATTACATTTGGTAAGCAAACAAAACCTAAGGTTAGATTTCAATCAATTTTAGTGGAACAACGCCGCCTTGTCGTTACTGCAAGCAAGCAAGCCATGACGTCACATCTTGCCACAGCCTTTCGCGCCATTTTGACGTGGGAGATGTGACAGCCGCTGTCATTATCAGCTAGCCCGCGGATAGCGAATTAGAGTTTGCTTTGATTTCATTTTAGCATTTTTTATGAAAAGAAAAAAACTGAGAATACTTCTTTTATTAATACAAGTAGGTTAGTAACATTAGGTTTGTCATTACAGCTGTTTAAAAACACTGTTAAAAGTGACCGATACAGAAAGCCTACTATACTGTTCAGTATTACTTGGAAGATAAGAATGTGTATGATAAAATATCATAGACATACGAGAGGTCACAAAAAGCTTGTGATACCTTTGTCGCGACTCAGCAGAGTTAGCAACTCGTTCGATGTTCTCGGTATTCGCTTCTACAATAAAATTTCGCAATCCATACTAGACCAGTCTACAGAAAGGTTTAAGTTAATTATAAGAGGTGCACTTACACGTAAAGCATATTACAAAATTGAGGATTATTTGGATGATAAATAAGCCTGGATTTGAAAATCCTTTCAGCTTCATACAAGACTACGGTTTAAAAATGTAAAATTGAAAATGTTTAAAAGATTGATCGCCAAGTTTCTTTCTGGTTCTTCTCGGTAAGAGCAACATTCCGAACCAGTTGTAGCTTCATTAATCATATTGATCCTTGACGATTCAAAAGTGCTTGAAAGAGCTTATTTGAATAAAGATTACTTTGATTTTGATTTTGAAAAATCAAATGCAAAATATTCTTTATTCAAGCACACTGGTAACAAGTACTTTTGAATTGTCAATTCTACTGCTGGTTCTGAAAGCGGTCAATCTTTAAAACATTTTCAATTTAATATTATTTAACCGCAGTCCTGTATGAACATGAAAGGATTTTCAAGGATCCAAGGATCTTTAATACGTAAATAATCTTCAGTTATGTAGTATGCTGTACGTATAAGTATTTTTCACTTAAACTTTCTGTATACAGGTCTAGAATGGATCCTTGTATTTATAATATGCAGTAAAAGCACCTTTTCTCTTCTTAAGTGCACTTTTCAAAGCTATTCATCTTTCATACATTAAATTTAATAAACTAATATGGGTTATATATTCTAGCGTTCTTAAAGCTCTGTACACTTGTCGACGCGGTTTAAGCGTACAGCTTTTATTACTATAGCGTTAAGAGCTGCGGGTGACAATCTGCTAGGGGTATACTGCTGGGGCGGGTGTACATCACGCTTCGTTACCCCACAATCGGCTCAATGTACACAGGCACCCTTCCGTACGTATCGGCCCATTTATGTCTAGCGATTCACCATGCCGTGTATCCTGGCTTTATTTATATAGAAAAGTTTTGTATTGATACATTTTATCTAATACCAACAGACCAAGCTACGCGTGTTTAAGGTCGTATTAAATTTCCCCTCTCCTTATATTATGACGCGCGTAACTTTGAATTTCTGTAGTAACCATGATATTGCGACTTGCCTAAGCCCATCGTCTGCCACCCTTTCAGGGGACCTTCGGACGTTCCGAACGGGGAATATCGGTCGTCTGACTTACAGGTCCCCGAGGCGCTCGGTGCATCTGGTGCTCCCGATGCACCGGTTAGCGGAGGGGGACTAATTAACAGATCATCAAATCATGTATTAAAAAAATTGTTCCCCTCTATATGTTCTAAATAAAAGTCCACGACAGCATATGTCTAGCTTTTAAGGTTAACCCACTTTAACCATTTTTATGGTTATCTGACTATATTGCTATAAGCTGTGATGGCCCAGCGGTGCAACCGTGTGAATCTCTAGAGACGATCATGGGTTCAAACCCGGGCAGACACCAATGAGTTTTTCTATTAAAACTTATGTGTCTAATTGATAATTGCAATATATCACACGCTTTTCGGTGAAGGAAAACATCGTGAGGAAACCTGCATATCTCTAGAGAATCCTAGGAATATGTGTAACCTACCAATCCGCATTGGAGCAGCGTGGTAGGTCTTAGCTCCAATCCTTCTTTCCAAAAATGGAGAGAGGAGGCCTATGCCCAGCAGTGGGATATTAACAGGCCGTTACTACTACTGACTATATTACGGTTTTAATCTTTCCACGCGGGCAGATTGGCTGCCGATTGCTAGTCAGTAATAAAAGTAACTTATTTGTTAAGCTACAAAACGCGTTGCCCACTAAATTTTCAATTCCCACATATTGGTCCAAAACGTGTACACACTAATTCTACACCACACCATCCACAGCGCAGTCCTGAATTTTTAACATTTCGAATAGAATCCGGCTTTTTGGGAGCGTCACGGAATTTGGACACGGACCAAATTAGAATCTCTTTTGCGGGAAACGTTTGGAATAGACAACCAGTAACCAGTATTGAAACAGTTGGGTAGCTCGCTAAACTTGTATTGTACCTTTAGTGCAGAAATAACTCGGCAATTTAATTAACTTTTTTCAAAAGTAATAATAAAATTATTTTGCTATAATCCGCGATGAAGTAAAATAGAAAATATATATAATGCTAAATGTAAGTGGACAATCGGTTATCATACCTGATACATGCAGGATTCGTAAGAACACATGCACAAACCTCCACCACTGCCACCACAATACACAAGCACTATAAACGTTCGCTATCACAAACTCAACAATCGTTTCGCCCCGCAACCGAAGCATCATCAGGAGATAGACTCCACGACCAAAATCGGAAAGCCTTAACTTTTTTTCCTTTAAGAGTAGTTCTCACTGACTTACTCGAGATCATTAAGCTTTGATCATCATCATATTATAATATGGGCTAGTGTATTTAATGTTAATTTAACCAATTTTTCAATGCCTGAAAACAGGGATAACACGAAATTTTTAAAGTAAACCAAGCTAAACCCTCTAGACCGACATGCCTCATTTCATGAAAATCGTTGCAGCCGTTTCTGAGGTTCGCAAAATATATATACAAGATTAACTCATTTAAATATTAAATATTATATATTAAATATATTCCCACCTTTATCCCACCCTAAGTGGGGTCAGCACCACACCCACACCCTAAGTTGGGATGCCACACGGTGGGTCCACTTACCTTAGTCTCCTTTTACGACACCTAGGTAAGAAATGAGGGTGGTCTATTCTATTCAGCTGGATACCACACGACGTTACAAAAAAGTAATATAACCATTATAATTTGTTTTTGATTCCATACATATTACTTTATTTAAAGTTGTAAATAATTCAATTTAAAAAAACTTTGAATAAAACTTTTATCAAAATTTCATTCGTTTAATTCAGTACGAATTAACCGTTACCTTAACCGTTGAGGAGTTCCCTCGTCTGGAGCCAATCCTGGCAGCATCATCGTTTCATGCCTATCATAAACTTGTTGCATTGTTATTGAAACAGGACCAGTGTTAAGTCAAAGTAACAGATCTCGCGGATCAAGGTTCAGATTTGATTGGTCAATGGCAACCACTGGCCATTATCCCTTGTTCTCCCTCCTACCCCGCCTACCCCTGTTCACACCGCTTGCAACTCGCGAAACGCAACGTACGCGCAGAAACAGCAATTTTGAAAACCTTGTGATTTGTGACTAAAAACTATTTTGAAAGTGTCCAGAGTATCCAGAATTGAGTCCCGATCCTGTAAAGGTAAGTGGTTGACCCTTTTCTGCCCAACCAGTATGTAAAAATTCACCTTAATCGGACACCGGGACAGTGGTCAAATTTAACTTACCAGATTCAACCTTTATACATACAGGGCAAGTTAAATAAAAGCTTTTGAAAATGTATAAAACTCATTGTAAGCTGAAACCCCAGTAACCTCTCACTTGATTGATCGACTTCGATCGGAGAACTTGCAACAATGAAAATAGCCAAGATACTTTGAACTAATTTACATAGTTCCGCCATGCATAAAATACATTTAAAACCCTCTTCGTCTGATAATTAAATTAATTTTCAACCCAAGGGACCGACCATTTGCTTTACAAATAACATCCCATACTAATATCCTATATTAACATTGAAATGATTTTATTTTACTTAACTCTATATCGCAAGAACAGACTTTACGTCTGTAAACGTAGGAATTGTTTATAGAATTAGGCGTTACTTTGCGGAGATCCATAATACAAAAGTAATAATGAAATTATTTTATTATTAGTTTTGTAGTAATTCCTTTTAATGATATAATTATAACATTATGCCGTGTGGTATACGGCTTAGTAGAATAGACCACCCTCATTTCTTACCGTGTCGTAAAATACGACTAAGGTAAAAAAACGGCCGGTCGTAGAGGCGGTTCTATTCTACTCGACCAAATACCACACGGTGGGTCAACTTACCTTAGCAGCCTTTTACGACACCTCGGTAAGAACGAGTCTGTTCTATTCTACTCAACCAGTTACCACACGGTAGGTCAACTTACAATAGTCGTCTTTTACAACAACTCGGTAAGCAAGAAGCTGGTCTATTCTCCTCAACCAGATACCACACGGCGTGTCACCTTTTACGACATCTCGGTAAGAAAATAGGATGGTCTATTCTACTAACGCGGATACCACACGGCATTGTAAACAGAAACCACCGAGTATTCTAAAATCTAAAAGAATGTATAAGTTTATGAAAATAAAGACAAATTTGAGTTTTGCGTTCATTTTTATTAGTTAACTTAACCAAAGGTTTGAAAGTTACGGCTATAAATATCAAATATTACCCTAAACGTAAATCCTTGACTTGTCCAAAAGGACTTTGCAGGTCAGTCCATATATCACAAGACTTTTGGCGGCGAGCCAGCAGATTCGTCAAGTGATGTGAACATTTGAATATTCAGTACAACCAGAGAAATATATTACATGGAACGATTTAATATAAAGTACCTAGATACAAAAGTAATGAGAATATTATTTTGCTATAATCCGCGATAAGACGAAATATATGTAATGAACAATGTAGAGTGTACTATTCGTTCTCATACCTGATACATGCGGAATTTGTAAGAACTCATACACTACCCGACACCGATGGCACAACTATACACAAGCAAAATCGCAAAGCAATCCTTTGCGATTTTGTCGTGGAGTCTATCTCCTGATGATACTTCGGTTACGGGGCGAAACAATTGTTGAGATTGTGGTGGTGAATGTGTGCAGTGCTTGTGTATTGTTGTGTAATCCGTGTCGGGTAGTGCATGAGTTCTTACAAATTCTGCATGTATCAGGTATGAGAACGAATAGTACACTCTACATTTAGCATTACACATATTTTCTTTTCTCGCGGATTATAGCTAAATAATATTCTCATTACTTATTTGTATTTAAGTATGTATTTAAAACTTTTTTGTAACTGGTGAATATATATATAAATATATATTCACCGGTTGTCTGTCACCCATAACACAAGCATTAAGTTACTTACTTTGTGGACGGATGACCGTGTGTGTAAGTGTCCCATATACTTATTTATTTAATTAACGAACAGGTAAAAGTTACGAGTTTCACACGTGTTCAAAGGCAAAGTGAACAGTGGGGGTTTAATTTATTACTATGTAACTCTGCTTGCTTGGGTAACGTCACTTTGCGATCTTGTCATCTCCCGACGATTATTGAGATTGTGGTGGTGAATGTGTGCAATAATTGTGTATTGTGTTATTGGTGGTGGGGATTGCACGTGTTTTGACAAATTCTGGTTTTATTTTCAAACCGATGTTTCCACTGCTAGACATAGGTATCCTTAAGGGATCCTCCCACCCCTTTTTTTTTTCGGACACTAACTAAGGCTGTTAGCCATGAAGGCTTTGACAGCGTCACCGGGAGAGTGGGCGAGCGCAGAAGCATCGCCGGGGGTGAAGTGCTAGGAGAGCGGGTCTCGAAAGAGGCCCGCAGAATCCTGGGAGCGTCGCCTTAAGGGTGCCTCCCGTGAGTAAGGGTGCCTCCCGTGAGGCCGAACCTCGGCTTAAAGCGACGCGCTGTGGAGGACTATTGTCGGACTGTGGAAGAGTCCTAGTGTCATAACGGTCGGGGTTGGACGCCCCTTCCGCTAGACGTGAGAAATCGGGGACCTCGCCTTCGCCGGCGAAGACGCTGTGTGTGAATGTGTGTGAAGTGTTTGGCGTTGGCGATCGTAAGATGATCGTCAGGGTCGCCTATAGTTGCGATCTTATGCCACTATATTCTGTGTATCAGGTATGAAAACGAACAGTAAACTCCGCATTTAACATTATATATATTTTCTTTTATAGCGGGTTACAGCAAAATAATATTTTCATTAGTTTTTTATATTATTAACCTCGGCAAAATAACGCCTAATTCTATTATTACTTTTGTACTATGAAATTCTGCAAGTAACGGTTAAATGAAAAAAGAAAAATTTGGAATTGAGAATTTTATCAGTGTTAGTCAGGCGACGGATAGCGTCGTAATATCATAATTATGCACGTGAAATTGCTGATTACCGCTGTAGATTGGCGGGAAATTGTGTATAACATGAAACATTTTATGTTTTAATTGCTCAGTTGATCAGAAAAAAATATTGTGATATATTTACGCATATATTTTTTTAATTCCAAGCATTCAAGTCTTTATTACCTAGATACAATTCTCCTGCCCTTATCCCACTTTAAGTGTGGTCACAAAATGTTTTTTTCTATTCTTTCCTATCATTCTTGAACTATTCCTTTTATATGCATGTCATACTTCACACAATCCAACCATCTCTCTTTAGCTCTCCCTCTAGTCACATATCCATCCACTGTCATATTTAACACTCGTTTGGTCATATAATTTTCATCCCTCGTTGTCGTTAACCAAGACCTAAAATTACCGACCTAAAATTATGACCTAAAATTCGTTGCGGAATTTTGTTATGAAATCTTATACCCAAACCCACGAACGACTTACGTACAACTCACGTTACTTACTCTTTTGCAAGGCGCAAAGCAGGAGCCGCAAGCTTATATCGGTTCCTACTTTGTCTATTATATACATAGCCAATTTTCTTATTATTCTGTGTATTGTTATACACAAAAATTCAAGTTCAAGCGCTCTTCCTGTTTAACTCTTATATTTGAACACTACATGTGAATTTAATTCACATTTACAACGATTAAAACGTATCCGTTAACCCGCACTCTCGCCTGAATTATAAAACAGCCTCATGTTTATATTGGCTGTACTAAACCGTTGTAGTAATCCAATCAGGGACCGCAGCAGGCTATTTGTGGTATAAACCGCGTCCATTGTTCCTATTCAAATGGTATTTTGTAGTCAGACGCCGTGGCCGTTCTGGCAATTGTGCAACCGCCAATGTTTACAACATACGCTCCTGCAGCGACCACCGTCTCCCACGGGATGTAAGATTCTGTATGACTTAGTTTGAGATACGTATATTGAAATATTAAAATTTAGTTTAGCTCACTTTCATAGCATTATGTCTCATGGAATACTGTTATGTGGTAAATGCACCGATATTGGAAAAATCTTGCATTTACAGTTAGAGTCCACTTTTTAGGGAAACAGTTATTCTTATATTACTTTCACAGTATATTTTTGGCAATAAACAAATTGGCGATGTATATAATAGAAATAGTAAGCGATATAATCTTGCGGTTCCTGTTTTGCTGCTTACAAAAGTACGTAGCTTGTTTGTGGGTTTTAGTTTACGATTCTGTAATAAAATTCCACAATAAACTTTTTCTACGCCTAAATAAGTAAATAAATAATAAATAAATAAAGATGCTCATACGGAAAGCCTACTTTAGTATTGAGGATTATATTAATTATTAAATAATACTCCAACCTTGCAAAAGATATCCAAATGTAATTTGTAATAAAAATATATTTAGTAAACGAAATTTTGCTGGTTCTGATAAGAGAAATTGTCCAAAGCGACATTAAAATTTACAATTCAAAAATACATTTGTTCAAGTTTATATGAATAAAGAATATTTTGAATTTATATCTGTAGCTCGAGATTAAGCTATTTGCGGCTGAAACTTGAAATTAATAGCTCCAGACGACCATTGTGTAACGGGATTAGCTTTTCAGACGGGAATTAGCTCGGCTATTTTTTAATATTACAGCTTTAATATTACAGTGACCCGATTCCAGTCTTTGTTATCCTTGCGAAAGTACTGAGGCAAAAAGTTACACTTGTTTTCAACGAGTTATTAGTCAAATATTTAAAGATAAAAATCGTTCTGTAATTAGGCATTTGCCATTTATTTAAATCAAGCAGCTACAAAGGAATCGTAAAATAATAGTTAATTAAGTTTATATGTACAAATAATATTTTAAATTTTTTAGCTGTTTGGAATACGGCTGAGTAGAATAGACCACCCTCATTTTTTGCCGAGGTGTCGTAAAAGGCGCTTAAGGTAAGTTAACCCACCGTGTGGTATTCAGTTTAGTAGAATAGACCATCCTCTTTCTTACCGAGGTGTCGTAAAAGGCGACTAAGGTAAGTTGACCCACCGTGTGGTATCCGGTTCAGTAGAATAGACTACCCCCTTTCTTACCGAGGTGTCGTAAAATACGACTAGGGTAACTTGACGTCGGCAGGCGGTCGTAAAAACGAAGCCAAATTATGTGACAGCATGTTTATGACAGTTGTGCCGACCCCAATTAGAGTGAGATTATCATAGCACATACACTATACGCCTTTTACGACACCTCGGTAAGAAATGAAGGTGGTCTATTCTACACAGCCGGATACACGGCTAAAATTTTAAATAAAATTAAAATTAAAAAAACTGATTTTTTAAATGCATACATTGATGTGTGGCGCAAACGTTTGTCAAACATTTGTACAAACACTGTATTACACAGTTAGTAGAACCATAATACACTCACCCGTTTCGTAGTCATAATAAGTGGCTAAAGTGCCCTGACGCGATTACGGCCAGGACAATGCCCGTCACAATGTCTGCCCTCGACCGAACATAAACAAACGATAATCAACCTTAGTACGATAACCTCAAGTCCTAATTTAACTAACTATATAAATAGGCGTATGATGTATGCGAGAATCAATTCACAACCAGTCTGGATTTGAGCGATTAAACAACCTAATTTGCACCCTCCGTTAATGAGATATAGTTTCATTTTGTTCGTTACTGACGTGTTCTTTTTAAAGTTGATTTACAAATGAATAACGCGGTAAATGCGGGATTATGTGTACAATACAGCGTGAAATCAGAACTGATTGATGGTTTTAGACGGTAGTTTGATATCTTTTTTGGTCGCTTTTGTTGAGTATAAAAATAACATCATCCTCTTGCCCTTATTCCACTCTAAGTGAGGTCGTCACAACATGTTATAAACATGTTGTCACATGTTTTGGCTACGTATTTTACGACTGGCCGCCTGCCAGACGTCGACTTACCTTAGTCGTATTTTACACCTTGGTAAAAAAGAAGTGGTCTATTCTACTCAACCGGATACCACACGGTGGGTCAACTGACCTTAGTCGCCTTTTACCGCGATAAGAAATGAGACTATTCTATTCAGCCGGATATTACTCGGTGTTTAAAAAGTTTCACTTTTACAAAGCGATAATCTAAGATTCATAACGTAGACAGTAGCGTAGCATAACCGTAGCGCTCGTAGTACATCGTAGCGTGCTACGGAATTGATATATCAATTCTACGACGTCTACGTGCAGCCGTAGTAAAATATACCATGTTTGTTTGCGATAAGGTTTAATTTGCAAATAGTTTTTACTAGAAATGCCTCAATAATTGTACACTGGCCAGCAATATTGGTACAAATTGGCGAACATTTGTGTTTATAGCAAAATCTAGTATGAAATGTATTTGAAGGTAATCAGGAAGTTTATTCAATTGTGAATTCAAAATGAAAGTTCGAGAGAGTTCAAAAATCAAACAAATTGTTCTTGCATATCCGAGTGAGTAGCATATACCACACTCATTTCTTATCGAGGTGTCATAAAAGGCGACTAAGGTAAGTTGAGCCGCTATGTGGTATCCGGCTGAGTAGAATAGACCACCCTAATTTCTTATCGAGGTGTCATAAAAGGCGACTAAGGTAAGTTGAGCCGCTATGTGGTATCCGGCTGAGTAGAATAGACCACCCACATTTCTTACCGGGGTGTCGTAAGGCGACTAAGGTAAGTTGTGGGTCAACTTATCTTAGTCGGCTTTATTTTATATTTTTGCTAAATACTTTACACATAGAAGTTATGCCATGTGGTATCCGGTTGAGTAGAATAGACCACCCTCCTTGTTAATGAAGTGCCGCAAAAGGCGACTAATGTAAATTGACGTCGCCAGTCGCCAACTGACCTAGCCAAATCATGTTATAACATGTTCAGTTCTACATAACTACTATTATTCTATTTTACCGTTATGTTAATGTTAAATTAATTACAAAACAATATCCCTTATACAAGCACCGCCCGCAAAAATAACTTAATAATGGCAATTTGATTACTTGTGACGTCACACATGGCGTCTGACTCTAATGACGTCATCGTGATTAGATTAAATAATGTAGGGAGTGATTTTTGAGGGTGTACAAAAATATTACAATTATTCTGACCACAAATTTGATTATACACGCATTTAAATTATTTCTAGTATTGCAAGGCGCAAAATAATTGTATATAGTGATATTTTAAATTATTTCTAGTATTGCAATAGTATAGTCTTTAAGTAAAATACTATTTTGACATAATTATTTAGGCGCCAGCGACTATGGCGACATCTTAAAGTTGTTAGAAATGGACAGTTAAATGTCATCTGTTTAGTTATGCATCGCGCCACTCCATGCGCGACCACCCGATGGACGTTCCCTGCCTCGCGAGCTCCTGCGGTCACCGTCTCCGCGGCCCGATGCGGATGACGACGGCGACGACGAGGACGACGCGACGGGCGAGAGAGCGACACCACCGGACGAGACAACACTACCGATTACGACACCACTAACGGACTTGACAATTCCTGACGATGACTACGAGGTCTGCGAGCTACCATTCCCAGACCTCCCCACCGAACCAGACATTCTCTAGGTCACCTAGGTGACCTGGGCTCACGGCCCGAATACCGACAACCCTTAGGTTCCCTAGGTGACCTCGGCCTACGGCCGGAACATGGACCAGGTAGAATGCCTGCGAGGAAATGCCCGGGCAAAGAGGTACGCCTCGAGGCCCGTACCCCGCCTTCCCCCCCACCCGGGGAGTAAGTGAGATGACCCTGCTGCTGTTTAGTTATTTATACTAAAAACGCGGTAATCACGTGACCAAGCAAAGAAGGGACTTAATAATTGTCTATAAAATAGCCGAGCTTGCCATGGCGAGAGAAGTCTTGCTGTAAAGTTTAACTAGAACGGTTATTATACTGTTACGCTGCTGGATCGTGTCGTCATTGTACGATTATTAAATACCCACGTGTCTAAGTTATTTTACAACATGTCTGAGGGAGTTCTGTTCCTGAGGTTAAACCGAGCTAGTGTTTAGTATTGTACCTCACGTTTTTCTTCTTCTTTTACAACTACTAAGATTACTCCGCATTGAAATTTTTCAATTTTGTTAGACTGTCTTTAATCACGAATTACGCATAATTTTATCATTACTTGATAAGTATAGAATTTACCAACGTATCTAGTTCTATTTCAAATATCAAGTAGATGGATAAATCAAGCACTTTTGAATCGTCAAGGATCAATAAGATTTAATTAAGTTACAACTGGTTCGGAATGTTGCTCTTATCGAAAAAAACCACCAAGAAATTCGGCGGACAATCTTTTAAACATTTCAATTAACAATAAACCGCAGTCTTATTTGAAGATTAAAGTATTTTCAAATCCAGACATTTTTAACATCCGAATAATCATTTAAAAAATTAAGCGTTACTTCACGGAGGTCCATAATACAAAACTAATGAGAGATATTTTGCTATAATCCGCGATAAAAGAAAATATATGTTATGCTAAATGTAGAGTATACTAGCCGTGTGGTATCCGGCTGAGTAGAATAGTACCACCCTCTTTTCTTACCGAGGTGTCGTAAAAGGCGACTAAGGTAAGATGACCCACCGTGTGGTATCCGGTTTAGTAGAATAGACCACCCTCTTTCTTACCGAGGTGTCGTAAAAGGCGACTAAGGTAAGTTGACGTCAGGCAGGCGGCCGGTCGTAAAAACGCAGCCAAATCATGTGACAGCATGTTTATAACATGTTGTGCCGACCCCACTTAGAGTGGGATAAGGGCAGGAAGATGATGCTAAATATAGAGTATACCTACCTGATATAAACAGAATTTGTATAAAACGCTTTGCTTGCATAGTATAGATGCATAGATTTCTTCTATAAATTGCTTGGATGATGCTTCGCTTTGTGATTTTGTCGTGGAGTCTATCTCCTGACGATGCTTCGGTTGCGGGGCGAAACGATTGTTGAGATTGTGGTGGTGAATGTGTGCAGTGCTTGTGTATTGTTGTGTCATCGGTGTCGGGTAGTGCATGAGTTCTTTCATTCTGCATGTATCAGGTATGAGAACGAATAGTACACTCTACATTTAGCATTACATATATTTTCTTTTATCGCGCAAAATAATATTCTCATTAGTTTTCATCATCATCCTCCTGCCCTTATCCCACTCTAAGTGGGGTCGGCACAACATGTTATAAACATGCTGTCACATAATTTGGCTGCGTTTTTACAACCGGCCGCCTGCCTGACGTCAACTTACCTTAGTCGTATTTTACGACACCTCGGTAAAAGGTTGGTTTATTTTACTAAACCGGATACCACACGGTGGGTCAACTTACCTTAGTCGCCTTTTACGACACCTCCGTAAGAAATGAGGTTGGTCAATTCTACTCAGATGGATACCACACGGCGGGTCGACTTACCTTAGTCGCCTTTTACGACACCTCGGTAAGAAATGAGGGTGGTACTTTTCTTTTCAGCCGGATATCACACGGCGTATTCTCATTAGTTTTGTATCCGAGTAATCATCAATTGTGTAATGTACTTTACGTACATTTTATACGCTTTATTTAAAACTTTTTCTACTCAAGTAAGCATTTTGTTGTAAAATACGATATGAGTTTTGATCTTAAATTAACCTGTTTGACGGAAAATTCTCCATAAAATACTATCGATCCCAAACTCCGTTACCTTTAGTTAGTAAACATGTAGGGCCCGTCTCTCGCTTCATTAAAAGTTCATCCCTCCTTTATTTTTATTCACACCGCGCCACTTTTATGCGAGAACTTCGCTAAAATAGTCTCATGGGTGTACAAACTTTAGATACTTAACGATATATTCCTTGGACTCAAACTTTGCATCATATTTCGCACGTCTCGTTAGATAAATTATGATAAAACATTGTTTCGGAAATTTTTTTATTTGGTATCTACCGTTAGATACTGATTATGAAAAAGTTATAATCATTCTTCTGCCCCTATCCCACGTTGTTACATGATTTAACAAGATATTTTACGGCCGCCTGTCTGACGTCAACTTACCTTAGTCGCGGAAAGATTAACAAATGCATGAGTTTTATTTTCCTATCGGGTTCTAATACTAAAGTTTATTATAATTGTGTAACAGCCACATATAATTCACAAGCAAAACTATATGTTTAAATAACTAGTACGTGAGTTATGGATAAATAAAAATGTTATGCGAAATAGGCATGTAAGAAATATAATGTACGTGACAATATATTTCCTGTATTTCGCCCCCCCCCCCCCTCCACCCCCATAAACTGAGGTATTTTTCTTCGTTATTATTTTTTAACTTTTTTACTCATACTTTCACTTACTCTAACCTGTTAGCATGTAGTCAATTAAAACAGTACCTGGTTGACCGAGCCTTGCTTGGTAATTTTTTTTTAAAATAAAAAAAAGAAAATTTAAAAAAATATATAATTCGGTAGATGGTGGGCACGATTCTAGGTATTTTCATTTCTTGAGATCGCCCGTTCAGTAATAAGCTATGCTGACTTGATAATTTACGGCAAAAATAGTGTTTTTTATTCAATGTAAATTTGAGTACTTAATGCTTTTTAATGCCCAAAAACAGGGATCCAATGAAGTTTTTGTTAAATAAAACCTATCTCGATCGATTTTTCTCCCCCAAAACCGCCTACATGATGAATTTCAGGGAAAACATTAAAACCGTTTGAAGATTTGTTATTCATCACGTTATATCATTGAACATCTTCGCTTCCATTACGTACTGTATACCCAGAAACCCAATAATAATTAATAGTAAATTGATAAACTTTAACCGCAGAAGTTGGTTGGTTGGAAGGTTGGAAGAATAAGGTGTTTTTTCCAGAGGTCCGTAATAATAAAGATTTGTTACTCAAAATCTAATTAAAATATGTTACTTACAATGTTACAACAAAAATTTACCCAAACATTACCAGGAAATTAAATTCATCTACTAAGGTCGTCAAATAATGTAATTAAAGTAAACATTTTATGTTTATATTGAATTAGCATTTTTTACAAGACGTTCGTCTATAGTGGTACAGGATGCAAATACAATGGCTTGCAGTGGGTGACATTTGATTTGTATAATTAGATAATTGCAGGAATACTACAAATCGGTATAGAGTAACTTCCGGCCGAAGTAATTGATGCGTCCTTTCGTAAGTGGTTGTAGATATTCCAGGTGAAAGAGCAAAACAATTTTTTTAAGGAGGGAATATTGTGCTCGACAACTTTTTCGCCCCTACAATTAAATTTTCATCCACTTGAAGTATACATTTCGAATTGATATAATGAACTCGCTTCATACGACAACCAGAGTTACGTAACGAAGTAAAAATTGATAATGTAAATTACAAACCATATTAGACTACAAAAAGTTTAATAGTGTACGAACTATGCTTATATGAAAAGTATATTACACAATTGAAGATTATTTAAATGATAGAAATGCTTGGATATATATTATTAATTGATTTCTATAATCCACGTTTCTAAACGAACGTCCAATATATATCGTCATTAATATCCTTTTCTTTGATATATTATCACATATAATTTATGTGAATTGTAATAATTCAAATTATTTATTTTTTTATTCAAATAAACTTGTAAATAAGTACTATTGAATCGTCAATTCTACTGCTGGTTTGGAAAGCTTGTCCTACCGAGATGAGCCAGCAGGAAACTCGGTGGTTGCTCTTTTCAATTAATAATACTTATAAATAGTTACATTAAGTCATTACTATCTTGTACAGGGTTGGACAGTAAATAGAGGACTATACCCACGCATTCTTATTATCTAAATAATCCTCAATTTTCTGTAATCGCCTTTTTTTTAAAGTGTTTTTATGGCAACCAGTGAAACCTAAAGAACATATTACTTATACCGGGACGGGTTTTTGATACGAACTCCACCACTCCCGGGCGAACAACAACCAGTGCGAAGTCAGGAATGGTAGTTAGTTTAATATATTGTACGAAATTTGTGCACTTGTTCAATGCTTAGTCTGAAACTGAGCGGGGATTTAAAAGCATTGTTTGAACTCGCTTGTGTTTCACAACAAAGGATAGTGGATGGGTTTGAGGAATTCCGCGGGTTAGTTTGAACCGCTTTTACGAAAGTTAATAAAATTTCTTCACTGTAAATTTATTCATTCAACTACAAATACTTTTGTGTCCGCCTTTGATTATATACAAAGGTTAATCCTCTTCTCTCCGTTTTTGGAGAGAAGGTTTGGAGCTAAGACCTACTACGCTGCTCCAATGCGGATTGGTAGGTTACACATATCTCAAGAATTATCTAGAGATATGCAGGTGTCCTCACGAAGTGTTCCTTCATCGAAAACCGTGTGATAAATTGCAATTATCAATTAGTACAGACAAACACATAAGTTTTAACAGAAAAACTCATTGGTGTCTGACTGGTTTAAACCCGTGACCTCCTGGAAAGAGTCGCACGCTGTTACCGCTGGGCTACCACAGCTTAATACATCGTACCGCTGAAATACACCGTAGTAATATAAAACATCCTATTTGTCTTTCGGGGACAGGGAAAAACCCGATTCATTCATACATTCTTCGGCTGTAACATGTAAACATATTTTTTTAAATATTTTCAATTATAATTTATAATATTATATTATAATATATACTATTATGAAAATTAATTGAATTATCTCATAATAGTATCTGGATGATCGTATTTTTTTAAGAAGACTTTTTAAAAAAAAAGATGCAATAAAAAAATGAGATATCTGGACTCGAACTGAAGCATTATAATTTCTCGGACTATCTAGAGCGATCGCGAAACCCCTTAAATACTAAGTTTCATGAAAGTCGTTGGAACCGTTTCCGTTTAACTCATTTAAATATCAACGATATAATTATAATTATATTATACAACATTATACGATTATATAAAGAAATGAATAATTTATTTTAATAATTTATAAAATAAGGCGCTGCTTTACGGGGGTCCATAATACAAGAGTAATGAAAATATTATCTTCTATCGCGGATTAGAGCACTACTTTTATCCATTACTTTTGCTAATTTAGACAGTTGTACTGTGTATAGACGGATGGCCTATATCCAATTTTCCAAAAATGTTTTGCCCCAAGCTACGAAAGGCGCGGCGCCATCGCGTTAAACCTAAACTAAAACTATTAAATCCAGACATTCCTAACTCTGCACAAATTCAAATTCAAAATATTCTTTATTCAAATAAACTTGTAAACAAGTGCTTTTGAATCGTCAACTCTACTGCTGGTTCGGAAAGCTGTTCCTGACGAGAAGAGCCAGCAAGAAACTCGGCGGTTGCTCTTTTAAAAATATAATTCTTAATATTATTTACATTAAGTCGTTACTGTCTTGTACAAGTTCAAAGAGAGCTATATCCACACATTCTTATCTTCTAAATAATCTTCAAGAGTATAGTAGGCTTTCTGTATCAGCCTCTTTTTAACAATGTAGTGTGTCAGAGTATATCAAAGGCTTTGCAAACGTCGTGATATATCCAATTACTCAGATATGCATAAAATGTTTGTACAGTTTTAACAAAACTTTTATAAAAATACATTTTCAGTAACACGGCTCGTACATCAATAGTCTAAATCTAATTCGCGATATTCAGCACCATCGGTATCGGCAACATTTTTGAAATATCAAATTACTCAGCTTAATCTCGAATCCGGATTAAAAGTCAGGGTCTGCTGAAAAATCCTCACAGCATAAACTATATCAATTAACATAGGCAAAATTGAAATAGACGAAGGGACGAAATTCTAAAAACATTGCACTAGGAAAGCCGAATAACTGTCTACCATATCCATTAGAATAGCCAAATCTCTCGATGCTTGCAGAACTTTAACACTGCTGTGCAAATCCCCTTTATATCAACAAAATTGACTTGACACAAGAGCTAAATCCTACACCGTCAAATCTATAGTATCCATCGCAGGTGTCTAGGCAGACCTGTTTTAATTACTATAAGGTAAATTGAAGCGGCATGAAACTGCGAATATCCGAATGCGTTTCACTACGGAGTCTTAATCTGTTGATCTGTTGTTGGTAGCCGCTACGTCGAAATACTTATATCGTTCGTCACAAGGTGTATTAGAGGCGGACTAAATCCAATCTACAACGCCCGTACTATTTATTAGAGGTCAAATTGAAATGACATAGGCTTTTCCACTGTTTAACTGTGCGCTCCTTAACATTAAATCAAATCATAATAATCTTTTATTTAAATAAACCCTTTTAATCACTTTTGAATCGTCAAAGATCAATATGATTAATGAAGCTACAGCTGGTTCGGAATTTTGCTCTTACCGAGAAGAACCAGCAAGAAACTCGATCTTTTAAACATTTTCAATTTTACATTATTAAACATAGACGTCGAATCTGGTATATCAAATTTATTCGTGGATGAAAACCCTTCGATATCGCCTATATTCAAATTCAAACTATTCTTTATTCAAGTGGACTGTTTTCAGTACTTTTGAATCGTGAATTTTTAAAGAAGCTACAACTGATTCGGGAGTTAGCTTCTATCGAGAAGAACAAGCAAGAAACTCGGCGGATAATCTTTTGAACAAAATAAATTTCAATCATCAAACAAGGTAATCGTTGCAGCTTGGTGCGTAGCTGACTGCAGTTAAAATATGCTACTATCACTTATACCATTAGTCATATCACCATAAGAATTAATCCAACAAAATTGACCATAGATAAATACTGAAAGCATTTTTACTCTTATATCTGATACGGTGAAATCATTGGCCGGTATTATGCGACAATACAATGTTTGTAATTAGTTTTTTCACCCTCCACCATATTTTACGCGGGACCGCAAACTGTCATAATTTTCCAATTATAACTGCTTTTGTCCCGCCCAAATAATGGGTTGGTATCAATGACTTTTAAAAGCTTGATGCGAAATTTTGGTGCATTCTTTACATACTAAGCTCTTTAGCCAATCGCTGCTTATATCTAATTTATAGGAACAGCGAAATTTTTAATTTTTAAAATACATACATATGTACGTTATGATAGAGTTTTGCTATAATACGCGTTTGTTAAGTGAATCTATGTAATGCTAAGTGTAGTAAGTAGTTTTGAAAATCCTTTCAGCTTCATACAAAACTGCAGTTTTATAAGGTAAAATTGAAAAAGTTTAAAAGATTGCTGACTTTCTTGCTGGTTCTTCTCAGTGAAGGCAACATTCCGAACCAGTTGTAGCTTCATTATTCATATTAATCCTTGACGATTCAAAAGTGCTTGAAAGAGCTTATTTGAATAAAGATTATTTTGATTTGATTTATGTGTATTTCAACGTTTAAATTCACGCGAGTGTTATCTATTCTATCAAATAAAATCATGTTAATAAGCACAAAGGCGTTTAATGTTTGTGTAATGAAGTTTGTGAGTGAATTTTCAAATGTACAAGTAATTTGTAATTTCTAAGTTGCTAAAATAATTTGAATAAGCTTTTCAATGATACAATTGCACCATATAGGTCTTTAGAACGTCGCGAACTTTATCATTTTGGAATTTATTGACGCAGTAAAAGCTAATTACAAAGTGCCCATAAAGAACAATATAAACCTCGCTGTGCTTCATATCCAAACCATAAAACAATAAGACTCCGAAACGTAATTAAAACTCCCCAATTACTTCATAGACGGAGAAATTCAATCAAGACCGACATAAATTGTTTTAAAGTTTCTAATAAATCGTATTATGTCAGGAGCACACAAAGGAGCCGAGGATTTATTACCATTCCGTATCTATTGTTATGTCATGCCAACATTACTTTGGATGTGACATTCTGTTTCGCAAAATTTTGAAAATGACATTGAAAAATTATTAACGATTCGCTGTTTTTGAGTGCCGTATTCAGGCGGATTTATTAAGTTAAAATATCCAGGATTAAGCCCCTGATATAAATAAAAATATTTCTTTTTTTTCAATGCATTTTTGTATTTTTAATTATATTTAATATTTAAATAAGTTATTTTTGTATGTATATAAATTTTTTTCGGAATCTCGGAAACGACTTTAACGATTTTCCTGAATTTCAGCATGTAGGGTGTTTTGGGGGAGAAAAATCGATCTAGATAAGTTTTATTTAAAAAAAATGTCGCTTTATCCCCGTTTTATGGCTCTAAATTTTTTTTTCAGTTACGTTGAATACAATCACGATTTTTCGCTGTCAAACGTAAAGTCATGGTAGCATATTTGGGTAACGAGCGGTCTAAAGAGGTGAAAATACCTAGGATCGAGTCCCACCTGCCCTATTATTTTTTCATTTATATTTTCAATTTTTTTACATCATTTTAAAAATTACCGAGCTAGGCTCGGTCACCCGGGTACTTTATATTTAAATTACATAGAATTTAAAATGTTAATTAAAATAAAAACAACCTAAGGCTCTAGACATTCTTATTTATTTACTTTATTGGTTTTGTTTTTCTGTAGGAAATCGGGTTTTTTATCCTATATGCAATCCCGTGTGGTATCCGGCTGAATAGAATAGTACCACCCTCATTTCTTACCGAGGTGTCGTAAAAGGCGACTAAGGTAAGTCGACCCGCCGTGTGGTATCCGGCTGAGTAGAATAGACCACCCTCATTTCTTACCGAGGTGTCGTAAAAGGCGACTAAGGTAAGTTGACCCACCGTGTGGTATCCGGTTGAGTAAAATAGACCACCCTCTTTCTTACCGAGGAGTCGTAAAATACGACTGAGGTATGTTGACGTCAGGCAGGCGGCCGGTCGTAAAATACGTAGCCAAATCATATGACAATATGTTTGTAACATGTTGTGCCGACCCCACTTAGAGTGGGATAAGGGCAGGAGGATGATGATGCAATCCCGGTATATAAAATGAAACTCCACGGAATTTAAATTGCTCCAAATGATTAGCCGTGAAAGTGTAACATACATCTAGAGGTAAAAATAGTTTTTCTGTGAGTAATGGGAAAAATGGCTGTATAGTGTTTTAAACACTAAATCTGTTGCGAAGGACTTGTAGGTACAATACTAGTAATGAAATAAATCATAAACTTTTACACCAACAATTTTGCATCTATCATTGTATTTTTAAATATTCCGATACATAAAAAGTTTTACTGCAAGATTTAAATCATTTGAACTTGCAGCGATGAAAGTTTTAAAATCTTTCAAATGTATTCTTTCCCTATTGATAAAATATTTACAAGTACATGGGAACGCTTTTTGAAACAACAGGGTCTTTGATACGGTATTTTATTTTAAGTTTACCTTTTTTTTTCAGTTTTCGGAATAGCTCATTTAGTTTATCGTTTTTTTTATTTTAATGATAGGCGAAATACTTCTTTATAATGAACCTTTTTGAACGATAAAGTATTAAAAATTATGTTTTTAACACTTACGTTTGCTACGAACGTAGAAGAATCATTGCTTGTGGTAAATATAGTATCAAGGAATATTACCACTGCCTATTTCAGCTTTGGCATTACGACAGTTTAAAAATAATTATTACAAGATTAACATAGAAAGCCTACGATACTCATAATTATCCTGCCCCCATCCCACTCTAAGTGGGGTTGGCACAACATGTAGTAAACATGTTGTAACATGATTTGGCAAGGTATTTTACCATTGTCTGCCTTCCTGACGTCATTCTAACTTAGTCATCTTTTACATCTCGGTGGGAAATAAGAATGGTCTATTCTACTCAGCCGGATACCACAGTATTAAATAGTTATCTATACTAATATTAGAAAGGGGAAATTTTATATTTATGTTTTGTAATGTTTCAAACAACAACTACTGGACCGTTTTCAAAAATTCTTTTACCACTGGAAAGCTGCATCTTTCCCGAGGAACATTTCCCGAGGAGGAGGAGCAATTTTCTAAAAAAAATTGGGATCCGTAATAAAAATATAATAAGGTGTACAAAATTAAAAATTACGCAGTTGTAACCGCGGGATATTACTAGTAATACAATATTTTGAAAATGGCAACCACCGAGTTTCTTACTGACTCGTGTTAGAAGCAATTTTCCAAACCAGCAGTAGAGTTGACTTCAAAAACAGACTTGCTTACAACTTTACTTTAATAAAGGATATTTTGAATTTTATAATTAACCCTCTGGAGCCAACCCTGGCATTAGCTTGAGGTCATGCTTATCATAAACATGCATTGTCATCTGGACTGGACTAGTATGTAAAATTTCAGTCGGACACCGGGAAGTGGATCAAATTTAACTTACAAGATTCCACATTCACATACATACATTGCATTTGATAAAACTAAAAAGAAATTCTGAAATAAAAAATGTCAACAAAACCTTTGTTCTTTCCACGAAGCATTCTCTGCAAATTATACAAAGCAATAACTTTCTCTGTGCAAACTAATTTATCCGTTGGAAATAGTTAAACGGAGTGCTCTTGATTTCGTGCGTGCGAAGTGCTGGTTATATTTAACTGGGCAAATTGAGGAAGCTTCATTTCTGTTATAAACTAAATTAATTCCATCATTTCGTAAATGTGGATGGATTTTTTATTGATTACAAGCTGTGCCCAGTTTCGCAAGCAAAGATTGAAGTTGGTCTATTCTACTCAGCCGGATACCACACGGCGGGTCGACTTACCTTAGTCGCCTTTTACGACACCTCGGTAAGAAATGAGGGTGGTACCATTCTATTCAGCCGGATACCACACGGCGTATTTAAAACTAGTTACCAAATGAAAATTTTTTTTTTTACTTTAGAAACGTTTTTTTTATGACGGCAATCGAAAGTATAAACACAAGTGCTAATTGGAGCATTTATTGCTTAAAGTTATACCAACAATACAAGGTAAAAATTAAATAAATAAGAAGTGCGGCTAAAAACAGACGTCTGAAAGCAAGACGTTTTATTGTCGGTGGGCGAGCCGGCGGCCATTTAAATATTTAATAACAGAAATATGCGCTTCTCGGTTTTTAAATTTTCGAGGTATTTTTATTTTAAACACTGCCAATTAATCCATAGGAGTTTTAGCCGTTTTGTAACTAAATTATGTTAATCTTTAGTATGGATATATTTTAATGGAGACTAGTAGTACTTATGAATTTGTTCGCATAGTGACATTAGTGTGTGTGTGTGTGTGTGCGTACGTGCGTGCGTGCGTCCGTGCGTGCGTGCGTGCGTGCGTGCGTGCGTGCGTGCGTGCGTGCGTGCGTGCGTGCGTGCGTGCGTGCGTGCGTGCGTGCGTGCGTGTTTGTGTGGTAAATTTTTTATAGACCTATGAAAGAAGAGTAATCCTACCATTCATTGTTTTGTTCTTGTACGAGCATTTGAAAAGGGAAACTGAATTGGATTTCTACGAAAAACGTCATAATAAATCTAAATTAATTATAGTATTAGGTGTTACTTTGCGGAGTTCCATAATAGAAAACGAATAATAAATATATATTGCTATACTCCACGATGAAGTAAAATAGAAAATATTTATAATGCTAAATGTAGAGTAGACTGTTCTTTTCATACCTGATACAAGCACGATGTGTAAAATACATATACAAACCTCCACCACCGCCACAACACACAAGCAATACACACGTTCGATATCACAAACACACTACATGCTGAATTTCAGGAAAATCGTTGCAGCCGTTTCCGAAATTCTGAAAATATATTTATATATACATACAAAAGTAACTCATTTAAATATTAAAGATATAATGATATACAAATAAATCACGTAAAAGTTGCCTTTATTTTTAGATTTTCGTTAAATTATTTCTAAAATTCTATAGCAATTATAGAAGACAAACACTTGTACTTTATAAATTCACTTTATTTATTAATCAATCCGCTTACTAAAGTCGTCTTTTAAGCTTTCACGTTCATGTCTCAATCCCGATGTCATTTTTCCTAGACCCGCCATCTTTACAATGTCCCGCGAACGGAAATACATACAACCAAGAAAGATTCTTAGTAATTATGATATATATTATATCATAATTACCAAGATATATTTTACCATTAATAACATTATTTTAATAATCAAGTAATTATATTACTATAACTATTAACAAAACACTCCAATAACATTATTTAGTTGATTTATGTTACAACATTTGTCCGGAAGTAATGTCAATGGCGCTAGTAGTCAAATACTGTTTTTATAATTCAAACTCCATCCATATAATTTGGAAATATGTTACAATAAGTAATTGATCCTAACAGCTCGGCCTTCCTGCTAAGCGCGAGTCCCTTCGCGATAAATAATTGCGATTAAAAACTTTCAGAATAAAAATATAAAAAAAGAAAGAAGAAGAAAACAGTACATGACATTAAATACATTTGAAATGTTATCGTCTGCTATGTTCATTACGATATTTTTTTGTATATGAAAAATTTGACAATATAATAATAAATTAATAAGTTATAATAATCACAAATCAAAACAAATATAAATATTAAATAACTAAAATAAGTAAACATTTGCATATTATTTCAATGGTAAATTCAAGCTGTTATTAAATTAATTCATTAATTACATTCATTTAAATTTGCAATAATATTTCTCATAATCTTATGAGTATATCCTTAATTCATTATTTATATTATCATGGAATCGTAAACTAATCTCTTGACCTTCCTGGTTATGGATGCATTATTCAATTGAATAATCCATAATTTACTTAGATTCATATACAATTATCATTCTCACTATTAACAATTTCATTATCACTATTAACCTTATTAGAATTAGTATCATCATTGTTAGAATCATCAAAATTCCTATCAAAGCTCATCCAAGGTTGAATTTTATCTATAGCCACTGTTCCTTCATACCTGCGACTATTTTTACGCGATAAAGGGGTGTCCTCAACTATAAATCTATCATTCGGAAGTACTTTAAGAATACGATAGGGGCCTTGATATTTGACTACCAATTTTTGCGACTTACCATCATGCGGAACCTGTCTTTCGATTCGAACTAGATCTCCTACTTCATACTTTTTACTTTGTTTCCTATGTTTATTGTATCGCTCAGCATCTTTCCCCTGTTGTATTTTAATACGCTCAGAAGTTTCTTCTCGTACAGTTTCTATCTCTTCTGGGGACATCAAGTTAGTAGTTTCATTTATAACAGTATTTAATATTCCCTGTGTTTTATGATTTATAACGAATCCGAATAATAGCTCCGATGGAGATTTTTGTGTAGTTTTATGGACTGTAGTATTCATCCCAATTTGTATGTCCTGAATATGCTCATCCCAAACTTTTTCATCTTTACCATGACTTGATGTAGCTAATGCTTCAGTAATAGTTCTATTGAACCTTTCAACTTGGCCATTAGCCCTGGGCGTCGCAACTGCATTAAGAATATGTTTTATGCCGTACTCACTGGTAAAATCTTTAAACTTTTTGCTAGTGAAGCCTGATCCTCTATCAGTTATTAGACGAGTCGGAACTCCAAAGAAACTTATGTGATCTTTTAAAATTTTTATAGTCGTTAATGATTTTGTATTTTTAACTGGCATGATATTAATAAATTTAGTGAAGCTGTCGATTATTACTAATAGATAACAATTGCCAGTTTTGCTTTTGATAAATGGACCAAGATGATCGGAATGAATGGTGTGGAACGGTATACTGATCTTTTCTATTGGGTGTAGTTCGCCCTCACGCTTTCCTCCTGGTGCCTTATGGTGGGCACATTCCAAACAAGACGAAACGTACTTCTTTATAAATCGCCTCATGCGTTTAAACCAATAATGTTTCTTTATTCGTTCTAAGGTTTTTTCATAGCCGTAATGGCCCACATCATCATGGTTTCTTTTAAGAATTTGCCATTTTACCCCGTTTGGTACCACCCATTTTAATTCATCTCCTACTACGCGAAATACACGACCATTTTTCAATTTATAATTGTTATGAACATCAGCTACTTGCTCAGTATTTGGATCACCAAGGGTATTTTTAATTCTGACGATTTCGTCATCTGCGGATTGTACAGTCGTAATCCGATCTTGTTCAGATTCCAATGATAAAACATCAAGAATATGTGACTCATCTGGCTGTATGTCCACGGGATTGCGGCTAAGAGCATCTACGTGAGACATCTTCGTTCCCGGTCTGTATTCTATGATACAGTCATATTCTTGAAGCTGGATCCACCAACGAGCAATCCGTGGAACTAAGTCTCTTTTGATTAATGTCGACCTAAGGGCACTACAATCAGTTTGTATGACAAATTGAATACCTATGAGATACACTCTAAACCTTTGCAGGGATGCGACAACGGCAAGCGTCTCAAGCTCAAAGGAATGGTATCTTTGTTCCTCGTTTGTGGTCTTTCGGCTAAAATAGGATATCGGTTGCAGCGCACCATTCCGATTACGTTGAAGCAATATACCCGCGAGACCATTCTTGCTTGCGTCAGTGTGTAGTTGAGTCTCAGCTTTTGGGTCATATAGTGCAAGTAGCGGTCTTTCAGAAAGTAATTTCTTTATGTTATCAAATGACTTCTCTTGTTCATCTCCCCATACCCAATCCCTATTCTTCTTTAATAAATCTGTCAAAGCAGATGCCAGTAAAGCATAATCTTTTATAAATCTTCTAAAGAACCCTGATAGTCCCAGAAATTGACGTAGTTCGTGTTGATTAGAAGGTCTTGGGAATTTCATAATTGCATCACTCTTTCTCGATCCCGGTTTAATACCATCAGCACCTACTTCGAATCCAAGAAAGTCTACTTTATCAAGGAAAAAACTACATTTACTCATTTTCAATGTAAGACCTCCTTTTCTTAACAAATTAAGAACTTCCTTTAGCCTCACTAACCCTTCTTCAAAATTCCTAGACGGTATTAAAATATCGTCCATGTAAACGAGTGCGTATTTTATTTTAGCTTCTAATAAAATTTTATTAATAGTCCTCTGAAAGATTGAAGGTGCATTAACAAGTCCGAATGGCATACGGTTATATTCAAATTGACCATCCGGAGTCACGAATGCCGTTTTGAAACGAGAGTTTTCGTGAATGGGTATTTGATAATAACCGGATGCTAAATCCAATGATGTAAACATATTATTACCAGAAAGCAAATCCAATTGGTCCTCCATACGCGGTAATGGATAATGTTCCTTCTTAGTTTTACGATTTAGCGCCCTATAATCTACGCATAATCTCATATCGCCAGTCTTTTTTTTCACTAGAATAATCGGGCTGGCATATGGTGAAGAAGATTCCCTGATAATACCACTTTCTAGCATATCATTAACCATGTCTCTAACTTGACTCTTTTCTGCATAAGACATACGGTAGGGTCTATAAACAACAGGTTCAGAATCTTGCAGTTCAATCTTCATTTCGGTTACATTAGTAAAGCCTAGATCCTTTAAACTACTAGAAAAACATTCTTTATAATCTACTAATGTGTCTTGTAGTGCTAATTTTTGTTCAGTTGTTAAAGAGGGATTACAAATTATTTTATCAACTACTTCAGTTGTACTAACAGATATTTGGCAAACATCTGCTGTACTATGCAACGGTATCGCCCGAGTTACTAAACAATTTTTTTCTAAATTAACGTTGGAGTTAGACACATTATGAATTAATAAAGCACATTTGTTATTGATAACACTATATTCCCCAGGTAGAAGAAGTAATTGTTGACTATTGGGGCCTCGAATGGATCCACGAACGTAAACCCTTCCGGCACTATTACATTCAGAGTGTACAGGTACGCTAACTAAACTATTAACTGGAACTAGAACAGATTCCTGAGTCATAAGGTATACCTTGTCTTCAGTCTTTGTGAATATGACTTTATCTGGGGTTTTCGTTATAATAAGATTGGGTCTTTCCGTAAACGAATGACCTAATAGTACGGGATATTTTAATACGTAGTCATCTACTACATACATGTTCACATTTTCTTTAATATTCTGGACCTCTATTGCAACAGCTATCAAACCCAACGGTTGGACAAGATTTGCACCAATACCCCTTAACATTGGTAGGTCTACATCAGTTATTAATTTCAGATTTAGTAGACGGCTATCACTTTTTCTGATAAGCGAGCACTGGCTTCCTAAATCTAAGTGACATTTAAAAGGAATATCATTTATTTTCACATTCATTATATACTTTTCATTCGTTCTGTCGTCAACACTAACTTCAGATACTTGTTTTTCCCCTTTACCTACGTTCGGCTGATTAGAGATTTCATTTATTTTATTCCTGTAGCAATTCGCGGTTTGATGTCCAAACCTATCGCATCTTGTGCATTTAACTAAAGGTTTGTCACACTTGAAACTGGGATGTCCTACTTGACTGCAGTTAAAACATCTAATATTAGTATTATTACCTAAATATTTGGAACTAATCGGTTTGTTTACAAAAGTTTTCTCAATTTTATTCCTTTTCGCATCCTGGCTCTCCCTAACGATTCCTACTTTTACGGATCTAAAATATTTTAGGACTTGTTCGGGTTCAGAAAATTGGGCCGCCTGTGCACCTACTTTAATCGCGCGGTCGTCTAAACCATGTAGTAAGCAATCCACGGCTTGCCTGCCAGTTATTTTACAACGGTTCAAAAGATTGATTTTTATGTAATAATAATGTTCAAGTGATTCACCATAACGAACTCTCTTATTTAACATTTCCATAAGAAGTTCAGCGTAATCTTCGCGACTAGGAAAAGATTCCAAGAGCTTTTTCTTCCATTCGGCCCAACTATATAATAGTGTCGGTAGACCTTGGTACCATGCCTTAGCTACACCACATAATTTAGGCAAGGAATAGTGTATAATTTCCCGTTCGTCCCAATTATATATTTCAGCGCATTCCTCTATTTTGTTTATCCACGTCAATACAGTCTGTTCTTTAGTCATAGGATCAAAATCGGGAATCACATTATTATTGTAAGATAGCTTTGGCTTTTCCGAATTCCTTACATCTTTAATAATAGATAAAAATTTATCTAGTACAGCGTTAGTGTCCCCTTTAAAATTATTTATACGTTTAGACTTTGAATGAGCTTTAACGGACTTGCCTGATGATTCTGTAGAAGTATTTGAGTTCCTACGGCTGCGCTTTGATCTCGGTTGACGTCTATTACGTCTTCGTTTTTTCCTATGATCCCCATCACTGGATCCTTCAGAGGAAGATTCCCTTGCTCGATGACGTGAGTCACCTTCATTGCGATAGCCTCGCTCTCCACTCAAATGAATCCTTGATGGTCCTGGTGTGGCAAACAAACGTCTGACACGCCCATGTCTTTCCAAAATCCCTTGACCTCGGGAATCATCAATGTATTGGTCTTGACCTCGACCATCAGACACTTGCCCTTGACCTCGGGCGTCATTCGTACTTAACCCTTGACCTCGGGTATCATACGTACTTAACCCTTGACCTCGGGTATCATACATACTTAACCCTTTCCCTCGGGCATCATTTAAATTTAACCCTTGACCTCGGGTATCATTTACATTTAACCCTTTACCTGGGGTATCATTTACATTTAACCCTTGACCTCGGGTATCATTTACATTTAACCCTTGACCTCGGGTATCACTTGTACTTAGTCCTCGACCTGAGGCAAAATTCGTGGTTAGCTCTAGACCTCGAGCATTATCTTCAATTAGCCCTTGACCTCGGGCATCATTCGTCAATAGCTCTTGACCTTGAGCAGTATCTAACCTTAGCCCTTCGCCTCGGGCATTATGCTTCTCCATGTCCCTGAAACTCAAACACAACAGCTTAATATTCCTGAATAAGCCAAACTTTTAGTTGATCTATATCCAATATTCAGTTTATCAAAAGCAATTATACTGAATAGTAATTAAATTATTTATAATTATTTTGGGAAGTACTAGTTGTCAAGAAAGGAAATGACTTAATATAATTAAAAGTGATATAAACGAGGCAATGCATTTTAGAATTAGCGTCACAAAGATCTTAAAAGAAAGGAGAAATAAAACAAAGAAAAATAAAAGTAAAAATCTGAATTAGGACAGAAATGACAAAATCTACCTAATACGTAAACAGTTAAATTAAGTAAATTTGTGAATCCATTTACCAAATTAACTAAAATAAACAGATATCCAAGATCTATTCAAAAAAACTAATAAAATCGTTCCTGTAGTCATAGCTTGTTCAAAAAAAACCAGTCCAATTAGTCAAACATTAGCGCCAAGTTATCACAATAGACCAAATAAATATTAATAATATCCATTTTACTTACATTTTGGTAGGCGTGAAAGGAAATTTTGTATATCCTTTTCGATCCCACTTCTGAACTATAGAAGACAAACACTTGTACTTTATAAATTCACTTTATTTATTAATCAATCCGCTTACTAAAGTCGTCTTTTAAGCTTTCACGTTCATGTCTCAATCCCGATGTCATTTTTCCTAGACCCGCCATCTTTACAATGTCCCGCGAACGGAAATACATACAACCAAGAAAGATTCTTAGTAATTATGATATATATTATATCATAATTACCAAGATATATTTTACCATTAATAACATTATTTTAATAATCAAGTAATTATATTACTATAACTATTAACAAAACACTCCAATAACATTATTTAGTTGATTTATGTTACAACATTTGTCCGGAAGTAATGTCAATGGCGCTAGTAGTCAAATACTGTTTTTATAATTCAAACTCCATCCATATAATTTGGAAATATGTTACAATAAGTAATTGATCCTAACACAATGTTTTGCGAGCGAAACATGAGAGAGTGTAAGGTTAAAGAAAACTAATTTGTCTATACACATCGCCCAAGTTAAACACAAACACCCTGTACCTACGTACAGCATCGAGGGTTCTTTATTTTTCACCGCTAAATTAGTTTTCAAGGAAAAAACTATTTCTTTAGCGTAATTTGTTGAAAATTTTTCGTGTAATATAGGAAAACCTTATGAAATTTATTTTCTTATGTAATAGGTTGAAGGAAATGCTAATACATTTTCACATATCACACGTTTAGTATTAAAGTGACCTTATTCAAAAAAAGGATACTCTAAAAGGAAAGGAACTCAATTTGTTTAAATAACTTTCTTTATTGAAGTTATATATATTAACAAAAAAATTCCTAAACTATATAAGTAGTATAGTACTTAGTATTAGTATAGTAATATGTACATTATAAATGTAATTACTAGTATGTGTAAATACTAGCGTCTATACCCACAGATGTTAGGTTGGATAAAGGCGACGTTCAGCGAACGTGTTCCAGGATGGAAAACTACAGCTCAAGTATTGAATGGAGTCCGGGAAAGCGGCAAACGCTGAGTAGACCACACACACACATTCACACACACACACACACACACACTTACTTTATTTCTATATACATAATTATTAATTATTTATTAATTGTAGTATGTGCAAGCCTTAAATGTACATTACTAACAAATCAAATCTATTGATTTTTTTTATCTATTTTTCAATTAAGCCATAAAAGTCACATCACTATTTTATTAACATTCAAGCCTTGCAGTATATGTATTGTATTATATTTTAGTTATTGCTTCATTTAAAAAATTATTGATAGCTACAAACTATCAAATTAATATAGACATCACTTTATAGGTCTTTATGGGACTTGTGCACTCAGTTAAATATTCGATTTCATAAACCACTATTATTGTGTAAAGTTGTAAACATGATAATCCAGGTTACCTGAAAAAAATAATATTTAAATTAAAAAAAAAAAAATTGTCATCAATTTTAAGACCTCTGACCAAATTAAGTTATACTTTTTAAATTGTTCATTTTTATGGAACACAGGCAATAATTTAATTATTAGTTAAGTCTTGGTGGTTGAGCGGGACACCCAGTAATATGGGCTCTCGCCTAGTACAGGGGCCCTTGCAAATACTATGTACTTGTATTTTAAAAAGAAATAAAGTATTTTGATTTTTGATTTTTTTTACGTAACTTTATAGTAATTTTTATAGAAAAACTCATTGGTCGCCCGGGGTTTGAACTCGTGATGTTCTGGAAGAAGTCGCACGGTTGCTGGGCTATCAGAGTTTTTTCACAAACACGCCAAATTAAATAAGAGCTTTGAAAAAACTCTAAACTCAACAAGAAATGATATTTGCGAATTAAATGTAAACTGCAAAATTCGCAACTCGAGACGTCCCGCGACCCGGTGGACCTTTCCAAGCTACCCTCATTATTTCTTTGAGTGATCTCGAAACAAAGACTGAGATCTTCAGTCGGTGGAAAGGAGAATCGAATTATTGTACACCCTTTGCCACTGTTCACTTTTAATTGATGCTAAGAAAGGGCCTAATAGGCGCCCGGTTTTCGTTTTAGATTAATTCAAATACAGATTTACATTTGTGAATTCTGTGATTGGGAATAATAATGTGTCATCATCATCCTCCTGCCCTTATCCCACCCTAAGTGGGGTCGGCACAACATGTTATAAACATGCTGTAACATGATTTGGCTGCGTTTTTACGACCGGCCGCCTGCCTGACGTCAACTTACCTAAATCGTATTTTACGACACCTCGGTAAGAAAGAGGGTGGTCTATTTTACTCAACCGGATACCACACGGTGGGTCAACTTACCTTAGTCGCCTTTTACGACACCTCGGTAAGAAATGAGGTTGGTCAATTCTACTCAGCCGGATACCACACGGCGGATCGACTTACCTTAATCGCCTTTTACGACACCTCGGTAAGAAAAGAGGGTGGTACTATTCTATTCAGCCGGAAACCACACGGCGGTGGGAATAATAATGTATATAACAAATTAATGATTAATAAGTCATAGTGCTGTGATGGCCTAGCGGTGCGACCGTGTGAATCTCTAGAGACGATCATGGGTTCAAACCCGGGCAGACACCAATGAGTTTTTCTATTAAAACTTATGTGTCTAATTGATAATTGCAATTTATCACTCGCTTTTCGGTGAAGGAAAACATCGTGAGGAAACCTACGTTTCTCCAGAGATTTCTGGAGGTATGTGTAACCTACCAATCCGCATTGGAGCAGCGTGGTAGGTCTTAGCTCCAATCCTTCTCTCCAATAACGGAGAGAAGAGGCCTATGCCCAGCAGTGGGATAGTAACAGGCCGCTACTTACAAGTCATAGTCAGTGCAAAGGGAATTTCATTTAGTACTTGTTTAAGTACCTTTTTAAGATTTATAGAAGTAGACGTTACTTTGCGGATCTATAATACAAAAGTAATAATAAAATTATTTTGCTATAATCCGCGATGAAGTCAAATAGAAAATATATATAATGCTAAATATAGAGTGGACAATCCGTTTTCATACCTGATACATGTAGGATTCGTAAAAACACATGCACAAACCACCATCGCCACCACACTACACAAGCACTACACACGTTCACTATCACAAACTCAACAATCTTTTAGCTCCGCAACCGAAGCATCGTTAGGAGATAGACTCAGGAGATAGACTCCACGACAAAATCGCAATTGACAAAGCTTTGCGTGGTTGCAGGGTTATTACATTTGAAATATAAAACAAAAATGCGCGTTTTTGAATTGGGATTGAATAAGATTTTTGAATATGCGACGTTTACAATACAAGTAGAAATCACAAATTCTTTCCCGCCAAAATTGAAGAACATTCATTAAGGCAATATGATTTTCCTATCTGTTAACCAAAAAAATATTTTCTTTTATTTTTTCTAAGTGTTATGTAAAAATCTTTCATTTTCCAAAATAATCATTATTTATTCAGCAAAAAACCGTAACAAACAGAACGACGGACTTTCACATTATGGATATTACGGACAAAGGGTTTCCTATAAAATCATTTAATAAAAAAAAATATTAATCTATAATATTGTTTTAGCAAAATTAAAGTAGTAGTACTAGGCCAGTCTACAGAAAGGTTTAAATTAACTGTAAGTGATATACTTATACGAAAAGTGTAATACAAAAATTTTAGATTATATAGATAATAAAAATACCTGGATCTCAAAATCCTTTCATCTTCATAAAAGACTGCGGTTTAATAATGTAAAATTAAAAGTGATTAAAATATTAACCGCCGAGTTTCTTGCTGGTTCTTCTCGGTAAGAGCAACATTCCAAGCCATTTGTAGCTTCATTAATCATATTGATCGTTGACGATTTAAAAGTGCTTGAAAAGGCTAAATCAAGCTTATTGATTGGAATCATATACCGAGGTAAGAAGTGGGGTAAAAAACGTTATCTCTGATGGAAATTGAAAAAACATATTGGTATTTAAATGCTGCAGTTTAAGTAAACGAAGTCACGTTTACCGCTTGTTTATTAAGCAACAATATAAATGACAATTGCAATATCTGATGAAGAAAATCTTGTATTACATGGACTCGATGGACATAAGCGGATTTGTGAACGAAAACATACGCAACGTTTCATGGTGAAAGCTTGCGATAGAAATTCTGAGCCAGCATTTTGTTTAGAGCTTTTGACGAGCTTACTATATTTTGATTGATCGGAATATTGAACATATTGCAATCGATTTAGGCTTTCAGTTTAATCATTGTATGGATTTGATTTTCTGTAAATGGAAGTTCTAAATACAGTAATGTAACAAGTCATGTTAAGGAGACTTTGAAAAAAGCCTTTAACAAAATTTCATGTTCCTCTCTCTCGTATTCTCTCGTATTTACATAGTTTTGAGCTATATAACTTAATTTCTTGATTTTCAGTTTTTCTTCTTTAAAAGTCATCCAAAAATAAAGATGATTCTTATTAAAAAACTTTACCTGAGAAAAGTCATAGATCAATACCAGGGTTTGAACCCGTGACCCGTTATGGTCCTTTGGACTTAAAAGGTCCTTTCAACTAAAATAACACAAGAACAAGTGAGCAAGGCACAATAATGTTTATTTATTTAGTAACATATGCCAACAGTATTATTAACATAGATTTCTATTTTTACACGTAATTCATTTGGCATAAATCTATTTATCATAGTATTACAGAGATATATATCATTTCAAATAGTAAAAATAAACATTGGCTACAGTAAGATATACAGTAAAAGTAAAAGAGATGTAGTTTTAGTTGCGTTTACGAAATTGCCTTACTAGCTAATACATTTGTCAGGTGAAGCTGGTAATTAAAGAAACAAACCACGCATAGATCTTTTCCAGCAAGAAACAGAGGTCATGGACAAGTCTAAAATCCAAATATTCATAAAAAGTAACAAGCTTTTCACCATACCTGTTCACAAACCGCGCCGCCCTAGTTTATGTTGAACAATATTATGGCAACAAAAGGCCTATTACTGTTATGAGGGTTGCCATATCATCCTACATTATTGCACGTATGAAGCCAAAATCTCATTACACGTGTCTGTCTGTCTGAGGGATCTCAGGAACGTCCCCCAGTGGAGACTTAACGAACGAGAGTTATTGTCGACGCTGATTAAATTTAAAACCAAATTTTCGAGGGTCGCGTAATGGCGTCCCGATAATTCAGCTTTTTATTCGGAAATACAATCATCGCACAAATCGTCGAATACACAGCGATAATTTGAATTTTACAAACGGAATAATGGAAGTGGTTTCTTTAGAAATCTTTATTCATATATATGCAGGGCAAAGCGGCCGATATAGAAAAGATTTTTGTTGCTCAAAAAAGAGCCATACGTGCTATCTATAATATGAAGCAACGTGAGACCCTTCGCGAGTTCAAAGAAATAGGCATACTTACTTAGACTTACATCACAATATATATATCTAGTATCTAACATTCTATTCGTAAGGAAAAATATCCTTATGTATAGGACGAAATTTGATGTATATCATAAACATACAAGAGGTCACAAAATGCTTGTGTACCTGTGATTCAGCAGAGTTAGCAACTCATTCTATGGTCTCGGTATTCGCTTCTCAGTAAAATGCCGCAATCCATAATAGCCCAGTCTACATAAAGGTTTAAATTAAGTATAAGAGATATGCTTATACGTAAAGCATATTACACAATTTAAGATTATTTGAATGATAAAAATGCTGAACTGAGTGAACGAATGAGACTTCAATAATGTAAATTGAAAATGTTTAAAAGAATGACTGCCGAGTTTCTTGCCGGTTCTTCTCGGTAAGAGCAACTTTCCGAACCAGCTTATAGCTTGTAGCAGTTGTAGCTTCATTAATCATATTAATCCTTGACGATTCAAAAGTGCTTGAAAGAGCTTATTTGAATATGATTTTATATCATACTAGCTGTGCTTGTAGCTTCACCCGCGTGGAAATCAGGCCATATCATTGAAATTGTGAACATAAGAGTAATTATTGTGAGATAACCATAAGAGGTAGAGACATGTAGACTTTTGTGGTTGTAGTATTTTTGTAGATCTACAACTCTCTAAAGCTCCCAACAGGCGAGTTTGTTTTACAGGGTTTTTCGCGAGATCTCGTTAACACAATTTACATAAAACCGTAATGCACTATTAACTTAAACCTTCCGGAAAAAATGCACTTTCAAATTCAAATTCAAATTCAAAATATTCTTTATTCAAATAAATTTGTAAAAAAGTGCTTAAAAAAGTTTTTTTTGTTCTCCGCCGATGTAGCTGAGCTTACATCGGGCGGCGAAGCACCGAAGCGTCCGTGGGCTGCCGACTCTTCGCCCGAATTCCTCGAGGGAGACGACAAGCGTCCGAAGACGGACCAGTCGCCGGCCACCTCACTGACAACGTCGTCGTCATTCGACGTACAGTTAACAGCCGAGCAAAGGACTCGGCCCACTCCACCGCCGGCCTCCTCGCCTCGGGACGAGGGTGGCATGCGACCGCTTGCAGAGAGCGCGTTGCAGGGATCCGTCTCGTGGCCTCGGGACTCGACGAGCTACGCCGGATTCGCCTCGTCGCCGTCTCCAATGGCGACGTCCCGCCCTCCTACCCCTCAGGCCGGGCCATCCGGCTACGCCGCCGCCACCGCCGCGCCGCCGTCACCCCGGGCGCTCCAGCAGCGCCAGGAAGAGCTGCAGCGCCAGCAAAAACCGCAGGCCACTACCGGAGCGAAGACAGCGCGCTCCGAATACCCTCCCATCACCGTGGAGTGCCTTCCCAACTGGACGAGGCACTTCACCGCGATCCGAGAGAAGCTCGGACACGCCCCTAACGCCCGCCCGATGGGGAAGGGTGTCAGATTCCTCCCAAAGTCGGCGGAGGAATTTCGGGTGCTACAGAGGTACCTCCTCGACGCCGCTAAACAGGACCCCAACATCGCGTGGTTCTGTTATAGCCCAGCGTCGAGCCTGCCCAGCAAGGTAGCCATCAGAGGGCTACCACAGGACACGCCACCAGAGGAGGTCATCGCGACGCTGCGATCCCTTGGGTATCCGGCAACCCAAGCGAGGGCCATACCACCGGTCAGAGGGCGGCACGGCTGCACATACTACGTGCAGCTGGAGCACCTGACCTTCGAAGAGCTCGGTCACCTGTACAGAGAGACCGAGCTCCTGTCAATGCCGGGCCTCACCATCGAGGCCTGGAAGGGCGGACGTGGCCCACCCCAGTGTCACAGGTGCCAGCAGTTTGGCCATTCATCGGCCAACTGCCACCGGCCGCCTAAATGTGTCCGTTGCGCAGGCGGGCACCTGGCCCAGGACTGCGACAGGCACCAGGAAGACGCGCCCAAGTGCGCGAATTGTGGTAAAGCGCACGTGGCGCGCGACCGAAGATGCCCAGTCTTTCGCCGCGAGGCGCGGAAGCGCGGAATCGATGTCGCGCCGCCGCGCCCGGACGGGCAGGCGAAGAAGAGGGCAGGGAGGGGTGAGCAAGTTCCCCCCCCCCAACCGCAACACCCGCCGCCGCCATACGAGCCGCCGCAGCAGCCCCCGCCATCCCCGCAGTACGTCCCGCGGTAGCCGCACGCGCCGCCCCTGCCCCCGCGGCACGCCCCGCAGTGGCCGTACTTGCCGCCCCCGCCCGACCCGCACTGAGTAGCGCCCCGCCGACGCCCGGCGTGTCCGTTCAAGCTACTCGACGGGGGGAAGCGGGAGGGGCTAACATAGTCCAAGAGCCGGCGACCAAACAACCGCCGGCCTATATCCCGACCGCCCCAGCTACTCGACGGGGGGAAGCGGGCAGGGTCACCATAGACCAGGAGCCGGCGACTCTGCAACCGCCGGCAAACGACCCGACAAGCAGGGGGGAGCCCCTGCGACGGAAGAGAAACCGGCGCAGGCGCAGGCAGCCGAGGCCAGCAGATGCTGAGCCCGCCGCCGCGTCCACACCGCACCTCAGGCCGCCAAAATCAACATCGTTGGCGGCGATATCCGAAACTGCCGAGGCGCCGAGAAGCCGCGGCCACCGACTGGCCACAGAAGAGGCGGAGCTGCGAGCTCCGCAATTTCCTACGTTCCTCCCGCCACCCCTCGCGCAGGACTCGGGCATTAATAATATTGTCCGGGTCCTTATCGAGGCGCTTATGGCGGCACTCACTCATTATTTGAGCAACAGGGACGTAGTCGGCGCCATCACGGCAGCAATTACCCAGTTTGGGAGGTCGTATCAATGACCTCCCTACGAATCCTATACTGGAACCCGGGCGGCATCAGAGGTCACGTTCGTGAGTTAACACTACTCGCCCAGTCGCAGGATATCCACGTCATCCTCCTGGGCGAAACTAAACTCACGGACAGCGTCGAGCTCCGCGTGCCCAACTACTTCGTGTATCGCCGCGATGAAGTCTCTCCCCGGGGCCGCCCGTACAGAGGTACGGCCGCTCTGGTGCGGAGGGACATCATACACGAAGAGCTGGAGCACACCCCGTTCACTAGCACCCGCACACAGGGGGTGCGAGTCAACGTGGGCAACCAGGAGGTCCGCATCTATGCCGCCTACAAACCACCCAGACTGACTTTCTGCAGCACTGATGTCGAGGCAATCTTCGGGCAGCAGGGACCTGCAGTGATCGTGGGCGATCTCAACGCGAAACATCATGCGTGGGGATCGCGAATCATCACTGCGGTCGGGAGGCACCTGCACGAAGATAGCGTGAGGAGCGGGTACGGTGTGGTGGGGCCGGGAGCGCCGACCCACATACCCACCGACAGCCGCTCCCAGCCAGACGTGATAGACATAGTGCTGCACCATGGACTGGACAACCCCTTTGATGTCGAGGTACTCTACGACCTCGACACGCAACACCTACCGGTTCTGGTCACCCTAGCCACCCAGGGAGGCTTCTTAGTGCCTCGCCCGCCGCGAACGCGGACGAACTGGGAGCGCTACACCGCAGAGCTTGCCGGGCTTGAGCTAGCAGGCCCGATCACTACACCTTCGGGAGTCGACGATGCTGCTGCGTTCATCGCGGAGGCGATCATCGCCGCCAAGGCAGCAGCCACCTCCACCACGTCGACTTCACCGGATACTAATCGAAGGAAGGACCTGCCGAGCTCGCTCCGCAATATGCTTAAGCGGAAGCGCACCCTGCGCCGCCTATGGGCCCGCACTCGTTGCCCCAGGGTGAAGACTGACCTAAACCGGCTTGCAGAGAGGATCGCGCGTGCCGTAGTCGCTCTCGACGAGGCGCGATGGGAGGATACCGTCGATCGAGCGACAGAACACGACACAGCGCTGTACTCCCTCTGCAAGAAACTCACCGGACAAGACACCCCCGTTTACCCGCTGCTCGATGCCGCGGGTAAACGCACCTATGCCGCCAAGGATCGTGCTGAGATTCTGGCGGCACACCTGGAACAGACATTTACGCCCAACGCCCCGAACACCTCCAACCTCCATGTCATCCGTCATCACGCGGCTGTCCAGGACAAGCTGGAAAGGTTCCTGTCGGCCCCTACACCGCCGCTCCGGGGAGAGGACTTCATCTCCCTGTCAGAGCTGCGGTCGGTCGCTGCTCGCCTTGATAAGCGAAAAGCGCCCGGCCCCGACGGAATCACTAACGCCGCGCTGATGCTGCTGCCCCGAACAGGTCTCGTAGCGCTCAAGAGACTGTTTAACGGAGTACTCCGCACCGGCCACTTCCCAGAGGCGTGGAAGACCGGGAAGATCATTGTTCTTCCCAAGCCGGGGAAGGACCGCCGCCTGCCTGGAAGCTACCGGCCGATCACCCTGCTCTCGCACATAGCCAAGCTGTTTGAGCGTCTGCTGCTGCGTCGAGTCACGCCTCACCTGCCCCTGCGCGAGGAGCAGTTTGGATTCCGCAGCGGCCACTCGACGACGCTCCAGCTGGCGAGGGTCACTAACCACCTGACCAGTGAGCGGAACAACGGGCGCTACACCGTGGGGGTCTTTCTCGACATCGAGAAGGCTTTCGATCGCGTGTGGCACGCCGGGCTCCTGGTCAAGATCCTGGATACCACCATGCCGCCTGCTTATGTGCGAGTGCTGGCGTCATTCCTTAGCGGCCGTAGCTTTTACGTGGCAGTGGATGGTGCCGAATCCCAACCACGCACCATCCAAGCCGGAGCACCCCAGGGCAGTTGTATATCGCCGCGCTTATACGCGGCGTATACGGATGACATCCCCACCCTGCGCCACCATCTGCGGGAAGGGGAGGAGGACGTGCTGTTGTCGCTCTTCGCTGACGACAGCGCGTATTTCGCGTCGTCTTATCACCAGATCGTCGCCACCAACCGCATGCAGCGTATGCTGGACTTGTTGCCGGAATGGCTGGACAAGTGGAGGATGGCCGTCAACGTCGGGAAGACGGCCGCTCTGCTCACCAGCCACTCCAAGCCGCTACGTCAGCTGACTCTACGAAGCCAGGACGTAGAGTGGAAGACCACAGTGAGGTTTTTGGGGTGTGAGTTGGACCGCAGCCTGTGCATGATCCCCACGGTGAATCACGTCGTGGGTCGAGCTGCCGCTGCCAGGTCCAAGCTTCACGCGCTATTCACATCCCATCTACCTATGAACACCAAACTGCGGGTCTACGGTGCCTACGTCCGCTCGCGCTTGACGTATGCGGCACCCGCCTGGTACGCGCTATGTTCGGCGTACCAGAAGCGAAGACTGCAAGTCCAGCAGAACCGCTGCCTGCGACTGATCGTTGGAGCCCCGAGGTATGTGCGGAACGACGTCGTGCATCGGGATACCAAAATGCCGACCGTGGAGGAGTATGTCCGTCGCCTTGCGCGCCGGATGTTCGCGCGTGCGGACCACAGCGCGCACGTACACCTCCGCGGCATCGCGCCACTCCATGCGCGACCACCCGATGGACGTTCCCTGCTTCGCGAGCTCCTGCGGTTACCGTCTCCGCGGCCCGATGCGGATGACGACGGCGACGACGAGGACGACGCGACGGGCGAGAGGGCGACACCACGGATTATGACACCACCGGATATGACACCACCTGACGACGACTTTGAGGTCTGGGAGCTAATATTCCCAGACCTCCCCACCGAACCAGAGATCCCTTAGGTCACCTAGGTGACCTGGGCCCACGGCCCAAATACCGACACCCTTAGGTCACCCAGGTGACCTCGGCCTACGGCCGAAACACAAACCGGGCTTAAGTGCCCGCGAGGAACTGCCCGGGCAATGAGGTACGCCTCGAGGCCCGTACCCCGCTTACCCCCCACCCGGGGAGTCAGCGAGACGACCCTGCTTCAAATAATCTTCAAGAGTATAGTAGGCTTTCTGTATCAGCCTCTTTTTAACAGTGTTTTTAAACTGCTGTAATGGCAAAGCTGAAATTGATTGCGGAATTTTATTATAGAATCTTATACCAACTTCCACTTTGACACCTCTCGATAGGAGAAAATTTTCGAAGCAACAATAGAGTTGACTATTGTGAAAGTTTTTTGAGGCCCGAGGAATATTTTAAAATTCTTATTTGAAAATTATAAAGGAAAAAGTCTGTCTTTTTTATTTATTTTATGTTTGTTTTATACATTTCATGCCGTGTGGTATCCGGTTAAGTAGAATAGAACAGCCTCATTTCTTACCACCGTGTCGTAAAAGGCGACTAAGGTAAGTTTACCCACATTGTGTATCCGTTTGAGTAGAATAGATCACGTCCTCTTTCTAACAGAGGTGTCGTAAAATACGACTAAGGAAGTTGACATCAGGCAGGCGTAAAATACGTAGCCAAATCATGTGACATCATGTTTATAACATGTTTTGCCGACCTCATTTAGAGTGGAATAAGGGTAGTGGGATAATAAAATGAAAAAGTCTGTCTGTCTGATATTAGATTTTAAGTTACTTATATAGCTCATAAATCTTGTTTTAAAAAAATCCATATCCAATAAAGCAAAATCTGCGGAATCAAAAAACAAACGATCCTAATTAGGTAGGACCTTTTTTATTTGAAAAAGCAAATTCGTGTGTCAGCAACTCGGGCCCTTTCAAATGCTATGGACTTTAATTTTATTAAAGAGCATTCAGAATTTATTTGAAAACATGTTGGCTATGAATTTCTTTAGTATGTTTTGTGAAGTCCTTGCCCATAATAATCTGAAAGACAAATAAGCTAGACTTATATTATAGTAGATATAAATCGGTTTCGAAGGCTTGCGGCAGCAGTTTTATTTTGCCTATAAGCATATTCTTGCCAACAATCAAATCTTAAACGAAACATAGAAGAAGAAATAAAATAAATAAATAAATATCCATCCATCATCCTTCTACCCTTATCCTACTCTAAGTGTCAAGACAACATGTTATCACATGATTTGGCTACGGATTTTACCACCGGCCCCCTGCCTGAAGTCAACTTCCCTTCGTATCGTAAGACATTTCGGTAAGAAATGGATAGTCTATTCTACTCAACGGGATACCACACGGCGGGGTTTTTTACGACCGGCCTGACCTTGAAAGAGTTTCCTATCCTACTCAACAGGATACCACATAGTGGGTTAACTTACCTTAGTCGCCTTTTACGACACCTTGGTAAGAAATAAGGGGTCATTGATTCCTTCAGTAATGTACCATTATAAATCGTCAATATGTCAATTTTATAACTTAAGGCCTCGCAATATATATAAATTGCCAACCTCACAAACCTTCAAACCGATTCAGACGGTCAAAGCGTGCTAAATTGGATACAGATTTTCGTTCACAAATTGATTTTTTATATCATACAACTCAAGAGCTTTTCAAATTATTTCGCCCAAACATAATGACACTCGATAGTCGAATACCGCAGTCGGGCCCTCGCAAAAAAAGGTTTATTGTCTCCGAATTTAATAACAGATTTGAATGACCCTCCCTTCAAAATCTTCTGCTTACGGCCCCGTAAGGAGATTTGGCTATCAGAAAAAATTTAGTATAATTTATAATACGCGGCATTTGTAAAAAACTGAACAATGGCATCTTTATCGATATTTAAATCATTTTTACCAATACATTATAATAAAACAATGGCACACTAATTAATGAATAAATAAACGTTACTATTTCATGTTTGCTACGGATGTTCGAAGGCAAAATAAATGGTGGGGGTTAACTCATTACTATATAACTCTGCTAGTTTGGGTGATGAGTTTTTTTGCGATTTTGTCGTGGAGTATATTTACTAACGATGCTTTGGGGGCGATACAATTGACATTGTGGTAGTGAATGTTTGCATTGCTTGTGTATTGTTGTATTATTGGTGGTGGGTAGTGTAGTTTATGTGAACGGAAAGTACACTCTACATTTTGCATTTCATATTTTTTCTTTTATTGTGGATAAAGCATACTAATATTTTCATTTCTTTGTGTTATAACTTATAAAGCGTTTTTAGGTTTTTTTTATATCATCGTTGCATTTCAAGCTTTACCTTGAAGATTTATAATTATAACCACCCTCATTTCTTACCGAGATTTCGTAAAAGGTGAATAAGGTAGAATGACCCACCGTGTGGTATCTGGTTGAGTAGAAAAGACCACCCTCTTTCTGTCGTCAAACACGACTTAGGTAGATTGACGTCAGACAGGCTGTCGGTAGTAAATTACAAAGCCAAATCATGTGACAACATGTTTATAACATTTTGTGGTACTGTATTTCGTTCACAAAGCATTTTTAAATCATTTGATAACATAAAAACTATAACATCACTTAATATACGATTAGACACGCAATCAATAATGCCTGATCCAAAGCTGTCGCTCAAGTTTAAAGATCATTCATCCAAATTAAGCCCTCGAATTATTCGGAGTTGGATCAAATGAAATTATGAAAGTCGTCGAGTAGGCGGCTCATGTCTCGAGCCGACGGTTTGGTGAAAGTTCTTGATTAAAATTTATAATGTTTGAACTTTTGTCGCGAACAACATCGCCATAGATAATATTAGGATAAATTATATAATTTTAGACAGTATTAAGATATTGAGTTAGGTAATTTATCAAACAGTTTATTATGGACAAGCAATCGCAAGCGGCTCCGCCTGCCTGGGCGATCCTCTGCTATTCATCTTAGCGTGATGTTATATAGCCTATAGGCTTCCTCGATAAATGGACTATCTTACACTCAAAAGATTTTTGAAATCGGACCAGTAATTACTGAGATTAACGCGTTCAAGCAATCAAACAATCAAACAAACAAACAAACTCTTAAGCTTAATATATTACTACCCTACCTACCGCCCGCGTGGAAAGACTAAAACCGTAATATAGTATTTTAATAGGCATCACGCCACTCCATGCGCGACCACCCGATGGACGTTCCCTGCCTCGCGAGCTCCTGCGGTCACCGTCTCCGCGGCCCGATGCGGATGACGACGGCGACGATGAGGACGACGCGATGGGCGAGAGGGCGAAAACACCGGATTTGACACCCCCGATCATGACACCACCCGACTTAGGACCACCTGAAGAAGACTTTGAGGTCTGGGAGCTACCATTCCCAGACCTCACCACCGAACTAGACATCCCTTAGGTCACCTAGGTGACCTCGGCCTACGGCCGAAACACAGACCGGGCTTAAGTGCCCGCGAGGAACTGCCCGGGCAAGGAGGTACGCCTCGAGGCCCGTATCCCGCCTACTCCCAACGGAGTAAGCGAGACGACCCTGCTGCTATTTTAATAATGGTTCAAGTGGTTTAATCTTAAAAGCTAGACATATGCTGTCGCGGACATTTATTTAGAACTTTTAAAGGGAAACAATTTTGTAATACATGATATCTGAATAACTTTCACTGGTTACTTAGCGCAAGGCAAGCTTTAAATTTAGCCGTTTTCGTAATATTTTTTATTACTGCTCCTCTCCTATTTATCTTAGCGTGATGTTTTAGCCTAAAGCTTTCCTCGATAAATGGTTTATCTTACACACAAAGAATTTTTGTTCTTGAGGTTAACGCGTTCAAACAATAAATCAAACAAACTCTTTAGCTTTACATATTATTATAGACCAGGGCTTCTTAAACTTTTTTATATAGCGACCCTCTTCAAGCTTATAGTAACGGCCTGTTACTATCCCACTGCTGGGCATAGGCCTCTTCTCTCCGTTTTTTGGAGAGAAGGATTGGAGCTAATACCTACCACGCTGTTCCAATGCGGATTGGTAGGTTACACATATCCCCAGAATTCTCTAGAGATATGCAGGTTTCCTCACGATGTTTTTCTTCACCAAAAAGCGTGTGATAAATTGCAATTATCAATTAGACACATAAGTTTTTACTAGAAAACTCATTGGTGTCTGACCGGGGTTTGAACCCTAGACCTCCTCAAAAGAGGCGCACGGTGTTACCGCTGGGCTACCACAGCTTATTCCTTCAAGCTTAGGAAATTTTAAACGACCCCCTCCTCCATATAATGAAATATATATTAACCGTCGATGTAGATGTAATATCGCACTATTTTACAATGTAAATAACAGTTTAGAATTGTTTGACCCCCCTGGGGGTCGCGACCCACAGTTTAAGAAACCCTGGTATAGACGATAAATCAGAGGTTTTTATGACCTAAGTAGGCATTTATACCGAAGCCTTGCCCGTCTGTTTGACGTCATTATAGATGTTAAAATTACCTCAATCATATTTGGTGCTTTAGTAATTACCATTATGATAGCTTACGATTCTGGGCTTTCTAGCTCTTTACACAGTGGAAATCTTCGTAAATAAATCTTAATAATATTTAATGTTGTTTGATTTAGCATTATTGTTTTGTCGCAGCGTGTGTCGGCTGTGCCGTGAGTGCTCTGCAAACTTAGCTGACAGCGTTTTCCGTTTCCCGTAGTGTTTACCATGACGCCATTACCATTGTGTTTTGTTTTAATACAATTTAAGGTAAAGAAGTATATTTTTAGTATTTTAAGAAATATACTTATGACCAAACTGTGGTACCCGGATGAATAGAATAGACCACTCTCATTTCTTACCGAGGTGTAAAAGGTGAATAAGGGAAATTGACCCACGGTGTGGTATTCGGATAAGTACAATTGACCAATCTCTTTCTTACCGAAGTGTAAAAGGTAAGTTGACTCATTTCTTAGCGAGAGGTCGTAGAATCCGACGAAGGTAAGTTAACCTGCCGTGTGGTATCCGGCTGAGTAGAATAGACCGCTCTCATTTAGAAATATACTTATGACCAAACTGCGGTATCCAGCTGAATAGAATAGACCACCCTCATTTCTTACCGAGATGTCGAAAAAGACGACTAAGCTAAGTTGATTCGCCGTGTGATATCCGGCTGAGTAGAATACACCACCCTCATTTAGAAATATACTTATGACCAAACTGTGGTATCCAGCTGAATAGAATAGACCACCCTCATTTAGAATTATACTTATGACTAAAATGTGTTATCTGGCTGAATAGAAAAGACCACCCTCATTACTTATCGATATGCCAAAAAAGGCGACTAAGTATAAGTTAACCCGTGTGACCGAATGACGGCAGTCATTTATTTATTGATTATCAAATTTCACATGCGTTTTGGCTAGATCTGTAAGTGTGCACAGATCTAGCCAAAACGCATTCATGATATAGGTGAGTATATAAAAAATATAAAAGAAACATTTACAATAGAAATTGATTATAATTATTATCTAAATAACAAATTACAAAGCTTAAAAAGGTTTTAACATTATGTGTAATTTAAGACAATTTTCGCCTTAAAATGGCTGTAACAACTTAGAGATCTGTATTACTAACAGTATATTTATTTTGCTAAATGGTAGGTAGCAAGTACCAAAACACAGTCCGTATACCAAACACTGCGTCGTCCGAATTAATACTGTCTTCAGATCGAGTTACTAATACGTTACGGCGCCTTGTTCTGGCAGGGGGTAACGGGGCATGCACACTTGTATCATGTTTTAATAGCAATTTATTTCATCATCTTTATCTTCCTGTCCTTATCCCACTCTAAGTGGGGTCGGTACAACATGTTATAAACATGCTGTCACATGATTTGGCTGCGTTTTTACGGCCGGCCGCCTGCCTGACGTCAACTTACCTCAGTTGTATTTTACAACACCTCGGTAAGAAAGAGGGTGGTCTATTCTATTCAGTCGGATACCACACGAGTTTTAAAAGCAATTTATTTATATACTAGTAAAATCGCGCTGTTTCACCCGCGTACATACCCGATCTCATTGCAGTGGAAACTCTACTGGGTCGGATAGATTTATTTTTGTTAAATATATCATCAATAGTTTCCGCAGCGCGTGCGATGACAGATTTTTATGACTAGTTTTTTACACCTTATTACATTTTTATTACGATCCCTATTTTTTTATGTAATATAGTCTATGTTCAGTAAAGATGTAGCTTTCCAATAATTAAAGAATTTTTGAATTTAGTCCAATAGTTTTTGTGCGAAAACATTTTGAATTCAGTCCAGTAGTTTTTGTATAGGCAAACTATTTAAAACCATTTTGTTATTATTAAATTGAATTGGATTTTGGGGGAGAAAAATCTATCCAGGTTTTGTTTCAAAATAATATCGTTTTATCCCTATTTTCGGGAAAATGTTAAAATTTATGTTGAATCCAAAAGACAATATTCGCTATCAAATGTAAGGTAGCTAATCTGTGGAACAAGTTGTCTAGAGAGGTGAAAATACCTAGGTTCGAGCCCTACTTGCCCAACTGTTTTTAAATTCTTTTTTTTTAATTTTCATTTATTTATTTATTTATGTACTATAAATAATGTTGGAAAAAACATTATTGGTAAAAAAAGTGTACAAAGGTCAACTTATATACGAAGTGAGACAGTTTATATTTAAGAAAAGTTGGTACGCAAATATTAAGCATTATGTTACCGCACGATTAATAGGAGACTAAGGAATATATCACATCCAGTGATGTATAATAATTAATATATATCAAGTGCTACAGTTATGACTTATTGCCTCTTTAAATAAGTAAATAAGATACTCTTTTGACATAATTTTTAGGCGCCGGCGATTACGACGCCATCTTAAAGTGGTTAGAAATGGAAATAGTCAAATGTCATCTCTTTACTTATGTAATAATTAATTTAATTTAGCTTAAAATTATAAGAAAATTTAATTCTTTATTCACTTGTCAAGTGTACACGGTCCGCTACCGGGTTCCGTGCATTAAGATCGATCACCGGGCGGCTCAAATAAATAGTGTTTCTGACCCGACGGCACATTCGCAATCAATTACCCTCACATAATTATGTTACGGTGAATTAAGACGGTAATTACAGAATTAAATGGATACTTACACCTTTAAATTTATAATTACTTTCGATCGGGTTAATGGGGTGATGTAGCTAGCTTTAGCTATAAGGTATAATGATACATTGCTAGTAATTTATAAATGTTTATCGCGTTTTAACCGATTCCACACATTTATTACCGAGCTGACGTAAAAGGCAACTGAGGTAAGGTGACGTCAGGTATGCGGCCGATCGAAAAATATGTATCCAAATCATTTGACAAACATGTTAAAAACATGTCGTTCCGACCCCACTTAGAGTGGGATAAGGGAAGGAGAATGATAATGATTATGTCTGAATGCGTTGATATCTATCCAAATCAAGTGATAACATGTTATGCCGACCTCACTTTATTTAATTTTAAGGTGGTATTAAGTAATTGAATTCGCGATTTCGAGTTAACTTGAGTATAAAATACCTAAAATATGTTCAGGGTAATTTCAACATCCTGAAAGGAATACGCCGATAGGCCCGGCTAAAATATAGGATAAATTAGTGCCGTATTTCTTTGGAAACTAGTAAAAATCATATAGTTTACAGCAAGGTATTTTAACACCACTTGTATAGTAACGTTGCCCTTCTTTGTTTGTTTTCTTTCCTTGGTTGTCTGTAAATATATATAGTATAATTCTAAATGTAGAGTGAACTATCCGTACCTGATATATGCAGGGTTCGTACAATCACATGCACAAACCTGCACTACCGCCACCACAATACACAAGCACTACACACGTTCACTATTACAAACTCAACAATCGATTCGCCCCGCAACATCAAGAAATAGACTACGAAAAAATCGCAAATCGAAACTTTACACAAATAAACTTAGTTATATACTAATCAGTTCAACCCCACCATTTATTTTATTTTGCCTCCAAACACGTGTAACACGCTTGAATTAGAAACATTTATCTGATAAATGTTAATAAGGGTGCTATTGTTATGCTTAATGATCTTATGTTGTTCCAAGAGGTTTAATCGGAGACTTTTGTCACAGGTGTGCAACTATGGTCAATAACGAAACTGTGGTCATTAAGAAATTTATGACCGCTTGCTTACATATTTTGGCGAATTTAGGGGTTTATTATTCCTAAAATCGGCCATATGTTCTTTAAATAGGTTTCAAAATTACAACCAGTCTGACCCACATATGTATCATTGCATTCAAGACATCTTTATTATTGCATAGTAATTTTTTTAAAAGCTATTACGTTTAAAACCTAATTTTATATTTGACATGGATTTTACGATTCTTCTGTTGCAGGGCAAGTATGAAAAAGGATAGTCCACCCTACATTTTGTATTTGATATATTTTCTACTTACTTAATTGCGGATTAATATAACTTTTTTTATTATCAATCTCCGCAAAGTAACGCCTAATTCTATAAATTATTTGTTTATTTCCTTCTTCATTCTATAAGGCCGGTACTTACAAAAAAATTATCCATTTTGCTTCACGCGAAGAATCTATATACAATCACCCTAAGGAGACTGAGAAATCACTCGACGAAGCTTAACAAATAATCCATTATGTTCCACACGGTAACCCTCTAAATGCTCTGTAGCTCAACAAGAGCCAATCGCTGAGCCATTTGTACTCCGACGCTAAGAAAGGGTAGCTCAAATATTGACACAGCTCTTAGAGCTGGTGCGAATTGAGCCGCGCCCCAACGCTGGTGCTGTCACAATAAATACCTGTGTATTTAATGACAACCCATTCTTCATCATCCTCCTGCCCTTATCCCACTCTAAGTGGGGTCGGCACAACATGTTATAAACACGCTGTTACATGATTTGGCTGCGTTTTTACGACCGGCCGCCTGCCTGACGTCAACTTACCTCTGTCGTATTTTGCGACACCTCGGTAAGAATGAGGGTGGTCTATTCTACTAAACCGGATACCACACGGTGGGTCAACTTACCTTAGTCGCCTTTTACGACACCTCGGTAAGAAATGAGGTTGGTCTATTCTACTCAGCCGGATACCAAACGGCGGGTCGACTTACCTTAGTCGCCTTTTACGACACCTCGGTAAGAAAAGAGGGTGGTACTATTCTATTCAGCCGGATACCACACGGCGTTGACAACCCATTCTTATTTATACTAATATATAAAGCTGAAGAGTTGTTTGTTTGATTGCACTGAACCAATTAGACAAATTCTTTGAGTATAAGATAGTCCATTTATCGAGGAAGGCTATAGGCTATATAACATCACGCTAAGATGAATAGGAGATGAGCAGCAATAAAAATAGTACGAAAACGGCAATTTTTAAAGCTTTCCTTGCGTTTGCTGAGTAAACGGTAATAGTTATTCAAAAATCATGTATTTAAAATTGTTGCCCTCTATACGTTCTAAATAAAAGTCTGCAACAGCATATGTCTTTTAAGGTTAACCCACTTTAACCATTTTTATGTTTATTCAAAATATTATATTACGGTTTTAATCTTTCCAACCGGGCGGAGCCGCTAGGCAGTCGCTAGTCTAATATAAAGGTGAAAGTTTGTCTGTTAAGTTTTCTCTTAAGAATAATTAACAAAAAAAGAATTACCGAAATTATTCTACCGGTTTACGCGTTATGCGCTGACGTAAGGGAATAGACGTTAATTTTTTATTTATTATTAACACAGTATATTATGAAATCACGCAGATTTGCTAAATCAAATGCTAATACGCGACTAACAATAATGGCCGGCGAATCAGGGAGCAATCACTAATAATTACTGATAGAGCTTAATTAATTAGGCGTCGGAAATTAATTTACAAGTGACGTGACAAACGGGAGTTCTGACAAAATAGTTCTGTGACCGAAAATGACGGACAACTATAAGTTACAATCATTTGTATAACGCCATAGAAGTTGGGTTTATCTGGCAACGTTCGGGAAGCTACGCGAGATCTTCTTCCAAGATACATATAGTGCCTAAATACCAAAGTGTTCAAGCAGTGCGTGTTGCCAGTGACGACATACGGATCACAAACGTAGTCGTTGTATATGGGCCTCATAAGACCTCAAAAAGGTTGTAGGGAGCCGTTAAATACTAGCTGCACAGGATCATGTTTTATGGAGATCATGTGAAGAGACCAATGTCAAGCAATGGACGTCTATAGGTTGAGAAGAGAGAGAATAAATCTCTCTTTATAGGTAAAACTGACAGTTGGCCGCGGACTAAAAACGCGCGCGCGTTTTTTTGCGTGTGACAGAAGTTAGTGTGGTGTGTAGATCCCGTGAAGAGACCTATGTCGAGCAATGGACTTCCATCATAGAACAACAAGAAGAAGGGCTTATCGACGTAAAGACAGTAGAAATATTAATAAAGCTTAACTGAGATTCAACTTAATGATCTGCGAACTTTCCCTTTAATCACCCCAATTCCGACAATGCCGGGGTGTGTTAATGCTCCGCAAGCACTAAAGCTTATTGAAAACTTTAGATATTTGCAGATCACGTGACTACACAATCATACAAAAGTAATAATAAAATTATTTTGCTATAATCCGCGATGAAGTAAAATAGAAAATATATATAATGCTAAATGTAAGTGGACAATCGGTTATCATACCTGATACATGCAGGAGTCGTAGAAAACACATGCACAAACCTCCACCACCGCCACCGTGATACACAAGCACTATATACGTTCACTATCACAAACTCAACAATCGTTTCGCCCCGCAACCGAAGCATCGTCAGGAGATAGACTCCACGACCAAAATCGCAAAGCGAAGCAATATCCAAATAAGTTTAGTTATATACTAATTGGTTCAACCCCGCCCTTTATTTTATTTTGCCTGCAAACAAGTGTAACAAGCTTGAACTAGAAACATTTATTTGCTCGTTAATGAGGGTGCCATTGTTATGTTTAATAATCTCAAGGTTTTCCAATAGGCTCAGCTTCAGTCCTTTATTAGAACACGCGTGCAATACTTCGAAACTGTGGTCATTAGGAACTTTATGACCGCTTTCTATCAAATGTTTGGCGAAATGTGAATTTTGTGGTTTATATTTCCTGAAAGCTGCCATATGTTCTTTAAAACGGGTTTCAAAATTACGACCAGTCTGACCCACATATGTATCATTGCATTCAGGACATTTTATTTTATAAACACCACACTTTTTCGCGCTTTCTAATTGATCTTTATTATTGCAAAGAATCTTCTTTAAAGAGTTACTACTTTTAAAACCTAATTTTATATTTGATTTTGATTTAAATACAGTTGAAATTCGTTCTGACAATGCTCCAAAATAGGTCAGACTGGCTTTGTTTCTAGTTCAAGCTTGTTACACTTGTTTGCAGGCAAAATAAAATAAAGGGTGGGGTTGAACCGATTAGTATATAACTAAACTTATTTGGATATTGCTTCGCTTTGCGATTTTGGTCGTGGAGTCTATCTCCTGACGATGCTTCAGTTGCGGGGCGAAACGATTGTTGAGTTTGTGATAGTGAACGTATATAGTGCTTGTGTATCACGGTGGCGGTGGTGGAGGTTTGTGCATGTGTTTTTTACGACTCCTGCATGTATCACGTATGATAACCGATTGTCCACTCTACATTTAGCATTATATATATTTTCTATTTTACTTCATCGCGGATTATAGCAAAATAATTTTATTATTACTTTTGTATTATGGATCTCCGCAAAGTAACGCCTAATTCTATAAATTATTTACACAATCATAGTTAACTTCTATATTAAAATTTGAATTGTTTCCACAAACTATAACTGAAAAAGAGGTTAAGTAGCAACTTTGAAATACGTTGAAATACAAATTAAAAGGATAAAAATGTATGAATATAATTAAAGTCGGACTATACAATGACAAAATATAAATAGTTATAAGATTCAAAAAGAAAAAGAATATATTGAATAGAGCTATCCACCGAGTTTGTATCTGGCTATTATCACTAGAAGCAATATGGCAAACCGTCTTAAATCTGATGATTCAGAAGCACTTGCTGAAGTTTTGAATAAAGAATATCGTGAATTTGAATAAGTGTACCCAAAGTCTACCTCACCCATGGTTGAAGGAATTTAATTAAGTTGCCCCTTGATATCCTGTCAAGGAACCCTAAAATCTGATTCGGCCAATTCATTCTGGTCGTTGACACGTCTTCCGCGTCCTCGAGCACACCTGGTCCAGCCCCTGTCACATTGAAACGGGTTAAGTCTGCTGAGAACGTAAATAAACATACGTACAAGCAATCATTGCGTTTAATAATTTTCCGTTTGTTTTTATACGTGTTTAGTGATTTGGAATGGCGTTATAAATGCCCTGTCGCTATTAGCTATAACTTAAGATGTGAAATCGTTACTTAATAATATCCATAAAACTTTATTATCAATTTCAATAGTAGAACCTATGAAATTAGTTGCCTATTCTCATAACTTTATTTAAAAGTAGTTTATTCCTGGAATAAAAGGTAGCTTCTGTCACTATACAACCCTGCAAGTAACTCAATCGATCAGAAATATGTAAAAACTTTATTAAAATAAATTTTCCTTATATATATTGAAAATTTCACTTAATTGCGGATTATACCAAAATTTTATTATTATTACTTTTGTAATGTAAGCCCATGTGATAATCCGGCTGAATAGAAAAATACCACCCTTATTTCTCACCGAAGTGTCGTAAAAGGTGACTAAGGAAAGTTGACCCACCTTGTTGTATGCTGTTGAGTAGAATAGACCGCCCTCATTTCTTACCGAGGTGTCGTAAAATACGACTAAGGTAAGTTGACCCACCGTGTGTTATCCGATTAAATAAAATAGACCAGCCTCTTTCTTTCCAAGGTGTCGTAAAATACAACTAAAGTCATGCAGGCAGCTGGTAAAATACGTAGCCAAATCATGTGGCAACATGTGCTGACCCCACTTAGAGAGGGATAAGGGCAGAAGCATGAAATTACTTTTGTAAAAACTAACCAAAGTGAAATTAAGTACAAAGTATACGAAAAAAATCTGAATTCACTTCTAAAATTAACTGAATCTAATCTAGCCCTCGATAGTATCAGGACATCCAACTAAAGCCATATCCGCTCTAACGGCCTCTAATATCGACTCTGATGATATTATATGGACCGTAACAGCCACTTACTAAGTATCGTAACTTGAAATTAACTTGGCAATCTAACATAAAATAAATTTATGGACTATCAAAGCGGGGTTGGACAATACCAGGCTGGCGTGTTGCGAGCCAGTTAATATTGAACTAGCGTTTAATATTAACATAAAATTTGGTACTACGCGGTAAGGTACAAATAGGGTTTATGCAGTTGCGATTAACGCTGTAGAGGCGTAATACGTAAACAATTCTAAGTTTGATATAGTCAAGTTTTATAATTATATTAATCAAAACGTTGCTATTTTTCTTTTCACCAATGTTAGTAAAGGGATGTGGGTTGGAGTGGAGAAAAAAATCGTTAAATAAATAATCGATTTTCACTTCTTCAAATTCAATCGATTTTTTTAGAAATCGATTAACGTGAATGGAAAAATTGATTATTTATACGGTTTTGTCCTGATTATTTGATAAGTTGTTTTTTCTTTACTAACTTATACTGGTTTAATTTAATAATGCATATTTTATATTAAAAAACTAGAAAAAATGGGATTAAATAATATATTATTTTTACGTAATATATAGAGGCGAAATCATATATAACAAAGTAATAATAAAATTAAATAATATGGTATGGTATAGCAGAGACGTTTCGCTCTCCCTTAAGATAAGGGTTGGAGCTTAGATCCACGACCGTTACTCTAATGATGGTCTTTATATTTTAACTTAAACGATTGTTTAAGTTAAAATATAAAGTGTATTTATTAAATCAATTCATAATGATCAATGAAGTCAATACATTGGTCATTATGAATTGAACTACCATATTCTCTTCTTTCATTTATGTAATGTTTTATTTATGCATTGTTTTATTATTTTGTTTGTTTTTTTTTTATTATTATGTTAGTCTGGTCATATGTAATTAGGGGCATGTATATTTAAGAGGATGTGTGAAATGACGGGGACGAAGACGGAACGGAGGCACGCATTTAGTCGCTGACGTACGATGATAGCAGTTGGTGACCGCTGAAAATCTGTTCAATGATGTTTCTTATAATTTTATATTACTTCGCAAAACTAACCTAGATGGCGCTGTTCCGATTTGTCTCGCGCTATTGAGTTGCCTTTGTAACTCATATAGGTATTCCATAATGTTTCTATATTAAAATTAAATAGTTCGTAAAACAAAACTAGATGGCGCTGTTCCGTTTTGTCTCGCGCTATCGAGTTGCCTTTATAACTTATATAGGTCCAACAATAAAATATTTTGAGTCGGTTCCTCATATTAGTACGGTGGTACTCAAGATCAAGGTGCATACGGTGGTTTTATTTATACCCCTATAGTATCCTCCCAGTTCAATAGTTCAAACCCGAACAAAATCAGCGTCGGTAGTGATTGATCACGACCGACAAAAGCTGAGAGGTGACACCAATTTGGGGCATCAGACTATGCAAGTTAGATTTTGTTAAGTAGATTTTTTTTTTTTAGTGATAATATATTATGTGTGTTATTATACTTGTGTAGTGTGTTGTTGCAAATAAAATTATTTTTCTTTCTTTCTTTCTTTCTTTTCTTTCTAATGTGGATTGGTAGATTACATTTTTAAGATTAGCAGACATATACACATTTCCTTACAACATTTTCCTTTACTTCCTTTGTGATAAATTAAAAAAAATCCATTTCTCACAAGGAAATCGAGTATTTCAGGGATTTCCATTTCAGGGAAGTCGAGTATTGTACCCTCTTTTTGGCCTAGTATATAAGTTTCAGTTATGCCAAATTTAATTTAAAAAAATGCAGCGGAACAGAAAGACAGACTTTTTTATTAGTATAGTACAACTATACTAATAAAAAGTTATATAATAATACATAATATACTTATAAAAATTTATATAATTCGGTATAAATAATATTACTGAATTTATACCGAAGTCCAAATAATAAATTTAAAAAAAAAATATTTATTTAGACCAACAATCAATTTGTCAGAATTAATATGGAACTAAAGTATACTTACAAATTCAGTATACTTACGGCCACCTGCCCGAGATCAACTTACCTTAGTCGCCTTTTACGACACCTCGGTAAAATATGAGCGTAGTCTATTCTATTCAACTGAATACCACTAAGTAAGTAACATGGTATATAATAGAATATATTAATCTGCTGAATAGACTTCATTTAACACTTTATTAAGATCCACAAAGTAAGAAAATAATGGCTGCGCCGTAAGGCTTTTGTTAATGGTAACATAATATCTATTGTGAGTAAGTCAGTCTGTCTGCACATTATCTTTCAGGCTCGGCGGGCACATTGTACAGGCAGGTGGGCGGTGTTAAACGAGCGCCCACGCGTAATTCAAGATCGCCGAATAAATTAATTTTATTACCACTACAATTTGTACGTGACTTCTTTCACATCATCTTAATCGTTTAAATTTTAATTCCGAAAGAACAAAGTGCACGCATTTTGTGAATCCTCAATGGATCAGGGATAAATATGTCCTCCTTCCCTTATCCCACTCTAAGTGGGGTCAGCACAACATGTTATTAACATATTGTCACATGATTTGGCTACTATTTTACGACGGGCCGCTTGCCTGACGTACGCCACGGCGGATTGATGTACCTTATTCGCCTTTTACGACACCTCGATAAGAAAGAGGGTGATCTACTCTACTCAACCGGATACCCCACGGCGGGTCAACTTACCTTAGTCGTCTCTTACGACACCTCGCTAAGAAATGAGGATGGTCTAGTTTACTATGTCGAATGTCAGGGTCAACTTACCTGAGTCGCCTTTTATGACAGTTCGGTCAGAAAGAAGGTGATCTATTCAATCCATCCACACGGCTTCATAGATGAAGGATAAAGTATGATTTATTATTATCCCACCGCTGGGTATAGACGTCTTCCCTGCTTTTTGAGAGAAGAGTTGGAGTGTTAAAGACACATAAAACAATGTTGGCAACACTCAATAAAAACGCCCCTTCCTTTCTACGCCACGCACCGAGCGCACGTCTTTCATTTAACTCATTTAATTTCTTCGCCAAGGATCCCCCTTTTGCTGTTTTCTTCATGGTCCTTGCGATCCTAGCACTATTTGTTATTTGCCACAAGTTAAATTCAGTGAAAGTCGAAGAAATGAGACATATAATGTGCGTCTCGGCGAATCCCTGTGCGGCGAGGCGGCGGCAACAATGGCGTGCTATACGCGCCATACAATTCCTGTTTTACGGGATAATGGAAGCTGAAATTATAATCAGCCAGCTATTTCGGTTCTATAACTGAAATAATTTCTACGGGCAACGAGCGTCAACGTATCCTAACTTAAAATCAAAAATGTCACTGTGAGTATAATAAATAATTCGGAACGCAACGCCATATTGCTTCCGAACAAAAGACGACATTTAACCTAAAACTTTTAAGTGTTAAAAGTGAAGTGTCAAAAGTTTACAGTGTACGTAATTAATAAATTCAAACCTTTAAAACATTTAATTAATATGTAGTGCAGCAATAAATTATAAGACAGTATTATTATTATACTAATGGCTTAGTCCTAAGGAATAAGTATTATATTATAAACAAGTGTTGTTCTTCAAACATAACATTTTGACAGATAGTTGTTTACTTTCTTTTTAAGTTTGTAATTTAATAAACTCAAAATGACTAGCCAAAGTAAAGATGTAGCTACACTTTTGACTAAAAGGAGTCACATTAAAGCTAGTATAACACGTCTAAAAAACTCCTTGACAACAGAATTTCTTGCTCAGTGTTCGACAGAAATGAATTTACTTAAGCAAGAACGTGTAACTTCCTTATTCAAGGACTATAATGATGTATTAATCACTATAGATGACAGCGAAGATCCAACACTTGTAGAAAATTCCTATTTCACATGTATGGAATTGTTAAAAAAGAATCTGACATCCACAGCTTCTAACCAAACTTGTTCTAAATTTAAGTTACCAGATATTGATATTCCAAATTTTAGTGGTAAGTACCTAGAATTTAAGCCATTTATTGAACTGTTCAATGCTTTAGTGCACAACGATAAAGGTATCAGTGACATTCAAAAATTTGTATATTTGCGAAGCTTTCTTAAAGGTGAAGCCTATGATTTAATTAAGAATCTTCCAGTGGTTGGTTCTAGCTATATGGATGCGTTGAAAATTCTGCACGAGCGTTATGATAATATGCATAAAATTGTCTTTGAACATATTTCTCACTTACTAGATTTGCAACCTTTAAATAAAACTAGTGTTTTCTTATTAAGAAATTTCATCTCTGAGGTTAAGCAGCATGTTGCAGCATTAAAAAATTTAAATCAGCCTATTGAGCAGTGGGATAGCATATTAGTTTGCATCTTGTCTCGCAAGCTCGATCCGCTTACAAACCGAGCTTATTGTTTAGACAGGGATTCCGCTAAAACCCCTAAATTTACAGATTTTTTGAAGTATTTGGAAGGAAGAGCATTAGCTCTCGAGAATGCAGGATCCAAAGAGGCAAACAGCAGCCCACAACAAAAGAGATGTATGGAAATAAAAAATTCAAATCTAGCTATTAGTGACAAGAAAAAAGAATGTTCTTTCTGTGGTAAGGAATTTCACAAATTATATTTATGTCCAAAATTTAAATTAGCTTCTGTGAAGCAGCGCAGTGAGTATATTAAAAAGAAAAGGCTATGCAAGATTTGCTTAAACTTTCACAAAAGCAAGTGTCACTTTCATTTTAAATGCTCGTTCTGTAAAATGGGTCACAACTCACTTTTGCACGCTGATGATGAGCCTTCTGCAGAAGTTGCTTTGTTGTCAGGATTAAATAATAACAAGCAAGTGTTATTGCCCACTGTGAAGGTTAAGCTCTTTACCCACACAGGTAAACAAATAATTGCACGAGCTCTTCTTGATACTGGCAGTCAGTCATCATTTATAACTACTCATTTAACAAAATTATTGGGCAAGAAACTAAAAGTAAATTCTACAAGTATAGTGGGAATAGCTAATACAGAGAAAAATATTAAACAATCATTATTATTAGATGTTCATTCCTGTTGTTACCCTTATAAAGTTAAAGTAGATTGCTTAGTTGTTGATAAAATTACCTCAAAGTTACCACAGAACAAAATAGATTTATCAATCTTGAACATTCCAAATCATATATTGCTCGCAGATGACCAATTTAATAAACCAAATAATATAGATATTTTACTAGGTGCTGATGTCTATTTTCAGGCGATGCTGCCCATGTCTGATGTGCAGTACGAAAAGCTTGGTGATACTCTGCAACCCCGTCTCGTCCATACGCAGTTCGGCTATATAGTTGCAGGCAATATCCCGGCACAACCTCTCCAGGATTCTACTGTTTCTTTATTTTGTCAAGAATGTCACTCTGACATAAAGAACACTATAGGTAAATTTTGGCAATCTGAGGCTGTACCAGAAATATTCACTGAGCATAAAACGTCTGAACAACAATACTGTGAACAGTACTTTAAAGACACAGTTCAACTTATTGATAATAGGTTTGAAGTATCTATGCCATTAAAAATTCCCATCTATGATGTTAATAATGTATTAGGAAGCTCTTTCAATTTAGCGCTTCAAAGATTTTTAAACTTAGAGAAACGGTTCTCTAAAAATCCTTCATTATATGAGGAATATAAAGAATTTATTCATGAATATATTCAATTAGGCCATGCCAGTTATGTAGACATTTCAAGTTATGATCTTTCGCAAGATGCGATTTATTTTATGCCTCATCATCCTGTTATACGGGAAAATGCTGTAACGACGCGTTTGCGCACAGTATTTGATGCATCTATGAAAACTTCAAATAAAGTCTCATTAAATGATATTTTATTAAATGGCCCAGTTGTACAAAATGATTTGTTTGATATATTATTATTATTCAGACAGAATGAATATATTTACTTGTGACATTAGTAAAATGTTCAGAAATATAAATTTGACAAAAGATCAAAGGTCATTACAAACTATATTATGGCGTGACAGTCAAAATGAGCCTATAAAGTGCCTTCAATTAAAAACTGTCACATATGGCTTGAAGTCATCATCTTATCTTGCTACCAGATGTTTAAATGAATTAGCATATAAATATTGCAACGAGTATCCTTTGGCTAGCTCTGTAATTCTTTCATCTACCTATGTTGATGATATTTTGTATAGTCATTCTGATTTAAATTTAATTATACAAACAAAAGAGCAACTTATAAAATTATTAGCTAAAGGAGGTTTTAATTTGCACAAATGGTCAGCCAATGATGCCAAAATTCTAAATAATATACAAAAAACACAATGGTATTCTGGTGAGATAATATTACAAAAAGATTTCAAAACTTTAGGTTTAAATTTTGATATTAATACTGATTCATTCATCTTTTTTCCGCCACCAAGGCAGTCTGTTAAAACTAAAAGAGAAATATTGTCTTTTATAAGCAAATTTTATGACCCTCTTGGCCTTATAGGTCCGATTTTTGTACAAGCCAAAATAATTATGCAAAATTTATGGAGAACCAAAACAGATTGGGATTCTGTACCTCCTTCAAAAATACAAAAAGAATGGCAAAACTTTTATGAAAGTTTGATAAATATGCCAACTCTTAGTATAAAAAGAAATATTACTCTATGCAATGCACAAAAATTACAACTAATTGGTTTTTCAGATGCATCAGCTGTAGCTTATGGTTGTTCAATTTACATAAGGACTGAAAACAATGAAAAGGCTAACATGTCTCTTCTTTGTTCAAAGTCACGAATAAATTCAGTAAATCAAAAATTAAGTGTACCTCGCTTAGAATTCAATGCTGCATTATTATTAGCAAAGTTGATGCACAAAGTATATAATAATTTGAAGCAAAAACAAAATATATATGAAGTTCAACTCTATAGTGACTCACAAGTAGTTTTAGCATGGCTAAATACTAATATAATTAAATAAAATACATATGTAGCTAATAGAGTAAAATTATTAAAAGATTATACTAAAGAATTTAATTGGTTATATATATGTACAGAACAAAATCCTTCAGATTGCTTAAGTAGGGGAATAAAACCTCATAACTTACAAAATTATCATTTATGGTGGACAGGTCCAAAGGAGATGAATCAATCTGATTATAATTTTATCAACAATAGTTTAAAAGTGCCCAGGGAATTTAAAAGTCTCCAGGGAATTGCCTGAATTAAAGTCTTCAAATAATGCCTCTTTCTCAGTTATTGATGAGCAAACCACAGATTTATTTCAATTTGAAAATAATGTGTATGACGAGAGGGTTTGCACAGTATCTCAACACTGCACAAGACTTATTTTTGATTATTTAGTAATAAATATTCAAATATTTTAAAGGCACAATAAATATTAGCATATGTGTTAGGATTCTGTAATAATATAAAACTGAATTCTCTATAAGATATTCTAAAATAATAAAAAACAATTTTGTTTCATATGCTGAGTATAAAAATGCATTGCATTTATTAATTAATCATGAACAACATAAATATTTCTTATGATATTTATTCTTTGCAAATAATAGGTAATTTAAAGTTAAAATGTTGGGTCTCAATCCATTTCTGGACAAACAATCTACTGAGAGTAGGTGGTAGGCTGCAACATGCTGATTTACCTAATGCTCTAAAGCATCAAATAATTTGCAGAGCAAGTCATGTTAGTTACAGGCTTATGTTAAGCCACTTATTATAATAAACAGTTAAGCATTGTATACTTTGTTTAAAATTTAACGAAACTTTAATGGCAAATGTCATAGAATTTCAGTAAAATATCTTGTTGCCATTAGATAATTAATTATTACCTATAATTATAATTTCTCGTAGGCCTTGATGCTTCTCAGACATCTATGATCTGGGAAGATGCCAAGAGACTAGGTATAAGGCTTGCTCTATGAGTAAGTTTCTATAAGTTTCAGTGTTATTAAAATACATTATGAATACATAATATTATAACTGCATTATATTAAATACTAAGGGGTATTATAATATGTATAAATAGATTAGTAGATCTATATAAGTTTGTTTACAAATTTAAAAGTTTTTATTAGCTTGCAAATAAGTATGTTTTCTATAATATTGTTATAGTAAAATCATAGTTTCTTTATACAGACTTAAATGACACAGTATGTAAAATGTGTTTGTGTAACAGACATGTAAATTTGTTTATATAGCTAAACTTAATTGCAGTGTCAACAGTGTATACGGTCTATTTTCTTTAATTTGTAGTATTTCTCGAACACCTATTATCTTTATATAAGAAATAGTATATAAGGGTACATTAATAAGATACTAATATGAAGACAAAATTTGTATTTTACAAAACTTTCTTATAATATTGTCAAAAATTTTAGTTATCAAAATAGGTGAATAAGAATTTAAGAAACATTGTATAAACATTCAAATAGCATTTATGTGTTACCTTTTTTATTTATTACATTACTTTATTAATTGTAATTAAATTCAGTAACATAACCACTAACAAGTACAAAGGGTTATTGGCAAATAACTTGAACCATTGATACCTATTGAAACAAAATTACAGTCCACTTAATAAAATTTTTATATATAATACATTATTCCTTTTGTGTTGGGAGTTATGTTAAAGACACATAAAACAATGTTGGCAACACTCAATAAAAACGCCCCTTCCTTTCTACGCCACGCACCGAGCGCACGTCTTTCATTTAACTCATTTAATTTCTTCGCCAAGGATCCCCCTTTTGCTGTTTTCTTCATGGAGTTCAAACCCACCATGCTGCTCCAATCCAGATGGGTAGGTTACACATTACCCAACATTTCTTGCGATATTTTGCAAATATCAATAAAGCACATGAGTGTCAAGAGAAAAATTCATGTCCAGAGTTGGAAACTGTGAACACCTTGTGAGAATCCCACGGTCTCATCCAACGGCTGTAACTTCTCAAATGAATCATTTAGCATTAATATATTTCATCTATCTATTACACTCCATGTTCAAAAATATCCAGAATTGAATAATTTATAGAATTAGTCGTTACTTTGCGGAGATCCATAATACAAAAGTAATAATAAAATTATTTTGCTATAATCCGCGATGAAGTAAAATAGAATATATATATAATGCTAAATGTAGAGTGGACAATCGGTTATCATACCTGATACATGCAGGAGTCGTAAAAACACATGCACAGACCTCCACCACCGCCACCATGAGACACAAGCACTATATACGTTCACTATCACAAACTCAACAATTGTTACGCCCCGCAACCGAAGCATCATCAGGAGATAGACTCCACGACCAAAATCGCAAAGCTTTGCGATTTTGGTCGTGGAGTCTATCTCCAATAACTATAACCAAAGTCTATAACCAAGTCTATAACCAAAATCGCAAAGCTTTGCGATTTTGGTCGTGGAGTCTATCTCCTGATGATGCTTCGGTTGCGGGGCGAAACAATTGTTGAGTTTGTGATAGTGAACGTATATAGTGCTTGTGTATCATGGTGGCGGTGGTGGAGGTTTGTGCATGTGTTTTTTACGACTCCTGCATGTATCAGGTATGATAACCGATTTTCCACTCTACATTTAGCATTATATATATTTTCTATTTTACTTCATCGCGGATTATAGCAAAATAATTTTATTATTACTTTTGTATCCAGAATTGAATAAAAAACCAAAAGGAATTTCCTTCCTAACTTTATTTTTAACGTTAAGTTCTAATTTATTTATTTATACGGATCCCCAACAGCATAACATATAATTTAACCCAAAAATATCTAAATAGTCTTAAATTTATTATATAGTACCAATCACAATTACATCATTCTTAGTAACAATTTTACAATTATAAGCCTAAAAATAAATAGAGGAACAAAGAGAATAATGAAAACTTAAAAAATAAACATCAAGGATCAAACTCTAAACTTAAAATTTTAGTACATTTTTTATAAATGACGAACACCCATCGCAGACAATATCCAGCGAAAATTCGTCCATTCTAATAAAATTTAGATAAAATTGCTTTTCATTATATTACTTAGTCCGTACAATTTATTTCTACTGTCTTGTAATCATCCTCCTGCCCTTATACCACTCTAAGTGGGGTCGGCACAACATATTACAAACATATTGTCATATGATTTGGCTACGTAATTTACGACCGGCCGCCTGCCTGACGTCAACATACCTTAATCGTATTTTACGACTCCTCGGTAAGAAAGAGGGTGGTCTATTTTACTCAACCGGATACCACACGGTGGGTCAACTTACCTTAGTCGCCTTTTACGACACCTCGGTAAGAAATGAGGGTGGTCTATTCTACTCAGCCGGATACCACACGGCGGGTCGACTTGCCTTAGTCGCCTTTTACGACACCTCGGTAAGAAATGAGGGTGGTACTATTCTATTCAGCCGGATACCACACGGCGTTTCTACTGTAATTGTACTTGTAATATAAATATATATGTATATTTGATATCATCAAATACGTGCACGTAAAGATTCTATTGGTAAAATTACCTCCAAAATTTTCGATAAGGATCAGATGAAGAAAATTGGCTTAAAGCTACGAACAGAATATTGCAAGCTATGTTACTGCGTATAAAAAAGGTTTCCAATACTTCTCTAATACTAATTTTATGAGAATATTGGGAAGATACCTTTTTGTTGTTTAAACGTTTTCTGTCGAAGAAGAAAAAGTGCAGTGAACAGGAGAGAAATAAGAAGAAAAGAGAGAGATTGAAATATACCCTAAGTATTATTTAAGCTGAGTTTTTAAGGTAACTAGGAATTTGGATTAGAAATTACTAGTTAACTTATTTACCCCACCAGCTCAGCTAAATGCTTGTGTTAAAAGTGGGTTCACGTCGGTAGGTAATCGCAGGGATTCGAACTCACGACATCTAGATCAAGTCCGTTACTGATACCGCCGCTTCTTAACTTATTAACTTCTTCTTCTTCTTCTTCTTCTTCTTTGTCAACCGATGGACGTCCACTGCTGGACATAGGTCTCTTCATGGGATCTCCATACCACACGATCTTGTGCCGCTTGGACCCAGCGGCTCCCCACGACCTTTTTAAGGTCGACAGTCCATCTCGTGGGGGGTCTACCGACACTGCGTTTTCAGGTGCGGGGTCGCCATTCCAACACCTTGAGACCCCAACGTCCATCGGTTCTACGCACTATGTGCCCCGCCCATCGCCACTTCAGCTTCGCGACCCGCTGAGCTATGTCGGTAACTCTGGTTCTTCTACGGATCTCCTCATTTCTGATTTGATCACGTAGAGATACTCCGATCATAGCTCGCTCCATCGCCCGCTGAGCGACTCTGAGACTTCTTATGAGGCCCATAGTTAGCGATCACGTTTCAGATCCGTAGGTCATCACTGGCAACACGCACTGTTCGAAGATTTTGGTCTTCAAGCACTGAGGTATTTTGGACGAAAAGATCTCGCGTAGCTTCCCAAACGCTGCCCATCCGAGTTGGATTCGGCGGCTAACCTCTTTCTCGAAATTGGACCTACCTAATCGGACTGTATGTCCTAGGTATATATACTCGTCTACAATTTCGAGTGCAGAGTTCTCAACGAAAACCGGGTGGAGCGGAACATGTGAGTTCGACATGATTTTCGTCTTACTCATGTTCATTTTAAGGCCCACCTGTTGAGATACTCTGCTGAGGTCTTCGAGCATTGTGTTAAGATCCTCCAGAGACTCTGCCATAAGGACTATATCGTCGGCAAATCTAAGGTGAGTGATGTACTCGCCGTTAATGTTGATGCCGTATCCGTTCCAATCCAAAAGCTTAAAGACGTCCTCCAATGCAGCGGTAAACAGCTTTGGGGAGATGACATCTCCCTGTCGCACACCTCGCTGCATTTGGATTGGTCTCGTAGTTCTGTCTTGGATACGGACAAACATTGTGGCGTTTTCATACAAACACTTCAACACTTGGACGTACCGATAGTCGATTCGGCATCTCTGGAGCGATCTTAACACGGCCCATGTTTCCACCGAATCAAAGGCCTTCTCATAGTCCACAAACGCCAAGCAAAGTTGCTGGTTATACTCCTCGGTCTTCTGTATAACCTGCCGCAGCGTAAATATGTGGTCTATGGTACTATAGCCTTTGCGGAAACCGGCTTGTTCGGGAGGCTGGAAGTCGTCGAACCTACGAGCGAGACGATTCGTAATGACTCTCGAAAACAACTTATAAACCTGACTCAGCAGCGCGATTGGTCTGTAATTCTTCAATAAGGTGTTATCACCCTTCTTGAAGAAAAAAACCACCACGCTCCTGTGCTACGCTTCCGGCGTAGTACCTTCGTGAATGACGGAATTAAACAGTCGCTGAAGGACTTTTAATATGGGTTTGCCACCCGCCTTCAGGAGTTCTGTTGTGATTCCGTCATCACCTGGTGCCTTGTTGTTGTTGAGTTGTTTGAGAGCCATACTAATCTCGTATAGGCTGACGTCCGGGATATCTTCGGTATAGTGTCGGGTCAGCTTGGCTCTTGGGTCTTTTGCCAGACTGACCACAGGCTGTTGTGTTGAAGTGTATAACTGCCCATAGAACCGCTCAACCTCTCTCAAAATCTCCGGTCGAGACGAAATGATACTACCAGTATCGGTCTTCAGTCGCGTCAACTGTCTCTGCCCAATAGACAAATCTCTTGCGAACACTTTTGAGCCCCTGTTACGCTCAATTGTGGCTCGAATGTATTCGGTGTTGAAGTGTCGCAAGTCACATTTCTGTACCTTAGAAATCTGTCTATTGATCAGACGGTAGCGCTTCGCGTCTACTGAAGACTGTAGCCTCATTTCGTTCCTCTCGTCCATAAGTTTGAGAGTCTGGGTCGAGAATTTATTGGTTCTTTTACGGTATGTCTTATAAAATTTGGACCCCACCGTATGGACAGTTTCCACTAGCCTGTTGTTTAACTCGTCCACAGAATCGCACTCAGCTAGGCAATCAAAACGGTTCATCAGCTCGAGTTGGAAGTTCTCGGGGTTTTGGATATGAGCTCGAGTTGGTCGGAGCGTAGACTTCACCAGTCTGGATCTTTCCAGCTGTACGCATATATTCAATGTACCTCTGACCATACGGTGATCGCTTCCGGTTTTTACGGTATTGATCACAGAGACATCATTGAATATATGACGCCTGGTCGACATGATGAAGTCAATCTCGTTTCTCGTGGAACCGTCGGGACTTATCCATGTCCATTTTCGATGTGGCCGTTTCTTGAAGAAAGAATTCATCATGTAGAGGTCTTCTCTCTCCAAGAAATCGGCCAACATCTGGCCCCTGTGGTTCCGTTGCCCGTATCCAAATTGCCCTACTCTCACCTCTGTGCCGCTTCGCTTACCCAGCCTTGCGTTAAAATCCCCCATCACAAAAGTGTAAAAGGTTTTGGAGGCATGCATGGCTCTAGATAAATCCTCATACATAGCCTCTACCTCCTCGTCCGGATGTGCCGATGTCGGTGCGTAGACCTGTATGACCTTCAGCGAATACCGTTTGGTAATTCTGAGTATCAGGAACGCGACCCTGCTCGACACACTCTCGACTTGAACAATGTTGTTGACAAGGGACTTGTGGACGAGAAACCCGACACCACCTTGGGACTGTTGTTCGCCCTCCCGGTAGTAAAGCAAGTTGCCGGATTTAAGGATCATCGTGTCCTCTCCCTCTCTTCAGACTTCAGATAATCCAATCACGCCCCACCGCAACTTGCTTACTGTTTCTTCCAGCTCGAGTATCTTTTCATCTTCCCTCAAAGTGCGTGCGTTGTACGTTGCCAGGTCTAGTCGTCGGGGTTGGCAGCGGAATCTCTGCCGGAGATTCTGGACACCCCCTGCCCCGCCGTTACCCAAACCAGAGCTGGGAATAGCGGAGCTGCCGGGAACTAGGGGCAATGGTTTAATTTGTAATTCCATGAAGGTATTGCCAGTAATCACCACGCTTGGCCTGCGGGTTGGTGATCGCAGTGCTGACCATGTCGCACCGACAGTGCTGCCCATTGTCGGTCTGGTACAATTTAGGTCAGCTATATGAATGGTTATACCGCCATTGGTCGGTCGCCAGAGCCTCGTTGTTGAACTGCAGGGTGCACCGCGTGCAGGTGAGGTTGACAGTTGAGGAAACTGATTGGGACGAGCCTCCCCCTTACACCCCCTTACATTAACTAGTAGTTATTAACTAATTAGAGTTTGCAATTTTTAACCTAATAAAGACTTACTTTAGTATCATCTCAAAAAATCAGTTCACTGATAGACAGAAATATTTAGACATAAGAACAACTAAAAAAGATCTAGTAGCTATAAACTCTTCCCGTCGTAAGGTAAACATGCACAAATTCCCGACTTACACTCAATAATATCAGAAGCTACATTTATGTTTATAAATTTGCTATACCCTCTTATTTGGACTTATAGTAGATCCCCTTAAATGGGACCTCGTTTGAGACGAGACCCCTCAGAAAGCCTGTCCCGTCTAACGACTGGATGTTTGTATTTTGTGAGTGAACAATTTATGGGCGCGTTGATTTTACACCCTTTTAGATTCACTGTCTATTGTTTTAGTGTTAGACAAACGTGTATTCAAACAACATTGTTAACTTGGAACGTTATGAAAACCTAGAGAACCAAGGGTTGAAACAATTGATTTTAGGAGAGAATATAATAATGAAAATGGTTAAAAACGGTTGTATCCACTTGACACATTTATATATGGAATTATGTGACCAAACGAATGTTAAATTTGCATGTTGATGTGCTGATGACGCCGAAAAAGAGATGGTTGCATTTAATGAAGTATGACAGAAAGAAGTAGCGCCAGAAAAGACGAATGATAGGAGAGAATTTAAACGAAAAACATTTGCTGACTCCACTTAAAGTGGGTTAAGGGAAGAAGAAAAATAATATATATATAGACCTAATATAAAACTGTATTTAAAACTAAAAAAGGAGACAAGACGACTCACAGAAAAATGCTCACTTGGTTGAATAATAGTTTCCAGACGAATCTATTATATTTATTTTTTTGATTGTCACGTAAATGAAGTTTAAAAGATTTGAATTGAATTGAGAAGAGAAGAATCAGTAATAAGAGAAGAAGAATAGTATAAATTAGTATAGAAAAAGAATAAATTAAATAAAGAGGCTTCCAGCATAACAAAAGAAGACTATCATCAAATTAAGTCCAATCTCAAAAATAGCACTATTAGGCAGTCAATCAATCAATCAAGCTCAAAGCAAAGTTAAACAAAATGATTATTCCATAATCTATAAAATTATTAAAATATATTCATAAACAAAATTATTTACTTCACCTAAACTGTCTTGTGAATAAATCACCTGTTTAATAAGCGAACCACGGCGATAATCTAGTCCATACGCCATCATAAATAAACATAATCCTTTTAATGGGACAGCCACTAGAAGTGAGACCATTTGCCTAAGATCTCTGTCATGAATATTAAACAATATAATAACGACGTTGATTATTGTCAGAGCGTTTAAACAAGGAAATAAGGGCGTGACTTCAATACAAATTGCGCCCAAATCGGGCCCATATTGGCGCCCAACTTGGAGCTCAACTTGGCGCCCAACATGGGACCAAGTTCGAAGGTATTTCTTATTAGGAAGTTGAATGAGATTTTTTCCTTGAAAACATTGGTAAGAATTCTAATCGGCAATAAGGTTAAGCTGACGAAAGTTGGATGTGAAAGTTTATGATTGCTACTTTTCTTATATTCCATATAAATTTAGGTTTTGTATAAATTTAGACTGTTTTACTATTTCTGACAATGTTTATCTTGTTTCAAGTTTTCTATTCGGGGAAAGTTTGAGTGCTTTTTGTTTAAAAAAATAAGAGCCATTTATTGCGGGCCTAGATAATTATGTCTTTAGATTTATATAATCTATATAAGTATTACTATATAGAACATTTTTTTTAATATCTACCCTCACCAAACAACTTTTTCTAATTTAGCGCATTTAGTAGTGCTTTATTATAGAAATTATATTGAAGCAAAGGACTTAAAAGTTTTGAATAACCTACAATTTTGATGTTGCAGTGAATTTTTAATTCTATTTATTGTTATTATTATATTCGACTTGATTGGTTTCAATTATTGTAGTCCATTCATTGTGTCAAATATGTATACTTAACAATATTAATCACAGCAGAAGTTGTATCGCTGCGGGAAAATTTCCAACATACTTATTGTAGGTGACGTACAAAGGCCAAATTTCCCTCGCAACATTCCCAAAATTCTAACTTCACCTAACTAACAACTTCAAAAGCAGCCGCCACATTTCAACCAATAACCGCCAGAAATCGATTTAAATTCCAAACTTCGGAGGACATTGGGAACCGCCAAAAAGTGCAGCCGTCAGCCCTCCGTATTAACGTTAACGAAGCGGAGGGCACCCTGTGAGGGCTCAGTCCAGCGGGCTGCAATAAGAGGATTCTGCACCCTTCTTTATGTGTAGCCCAACTTGTAACTGATAAGCGTTTTTGGTTGTACAAACTAATGGCATACATGTATGTATCTAACCAGCCAGGGGCATCCCCCGTGTGGAAATTAGTGTGTCATAACATTTATCTCCGATTCTTCTTCTTCAACTTCTGGACGTCCATTGCTGGATATAGGTCTATTCATGGGATCTCCAGAACACACGATTTTTTGGCGCTTGTATCCAACGGCTCCCCGCGACCTTTTTGGGGTCGTCAGTCCATCTAGTAATGAGTCTTCCAACACTGCGCTTTCAGGTGCGGGGTTGCCATTCCAACACTTTGAGACCCCAACGCCCATCGGTTCTCCGCACTATGTGCCCCGCCCATTGCCACTTCAGCTTCGCGACCCACTGACCTATGTCAGTGACTCTTGTTCTTCTACGGATCTCCTCATTTCTACTCCGAGCATAGCTCCATCGCTCGCTGAGCGACATTTTTTTGTTTAGAAACTAAGTCGATAATACACATCTTACATCTAAAAATGTATTTATTATTTTGTTGTTAAACTGCACGTAATTAGATTTGAATATCATAAAACCAATTCTACCAATAAACACAATAAGTGCTCAACGTCTAATCGTATGACTATCGTAAAATCGCTCTTAGCTTAATGTAGACACTTTAAAAGAAAATTGCATTAAATTATAAGTCGACGAGCAATCACGTTTTGTTTCTCGGCTCCTGGATTTAACGGTTTGAATAAATCTCTCCTCTTAATTAGTGAAATTTCAAGGCTTATATTCTATGGAAGACGGATGTCAGCTGTTTTAAAGGTCGTATCATTAAATGAACAGTGCTTTTAGCTTCGCCTATCACTCTGTTCCCCTAAACTTAAGACACGATTGTGTAAATCGGTAAAAAATCGGTATAAATACTACTTATAATTTTGTTTAAGAGAGAAAATTTCAATATCTAGTAGGGGATTGTAATAAAATGGATGGGCTATTAATGATTTAACCGGTGACACCATAGGACTTTTGCCTAGATGTTCTGTTACTGGTATGTGTTAGTATGACAATTATATGACGCACTTAAAAAAAAACAACTGAAAAACCCCGCGTATTTATGGAGCATTTCTATTGCTCTAATTAGGTAAGATGTTATTGGTAATGTACTGTTATAGTTGTGGGGAACGGAAGTAGTTAAATTTCATTTCTTTTTAACACCGGTTTTTAATACCGGATATACTAACAACGCGATAATCACGTGACCGATAGAAGGGTGGGGGTTGTGTCAGTATATAAATGTTTGAGCTTGCATACACAGTCCGACAATAATCCTCCACAGCGCGTCGCTTTAAGCCGAGGTCCGGCCTCACGGGAGGCACCCTTAAGGCGACGCTCCCAGGATGCTGCGGGCCTCTTTCGAGACCCGCTCTCCTAACACTTCACCCCCGGCGATGCTTCTGCGCTCGCCCACTCTCCCGGTGACGCTGTCAAAGCCTTCATGGCTAACAGCCTTAGTTAGTGTCCGAAAAAAAAAAAAAAAAAAAAAAAAAAAAAAAAAAAAAAAAAAAAAAAAAAAAAAAAAAAAAAAAAAAAAAAAAAACCATAGCGAGGGCATTCTTGATGCACAACTCGACTCATACGGTTATTAGATGCTTATGCGGTTTTATTGTTTCATCAATTGTAGTCTTGCTGTAAAACTTGGCTAGTGCGTTTATTAAACACCCAAGTGTTTAGTGTTATATCATGTTACAACGTGACTTGGTTAAGAGGTTAAGAGTTGAAGTCACTAATTACAACTCCGAAAATTTTTCTAATTTTTTAATGTGTATATTTTTTTATTATTGTGTACAGCAGATAAGGCCAAGAAAGTCATCATCCTCCTGCCTTATCCCACTTTAAGTGGGGTCGGCACAACATGTTATAAACATGCTGTTACATGATTTGGCTGATTTTTTACGACCGGCTGCCTGCCTGACGTCAACTTACCTTAGCCGTATTTTACGATACCTGGGTAAAAAAGAGGGTGGTCTATTCTACTAAACCGGACACCACAGGGTGGGTCAACTTACCTTAGTCGCCTTTTACGACACCTCGGTAAGAAGTGATGGTGGTCTATTCTACTCAGCCGGATATCACACGGCTATACGGCTAAGAAAGTGTCACAGATAAATTTCGCATTCATAATATATGAATGGATTAAAAAGGCGCACGTTTCCCAAAAATGCGATCCCGATAGGCCAATGTCTGTAATAGATATTGACACGAAATTTCCTCGCATTCCAACAGGAATTAGGTCTTTGGAGCAACGCCAAGTGGAAGATTACGATCGTTCCAGGATACGCTTGTACGGTGTTCGGTGTTCAGGCATTTTTTCAAATCGAATTTACCGATCGCGAAATGAATGGGTGTATCGTAAATTGGTGAGCTTTATTAAAAGTTTCGGCGTCCTGAGGGAGAACGTGTGAAGGGAGTAAGGTATATTGAAGACTGGGGAAATTGGAAACAATTTTTTTTTATTCCGCTATAACATAAGATCGCTATAAGATATTGTGACAACCAAATATACTTCTGTCATTACTTTTGTGTGTTATGGAATTCTGTTACTTACGACTACTTGTATGAATATCGGAATAAGTAATGTTTCTTACATTACTTTTTATACAATGCCATTTAACTTTTAAATACATGAAAGAATAATTGTTAATAGCCATTAAGAGCTCGAAGTTTAATGCATCCTCCATTTTTCCTCCTGTCTCCATTATTTGAAGGATTGGAGCTCAGACCTACCACGCTGCTCCAACGCGTATTGAAAGGTTACACATATTCCTAGAATTTTCTAGAGATATGCAAGTTTCCTTATTATGTTTTTTTACACCGAAAATAATGAGTAATCGATAGAATTAGGCGTTACTTTGCAGATATCCATAATGCGGAAGAAGTAAATACATAAATTTTCACGTTGCCGCAGTGGGTAGTGATCCTACCTTCAGCTCGGTGGGTAGCAGGTTCGATTCCCGCCGAAAGTCAGCTATACATAATTTGTTGGTTCTTCGAACCTGGGGGTATATTTGTATTTAAGTATGTATTTAAAATTATATATGTATATATTAACAGTTGTCTCTCACCATAACATAAGTATTAAGTTACTTTGGAGATGGACGACCGTGTGTGTAAGTAAAAAAGCATGAATAATATAATAAAAAAACAAATGCATTATAGATAATGAACAGTAAACAAGAGTAGCGCCTGAAAACCATAACAAGTTATTCAATATCAAATATCATTAAATCTAAAAGGCTAGACTTCAAGACAAAGTTAGGCCATAAATTTAATGCCTGAATATACAGAAGTTTCACTGATATAATGTTTGGAAACAAAGTTTTTCGTATAATGAAAGCTTTAAAGTATGATTCAACTAACTGGTACCGATTTGGTTTGCTGTTAACGAGAATATAACCTAATTTTATCGCGCATATTCAGTTTTCAGTTTATAGAAATTTGTTTTGTTTTATTTAACTCAATATAAAATAAATTTATAGAATTAGGCGTTCTTTGCGGAGGTCCATAATATAAAACTGATGAGAATATTATTAAAAGAAAATATATGTAAAGCTAAATGTAGAGTGTAGTATTCGTTCTCGTACCTGATACATGCAGAATTTCTAAGAACTCATGCACTACCCGACACCGATAACACAACAAACACAAGCACTGCACACATTCACCACTACAATCTCAACAATTGTTTCGCCCCGTTACCAAAGCATAGTCAGGAGATAGACTCCACGACAAAATCGCAAAGCCTAAAATGCGAAAATGGAAGGTATTTGGCATAATACTGTATTTATAAATGGTTGGAGAAATACTTTTCCTTATTAAATAACTAGCTTTTACCCACAATAGCATCGTTTGCGTGGACTGTTGTCACCTGATCGGTTGATAATAGGGGGCTTTTCAATGTCACCTTTAACAGGATTTTAGCCTATATGTTACCCCGGTTTACAAGGAATAATTGGGTAAAATTTCATCAGTATTGATTCAGCGGAGTCGCCGTGACAGAGTAATAAAAATACATTCATACTCGCAAACTTTAGCATTTATAATATTATTTGGCTAGGACAAGTAGCATATTATTGTTGTAGGGGACGAAAGCAGTCAAATGTCATTTCTTGGGTTTTTAATACCGGATGTACTGACAACGCTATAATCACGTGAATGATAGAAGGGTGGGGGCTCGTTTGTGACAGTATAGAGCTTGCCACGGCGAGAGCAGTCTTGATGCAAAACGGTTACTCATACGGCTATAAGACGCTTATGAGGTCAGATCGTTTCATTATTTGGAGTCTTGTTGTAAAGCTTAACTTGTACGCTTGTTAAACACTCACGTGTTTAAATAATGTCACAACTTGTCTTGGTAAAAACTCTTAGACTTAGTAAGATTATTAGATAATAATTTGTAAGATCCACTTCTATATCATGAGATAAGCAAATGTTGGAATCTTCATTTTCTTCTTAACCGTACCTGATAGAGCTGTGATGAGCAAGTAGCGATTTTGGTAGCAGCTGTTATTATGCAATCACAATTTTGTTTGCGGTCATTCGCGTAAACTCATGCATGGGAGCGTCCACAGTATATTTTTGTGTGATTTTATTTAACCTAAAAGATCGCGTTAGCGTAACGTCAATTTGTATGACGCTGTAACAGCGAAATCTAGTGACCGTTGTTCGCCGTAAAAATTTGCGTCGAACAACGGTTCAACAACTTTTACGGGCTAAGGTTAAAAACACTCGCACTAAGCACACCGGTCAGTCCATCGTATGGGTGACCTACCACGCGGTCCCTAGACAACGAGACTTTATATGGGCTGGCTGCCCAATCTTGAAACGTGAAAAATGAGAGTATACTGGGGTGTACCGTGGACAATAGACACTGCTTGATATCTAACTCTTGGTATATCCAGACATTCGTTCGTAACTCGGTCCATGTTATCCCAAGTATTCTTCGTCAACACCATATTTCTAGAAGCATCTATGTTCCCCCCCTCAATCTACCGCACTGCTGTGACTGTTTTCCATTACTGAAATTTCTATTCACACAGTTTTCTTACATGTTTTTCATTACTAAACAATGGTTAAGCAATTTTCTATTCTTGTGTTTTTTGTTGTGCCAACATGAAAACATTACACGTTATACCGTGGAGGTCGTAGATTAACTAAACGACCATACAGCGCCGGTATATAATAAAACAGGGAAGCACACTTTTAATTAAAACATACTAACAGATATAATGATTTACAACCTACGATACGATAAATCTTGACACGTTGTATTAAAGGAGGGTTGATGTGTGAAGTCTGAAAGTTGGGCCTATCTGTAGTAATATATACTAATATATAAAGCTGAAGAGTTAACTAAAGCTGAACTCTCGATGTAACCTATTGGATGTTATGTTTTTTTACAAAATATTGCGTAATAAAATCGACTGTCCACATCTTTTAAAATGCTTTAGTTTCCGTGTCCCTCGAAAGTATCCGCGAAGCCAAATTTTGCCACTATCCATACCATTTCGTCGCACTGTGCTAGGGGCTAACTCTACTATTCCGCGCCTAGGTCGCCTAGTAAACGAGTTTAGTGGAAAAGTAGACATTTTCGGTGATTCTTTTGTTACCTTTAAGAATAAAATCAGTCGACAACTCTAATATACTTTGTCTAACAAAAAAATAAAAATAAATAAAGCATTGCATGTTGTGTTTACCTTAATATAGTTAAGTAATTAGCATTAATTTAGTATATATTATTATAAGTAAGAATGATTATATTAACTGCTGGTGAGCCTAATAAAGAGAAAAAAAAAAAAAAAAACAGTTTATTTGTTTGATTGTTTGAACGCGCTAATCTCAGGAACGATTCGAAAAATATTTTCGGTATAAGATAGTCCATTAATCGAGGAAGGCTATAGGCTATATAACATCACTTTAAAACGAATAGGAGCAAAAATACTACTAAAAATTCCACGACAGCATGTCTCTAGCTCTTATGGCTAAGTCACAATTACAACTTATATGTTCGATTTGGAAAAATATCGTGACACAAAGTTTTTCAGACGGGTGTACCCGTTGGCTGGCTGGTAGTCTTTAGTAAAAATAATACACCAGTATAAATAAAATGGGAGTTTGGTCCCAATCCCATGCCAAGAACGCCTACGCCTTAGATGATAAGTAAGTGTGGATATAAGGCTAGGTATGAAAAAGATAGGAAAAAATGCAATGAAAAAAAAGGAAAAGGCCTGGTGACATGTGGGACTCGATGCTGAGTATTTTAACTTTAAGTTTTAAGTCAGCCCGTTCCTCATTGATCCATCACAATTTTACAAATGACAGCAAGCTTAAGCTTCTCTTTCTATTTCTATTTTAGCATATTTTTAGTGCCAGAAAACATGAATAAAACATAAAAAAAATGAAATCTAGCTAGATCGATTTTTCGCCCTCGAAACCGACTACATACTAAATTTCATGAAAATCGTTGTACCCGTTTCCAAAATTCTGAAAATATTAATATATATCTACAAGATTAACTCAATTAAATATGAAAGAATTTAATTTGATTGATGGACTGATGTTTTTCGCGGGTAGGTCTAAAAAAATTTAGAGGGCTCCGCCAGACAAAAAGACAGAATATGGCATTTATTATATTAGTAAGGATTTGGCATTCACTTTTGTTCTATATATAAGATATCAAATATAAAATGAAGACAGTGGATTCATCAAACAGAACTGACGCACCCTGTTCCCCATTGTTCAGAAGTGGGATATTTTTAATTAAGAAAATCGGACATTGTCGCTCGGCGGGGGCCCGCCAATGATTCCCTTCCCTTTGTCTCTTCACGGTGCTTCGACTTTGAATCGCGTGCATTAAAGAAATGAACTAAACTGTATTGTTTACTTTTTAATTGTAGACAGTAGATTATGTCTTTGGCGGCCATAGCGGGAGCGGCGACTGAGGAAGTTTGAAGTGTATTAAATGTTGGATGAGTCTTTAGAGACTAGAATTCTTTTGTTTTTAATTTATATTATACAAGTTTTACTTATGACTTTCTCTTCAGCTTTTATAAAATACTAGCTGTGCCAGCAGCTTTGCCTGCATGGAAATTAGTGTATTACAATTTTTTTTCCCGAATTGAATTTTGAACATAAAAGTAGCTATCGTGAGTTAATTGTAAGTGATTTTTTAATAACTTTCACTTCACTTAGCACACACTAGCTTTAAATTTAAACAAACAAACTCTTCAGCTTTATATGTATATTAGTATAGAATACTATTTTTCTGTTCTTGAAAGAAAAACTGTTTTTATATCCTATATGTTTTATACGTATATATACCCTATGTTAATTAATATTGTTTTGCTATTTTACTTTATTTTAATTTAAAACCGACATTTTAGTACATATATAATGTTAGTAATAACAGTAATAAGCTACAACAAAAGTGAAAACCCAAAAATTTTCAATATCAAGTTAAACTTTTTTGAAAATTTTTTTAACGGTGAAAGTTATAAAAAAATCATGTATTACAAAATTGTTCCTCCGTCAGCATATATCTAGCTTTTAAGGTTAACCCATTTTAACCATTTTTATGGTTATCTAAATAATATATTACGGTTTTAATATTTTCACGCGGGCGGAGCCGTTGGCGATTGATATAGAATATTTTGAATTGAAATTTTTTGAATGCATATAATTCTTAGCGAGATATAAATATATCTCAAACCTCAAATAAAGGGGGTTTAAATTGTAAAATTCCCTAACTGCCCGGCTCTGTCCCATTGATTCCCTACGACAATGGCCTCGAGAATTAATCTTTTCATTAAAAGGCGATTATTCACTGCACGAGTCGCTGCACTAATAGGAATATAGATACAGAATTACAGTAACAGCTAGTGACACCATATTGTCTCCGCATAAAGGACATTTTCCCGCAACTAAGCTGCGTGCTTAAAGTGGTAGAGCAGCGCCCTCTACATGCCACGTCGCATCTACGACGCTGTGGTATGACGTTTCAATTTGAATTCTTGTTGCGGAGATGATATTAAAAAAAATGTTTTACTCGTGAGTGATGTGGGAGTGATGAGTTCTTGATTGTGCTGTCACTTTGACGCGACAGACTGGGGCGAGCTGTCAATATGTCTTGGATATTGTAACGAACTGAAAATGTTTTGATATACAATCTGCGTCAGAGATTTCGTTTGCGTCAGCTTAAATGTTAAATACAATTACTGTCTTTATATGTTGTTCTCAAAGGAGAAATATGAAGCTATATGTCGGGTCGGCATATTAGCTTTGTAAACGTAACAGACCGACGTATTCAAAACTTTAGAATAGACTAGTTGTACCTGCGATTTAGTTTGCGTTACCGTGAGTATTAGCATACCCTCAATTATGTAAAAGTTAATTTAAAGTTTTTCCTATTTTAGAAGTTTTATTTTAGCCCATAATAAGTTTCAAGTGTGCAAAATTTTATATTTATAAATTAATTTATATATTGTTAAGTATAATTTATGAGTTTGTGAGCGTGTAAGTGATGCATTATTTTAAATAAATATCTTGTTTTGTTCTTCAAATTTCATTAATATACTCGTATTTTTAGCTGTAAAAGCGTAACAGACAGACAAAATACAGCATTTAAAGACAAAATATTTTCATATATTTTGTCTTTCAATTTTCTATTAGTTTATAAATTTCTTTTTGTTTATTAATTTTCTCTAAACTTTGTGAAGATAATAACACAGAAAATTAAAAATGTGTATTGAACCTTTATTAAACTTGCTCGTGACAATTTAAACTTAGGGGTTAAAGTATGTACCAAAATTAAAACCTTACCTACCAATTTTCGTATGTGTATACTTATATCACTAATGTAATAGATAATGTATAACAGATAGATAGATATGGTTTTTTTACAACACCCACAGTCATAATGCGACCCCATAATGTTTGAAACGCAGTAAACTTATCGACGCAGAAACAAACAACTAAACATATTAGGTGTAATTTAGTCGATGGTAATAATTTCCAGCTGTCCACAGCGCGGTCAGCGACAATCAGCGGTCCTTGTTGTGGTATATTGATGAGTAATTGCCGCCACGTGGCTGAAGAATAGTGTAAGAGCCAATTACTTATGATATCTACTTTAAAGTCTACGCGCACGATAAATATGTCAAAGAAAATACCCAAAAATCTAATAGTAATGTTATAAAAGTAATGATAGAATTGTTTTGCTATAATCCACGTTTATTAAAATCTATGTAATGTAATGTATACGAAGCAATACATATCTATATCTGTTTTTTTTTTACTATGGAATTCCGTAAAGTAACACCTTATAAAAATAATTTAATGGGAATATTAGTTTTAGTAAAAACTTTAACGCTCAGATGATGGTTGGAATATCACATGCAATGTTAGGTAACATTATAACAAATGTTTCTGCTTGTTCTCCCTATTTTTTAAGACTTTGAGGTTTCAGCCACCACACAGTCCAACTCGTGTTCACAGGTTACATATATTACGTTATGTTACATGGTCTAATTATAAAATTCAAGAATTTTTATACATCCACTCCTTTTTCTTCGTTGTCAACTGATAGACGTCCACTACTGGACTAAGATCTCTTCATGAGATCGCCGCACCACGCTATCTTTTGCCGCTTGATCTAGAGGCTCCCCACGACATTTTTAAGGTCGTCTGTTCACTTTGTAGGGGGTCTACCGACACTGCAATTTTCCTTGCGGGGTCGCTATTCCAACACTTTAAGACCAACCCCAATCGGTTTACCGCACTATGTGCACCACCCGTCGCCACTTCAGCTTCGCGACACGCTCATTTCTGATTGGATCACGTAAAGATACTGCAAGCATAGCTTACTCCATCACCCGTTGAGTGACTCTGAGTTTCTTATGACAACCAGTAGTCAGTACATCCACAACAATCCTACCTAAATATTGCTCTTTATAACTTTTGATATATTAACTCAAAACGATTTATTAAGCAACATTCTTAAACGGAGCTGTATACAAGGAACGCAAAGACCATTGTTGCTATAAAGTCACGTCAAAACAACTGTCAAAGTCCTCAAGGCGATAACGTCACTTGAAACGCGCACACTGAAGAAGATAATTACAGCTCCTCGACTATCCCCCGCAAACTTGGGGTGAAGAGGGCTCTCCAAGTAATAACAGAGGTGTGCGACTGTGACCACTTTCACCCCGCTTTCCCCTCGATAACAATGGCCATTTTCTAAACTATAAAAACAGGACGAATCGTAAAACTTTTTATACCTTTAGAGAAAACAGGCATTTATAATTATCTCACTTTCGGATTTTGGGCGTTATATTTGAAAAAGGATATATATATTTTTTGAAATTCATACTACTGTTCACAAATTCTATCTAGCTTTGTTTTAGTCTGTTAAGTTTTCATGATTAATCCAATGGAATAGTACTAATAAATTTTGACACAATTAAAGCTTATATCTAGTATCTTAGTATTAAAATGACCTAATTTAAAATAAAGCTTAATTGACTTAGATACATCGAAATCCTTCTCGAAATCGAAATCTGAATGCCGTATATGAAATCATGTTACAAAATATTAAAACAGGTTGTGTTTTCATGTCTTTATTACAATTTGCCACAAAACATTTTTTTTAAATTAGGTCACTTTAATACTAATTGTGCGATATACTGGGCTACCATACAAGATAAATAAAATTCGGATATACAAATAAAACAAAGAAAAAAAATTGATTCACGTATCCTAAAAAATAGGACAAATTCACCGTCACCATGACGGATGGTCACCCCTCGTTGACTTACTTACGATTTGTAATTTCTGTTTGATTTATTTACCGCATTATTGCGTGTTTTGTATTCTATCACTACGCCGTGTTTCTGGTAACTAAACAAAACGTAAGTGCAAATTGCTATGGGGCTTGACAAATGTAATGAAAAGTCATAAATCTTTACGACTTGATTGTCTTATAAAAACACGCTAGGGCAAGCCAAGGCAGCACTCAACGGTTGATTTCATAACGAAACTATCATAAGAGTTGTATAATATTACAAAATTAAGTGATCTGTAAAGTGGTTTTTTTTTAATTGACTATATGCTGTTAGCCCTAACGGTTTTTACAGCGTCACCGGGCGGGACGGGTGAGCATCGCCGAAGTTGCGAAATGCGGAGAGTAGAGCGCGGAAGCTCTACTAGCGTCGAGGAACGTCGTCCTAAGGTTGCCTCCTGTGAGGCCGGGCTACGGCTTAGGGCGACATGTAGTGGAGGGCTGATGGCATGACTTTGATTAGTCAATACGAGGATGGAAGGGTGGCAAGAAGCTACGACCAACCGATGTCAGAAATCTGGGACCTCGTCTTCGCCAGCGAAGACGCTGTATGTGTGTATTACGTTTTTCTGTGGAAGTGGTGTTCATAAATGAATGATTGATGAGTCATGATCATTTACTTATCCTTATCCTACTCTAAGTGGGGTCGGCACAATAAGTCTTCTTCTTCCATTCTTCTATATCATTCGTCAATTCTGGTGCCACTCCTTTAACATGAATATCATTCTTTACAAAATCCATCCATCTTTTTTTCGGCCTCCCCTAGCCATACATCCATCCACATTCATATTTAAAACTCTTTTAGTCCCATGATTTTCAACCCTCCTCATTACATGACCCTAACTTAGGCTCACACAACTCTCTTTTCTGTACGATTGATAAGGTTTCTGATTTCTGAATGATTGATGGGTAATATTCAAAAAAAGTTTAACAATAATTTGTTGACTTGAAATATGATGATAATTGTTGAAAAGTTTAGAACAAAGTCATGCAGCCAAAGTGCTTTAAGCAAAAATCTGCTGCAAGTCCATATGAGTTAAAGTGAAACAACGTATGATGATGTAAAGTGAAATAACGTATATTCCCCTTTTATATTTCGATAAAAAAACTCTAGGGTAGAATATATATTCATATTATTTTTATAAATTAATTCTGTACCTAAATCTAGCATAGAATAGTGCCCTTTGCCTATAACGTGCCCTATTTCTATGGTAGGCATACAATACTTCATAACAATAATAATTTTTATTTCTTCTCATACTTAAATTACATTAACATTGCCGTGTGGTATCCGGCTGAGTAGAATAGTACCACCCTCTTTTCTTACCGAGGTGTCGTAAAAGGCGACTAAGGTAAGTCAACCCGCCGTGTGGTATCCGGCTGAGTAGAATTGACCAACCTCATTTCTTACCGAGGTGTCGTAAAAGGCGACTAAGGTAAGTTGACCCACCGTGTGGTATCCGGTTTAGTAAAATAGACCACCCTCTTTCTGACCGAGGTGTCGTAAAATACGACAGAGGTAAGTTGACGTCAGGCAGGCGGCCGGTCGTAAAAACGCAGCCAAATCATGTAACAACATGTTTATAACATGTTGTGCCGACCCCACTTAGAGTGGGATAAGGGCAGGAGGATGATGACTTAAATTACATTAACACCTTCTAGAAAGCATGACAATGCTTGTATCAGAAGAATCTCTTCTGCTACAATAACCTTACATGGTTTTTATAACTACACTATGCATGGAATAGTGCCTTATTCGTTTTTTATATGAAGAAATCCTTCATTTATACTAAATGGGCTAATGCATCGCCCGGCCCTATTCCTAGAGCATGAAAAGAATATTGCCATATGCCGATAAAATGTACATACATAATATGAGTGATTCCAGAATTGTACTGAACCAGAGTGTGTTTATAAATTCTGTTTGAACACATTAAATGCTCGATTTGCATACAACCCCTTGTTAAATCGAGAGGTTTCGATAGGTCTCATCCAGTGTATTAGTGGGTTTCACAGAAGCGGTACAACACATAAGATGAACGCAACTACATTTATTATCCGAAACAATTCAAACTCAACTAAATCTATTTTAACTATTATAGTTTAGGAAAACATTCCAAGGCCTATCATCCTCATAGTCTAACAAATCTGAACTATAAAGCGGTCTTTGGTTTACGATGATATATAAATCAAATTTATGAGTATTTAGGTAAGCATATTGCCCTCTTAGATTTCATGATGATTATCTATGATTCGATGAATCACCAGCTAAGACATGAGGAGGTAACGCGTTAGCCTATAATCAATACGCCTGGAACTTATAAGAATACAGTTTGCTATAATAAACATCAGATTCCATTTTGTACGGTTCAGACTACAGAATTGATTTATACGAACGGCCATAGCCTTTTTGTTCATTCATAAAAAATCGATTTCGCCTCGATAGTTCATTTCTCGAAGCGTTTCCCGAAGTTATACTTGGTTAAAACGTTTAACACGTAAGAACTTGTTCTCAAGAGACCTACTGAATCCAACACGCCAATAACAAAGTCATCATCTACATAAATGAAAGTTGTACTTGTGATATGAACCTGACAGTCAGTGGAATAGTATCAGGTCCCTTTACTGTACTCTCCATAACCCAAGATCTATCTCCCTTATTTCCTTCATATATGTTGTAATATTCCATGACGATACAATATTTATGTCGACATGATTAGTCGTTCTTCCCTCAACACTTAGACCACGTGTTAACTATTAACTAACCGTAAGCAACGCGAACTCTCTAAACTTAGGTCTCGAGAAGCTTGAGGTAGTTTCAGATTTCAACTAGTGATAAGGATCGGAGTAACATTAAACTGTTCAGTAAACTCGATCCGAGATGTAAAACAACATTATGACTCTTATATAAAAAGGCTAGAGATAGATATAAATAAGTACAAATTTTCAGTGCTCTGCCAAGACTTCAGAGACTAAGCTTTTTTATCCGTAAAAAGCCCCTTTGGAATCTCGACACTTGAGTCGGACGAGCGACGAGTATGTCGTACTCGCACCGACTAAAACAACCTGTGTACTCTACCACGCTGCTGGTGACGGGGACGGGGTACCCTTGTACACATTAGTCTCATCCCCGTCAGCAGAAACTCTAAACCACCTTTGCTACCTTGCGTTGGGGCCTCTTTTAAAGTGGCCTCTCCGCTAAACGATGCATTAGCACCAGATGCATCGACCGCCTCGGGGACCTCTAAGCCAGGCGTCCGATATACCCCGTTCGAAACACCCGAAGGTCCTCTGGTAGGGGGGCAGACGATGGGTTTGGGCAAATCGCTAACAGCTGGACTAATCTGCCTTCTTCCGTAACGTCCTCGCTGAAGGGGAGATACTTTAAGCTGCCTTGATATCTAGCTCGTGTACTGATCTGTGGTGTTTATCTTGCCCACCCAAATAGGGTGCCATTGGCATATATTTTATATGTATTTCATGTAACTGCATGCAGTTGCCAAAAATTTCGACGTAATATTAAGCGATTTACGATTGTTACTCTAACGATTTCCGATTAGCTTTGATTTGCTGCGAGCGCTTGACAATATGGTGTAAATTATTCAACCATACAATTAATCATTTAAAATTGTTTTAAAAAGCAAATTCCATTTGAAAAATTATATTTAAATAAAATCTCATTGAAAAAATAATTTATAGAATTAGGCGTTACTTTTCGGAGATCCTTAATACAAAAGTAATAATCAAAATTAATAGAAAATATATATGATGCTAAATGTAGTCTATCGCTGAGCAAACCGCTTTGCGATTATGGTCGTGGAGTCTATCTCCTGATGATGCTTCGGTTGCAAGGCAAAACGATTGTTGAGTTTGTGATAGTGAACGTATATAGTGCTTGTGTATCGTGGTAGCGGTGGTCGAGGTTTGTGCATGTGTTTTTACGAATCCTGCATGAAAGCGGTATGAAAACGGATAGTCCACCCTACATTTAGCATTATACATATTTTCTATTTACTTAATCGCGGATTATAGCAAAATAATTTGATTAATACTTATCTCATTAAAAAAAAACAATTTTTTTTAACAAAATTAATCGAATTATTTATAATTTTATAACGTATATTATCGTTTAGGAAGAGAAACAAAAAAGAAAAAAATAAACCTTTTAGCGTTAAAAAAAGGTTTTACATATGTAAACACAGGTGTTGCAAAATATAGACACCATGTCAGCGCAAGCGAGCGTTTTTTGCCACATATTAATTTAACATTGCCTTACTTGTCTATGTTTATAAAATTTACTCCTGAAACTGATATCATGAATTAATCCCACATAACGATTCAATAAATTCTATTTTATGCTATTTTTTAACTTTAGTCAGACGCTATAGATGAAATAAATTTATGTTCTTACTGTAAGATAGTAAATATCGTTACACGTTTTATTTAAAAATACCTTTATCTGCTTTCATAAATTACCAGGTAAGCTACACCAAGGTGCATTCACTTACCTGAAACAATAAAACAAATTGAGTTATATGATTGTGAGAAACTACAATGCCGTTATCAATAAAATATTCAATCTCCACGTTCTTCATTCACTTCGCACCCAGAATACCAAAAAGACCTAGTCAGTGTTGCCAACACAAAAGTACATAATAAAAAATAAAAATATTTAACAATTAATTCAAAAGAATGACGATAACTTAACAATTATATGGATAATTATATGCTTATGAGGGTGGTCTATTTTACTCAAACGGATACCACACGGTTAGTCAACTTACCTTAGTCGCCTTTTACGACACCTCGGAAAGAAATAAGGGTGGTACATTCACACAATTCAGCCGGATACCACACGGCGTTACAATGAAAAAGATTATTAATAAAAAAGTGTAAAAAGGTCAACTTATTTCGATACTTCACCAGAACAATTAGCTACATGATGCCATGTTATCAGCGTGTTTTGTGTACAAATAGATAAAACACTATTTGTCGAACGCCCGTCTGCGCTGCCTGCCATGGGTGCTACAGCCCAGCATCCCTGTTTGTTCCACCACTCGCAATTAAAGCGGCTGAGTGGTGGATTGTCGCAAGGAAGAAATGTTTTTTGTTGTATAAAGCTCTCTTCCACCATTACTTGTGGTTAGAAGGGTGTTAGTAGGAACTGACAACTTCTATCTACATATTATACTCGCAATCGTCAGTGGCTCCGCCCGCGTGGAAAGATTAAAACCGTAATATAGTCTTTTGACAACCATGAAAATGGTTAAAGTGGAATAAATAACCTTAAAATCTATAAATATGCTGTCGCGGACTTTTATTTAGAACTTTTAGAGGGAAAATTTTTGTAATGCTTTAAATTTTGCCGATTACGCAATATTTTTTATCACTGCTCCTCCGTATTTCATCATAGCATGATGTTATATAGCCCATACTCTTTCTCGATAAATGGACTATCTTACATTGAAAGAATTTTTAGTAGTTTTTGAAGTTCCTTAGATAAGCGCGTTCAAAAAATCAAACAAACAAACTCTTCAGCTTTATATATTAGTCATCATCCTCCTGCCCTTATCCCACTCTAAGTGGGGTCGGCACAACATGTTACAAACATGTTGTCATATGATTTGGCTATGTATTTTACGACCGGCCGCCTGCCTGACGTCAACTTACCTTAGTCATATTTTACGACTCCTCGGTAAGAAAGAGGGTGGTCTATTTTACTCAACCGGATACCACACAGTGGGTCAACTTACCTTAGTCGCCTTTTACGACACCTCGGTAAGAAATGAGGTTGGTCTATTCTACTCAGCCGGATACCACACGGCGGGTCGACTTACCTTAGTCGCCTTTTACGACACCTCGGTAAGAAATGAGGGTGGTACTATTCTAATCAGCCGATACCACACGGCTACAGCTTTATATATTAGTATAGATAATTTATAATTTTAAATTTATTATGGTCGTATTCCAACCAATGAGCGATCATTAGTTAGGGTAAAATATTGAGATTTCAAAAACGTGTCCCTTTTTACTTGTTAAACATTAATACATGGGGGATGATCCATTGAAAAGAAATGATTGGAGTGGAGATAAAAATGAGTGATTTCAATCAAGTTGCGATTATTTCTGCAATAAAGGGCATACGGCTACAATCTACACCCTCCCTATTATTAATATCATTTACTTGTACCCCTGAATTGAATACCAATTCTTACTAACATAGCTCAATAGTGGTCTTCAATGCCCTTTTCTGTGAACGTATAATTTTAATCAAGGATATATTATACGGTGGCGTATACTAGACATTAGATTTACGGCTGAGTAGAATAGACGACCCTCATTTCTGAGGTGTCGTAAAAGGGGACTAAGGTAAGTTGACGCGCTGTATGTTATCCGGCTAAGTAGATTAGACCACCCTTATTTCTGAGGTGTCGTGAAAGACGACTAAGGTAAGTTGACCCGTTGTATAGTATCCGGCTGAGTGAATAGACCATCCTCATTTCTGAGGTGTCGTAAAAGGCCACTAAGGTAGATCGACCCGCCGTGCGGTATCCGGCTGAGTGAATAGACCGACCTCATTTCTTGCCTAGGTGCCGTAAAAGGCGACTAAGATAACTTAAATTCAGACAGGCGGCCAGTCGTAAGATAGCTAGGCCATGTATTATGTTTAAAACATGTTGTGTACTCGACGCTGTTACCAACATAGCTTATCGTATCGCGAATCTGAGGTGACAATGGGTGGGGCACGTAGTACGTGGAACAGATGGACGTTGGGGTCCTAAGGTGCAGGAATGGCAACCTCGCACCGGAAAGACCATTGTTTAGCAGTCGACGTCCATTGGTTGAGAAAGAAGAAGAAGTGCCGATGCCACTTAGAGTGGTGAAAGAGCAAGAGAATGATGATGGATGATAGTAAAATAATTTCATTTTCGATATAAGTACATTGCTAGCTTTTCATGCTAAGCACATTGTATTCGCTTTGAATCTTTAAAAACCTCTTTAAAGATTCAAAGCGAGTATGAACTAAAGTTTTCTGGCACTAAGCCAGGCCGGGCTTAGATGGTCTTTGACTTCTCGAATCCCAAGCCGCACTCAGCTCATAAGTCAAGTCTTGTATTTATTTCGACGCCATTATCTTCCTAATTGCCATCCACGTTTATCTTGGAAATTTTAACGCCTACTGTTTCAAAATCTTAAATTATTACATGCATTGAATGCATGGAATGGTTGAATGAAATGTTTTTAACTTAAGTCTTATACACTCTCGCCAAGATTTCTCGAGCGCAGCTATCACCGCTTACAATGTTTCTCGCTTACTTTTCAATTTTTTTTTTCATACGAATTTGAAGTGATTTTTTTTTACGTGACCTGATCGAAAATTCGTAAAATGGAAGGAGAGTAGATTGCCGGCGCGGCGTAGGAGAGGAAATTTTTTATTTCGCTACCTACCTTTATTTACCACGCGGCGAAAATGTAAGTCTGCGCCTGCTGTTTCATTTAGATGGTGCATGGCGCTTGGGCGAAATAAATTAACATTTTTATTATAAAGGATTATAAAACGGGTGATGTATATAATAGACAAAGTAGGAACCGACATAAGCTTGCGGCTCCTGCATTACGCCTTACAAAAGTACGTAAGTCGTTTGTGGGGATGGGTTCCATAATAGAATTCTGCAATCAATTTTAGCTTTGCCGTTACAGCAGTTTAAATACACGGTTAAAGAGAGGCTGAGACAGAAAACCTACTATACTCTTGAGGATTACTTAGATGATAAGAATGTGTGTTTATTGCTCTCATCGAACCTGCACAAGACAGTAATGAATAAATGTAACTAGTATAAAGAATTATATTTTTAAACGAGCAAACGCCGAGTTTCTTTTTCTTTTTCTTTCTTCAGGCTTTTCTCGGCTTTCTGAACCAGCAGTAAAGTTGACGATTCAAAAGCACTTGTTTACAAGTTTATTTGAATAAAGAAGTCTACCTATCTCTAGCTTTTAAGGTTAACGTACTTTAAATATTTATGGTTATAAAAATATTATATTACGGGTACGCCAGCGGCAGCCGCTGGCGATTATTAGTTATTTATAATATAACAAGTATAATTACTTTTGTATTACGAAACTCCGCATAGTAACACCTAATGAAATAATTGTTAAGCAATTGTTAACTCTTAACCTAAGCAATTGTTTTCGAGGATAACATAATCTTTCATTTACTTTGTTCCTAGTACACAAGTTTCAATTATCAGTACTCCCGCTACATTTTTCATTATTACAGCCGGCTAGCTGTGGGGGGTGGGGTGTGTTCTGCAGTAAAGGGGGATGTTGCATTCAGTGCGACCATTTATTTTTATTTGCTTAATCGGATTTATATAAATACTGTTTTGCATGTGACATAGAGCACCTACAAAAAGAGCTATTCATGATTATCGTATCCTATGCGAAAGTTTGTGAGTATGTATGTTTGTTAGTCTTTCATGGCGAATCCGCTGAACCAATAGTGATGAAATTTGGCACAATTATTCCATATACACCGGGGTAGCATATAGGTTATAAAAATCCTATTAATTCTGCAGTAATAGGATGACATTGAAAAGCGCCATCTATTATCAACATCACGCGACTACAGTCCACGCAAACAAAGTTGCGGGTAAAAGCTAGTAAACTATTCGAGTACAAGTATCTCCGGCTCAATAAAATAGTCTCATTTCTTAACGAGATTCTTTCTTAATGAGGTTTTTAACACGCTGGAAGCAGTTCCACGTTAGATCGGAAGCAAGAAATATAGTTGTAGACTGAAGTAACAAGTTATCACCGAGCACCTTATCCCGCGCAGCGAGAAAACAGACGGGCTCTCGTATATCGGATTAATTTAACACCCTTAAATTAAATTTATACGTAGCATAAGCTAAAAGTTCTAGATTCAGTTTTCTGCTGGCCCCTACTTTTTATTGGATGCAACGCCGGTTACTTGCTTTAAGTTACTTTTTTTTTAAGGGGAATTAATCATCATTATCATCCTCCTGCCCTTATCCTACACTAAGTGAGGTCAACACAACATGTTATAACATAAGTTGGCCAGGTATTTTACGACTGGCCGCCTAGGTGACGTCAAATTACCTTAGACGTATTACTGGAAAAAAAATCCCTTAGTCGTATTTTGCGACACATTGGTAAGAAAGGGGGTGGTCTATTCTACTCAGCCGGATATCACACGACGGGTCGAATAACCTTAATCGCCTTTTACGACACCTCGGTAAGAAATAAGGGTGGTCTATTCTACTCGGCCGGATACCGTACCCTTAGTCATAGATATCATAAAGATATACCAGTTGATAAGTTTAAGCATAACAGCGTGTTAACATCAATACAAAACTTGTGTAAATTCCATTTCGAATTCCAAATCCGCACAAAACGTCTGCTTGAAGGCAACAAAGGTCCTATTCTCGCGACCCTTGACATTTGACGCAAAAAATCTACACAAAAGAGACAACGATATATATTAAATGCGAGGAAACGAGATGACAAATACATTACAAATGCCCAATCGAGTTCGGTAAAAATCCCGGGCAGCCGCGAAATCAAACGGTATTGTGATTCTAACCGGGGTAATTTCCACCCCTACACCGGGACATTTGCATTTATATGAAGAAATCATTCAACAACCCGCGACGGCCTACAGAGTTTCCTTTTCAAAGTGTAAGATTATCGCTGTGGAAGATTTTGTATTTGTTGCTTATGAATTTACATCCCACTTCTGAATTGTGAAACAGTTTGTGCGTTCGTTGAAATTTAATTAATGTTTGACGCGAGCGGCAATCGCTTACTGTTTAGAGCTCAATATTCTTTTTTTTTTAATTTATTATCCAAAATTATGAGACATAAAATTAACATATATAAACACACCTTTCGAAAACCACGCAGGGTTTATATGAAGGTGTAGAATATTTGTGTAATAATATAAGTTTTTTAATTTTATCTTTTCAATTCTTTTTATGTGATAATAATCTAAGTTAATAATTTCAAATTTTGAAGGTTAGGTAATTGAGAAAAATATTCCTTAAGCAATGATAATTTATTATCTGTCTTATGAAGTGACTATTTTGTATCAATTACCGAAAAGAGTAACAACATTGCGTCGTTGCCATATTCATAATAATGATACAAATAAGAAAGTCTGTTTTCCTGCCTATATGTTACTCTTTTACAGATAATTGGGGTAGATTTTCATCGTCAAAATGAGACTCACTTAGAGGTTTAATAGCATGTAACTTTTAGTGTAAAAAATAATACCCTAGTTTCCTTCAGAAACGAAAAAACAACAAAAAACAAATTGGTGGTATATTATTTTGTCTCAATTGCTATGCAACCAAAAAAAAAAATAGATTTGTATTATGGATTTATATAATGTAATCCTAAATTGTATTAATTACATCACAGAAACAATAACTGGCTGTTATTTTACTACCCACATGTCCGCACAGACCAAAGACACAGTTTCGTAAATAGCGTTGTGGTGTTTGTGTCTAAGTTTACTTATATGACTTTAGCACAGACTCAAACACGCACTAATAATATGTCACTACACGTCCACTCTCGCCCGCAGCTCTGGTGGTACTGACGTGGTGCGTTAGAGACTGTGTATGGATATTGATGTATGTATGTGGCTTTGTGTGTGTGGCTTTATATAAATATACAATGTTATAATCGCACATTTCAGCCCACATATAATACAAGCATACATGTTTTAATCTCGCACAAGTCAAAGACATAATTTCTCGTGCGGGACGTATAATTTTAGCACACAAAAACTTCATTAGGGCGTGAGGACAAAGCGCGGTCATTGTTTGTTATTTTGACCGTTTTTGTGGGCCGCCTTTGTCCCCGCACCATAAATGTGACCTTTATCTGGTACACACAGGATGATTTAGAATGGATTCATGGTGACGCGAGAATATCGTAATGGGTTGAAGTTGAACGTACTTTTTATTAAAATTTTAGAGCTTATGTCAGAAAAATAAAAGTAATGGCATGTTACTATCCCACTACTGGGCATAAGTCTTCTGTCTCCATTTTTTTTGGGATTGCAGCTAAGACCTCCCACGCTGCTTCAATGCGGGTTGGTAGGTTCGGTAAATACTCTAGAGATATGCAGGTTTTCTTTCAACGATACGAGTGATAAATTGCTATCAATTAGGCACATAAGTTTAAATTGAAATACTTATTAGTGCCTGCCCGGGGTTGGGACCTAGACCCCCCTAAGAAAAGTCACATGGTCTCACCGCTGGTTTATCACACAATTACATACAATACATTGGTTTTTTTCGTGCTACATACATTACATACATCCTCCTGCCCTTACCCCACTCTAAGTGGTGTTGCCACAATGTGTTATAAACATGTTGTCACATAATATGGCTACGTATTTTGCGACTGGCCGCCTGCCTGACGTCAACTTACCTGAGCCGCCTTTGCGACATCCGGTATGAAATAGGGTATATTCTATGGTGGTGTATTCTAGTTAGCCGGATACCACACGGCGAGTAAACATACCTTGATCGCTTTAACGAAACCTCGGTCAGAAATTAGGATGGTCCGATTACATAGCGCAATTTTTTTTTCATGCACCGTACCTAAAAAAGGTAGAAGGCAACTAAACTCAACAGAAATTGAAACCAAATTCGCAAACTCGTGCAACATATGATGTTAATTCATTTAGCCCCCAAAACATTAACGTTTCAATTTATACTTGAACACACAGAAACTTTTAAGCACAATCACGTTAATTGAAAGACACCCGAGCGAGGGCTGCGGTGGTAATGAGACTTATTTTAATAAAGGTTAAAATAACCCCAAGCTTAGGTTAACCTGCGCCACGTGTCGAGGGATGATTGGTCCTTTAAGCTTGGATGTACACTCAGCGACCCAGATAGGGTATTTAGGAAGGGTAGAATAAATTATTAAAATAAATTTACTACTATTTATATATATTACTACTATTTATATAACGATATGTATATAAAAACAACAGAAACGATATGTATACGCCATGTGGTATCCGGCTGAATACAATAGTACCACCCTCATTTCTTACCGAGGTGTCGTATATGGCAACTAAGGTAATTTCTTCTAAGGTAATTTAAAGTCACCGTGTGGTGTTCGGTTCAGTAAAATAAACCACCCTCTTTTTTACCGAGGTGTCAAAAAGGCGACTAAGGTAAGTTGACGTCAGGCAAGCGGAAGGTCATAAAATACGTAGCTAAATCATACGACATTATGTTTATAACATGTTGTGCTGACCCCACTTAGAGTGGGATAAGGGCAGGAGGATGACATGGCTACATTTTACTACCGAAAAAAAATATAGAAAGCGTATTTTTGTATAATGAATCATTAGAATCATCAGATGATGCTTTGGTTACGGAGCGAAACGATAGTTGAGATTGTCGTAGTGAATGTGTGTAGTGTTTGTGTATTGTTGGTGTCTTGAGATACGTGCGGAGACTAATCCTACATGTATGAGGTATGAGAACATTTTTTGCTTCCCACACTTAGCATAACGTAGGTTTTCTTAACAAACTTATTATATCAAAATAAATCATAACTTTCGTACTATGTAATTCCTCAAATGAACGCATCATTATTCTCCTGCCCTTATTCCTAAGTGAGCTCGGCAAAACATGTTACAAACATGTTGTCATACGATTCGGCTAAGTATTTTGCGACCGGCCCCCAGCCAGACATCAACTTACCTTAGTCACATTTTACGACACTCCAGTAAGAAAATGGGTATTCTATTCTGTTCAGCCGGATACCACACTGTGGGTCAAATTACCTTAATCGTCTTTTACGACACCTCGATAAGAAATGAGGGTGGTCTTTTCTACTCAGCCGGATACCACACGGCTTTTTGTAATATGGATATATTTTTTTAAAGGTTTTTACAAATTACTAGTAAACTTGTTAACCGCTCCAGATAAGCTAAATGCTTGTTAGGTGTGGATTCACATCAGTAGTATAACGGCAGGGATTCGAACCCACGACCTCTCCATCGCTATACTAACCATTCCGCTACCGCTGCTTCTTATTATTTCTAGCTTTAATATTTTTAGCTTCAACTATAGTGTATAGCCGGCCTTATAAACACGCTGTCCCGCCATATTGTGCGATACCCTTATTTGCGAACGGGGGCGTCTAATTAGCTTTATTTATAAATGTTTGCTTGCTTGATTGATGCGGTGGATAAATGTTGCAAAAGCCTTTAGGCTCGCATCGACAGATGGGATCCATTTTAGTATTGGAAATGAAATTTAAATATTCATAGCCAGTCTGAATAACAAATTTTACATTTCTAAACTTGAAGTATGTGGCGTAGAGATGTGAAAATTTTTAACTTGAAATTTTGGAAAAGTGAGTTAGTTTCTAGTTTTTGTAATACACTAGATGTGCTTGCGGTTTGTGCTTCTAAATCAGTGTATTTATATGAAATTTTGAACAAAGTAGTTATTGCGAGTTAACCATAAGAGCTAGAGATATACTGTTTCGGATTTTTTGCAGTTTTTTTGTCGAACGATAATTCTCTTCTACATTACTTTAGTGTATATGTGTTGGTTCAAGCAGCGCACGCGATAAAAGCTAACTAACTGGCAACCTCTTTAACACATCTTCCTGCCCTTATCCCACTCCAAGTGGGGTGAGCCCAACATGTTGTCACATGATTTGGCTACGTATTTTACGACTGAACGCCTGCCTGACATAAACTTACTTTAGTCGTATTTTACGACACCTCTGTAAAAAAGAGGGTGGTCTATTCTACTCAGCCGGATACCACACGGCAGGTTGACTTACCTTTGTCGCCTTTTACAACACCTCGGTAACGAATGAGGATGGTCTATTCTACTCAGTCGGATACCACACAACATGTCGGCTTACTTTAGTCGCCTTTTATGACACCTAAAATTAAAGGGGGGGAGGTAAATTCTAAATATACAAATATATGTATGGAAGTGTGACATGCAAAACGGTATGGCACTCAGCTTTTGCTAAGGCTAAACCTTGGCACTGACTTTCAGGTACATCCTACCGTTTCTGGACGACAGTGACAACTGGATGAGATTACAAAACACGATATGTAAACCTATTATATAAAACTATTTCTATCATATATTCTACTAAAAACAAGTGAATGAGACGTACTTATAACTATAAAGTACTAGTGGCCCGCTCCGGCTTCGCACGGGTATAAAATATATAGCCTATGTCACTCAGTGAAAAAACTGACGAAAATCGAACCAGTAGTTTCGTTTTATTCATTACTGGCCGTGGCCCGCACGCGTTAAATTTGGAGTAACAATTTCCTTTCCCTACACCATGAAGATTGCCTGCTATCTTTGGAATATCTAAATTCATATACTACATTTTTAGGGACAGACAGAGAAAGCTACTGTGTTTTATACTATGTGGTGACGTTTAGCTATTATTTTGATAATTGTCAAATTATTTACCATACTCAACCAAAGACAAAATTACGTTTAGTTGTCATTTATGTTTTGTTATTTCACTGTCATTTGCGTTTTGTTATTCCATGTCATAGTCGTTTTTGTTATACCACGTTTTATAGTGACTTGACGGGATAAAATAAATGCGGTCGAACGGGATAAAAAGAATCCTATGTCCGTCTCCTGGTTCTAAGCAACCTCTCCACCAATTTTCAGCCGAATTGGTTCATCCGTTCTTGAGTTATAAATAGTGTAACTAAGACCAACTTTCTTTTATATATATGGTATTACAAATTGTTGAACCATACAATCAGTATTAGGGGTGGACACGCGGCCCGGAACAGCAAATTTCAATTTGGCCAAACCGCGGGTCCAAGAGTGCAGGATTAACAGGACCCAACGAAATGCGGTACTTAATAAATATGTGATGGATAATGATCGAACTACGTCACTGCAGAATGCCTAAAGTTTGATCACGTGACAAAGAAATTTTATTCTAATTCAAAATCTAGTAGAATACAAGTTGTACAAAAGTTACAATAAAATTACTTTGCTATAATCCGCGCTTGTTAAGAGAATATATGTAATGCTAAATGTCTGAAGCAGGCAACAATCACATACCTTATACGTGCAGGACAAGTCACCACAGGTATCACAAAACGCCGCCAACACCTACACTTCACACAAACACTACACACACTCACTACGTCAACCTCTGCGATCGTTTCGCCCCGAAACCGAAGTATCATCAACAGGATAGGCTCCGGGAACAAAATCACTTGGTGACCTGTCCTGCATGTATAAGGTATGTGAATGTTGCCTGCTTCATACACTTAGCATTATAAAGATTGTCTTAACACACGCAGATTACAGCAAAATAGGTAATTCTATTGTAACTTCTGACAAAGAAATTTAATTCTAATTGAAAATCTAAGTTTATAGAATACAAGCTGGCTTCGTTATGATTAGCCTTATTAGCAAATTATTCCTAAAAAAAAAGTGTTTCCTGTTTCTTTTTAATCAAATTAAAATCCGAAATAGTCATTATCCAAGTTAACTTGTAAACGAGTGCTTTTGAATCGTCAACTCTACTGCTGGTTCGGAAAGCTGTTCCTACCGAGAAGAGCCAGCAAGAAACTCGGCGTTAGCTCTTTACAAAATAACACTTATAACTAGTTACGTTTAGTCATTACTGTCTTGTACAGATTCGACGCCGTGTGCCCGCTGAATAGAATAGACCCACTTCATTTCTTACCGAGGTGTCGTAAAAGGTGACAAAGGCAAGTAGACCCGCCGTAATGACGCATTACGATTTTGTATACCACTCTAAGTGAGGTCGGTACAACATGTTATAAACATGCTTTCACATGATTTGGCTGCGTTTTTACGAGCGGCCGCCTGCCTGACATCAACTTACCTTAATCGTATTTTACAACACCTCAGTAAGAAAAGGGTAGTCTATTTTACTTAACCGAATACCACACGGTGGGTCAACTTACCTTAGTCGCCTTTTACGACATCTCGGTAAAAAATGAGGTTGGCAAATTCTATTCAGCGGGATATCAAACGGCGGGTCGACTTACCTTAGTTGCCTTTTACGACACCTCAGTAAGAATTGAAGTGGGTCTATTCTATTCAGCGGGCACTGATTCACACGGTGTTGATCTCAAAAATGTAATAAAAGTTAAATATAAAATGTGTTTACAACAAAATATATCCTTTTTCAAGAGTAACTTCTGGACAACCTTTTACATCGAGGAAAACTTCAAACTCGCTTTCCATAGACTTTCCACTCAATTTCCCATCACCAAATTTCGCACATCCCAATTTCTGTACACTCTCGATACGAGTATGTTAATACGCTCACTGAATAAATAATTCATTTGTTAAGACGTATCGGCGACATTTTCATCTGTACCTGTGTCCTTATCACGTGACAATAGGGTTTAATTTGGCGTAAAATTAATTCCAATTACGTAGGTAGAACAGAGATTTATACGGAACCAGTAAATGATTCATTTAGGGTTGCTTTCGTCGTGTTGTGCTCGCAATTAGAAGGCGGTTGCGAATGAGTTGGTGGAAATGGAAAATGATAATGATATAATCTGCGAAATTATAATTTAGTTCTCGCCATATTAAATTATATCATAATAGTATTAACTAGCTGTGCCTGCGGCTTCGCCTGTATGTACCATGTCATCATCTTCCTGCCCTTATCCCACTCTAAGTGGGGTCGGCACAGCATGTTATAAACATGCTGTCACATGATTTGGCTGCGTTTTTACTACCGGCCGCCTGCCTGACGTCAACTTACCTCTGTCGTAATTTACGACACCTCGGTAAGGAAGAGGGTGGTCTATTCTACTCAGCCCGAAACCACACGACGGGTCGACTTAGATTAGTCACCTTTTACGACACCTTGGTAAGAAATGAGGGTGGTACTATTCTACTCAGCCCGAAACCACACGACGGGTCGACTTAGATTAGTCACCTTTTACGACACCTTGGTAAGAAATGAGGGTGGTACTATTCTACTCAGCCCGAAACCACACGACGGGTCGACTTAGATTAGTCACCTTTTACGACACCTTGGTAAGAAATGAGGGTGGTACTATTCTACTCAGCCCGAAACCACACGACGGGTCGACTTAGATTAGTCACCTTTTACGACACCTTGGTAAGAAATGAGGGTGGTACTATTCTACTCAGCCCGAAACCACACGACGGGTCGACTTAGATTAGTCACCTTTTACGACACCTTGGTAAGAAATGAGGGTGGTACTATTCTACTCAGCCCGAAACCACACGACGGGTCGACTTAGATTAGTCACCTTTTACGACACCTTGGTAAGAAATGAGGGTGGTACTATTCTACTCAGCCCGAAACCACACGACGGGTCGACTTAGATTAGTCACCTTTTACGACACCTTGGTAAGAAATGAGGGTGGTACTATTCTACTCAGCCCGAAACCACACGACGGGTCGACTTAGATTAGTCACCTTTTACGACACCTTGGTAAGAAATGAGGGTGGTACTATTCTACTCAGCCCGAAACCACACGACGGGTCGACTTAGATTAGTCACCTTTTACGACACCTTGGTAAGAAATGAGGGTGGTACTATTCTACTCAGCCCGAAACCACACGACGGGTCGACTTAGATTAGTCACCTTTTACGACACCTTGGTAAGAAATGAGGGTGGTACTATTCTATTCAGCCGGATACCACACGGCGTGCCTATATGTACCATGTATCATAAAAACATATCCCACGCCACAACCTCTCTATCTCCTAGTGGAATTCCCATAAAAACCGTTTAAGCCGGAAAATTTTAAAAACCGTACGAAATTCCGTTTAGTAGATATCAAGAAAATCGATCACATAAAGACACACAACTTTTAAAAAGTTTGTTTAATAAAATATGTGTAGATGTTATATCGTATGGTATCCGGCTGAATAGAATAGTACCACCCTCATTTCTTACCGAGTTGTCCTAAAAGGCGACTAAGGTAAGTTGACCCATCGTGTATTTATCCGGTTAAGTAGAATACTAGCACCCTCATTTTTTACCGAGGTGTCTTAAAAGGCGACTAAGGTAAGTTGACTTACCGTGTAGTATCCGGCTGAGTAGAATAGTACCGCCCTCATGTCTTACCGAGGTGTCGTAAAAGGCGACTAAGGTAAGTCGACGTCAGGCAGGCGGCCGGTCGTAAAGTACGTAGCCAAATCATGTGACAACTTATTTATGATATGTTGTGCCAACCCCACTTTGAGTGGGGAAAGGGCAGGAAGATGTGAATAGTAATTACAAGCTGTGCCCGTGGCTTCGCCCGTAGATATCAGTGGATATAAGTGTCATGATTTTGCAAAAGTAATAGTAAAATTATTTTGCTATTTTCCGCGACAACAATGCTAAATGTAGAGTGGACAACCGATTGTCCACTCTACATTTAGCATTATATTATATATTTTCTATTTTACTTCATCGCGGATTATAGCAAAATAATTTTATTATTACTTTTGTATTATGGATCTCCGCAAAGTAACGCCTCATTCTATAAATTAGTCATGATTTTGATCAGTTTAAATCCCGACTCCGCTGGAGTTTTAGGCTAAAATGTAGGCTATATGTTTTTTTTTAATATTAAATATATAAATAATTTTAAAAACGTACTGATATGCATATCTTTAAAAAGTTCACATAACATTCACTAATTAATATCATGCAAGCTACAAAATTTTATGAAGTACTAAAGATACTATTAAAAGTAATTTATAAGTTAAAAAATACGGCTATTTCTTGCTAAATTAATATCCTTGCTAAATATTAATTTACCAAGAAATAGTAAATAAGTTTATTTTTGAAAGAAACAAGTGGATTGTGAAATCACCACCACCTCTAAGTGGGGTCGGCACAACATGCTGTAAACATGTCACATGGCTACGTATTTTACGACCGACCGCCTGCTTGACGTCAACTAACATTAGTCATATGTCACGACACCTCGTTAAGAAAGATTTTTTTTTTTTTCGGACACTAACTAATGCTGTTAGCCATGAAGGCTTTGACAGCGTCACCGGGAGAGTGGGCGAGCGCAGAAGCATCGCCGGGGTGAAGTGCTAGGAGAGCGGGTCTCGAAAGAGGCCCGCAGCATCCTGGGAGCGTCGCCTTAAGGGTGCCTCCCGTGAGGCCGAACCTCGGCTTAAAGCGACGCGCTGTGGAGGACTATTATCGGACTGTGGAAGAGTCCTAGTGTCATAACGGACGGGGTTGGACGCCCCGGCCGCTAGACGTGAGAAATCTGGGACCTCGTCTCCGCCGGCGAAGACGCTGTGTGTGTGAATGTTTGTGCAGTGTTCTGGCGATGGCGATCGTAATAGGATCGTCAGGGTCAGTAAGGACGCTCTTAGGGCGTCTGTAAACACGGGCTTTGAATGATTTATCAAAGCATCGGTAACCGGCCATCCTTGCGATCAGAGGGTTGGCGTTTACCTCCGCTTTTTCGAAATAATTTTTCGAAAATTTCTTAAATAAGCAGTCGATGGTGGGGAGACCTAAATCTCTATGGAGGTCGAGGTTTCGCAAGAACCATGGGCAGCCTGTGGCTGCTCTCATAAATTTGTTTTGCAGAGTCTGCATGGGACGCAGATATCTTTTCGGAACATGTGCGAATATGACGCTCGCATAGGTCATGATAGGTCTTATGCAAGTCTTGTAAAGTGTCACTTTGTTACGAAGTGACATTTTACTCCTCTTGCATATCATCGGAAAGAGTCGACCCATTGCATACGCTGCCCTGTTACGGACTATACGTATGTGTCGTCTAAATGAGAGGTTGGGCTGGAGCGTGACCCCAAGGTATTTGACTTCATCCTGCCAGGGGATGTCCCGGTTATGTATGGTAATACATTTGTTAAGAAAGAGACTGGTCTATTCTACTTAGCGGTGGGTCGACTTGCCTTAGTCACTTTTTACGATACCTCAGTAAGAAATGTAGGTGGTCTATTCTCTTCAGCCGGATACCACAAGGCGGATTAAATAATATAACCATAAGTGAGTAAAAATGATGAGTAAAGACAATATTTTATTTATTTTATAAATAATAAATAAATAAATATATGGGACAGTTACACACACGGTAAGTAAGTAAGTATTTCGTCTATAATTTTTGTTGGCGAGCGAACCAAAGACGCGCAACTAGTATATATTTCTTATCTCGTATAAGAACTAGCTGCAAAGATATATGGACATCACAAAATGGGTGTCGCGTGTTCGCGCGCTCAGTCAACGTCGCTCTTGAGTGCACCCCGATATGTCAAACGACGCCATTTTGAGCGGCAGGAAATTCGCGCCTTTTTATTTCTACACCGGATCATTGGCGCCAAAACCGCATCAAAAGATGATGGTAACTCTTTCTAAATAGAATAATCATAATAAAAATCTTTAAAATGTGTTTGGGAGTATTAACTATATGACTGTAGATTGTAGGACTGAATATTTATGAGCGATAGAAATTCGCATCTTTTTATTTCTACATCGGATCATTGGCGCCAAACCCGCATTAAAAGAAGATGAAAACTCTTTCTAAATAGAATAATCACAATAAAGCGCCTTTTAAATGTCTTTGTTTTGGGAAAAGTAACTTTATGACTGTAAATCTGCCCTTATCCCACTTTAAGTGGGGTCGGCACAACATGTTATAAACATGTTGTCACATGATTTGGCTGCATTATTACGACCGGCCGCCTGCCTGACATCAACTTACCTTAGTCGTATTTTACCACACCTCGGTAAGAAAGAAGGTGGTCTATTCTACTTAACCGGATACCACACGTTGAGTCAACGTACTTTAGTCGCCTTTTACGACACCTCGGTAAAAATGAGGTTAGTCTATTCTACTCAACCGGATACCACACGGCGGGTCGATTTACCTTAGTCGCCTTTTACGACACCTCGGTAAGAAAAGAGGATGGTACTATTCTATTCAGCCGGATACCACACGGCGTATTTGTACTATACTATTATAACTAATAATGTGAACACGAAGCCATCGAGAATGATGGATGACAAAATGTTACCTAATACGACCTTAAGTACATACAGATAAGGGCTAAAATCGAATATCAATGTTCATTCACTCGGTCGCGAATAGTTTTTTATCTACCTTGATTTAGTTCGTTAAACGAAACTAAGTATACCTAAGATTTTATTGTAAATAACTTTTTATTACATATATTTTAACACTGAATACATATACGAGAGAATCTTTCCTATTCTAGGACGAAGCGCGGCCGCCTCACAGCATTTTAAATCTGTAATATCTTTGAAAAAATAAACTTAAATTACATGCTGTAAACGGCCATATTGATCAATATTAAATCAACAATGTATTTAAGGTAATTAATTTGATAAGGATTAATGCTATATTGTTTAATATTGTTTCGAAAATAAGGCATTATTTTTCATAACAAAAAAATGTATTTGAGTGTCATCCATAAGAGATAGACCTATACCTATATATATAAGGTGTACAAATACTTAGTACATCATTTTGATAACCTATGATGCGAAACTTATGCGAAAATTATTAATTAAGGCGCGTGCGACAACGCTCGTTACAGAGTTCAAAGCGTAATGGCCGCGAAGATGATCGCGGCCTGTAGCGTGCTCTTTCCCTCTCGTTGAAGGGTTGGCCGGGAATGAGGGAGAAGGATATATGTATAAGGGAAAAGGTGGAACTAGCCCAACCAATTACCTTTGTAGTTTGTATTACGGATCTCAGCAAAATAACGCCTAATTCTATAAATTGATAATTATTGGACTGTATTATTATGAGCGACAGAAATTAGCACCTTTTTATTTTTATATGACAATCAAAAAATCAAATTAAAATATTTGAGTAAACTTGTAAACAAGTCATTTTGAATCGTCAACTCTACTGCCGGTTCGGGAAGCTGTTCCTACCGAGAGGAGCCAGTAAGTGGCTCAGCGATTGCACTTTTCAAAACATAATTCTTACAACTGGTTACATTTAGTTATTAGTATCTTGTACAGGTTGGAAAAATAGCTATGTCCACGCATTCTTATCATCTATGTAATCCTCAACAGTAAAGTGGGCCTCGTTTTAATAGCTTGTTTTAAACTGCTTTTCATTAGTTGATTTTGAGAAAATTGATCAGACAGACAGATTTACAGATTTTGGGACCGAGCATTGCTCGTTAATTTTTTACACAATAAAGAAAAGAAACAAAAAAAAGAAAAAATTGGGCAAGTGGGGCTCGATCCTAGGTATTTTCATTTCTCGAGACAGCCCGTTGTCCGAATAAGCTACACTGACTTGACAATTTACGGCAAAATATTGTCTTATATTCAATATAAATTTTAGTATTTTTTTTAACGCCCAAAACAGGGATAATACGATTTTTTTAAACAAAACCTAGCTAGACCAAATTTTCTCCCCCAAAACCCTTTACATGCTGAATTTTAGGAAAAGCTTTGGAGACGTTTCCGAGATTCCGAAAATATATATACATACATACAAGATTAACTCATTTAAATGTTATATAAATGGTCTTACATCTTTCCTTATCAGATATTCGCTTTAGCAATTACGCTAAACCACTCAAAGCTAGCTTCAATTGAGCAATTACGGCATATTAAAAACCAATAAAGCCGTTTTAGTAAAAACAATTAGACGCCGTCTCGATAGATTAAGGATCAAAAGGTATTGTCGTTGAGAAAATTACTCCCCCCCCCCCCCCCCATCGGGGTCCTATTAACGGGGAGCTACATCAAATGGACAGCCAATTTGCCACCATTACAAGGTATTTTCATATAAAATGGTACAGATTTTCATATAATAAAACATGAAACGTTGCCTATTCAAACTTTCTTATTTAACATTACGTTTTAGAAAACATATAGAAAATGCCTTTAACACTTTTGAGAATAATAAAAATGCTTGGGTTGGAAAATTTTTCATCTTAATACAGGACTCCTGTATGTGTTAAATATGAGAACGGATAGTGCCACTCTACATTAAGCGTTACATTTTCTTTTATCGCGGATTATAACAGAATAATATTTTCATCACTTATTTTTTGCCGAGGTGTCGTAAAAGGCGAATAAGGTGAATTGACCCGCCGTGTGGTATTCGGTTAAGTAGAATAGACCACCCACTTTCTTACCGAGGTGTCGTAAAATTTAACTAAGTTAAGTTGATGTCAGGCAGGCGGCCGCTCGTTAAATACGTAGCCAAATCATGTGATAACATGTTTATAACATGTTGTGCCAACCCCACTTCGAGTAGGATAAGGGCAGGAAGATGATGATTTTCATTACTCTCGAAACCACTTGTTAAACGGCATACGAGTTTAGGAAAGCGTTACATTCATGCCTAAAAAGCTTAAAATATGAGGAAGTGTAAACTCTTTTGCAACTTGCATTTTAACTTATAGTATTACACGTAAATATAATAATACTACAAATTAAAATTTAATGCACTCACGCACACACAATGGTTCAAACATTTTCCTTTTTCTTTTTTTGTTATTATTGTTTGTGTGTTGAAAAATATTTATAAATAGTGTCATAGATAATAATGTCATAAATAATGTCATTTAAGTGGTGATTTAATATAATAATGTCATAAATAATATAGATAATAATGTCATAAATAATGTCATTTAAGTGGTGATTTAATATAATAATGTTATAAATAATATTGATAATAATGTCATAAATAATGTCATTTAAGTGTTGATTTAACATAATAATGTCATAAATAATATAGATAATAATGTCATAAAAAATGTCATTTAAGTGGTGATTTAATATAATAATGTCATAAATAATATAGATAATAATGTCATAAATAATGTCATTTAAGTGGTGATTTAATATAATAATGTCATAAATAATATAGATAATAATGTCATAAATAATGTCATTTAAGTGGTGATTTAATATAATAATGTCATAAATAATATAGATAATAATGTCATAAATAATGTCATTTAAGTGGTGATTTAATATAATAATGTCATAAATAATATAGATAATAATGTCATAAATAATGTCATTTAAGTGGTGATTTAATATAATAATGTCATAAATAATATAGATAATAATGTCATAAATAATGTCATTTAAGTGGAAGATTTTTAAACACAAGTTTTTACAAGCAGATGAGAAGAATATATACAAGAAGATTTCAAAACCCTATTTTAGAGACTTAAAAGATTATAGAAATATTTTATTTTTTGATTTTTATAAGCGACCCTTTTCACTGTTCTCCTATTACCAATTCGTCACAGTCAATGTGGCGAGTCCCAAGCGCGATTTAAGCTCGGACAACTGAAACTTTAAAGGTAGATGTTTGCAACGTTATCGAGAGCGATTGGACTTTTTGCGAGAAAAAGACCGAGTCAAGAACTCTTGTAAGACCTTTCAGTGTCTTGCTCATAGTTGGAAACTGGCAGATTAATTTGTACGCGAACTTGTAATACAATGGATTTGAATTGAATGATTTTTACTAATGGATTAAAGAGGTATAAAGTGAATATTTAGATGTTATTGTTGGCTTTATACGTCCTGATAGACCCTTGCGAAAGTTCAAAACCCCGGGCAGGCACCGATAATCTTTTCTGTTAACTTGTGCCGAATACAATTTAAGTCCGAGTGATTGCCTGTGAGATGTGTTTAAGGAAGTTTAATTCTTTTTTTAAAAAGAGAAATTGCCGAGATTTTCCTAGCTCTTCGGTGTAGGAACAGTTTTAAGCAGCTTTAGCAAAATGAAGAATAATTGAATTTGAATTTGTATCTTATTGATATTTGCAATATATTACACGCTTAGATTTCTGCATATCTCTAAAGAATTCTAGGTATATGTATAACTATATATATTTCTGAATTTTAACCCTTCTGAGCAACAAAAGAGAGAAAAGAGGACGTTACTCAAAAACTCAAAAATCTAAACTCATCATCATCCTCCTGCCCATTAGCCTACTTTAAGTGGGGTCGGCACAACATGTTATAAACATGCCATGCGTGAGAACATGTTATAAACATGCCATGTTTGAGAACACGTTATAAACATGCCATGCGTGAGAACATGTTATAAACATGCCATGCGTGACAATGCGTGTCGCGCTATTCGCCATCATATTTTACGACCGGCCGCCTGTCTGACCTTAACTTACTTTAGCCGTATTTTACGACACCTCGGTAAAAAATAAGGGGGGGTCTATTTTATTCAGCCGGATGCCACAAGGTGGATCGACTTATTCGCCTTTTACGAAATCTCTGTAAAAAAGGAGGGTGTTCTATTCTACACAGTCGGGTACCACTCGGCAGATTCGGATACCACTCGGCAGATCGACTTATTCGCCTTTTACGAAACCTCTGTAAAAGAGAAGAGGGGGTTTATTCTAGTCAGCCGGATACCACAAAGTGTTTTAATCCAAAAACCAATCTTCGTAAAATAAAAAGGAGAAGGCACAAATTCCCCCACATTATTATTTCGAAATAAACGCTTAAGAATATCTCATTTCATATAAAAGACTATAACATTCCCTAACACAGAACATTCAAAAAATTTATTGCGTCATTATTTCGCGAGGCGCCCCGTATTTACCTGCGTTTTGTATAATTCATTCCGAATATTAGTAAGAGGTCATTAACTTGGCTCCATACAAACGGATTATTTCAATAATTCAAAAGCAAGAAAGCGAATAATTTATCCGGTACGGAACATTGGCGAAATGCATGAGCGGAAGCGGGGAAATACTGAGAAAAATTAATGTTGATAAACCTTCCTATATTAGCTAGAAAATCGCAAATCGTAAATCGCAAGTACATCAAGATCATGAAAAGATTCAAGTAGCTCAAAAACGTACGTAGAAGTCCATTCAATAAAATTATTGGAAGGAGACAGACAGACGGATACAGAGAGAGTAAGTAAGAGAGAGTTATGAAAAAATAAATCGAGGTAGCCTACTTTCTATCTAATTGCTATTAACTTATGTACTGAAAGATCCACTACAATCTCACATTATTTACTTTCTTGCCTTTCTACGTCCCTATATAGGGTGGCACCTACCTTCTTCTTCTTCCTGCACTTATCCTAAAAGTGGGGTCGGCACAACTACGGCATACAAACTTAATCGTATTTTACGACAACTAGGTAAGAAAGAGTGTGGTCTATTCTTAACCGGATACCACACGGTGGGTCAACTTACCTTAGTCGCCTTTTACGATACCTCGGTAAGAAATGAGGGTGATATTATTTATTCTATTCAGTCGGAAACCACATGGCGTAGGGTGGTACCGACCAGGGGACATTTATTTAAATTCCAACCTACAACCTAAGCAGCCTTCATGAAAAGTTAGTTATTTTAGTAAATTAATTTAGCCACAGAAATTATATTATTTACTCCTTTCCACTCCATTGCGTATGTACATGACCTTGACCGAGAGACTAGTGTGTGGACAATAAGTGCGATGGAGACAAAACTACAATGTTATTATTTTCTCCTGTTATTTGAACTAACGCGCCGCGCTAGGTCATACAACTATTACTAAAAAAGCCAGATTTCAATTATATCATATTTTTTATATTTTTTTAAATGCATTTTTTAAACGATAGTAGAGAAGATAAAATTATGTTATTTATATGTTTAAGTGATCAATGGGTTCATTTAAATGTGGATCGTTGGTACCACTCTGTATAACAAATACAATCGACCTTTAGTTTTTACACTTTCTCCAATGCTAGTTTTTGTTTAGTTATTACTATTTTCTTATTTTTTTATAGTTTACACTGAAACATTGCTTTTATGAAACAATTCATATATTTATTTAAAGAAATTCATTTTGGAAATTTAGGTAAAAGTACTATAATAATATATCATATTATATTGCTATAGTCGAATGAAATATTGAAATAGTCAAAATTTTCTGAAAATTTAAAGTTCAAAACTTTAACTGACGTAACTATTATATGATGGTTTCAGATACTTAACGAATAAACTATACTAATATTTTATATATGAAAGTCTGTCTGTCTGTTTTTCTAGCCCTGTTTAACAACTAGCCCACTGAACCAAAATGTAGGGCAAAAATTTTAAATTATTTTACAATTAAAAAAACAGAAGGTATTTGTAAACTTATGGAAGTAAAATTTAGTTGTTAGATTTTTTATTATCATCACCATTCTTCTGCCCTTATCCCACTCTAAGTGGGCACAACATATTATTGTATCTTTTGGCTAATTACTTCCTGACGTCATTTTAACTGCTTTTTACGACACCTCGGTAAAAAATTAAAGTGGTCTATTCTACTCAGCCGGATACCACACGTCGGATTATTGATAATATTATTTTTTTAAACGCTTAAGCTTGTGGCTTATGGTTTCAAAGATTTCGTTTGAGCGACGTATTTTTACGTCGTCTCCTGAAATGTTCCAGTCGGCAGAATTGAAGGAATTTCTCATTGAATATCGCGATACAAAGATGGCGATTTTAACCCGTATACCGCGGCAAACGAGCAAAGCTTTTAATATCGCGGATCATCGATGATAACGACGCGCCATGTCTTTTTGAAAGACTTTTGTATAACAGATTTTGATTGCGTATTTTGACTTAAAATTTTATGTACAAAAATAATACTATCATTATATTATTAGTATAGTGGCACTTCGAAAAAGGACCAAGTAACTTTAAAACAAATTTTTCCACTTTAGTTTAAAATTACATAGATTTTCTCTAAATGCGGGCTAAGCAAAATAATTCAATAATGCATATGAGTTAATTATATAACGTTTTCAAATTCAAATTCAAAATATTCTTTATTCAAATAAACTTGTAAACAAGTGCTTTTGAATCGTCAACTCTACTGCTGGTTCGGAAAGCTGTTCCTACCGAGAAGAGCCAGCAAGAAACTCGGCGGTTGCTCTTTTAAAAATATAATTTTTAATACTATTATTCACTATTAATAATACATTAAATCATCATCTTCCTGCCCTTATCCCACTCTAGGTGGAGTCGGCACAGCATGTTATAAACATGTTGTCACATTCGGCTAGGTATTTTACGACCGGCCGCCTGCCTGACGTCAACTTACGTTAAACGATACCTCAGTAAAAAAGACTAGTCTATTCTACTCAACCGGATACCACCCGGCGGATCAACTTAACTTAGTTGCCTTTTACGACAGCTCGGTAAGAAATGAGGGTGGTCTATTCTACTCAACCGGATACCACACGGAGGAAATTATATAACATTAAAATTGCGAATGTAAGGTAATACTAAAAGGCAAATAATCGTATTGCGGTCGACTTGTGAGTAAAGAAGAAAAAAAACTGCCTGTTACTATCCCACTGGTGAGCAAAGGCCTCCTCTTTCCGTTTTTGGAAAGTACGATTTGAGCTAAGACCTACCATGCTGCTCTATTGCGAATTGGTAAGATACACATATTCCTAGAATTCTTTATATATACGCAGGTTTCCTAACGATTTTTTCCGTCACCGAAAAGCGTGTGATAAATTTAATTATTAATCAGACATAAGTTTTATAACTTCCTGATCGGGGTTTGAACCGGTGTCCCCTAAAAAGAGTCTCACTGTCCCCGCTAATGTAGCACAACTTGACATATAAGTGTTTTAACTTAACAGAACGTACTTTGAAAAAGAAAATCGATTATAAAATTAAAATTGAACGCAGCAAAAATCGTGTTAATAAAGCGATATCTCTGATATCTCACGACATGCTTGCACCCTATTAAATAATCATTAAAGACACTATAATCTGACAGACGCGTGCTTCACGGCGCAAGGTGGAAAGCCCTTAGCCTAGTTGCGCGCTCTCGTCAGCCCCTTCTGATTCTTTCATACCTCTGTACCTCCTCGGAGCTCACTATGTCCTGGTACTACAAACAACATCAACAGAGACCAGCGTGAAGAGAGCTAGGCTCTATGGAATGCAAGCTAGCGATATAAACGTTCATAAAGGACTTTAATTTTTTGCATCGCTACTTTGTCTAATGAGTGGCTCTCTATTAACGTGTAAAAAATAATAAGGAAATTATGCAGTTTTGAAATATTTGCTAATTTAAATTAGTACAATTAATATTTATAGCAACTAACATGTTCGAACGTTGTTTTAGCTGACTTCCACGTATCGCGGGTAAGTCTCAATTTTCGGATATTTATTTAAATTATTTAGTGTAAAGGAAGGAAAGAGTATTTAGCAAGAAATTGTTATATTTCTTAATATTGTGGTCGTCTTAATAACTTAATGCCGTTAATGGTTTAATGCCGTGTGGTAGCTGGCTAAATAGAATAGACCATCCACATTTCTTACCGAGGTGTCATAAAAAGTGACTAAGGTAAGTCGACCCGCCGTGTGGTATCCGGCTGAGTAGAATGGATCATCCTTAATTCTTACCGAGGTGTTTTAAAAGGCGAGTAATGTAACTTGACGTCAGCTGGTCGTAAATATCTAGCCAAATCATATGACGACATGTTTATAGCATGTTGTGCCGACCCCACTTAGAGTGGGATAAGGGCAGAAAGAAGATGATGACGTAATATCTCAAATTTATTAAGTGGTGTTTTCGATGAAAGCTTGCTTCCTAAGGCGATGTGAATTTTAGCAATTTTTTTAGCAGTTGTATATAATTTGAAAGCGCAAAATAGAAAAGGATATAGGAAACCGTATAAGCCTTACTTTTTACCGTAAATGATTTACCTACGATTACGTAAGTAAATCATTTACGGTTCTACGATACAAGAACACAATCAGTTTGCCCAGTTCACAATCAGTTTGCCCAGTTCACAATCAGTTTGCCCAGTTCACAATCAGTCTGCCCAGTTCACAATCAGTTTGGGTTTAGATAGATAACAATTTTTAAATTTAAACTATCTAGTATTCATAGTTAATGTATAGAACCGGCTATACTCACGTGTTATTCTACCGAGTTAGCCGGACTAGTATCAAACCCATCCGGGGCAGTTATTCATGATCTCTTTATAGACGTAATCGCGACTTAAACTTCCCGCCCGCGATAACGTCGTATAAAAAGCTTAATTTAGATAGTATCAAGTTGGTTTTGTGAGCAAGGCGAAGGGTAAAAGATATCGCGGGCGAATACCTAGCCGTTGGTGTTACCAAATATCCACTCTTACTGGTCTGTATATTGCAACCACCCTTAAAGAAGCTGAATGCCGGACTAGATGGACAAAATAAGTTCAAAAAGTTGCAAAGGACTTGAAAGGATACTTTCAAAATATAAATCTTGAAACAAAACTCACCCGCTTGCTGTCGCGGAACTTCAGCCAGCCACTGATGACACTGTTATCCACACTGCACCCATCCTCTTCCTCCAACTCCCTCCGAACCGGCATCGGAGATCCACCAGGACTCTCCAGCTCCCTCCGTCTCATAACTGGAGTGCATTGCTGCGACAACCTCCCTTCGGTCACCACATCGCTCCTCCTCCCAAGGACGGGAGTGACGTTTGCTGATACTCCACCCAAGAGACCACGTCTTACAGCAAACGGGCTGTCGCGAGCTTTCTTGTTCTTACATTGCGAATGGACATAGACAGTGTCAAAGTTTGCCAGCTCTACGGACACCCTGGTCTGAAGGCCGCTCGGGTGCGTGGTTAGTATGGTCTGCTTGGCTATCCTACAGCCCTGGCGGTGCACCTCATCCCGTCGCTCCATGGTGGTCGCGTGCGTTACACCATTAGCGAGTCACGCGATCCCCCTGGGACCCCATTCGTCAATAGGGCCGGTCATCTGCAAGGAAAATTACAAGTTAGGCGCGTGTTTTCGTGAGGCTTACTTTACAGAAAATAACTATTCGTAAAACACAAATAATAAAACGTAAACAACAATTCTGGAATTCAAAATAAGGTCAAGCAACTATTTTCATTAGACGTTGCTCCAATGGTGTGTCTATGGCCCAATCTGTCATTGTCTTAAGAGTTAAAACCTTTACTCAGTTGTTAGATGGTATCAGATCACTACTTCTTTTTACTTAACTTTTTTACTTTTGTATTATGAATCTCCGCAACGTAACGCCTAATTTTATATCTTATTTGGAGGAGTTCCCTTACCTGGAGCCAATCCTGGCAGCAGCATCAGGTCATCCTTATCATCAACATGCATTATCCGATGATTATGCATGGATGGATGGATAATACATGAACCAGTATTTAAAGTTTCAATCGGACATCGGGAAGTGGGTTAAATTTAACTTACAAGATTCCACCTTCACATACAAACATACAAGGTAAATTAAATGGAAGCTTTTAATAACAGAATTACAAAATTGATCTATTAGATTGTAAAAGCTATTCGCAATTCGTGTTCCAATATCATAGAACTTAATCAAATAGAAACGGCCTTTTAACTGCAATTACAAACGCAAGGAGATTGTATATTAGTTTGGATCGCACTTTACACCCCTTTTCGCAGAAGGCTCTCATAATTGACCGCTTTACATTCGGCATAGGCTTCTGTCGTAATACTCGGGCTATAGATCGGCCATTTGTTAAGCGCCGGAAACAACGTTATTATGGCGTGTAAAAATTGACGATTTTTACTCACATTTATTTGTAAGTAATTTTTTGCTTTTTGTGCACCAACTTTTTCTTAACTTTAAATTGTCTCACTTCGTAGATTAGCTGGCAGAGATCTGTGTCTTAGTTAAAAAAATGTACAAAGGTCAACTTATTGACCTTTGTACATTTTTTTTAACAATATTGTTTTTTCCAACATATTTTATGGTACATAAATAAATAAATTTAAAAAATGCAAAAGTAATAAATTAATTTTATTAGTACTTTATATTATGGATCTCCGCAAAGTAACGCCTAATTCTATAAATTAAATTATTTAAAAAAAAGCAAATATAAATATTTATCTTATCTTACTTTATCTGTGATCAATCTATTCTGAATTCGAGACCGCCCGTTACCCTATTGAACTTTTTTTTCTCTTTTTTACAAAAATAATAAATTTAATCCACACTAAGGTAAACCTGTGCCGTGGAATTGACAGTTACATAAAAATATCAATAAAAACAAAAACTAACAACTAACTATCATGACTTTGCAATTGAAAGCAAAATTATCCTTTGCTTACTCATAAAATTATAGCAGTTTTGCATAATATCGGAAAACGAATTGCTGAAAATGCGTTCCCAGCTCTTAACTGACGCGTTTAATCTTTTCAATGGCGGAAGAAAGTCATTTCGGGTTCAGAACGTCTGTTAATGAAGTTAGAGATGATAAAGGGGCGAGAGGTTGTGGAAATTTATTATTATAGTTTTTGGTGGTTTTCTGTGTAAAAAATTACAGTTTGAAAAGGTATTAGCGTAGACGCTGTGTAAGTATTTTTGTGTTTTTAATAACGATCGTTATTTGACTGTGAGAGAATATAAGACGCTTCTGAGGCCAATATAAGTTTTTTTAACTCGAATACGTGTTAGGAACTGGAATACAAATAAATTGTTCATCGCAGTCAAAGACTATTCTAAGCGAACTAAAGCGAATCTATTGTGAGCGAATCACACGGTGGGTCAACCTACCTTAGTCGCCTTTTACGACACCTCGGTAAGAACAAGGGTGGTATATTCTACTCAGCCGGATACCACACGGCAGATCGACTTACCTCAGTCGCCTCTTACGACAGCTCGGTAAGAGGCGACTAAGGTAAGTCGACCCACACATAAATATCTATGTGTAAAATTGACTTTGAATCATCTACACGCGTGTCGTTGACCGCGGCCTTGAAATGTGCGAAAGGATTTTGAAATGACCTCGACTAATTTCCGAAAATTCGTTCTAGTTTCTAGCATTTTCGATAAGCTCAGAATTGAATTATTCAGGTAAATATTAATAAGGGATTCTGTATACGGGAAGATTCATCATTATCATCCTCCTGCCCTTATCCCACTCTGAGTGAACTCGGCGTAACATGTTGTCAAATGATTTAGCTTCGTATTTTACGATCAGCCGCCTGCCTGACGTCAACTTACCTTAGCCGTATTTTACGACACCTCGGTAAGAAATAAGGGTGGTCTATTATACTCAGCCAGACACCACGGCTTAGGAAAAAACCTCTCTTGTTTTTGTAGTATTTGGAGCAATCTGTCTTCTGAGCTATATGACAGTAACAGATGGACTATTATCATCATATTCACTGCACATACAAGATAACAGCTGATTATTGCCCCACTTATGCCTTTATAGTATTGTTGAATATGTTACTACGACTTAGGGTGTATGCACAATAACCATAGAAGTAATTTTGGATGAAGGAATATTTATAGTAAGTTTACATTCCTGGTGTGCGCCAATTTTATATAAATAATTATTAGAATTGGGCGTTACTTTGCGGAGATCCACAATACATAAGTAATAATAAAATTATTTTGCTTTAATCCGCGATGAAGTATAATAGAAAATATATATAATGCTAAATGTAGAATGAACAATCTGTTTTCATATCTGTTACACGCAGGAGTCCGTCTAACGTTTACTCTTTCACGGCAAATCCGCTAAACCAATATCGATGAAATTTGGCACAATTATTTCTTATACACCGGGGTAACATAGAGGCTATAGAAATCCTGTTAATTCTACAGGAATAGAATAAAATTAAAGATCGCCAGCTATTATCGGCCGAAGGCGCAGGTAAATGTAGTAATCATATAAATAGAGGTTTAATTAATTTTAAAAGAGTATTCACCAAACTTTTCCTGGTTCTTCTGGGTTAAAGCAAACTTTCTAAGCAAGGGTAGACAATTTCAGGTAGTAAGTATTTCTTTGACAACATTTGACGATTCAAAAGTTCTTAATGAAAGGGTATTTTAAATAAAAAATTATACATTACAGAATTGTAAGTTCTTGAATAAAGAATTAGAATTTGTAGACGTCCACTAGTTGGCAAAGAAGAGAGGTTTCGGATGCTGTTATTCCTTTAACACTGACAGGTGCTATGTGAGTAAGCATAACATCATCCTCAAGTGACAACATGTTGTCACATGATTTGGCGTATTTTTTGAGCTACGTATTTTACGACCGCTCGCCTACTTAACGTCAACTTACCCTAGTAGCCTCAATTCCGACACCTCAATAAGAAATGAAGTTGGTCTATTTTACTCAGCCGAATACGATAGGGCGCTATGTAAGTAAGCATAACAAACTGGGTAAAGGTTATATGCATGGTTGACTGGCCCGTTGGCGCCATGGGTAGTAACCCTGCCTTCAGCTCAGCGGGTCCCGGGTTCGATTCCCGCCGAGGGCCAATATTTTCTATAAATGAATTTGTTGGTTCCTCGAGCCTGGATGTATATTTGTATTTAAGTATGTATTTAAAAATATATAAGTATATATTCACCAGTTCTCTGTCACCCATGACACAAGTATTAAGTTACTTACGTTGGGGACGGACGACCGAGTGTGTAAGTGTCCCATATATTTATTATTACTATTATTATAAGCGAGGTAGACATGTGCCCGCGACCTTAGTCGGCTACATTATGAATAATGCATGCCATAATGCCCTGTGACGACTCGCCGGCCCGCGTCAGTTTGTCCGTCTGTTCGCGTCAATTATGACACACGTGAAACCGTAACGGATCCTTTGTCATACTGAATACATATTAATACATTAATTCTGAACTATTATAAATGGAATACTTATAAATGGAAATGTTTGTGAGTATGTACGTATGTTTATTACTCTTTCACAGGGAATCGATAGCCAATATCGAAGATATTTGGCACAATTATTCCTTATTAACCGGGGTAACATATAGGCTATAGAAATCCTGTTAATTCCACAGGAATAGGGTGCTACAAAAAAACGCCATCTATGATCAAATTATCACGCGAACGAAGTCGCGTATAAAAACTAGTATTATAAATGCGAAAGTTTGTGAGTATGGATGTTTGTTCGTTACTTTTTCACGGCGAATCCGCTGATCCAATATCGATGATGTTTGACACAATTATTCCTTATACACCGGGGTAACATACAGGCTATAGAAATCCTGTTAATTCTACAGGAGTTTGAACATTGAAAAGCGCCAGCTACTATCGATCTGTTACGCGACAAAAGTCCACGCAAACGAAGATGCTGGTAAAAGCTAGTATTCAATAAACAAGAAGCAATTTTTTCAAAGTCAACCGATTTATAAATTATTCAAGAACTAGTCTTCAATTATTATTTTGTTTTTATATTATTGAAGTATTTTAAAGTTTGTATTTGAAACATGTAACAATATTATTACCACAAAAAATACCGGAATGAGAAATAGTTAAACTACCTTTCTGTTGTGGAAAATGAATATGGTCATACTTTCGTAAATAAACAGTTTATTTACAAATTATGACCATATTCATTTTAATTCAAATCAAATCAAAATTTAAACCTTTCTGTTACTGTCACTCTAATATTAAATACAGAATTTAATTGCAGAAGAATACCTATACTATCGAATTATTTGCTAACTCTACTGAGTCGTGATACACGATCATAAGCGTGAATTCACGTGTGAAAATTGACTCAAATTTTCTGGGAATCAAGTTTTGAACATAAAAAAGGTATTGTGAGTTAACAGATAGAGACATGCTCTCACGGACTTTTTGTGGTATTTCTGTAGATCTACAAATCTTAGTGTACATTACCTTAGTGTATCTAGTTTGGTTTACGTGGTGCACGCGATTTATAAGCTCCCAGAAGGTGAATTGTTTTACAACTGCACAACCTTTTGAACACAATTTACATAAAATGATTAATGTAATTTTAATCTTAACCTTTCGGAAGTATTGAAGTACCTTTTAGTAAAAACTGTATTAAAATCCGTCAAGTAGATTTCGAGAAAATCAAGCACATACATACAGGTTTTGGGGACTTTGTTTTGTAATAAGTATAGATTACTGCTGTGATGGCCTAGCGGTGCTACCGAATCTCTAGAGACGATCATGGGTTCAAACCCGGGCAGACACCAATGAGTTTTTCTATTAAAACTTATGTGTCTAATTGTTATTTATCACACGCTTTTCGGTGAATGAAAACATCGTGAGGAAACCTGCATATCTTTAGAAAATTATAGGGATATGTGTAACCTACCAATCCGCATTGGAGCAGCGTGGTAGGTCTTAGCTCCAACCCTTCTCTCCAAAAATGGAGAGAAGAGGCCTATGCCCAGCAGTGGGATAGTAACAGGCCGTTACTTAACTAACTTTTACTTATTTGATTCTAATTCCATTCCCATTCCATAATTGTAAGTAGTAGTAGTAAGTAAGTAGTAAGTAAGTTAGTAGTAAGTAAGTAGGAGCTCATTGGGGCGTTAAAATTAAACTGAAGTCTGAATCATTTCTAGTACGTGATTAATAATCTACGACAGTTATTATTGCTGAAAGCATATAATCACTGCTAGAGAAAAACAAAGTGGAATGAAGGTTAATATATGTAATGGAATCTACGATAATGTGTGTGATGAATAAACATTAAATATTTGTCACCATCGCGTGATGTACTCAGGGCCGATGTGTTCAGAAACATAATTAACCGAATATACTATAATAACAAATATTAAATAAACCCTATCCTGAATGAGGATAGGGAATGAGGAGAATGATGACTTTTGTATTATGGATCTATAAGTTTCCTAGTGTCGGTAGACCCCCCACCAGATGGACTGACGAGTGTCGGTAGACCCCCCACCAGATGGACTGACGACCTTAAAAAGGTCGTGGGGAGCTGCTGGGTCCAAGCGGCACAAGATCGTGTGGTATGGAGATCCCATGAAGAGACCTATGTCCAGCAGTGGACGTCCATCGGTTCACAAAGAAGAAGAAGAAGTTTCCTACTTTCTACTAATATTATAAATGCGAAAGTTAGTCAGTATTTTTATTAGTTTTTCACAGTGAATCCGCTGAACCAATATCGACGAAATTTGTCACAATCGTTTCTTAAACACCGGAATAACATATAGGCTATAGAAATCCTGTTAATTCTTCAGGAATAGAATGAATTTGGACACGACAACATTCCACTCGAACGAAGTCGCGGTTAAAAACTACTTATAAAAAATAATTTTTAAACAGATCACAGTGAGATCTGGTTAAGTTGGTACAATGTTTACTTGCAATCATAAAATGCAATTAACAGTTTTGCGATTAATCCACCTATATTTGGCATTTTGCCGTGGGAATACAGTAATCAAGGGGCCGATTTAATTGAAACTCTAGAGAGGAGGGTAGTAAAATAATTTTCGGATGATATTGTCAATAATTCAATCAAACTGTGATAGCCCAGCGAGTTTAAGCCCTGGGCAGACACCAATGAGTTTTTCTGTTAAAACTTATGTGACTTATTCATAATTGCATTTTAACACACGCTTTTCGGTGAAGGAAAACATTGTGAGGAAACCTGGATATCTCTAGACATTCTAGGGATATGTGTAACCTACCGCATTGGAGCAGCGTGGTAGGTCGTAGATCCAACCCTTCTATCTAAATAAAGAGAGAGAATGACTATGCCCAGCAGTGGTATAGTAACAGGCCGTTATTTTAGTAACGAAAAATAATAGATTCATTGATTCAAAGCATCATCATTCATTATTCTCGTGCCCTTATCCCACTCTAAGTGGAGTCGGCAAAACATCTTTAAAACATTGGTACATTGTTTGGCCAGTGAATTTAGGACCGGCCGCCTGGAAGGTATCCACTTAGTCACCTTTTAAAACACCTCGGTAAAAAATGAGAGTGATCTATTCTACTCAGCTAAATACAGTGGATCAGCTTACTTTAGCCGCTTTTTACGACACCTTGATAAGAAATGAGGGTAGTCTATTCTATCAGCCGGATACCACACGGCGGGTCAACTTACCTCAGTCACCTTACGACATCTTGGAAAGAAATGATGGTGGCCTATTCTATTTAACTGGATATCACGGCCAATACGTCGAAACTGTTGGTGGACCACCGATTTGACGGATAAAAAAAAGGAGGTGATTAAACGCAGAAGACGTATTAAAGGAGCTAATCCGTACAGGAAAGAGCTGATGGTTCAAGAATATCTTGAAGCACTTAACTGTTATAAAGACGCTATTGAAGAGGCCAGGACTAACGGTTGGGTAAGGTACTGTTCCGAGATGGCTGGAAAAAATGCTTGGGACAAGGCGTGGAAAATTGTAAGAAGAAGCAAGAGAGCAAAGGTAGAAGGTATTGCGCTTAAAACTCCTAGTGGAATTACTCTGTCATACGCCGACTCTGCTCGCCTTTTAACAGACACATTATTCCCCGAAGACTCATCTATGGACGATACAATCGAACAAACGTCACTTCGCCGAGCTGTTGAAATCCTACCTCATTCTGATTGCCTGTCGCCTTCTGGTCCACCGTTTCAACTTTCTGAACTCTTGGAAGTTTTGGCTTCAATGGACCCCAAAAAGGCTCCAGGCTCCGATGGGCTTACCGCAGATATTTGCGAGGCAGCAATAAAAACTGACATCCAGTTCTTTCTAGCTCTTTTTAACAGATGTCTAGAGATAGGATACTTTCCTACGATTTGGAAGACTGCAACAATATGCATAATACCTAAGCCCAAAAAGAGCGACTACACAGACCCTAAGGCATATAGGCCAATAGGTCTGCTTCCAGTCATGGGAAAGGTCTTAGAAAAATTGTTTAATAATAGACTGTTATGGCACTTGGAGGCCAGGGGTCACTTAAACTCAAGGCAGTATGGGTTCACGCCCCAACGAGGTACGGAGGATGCCCTCTATGATCTGGTCAACATAATCATAAACGAAAGAAACGTGAAACGCAAGATTGTTTCGCTCGTGTCACTAGATATAGAGGGTGCTTTCGACCACGCCTGGTGGCCATTCATCAAGGCCCAATTACAGACAAAAAACTGCCCCGCGGATATTTATGCTTTGATACACAGCTATCTCTCTGATAGGACTATAACCCTAAATTATGCAGGTTTTACGATATCTAAAGCTACGACTCGTGGCTGTGTGCAGGGAAGCGTGAGTGGGCCGCTTATGTGGAATATAGTTCTTGACTCTCTATTAGAGATGTTGGAGGGTTCACCTGTGCATATTCAAGCATTTGCAGACGATGTGGTATTGTTGGCTTCTGCCGATACAGCCCAGGAAATTGAGTTAATTATCAATCCAGTTCTCGATATGGTTGCTGAATGGGGCAAAGAGCAAAAGTTAAGATTCTCACCTCACAAGACTTCGTATATGGTTCTTACAAGGAAAAGAAATTTCTGTATACCTCAAGTAATCATGTCTGGCGTGATTATACCACCAGTAAATTCGATCAAGATACTGGGTCTGGTAATTGATAAGAATCTCACTTTCAGAGACCATATCGATTCTGTCACCACTAAAGCAGCCAATATGTACAAGTGCTTAGCAATAGCTGCCAAGGCGTCGTGGGGCTTGAACCCAGCAATAATACGGCACTTGTACATTGGAGCCATAGAACCTACTCTATTGTATGCAGCGAGTACATGGGCCAACAGCAGGTTAAAACAGTACAATGTTCAGCGTCTGAGGTCTATTCAGCGGTTATTTGCGATTAAAATTGCCAAGGCCTACCGTACGGTTTCCTTTAATTCGGCGGTGACGATAGCGAGGCCTATTGATATGCGCGCTCGTGAGATAGCTGAACTGTACGCTGTAAAACACGGAAAAACTCTCTGCGAAGCCGGGGGTAAAGTAATTGAAAAAAGGACACCCTACTTTAAAATGTCACATCCGGGTCATCGTTTAGCGGTACAGTACGCAATACTAGATCACAACGAAGATGGTAAAGTTGGGGTACAACCCTCAGCCTCTGTTAATGTTTATACAGATGGCAGTAAAATTGAAGGTAAAGTAGGCTGTGCTATCACTTGCTGGCGCCACGGAGCCGAAGTACTAAGCAAAAAATACAAACTGGAACCATTTTGTACGGTTTATCAGGCAGAATTGTTCGCATTAAGGCAGGCTGTAAGACTGGTGATGGAAAATTCTAGCTTCAGGGAATGTAATATCATGAGTGACTCACGCTCATCCCTGGAGGCTATAATTAACCCGCGTTCCACACATCCACTGGTGAGCGAAATAAGGAATGAACTGACAATGGCGGCCAATAAGGGCTACAATGTAAAACTATGGTGGGTGCGGGCTCATGCCGGGATTACTGGTAACGAACGTGCTGATGAGCTTGCAAAGCATGCTGCTCTTTACAAAAAAACAGTTGCTGACTACGACATGTTTCCGTTGTCATTTGCTAGACGGACAATACGGCAACGCACTCTGAATGCCTGGCAAAATGAATACTCGAATTCGGAGGTGGGTAGGATTACAAAGCAGTTCTTCCCGGATATTCGGCAATCATTTCGTGTTATCGGAATGATTGGAGTGTCTTACTGGAAAACCCAAATTTGGACTGGTCATGGCGGGTTGGCCTATTACCTTTATCGTTTCAAGCGCCGTAATGGACCTGAATGTTCTTGTTCTCCCGATGTCGAACAAACAGTTGAGCACATCTTAAACGAATGCCCGCGCTTTGGCGCTAAAAGGCTGCAGCTGGAATTACATTTAGACCAAAAAATCACCACCTCCAACTGGAGCTCACTGTTAAGTGATACACGCACAGGACTTAAGTTTGCCGAGTTCTGTATATGTATCATGCGGACGGTAGCCAATAGTAATAAATAATAACAATTAGATGAAAAAAAAAGGGTAATCATTAAAGTCATTAATTTCAAGGACCCTGAATAATACATATCAGGGGGTTCACTGTAAAAAAAAAAAAAAAAATGGATATCACAGCTAAGCAATAAGTATCTAAGCGAAGATAGAAATAACCGATCTGCCAGATCTTCTAAAATGCTACTGTTAGGAATCCAGATCACAGGTGTAATAGCCTATATAAGGCAACAGCTGACGACATTCACTCTCTGCCACTGGCTGTCCGTGGTTCGTGCGCAACGTGAACCTCCATAGAGACCTCGACCTACCCACGATAGCCGATCTTTTCAGACGATTCTCGACGACTTACTTTGAGAAAGCGTCCATCCACCCAAACCCCTTATAGTGGTCGCGTCCAACTATAAGGCATTTAGGCACCCCAACAAGATTCACAGGCGCCCGAAGAGCGTCCTTAACGACCCCGACGATGCTATAACAGCATCCAACAAGATATATACACTACACGCACACAAACAGCGTCTTCGCCGGAGAAGACGAGGTCCCCGCTTGCTTGTGTCAAGCGGCCGCAGCCCTCTGCCGCGGCCGCCGTGACGCAGACTTCTTCCAAGTCAATTATTAGATGCAGCCCTCCAAAAACACGCCGCCTTAAGCCGAGGTTCGGTCTCGCAGGAGACACCCTTAAGGCGACGCCCCCTGTTAGGCGGGTGCGAATAATGCACTCGCTTGTACCATTCATTTCTCCCCGGCGATGCTTCTGCGCTCGCCCGTCTTATCGGTAACGCTGTCAAAGCCATTAGATTTAATAGCATTAGTCATATTCGAAAAAACAAAAAAAAAAAAAAAAAATCATTCACTCTCTTTTGTCATGCGGCATTCGTAGTTTGGGAGATCTATTTCGTGTTATTAGAATCTAACCTTAAATAATGGCTATTCGTGATAAGAGCGACCACTGAGTTTCTTGCTAGTTCTTCTCAAGTGGATTAGTGTTCCTAACTGGTGGTAGAACCATTTTGTAGTAAAAAGTGTTGGTGCACACTAAGGCGCCCGGCGTGATTCTCTAAACGTTTATTTTTGATTATTCATTTTAAATTGAATTTAAACTTAATTTCTAACACTACAAAATTAGGTCACATCCATGCGGTTTTTATCAATTGGCTTATACCAAAACGTAAATAAAGCACTTAAACCGCCATTCCTGGACACACCGGGATATAATCCGGCGTGTTAACGAGAAGCTACAGGCTTAACCGGCTGTTGCGCCCCTGAATGTTACATGAGGTCGCATCAAAGCGTACCGACCGTTTACCTCCCGGTCGATACTCTATTCCATTCAGGACATCAATTTAATTATTTGATTCAGTTTTATTTGTGTTACATCCTAATACATTAACAAGATGATTCAGTGTATAATGTTTATTGTGTTAGATATTATTGGTATCATCCTCCCTTTTTTATACAGGTAAAAACCCCTTATGGGTACCGCCGCCCGATAGGGACAGGCGGCGGTTTCGTCGGACTTGCACCGACTAAAACGACCTGTGTGCTCCACCACGCTGCCGATGGCAAGGACAGGTTATTGTTGTACATATTGCTCCCATCCCCGCCGACAGCTCTGATCCCAGAGAACACCACCTCCGGGTAGGGACCCCTCAAAGGAAAAGTCCCCCTCTGCTGACCGGTGTATCGGGAGCACCAGATGAGCCGACCGCCTGGGAGACCACGGCAGGTCGACTTACTTTAGTCGCCTCTTATGACACCTTTGTGAGGAATGAGGATGGTCCATTCTACTCAGCCGGATACCACACGACTTGTAATTAGTAAATGAAATTATTATCCATAAAACCTTATCTCAGCTGTCACTATAATTTACCCTTTTAGTCGTTCCAAATAAAAGACGATTTTAGTTTCAATTGAACCAGTCCACCAATTTTTTTGAACGTCTGAAACACAAAACAACTAAAAAGAAATCCGAAAATTTCCAGTTATCGAAGCAATTTCAAAAAAGAAACTTATTTAACAAACATTCTCACTTGTAAAATAACAATCGCAGAAAACTAGTTTATCCAACTGTGTATCCAAGAATAACTTTTTCCATTTCTTTAAATTTATACAAGGTTCATAAAAGTTAGTCGGGTGTCTATTAAGATTTTAGCTTATAAGACGCAGTTGGTGAGACACGAAGTTTAAACTGGCCAAAGTTAAGCGGGAAAGTTAATTTTAAACTGCACCATAGTGGTGCTAACTGCAGTTAAAGAAATAGGTCTTCAATTGGACGTGAATGGTGGAACTTTGGCTTTGTCTTTGGACATTGTACTGCTCTTACTTTAGGTCACCCACACCTTCTTTAGATATAAAGATTACTATACTCCATCACCATCTTCCTGCCCTTATCCCACTCTACGTGGGGTCGTGGGAGCCAAATTATGTTACAACATGTTGTGCCGACCCCACTTAGAGTGAGAGAATAATGATTATGTAAAGTTGAGGTATTTGAAAAGAGAACGGGAATTGTAAAAAAGGAACCAAGAGTTTGTCGATACAAAAAAAAACGAATTAAGGAATGGCTATTTTTTTAAAAACACAATTAATAAAAAAATCTTTGAAATAAAAAAGCGTACACCCAATAAATCCGATGTTGAATAAACATAATCAGGTCAAAACACCGCAAATGAGGAGCAAAATCGGTGTAAACAAGGATAATAGGAGGAAGCAGCCGCATCTCGTCCTAAACCAATACGATTGTTGCCGCCTCATTGCATTGCACGGCTACCTTCCCAATTCTGCCGGTTATATTTATAAATAAAAGGGAGAGAATATCTTCATTTCGACGTTTCACCGGATTCATGTTGCGGAAACCCAATATTACTTACCGATAAAACAACCAAAGGAAAGCCGTTGTAAATATGAATTTGTTTCAAAATGACAATATTTTTGACTTACTAATATTATAAATGCGAAAGTCTGTCTGTCTGTTACGTTTTCACGGCCAATCTGCTGTACCAATATCGATTAAATAATTTATAGAATTAGGCGTTGCTTTGTGAAGATCCCGAAGAAATAGGTTCCATATTACGCTGTTTGCTCTACGTCAAAAAAGTTATTTTAAGAAAGTTTTTATGTATTTCGGTTTTTGCTTATTGTATAAACTTAACTGGACTATTTTAATATATATTTCATGTAAGCCATACAAGTTATTTACTACGGGTAAATAAACTATGCTCTCGAGGGAACGATAAATCTCTCTCAATCTTCCCAGATCGATCAGATTTTTGTGATGGAGATATTTGCAGGGTTAGAGAGTGACAGGAGCTACTGTTTATTCCAAAACTGTCTACGCCAACACTTGCGGGAAAAGGCTAGTTTAAAATAAATATATCTTGTATAAGTTTTCATCGTTTTCTCCTAATATCAAGAACATAAGTCTCGTCATAGGATATTTATGATGTGCCGGTTAGATGTTCCGATTCTAAAAATCTTTTAAGATTTTTTTTTTATATCTATTTAATATCTGTATCTATAAACACCATTGAAACCTAAAATCTACGAATATTTTAATTACAAGGGACCCCAGTCAACAAAATTTAAATATTCAAATTATATTTCTGTATTCATGAAGTGGTTAAAATATACCCAATGTTAGCAAAATAGTTAAATTCCACGGTTAGCAGTTGCTTTAGGCTTTATTAAAATCAATATAGTGATATCAAAGATACATCTAAAGTCGTGCCGTGTGGTATCCGGCTGAATAGAATAGTACCACCCTCATTTCTTACCGAGGTGTCGTAAAAGGCGACTAAGGTAAGTCGACCCGCCGTGTGGTATCCGGCTGAGTAGAATAGACCAACCTCTTTTCTTACCGAGGTGTCGTAAAAGGCGACTAAGGTAAGTTGACCCACCGTGTGGTATCCGGTTTAGTAAAATAGAACACCCTCTTTCTTATCGAGGAGTCGTAAAATACGACTAAGATAAGTTGACGTCAGGCAGGCGGCCGGTCGTAAAAACGCAGCCAAATCATGTTTGTAACATGTTGTGCCGACCCCACTTAGAGTGGGATAAGGGCAGGAGGATGATCTAAAGTCGATAAATAAATAAATAAATAAATATGTATATGGGACACTTACACACACGGTCGTCCGTCCCCAAAGTAACTTAATACTTGTGTCATGGGTGACAGACAACCGGTGAATATATACATATATAATTTTTAAATAAATACTTAAATACAAATATACACCCAGGCTCAAAGACCAAGAAATTCAAATATATAGATAATGTTGGCCCTCGGCGGGAATCGAACCCGCGACCCGCGGAGCAGAAGGCAGGATCACTACCCACTGCGCCAACGGGCCAGTTAACGGGCCAAGGCAATTATTATATCTATAATTGCTCATCAACATATAAGGCGACTAAGGTAAGTTGCCCGCCGTATGGCATCCGGCCGAGAACAATAGACCACCTTCATTTCTTACCGACGTGTCCTAAAAAGTGACTAGGGTAAATTGGGTCAATTTACCTTAGTGCCTTGTGGTATCCAGTTCAGTGGAAAACACTACCCTCATTTCGAACCTAGGTGTCGTAAAAGGCGACTAAGATAAGTTTACCCACCGTATGGTATCCGGCTGAGTACAATAGACTACATTCATACTACTGAGATGTCGCAAAAGGCGACTGAGGTAAGGTGGCGTCAGTTACTCGGCCGGTCATAAAATACATAGCCAAATCATGTGACAACATATTATGCCGATCCCACTTAGAGTGGGATAAGGGCAGGAGAATGACGATGGATTACTAATTTTCATTCAAAGTGTTTATCTTTTTACTTAGTATTGTTCGTTATTTATATAACATGTTATGCCGATCCCACTCAGAGTGGGATAAGGGCAGGCGAATGACGATGGATTACTAATTTTCATTAAAAGTGTTTTTCTTTTTACTTACTATTTTTCGTTATTTATATAACATGTTATGCCGATCCCACTTAGAGAAGGGTAGAAGAATGACGATGGATTACTAATTTTCATTCAAAGTGTTTTTCTTTTTACTTACTATTTTTCGTTATTTATATAACATGTTATGCCGATCCCACTTAGAGAAGGGTAGAAGAATGACGATGGATTACTAATTTTCATTTAAAGTGGTTTTCTTTTTAGGTACCTACTATTTCGTTTATACTACAGACTACAATACCATGAAATGATATTCCAAACGTAACGTCCTAACGTTTCCTTTAACCTTAATTGGTTCTTTCCAAGGAATTATGTCCAGATTGTCATTAATTTCTTCCAGCAATCGAAGCTAACGAACCCATTACTGAGCTCGTAACTAGAACCCGCCACATTGCGTTCTGCTGAGAACACGATTTATATCCCTCTAATCTTTTCAATTATCTCCGTTAACCGGAACAGACGAATGTGCTACCTTTTGCGAAAATCCCGAGATTTAAATACTTCCATAAACGCCGTAAACGTGTATCCGGCTGAATACAAAAGTACCACCCTCATTTCTTACCGAGGTGTCGTAAAAGGCGACTAAGGTAAGTCGGCCCGCCGTGTGATATCTGGCCGAGTAGAATAGACCAACCTCATTTCTTACCGAGGCGTCACTAAATATGACTAAGGAAAGTTGTTGTCAGGCAGCGTAAAGCTTTCCTTGCGTGCGCTGAGTAAACGGTAAAAGTTATTCAAAAATCATGTATTACAAAATTCCTCTCTAAAAGTTATAAATAAAAGTCCAAGCATATATCTAGCTTTTAAGGTTAACCCACTTTAACCATTTTTGTGGTTATAAAAATACTGTATAACGGTTTTAATCTTTCCTCTGGCTATTGCCATAAAGCGGTAATAGACTTTAAAATTGACTGGCCCGTTGGCGGAGTGGGTAGTGACCCTGCCTTCAGCTCCGCGGATCGCCGGTTCGGTTCCCGTCGAGGGCCAACATTTTCTATAAATGAATTTATTGGCCTTTGAGCCTGGGTGTATATTTGTATTTAATTATGTTTTAAAAAAATATATAAGTATATATTCACCAGTTGTCTGTCACCCATAACACAAGTATTATGTTACTTATTTTGGGGACTTACAACCGTGTGTGTAAGTGTCCCATATATTTATATTATATTAAAATTTTATCGCACCTTGTTTCTAAGCCATATGGAAAATCATATCTGCCATCCAAGTATCAGATATACATTTCGGACGGTCCATGAAACTATCGAACTAGTATTAGAAGTTTTGCCTCGAGACGTAACTGGTAACAAAGGCTGGCCAAAGACTTACAAAGTCTTGTCTGGAATCTGGCAACTTTCAGCGGCTTAAATGTTCGATCGTACGCCGCTTTTATGTGGGTTCTTGGTACCTAAGTTCGTTAGTTGCTCGAGTGAATTGATACTAGGGTCTGTTTTGTTGCGGTTGTTCATGAATATATTATACAGCGTTTAATTTAACAGAGATATTCCCTATCAGAATTAAGATACTTCAATGGTTAGCAGAGATTTCTATTTACTTTATCGCGGATTATAGCAAAACAGAAGAAGAGTCAGATGGAAATTCAGCAGTCGCTCTTTTAAAATAATACTTATTACTAATTACGTTAAGTTTTTACTCTCTTGTACAAGGTCGAACAGTAGCTATATCCACGCATTCTTATCATCTAAATAAAGTTCAACAATATAGTAGACTTTTTGTATCAGATTCTATTAAACAGTATTTTTAGACTGCTGTAATGGCTGTAATGTAATGGTAAATTGAGTCGGAATTTTATTATAGAATCTTATTCCCAAACCTACAAACGACTTATACATCTTTGCAAGAAGCATAGCAGGAGCCTTAAGCTTATGTCGGTTCCTACTTTTTCTATTTTATATACATCGCCAATTTTCGACACTTACCTGCTTAGAATGGGATAAGGAGCATAATGACTTTAAATATAGATGTTACAATAGAATATTTTTATATGCATTGTAATATTTGTTTTTGCCTATGCATTATTATATTTAATTTTTTATACAATAGAACAATTTATTATGTAATGCCAAGTATATGATACAGTCAACGTTCACATACTGTAAATAATTTTCATTTAATTTTTGTTTGCCTAATGATAAAAGTTCTTTGTCCGGATAATAGTTTCTCTTCCAAAGGGTATGTCAATATCCTTAAAGAGATTTGCTGTGTCTGCTTTTAAATCTGCGTGCATGGCTTGTTCTAAAAAGGATTCATTCCGTCCTGTAATAATAGGAGGTTTTTTTATTATTCATTCCCTTTTCTTTTAGGGTAGATTAAAATATGTTTTAGCTACCATTTCTATCTACAGAGTTATACCGTGAGGTATACGGTCGAGTTAAATAGACCGCCCGCTTTCTTACCGAAGTTTCATAAAAAGCGACTAAGGTAAGTTGACCCAACATGTAGCATCCGGTTAAGTAGAATAGACCACCCTCATTCTTAACGAGGTGTCCGAAACGGCTGCAACGATTTTCCTGAAATTCAGAATGTAGGGGGTTTTGGGAGAGAAAAATCGATCTAGCTAGATTTTATGTAAAAAAATTGTTTTTATCCCTATTTTCGGGCTTTAAAAAGTAGTAAAATTTATCACTACATATTATAAAACAAAGTCGCATTCTTTGTTCATATTTCCCTATGTACGCATAAAACTTTAAAACTACGCAACAGATTTTGATGCAGTTTTTTTTAATAGATAGAGTGATTCCAGAGGAAGGTTTGCAAGTATAATAACATTCAATACGGAGTAAAGAAATACTGTAATTTTTGAGGTTTCTGTAAATAATTACATTTTTTCCGCTTACATTGCAAATGCAGGCTAAACCCTACGAGATTTATCAAAATAATGTACTAAGTATTTGTACGCCTTGAAAAGGTCTACCGAATAGTCCGTGATTGTATATGTCTATTTCTTATGGATAACCCACAATAGCATTTTTTGTCATTTACTTTTTACGAAAAATAATGCCTTTTTTTTGAAGCAATTTTTATACAATACAGCATTAATCCTTATCCAATCAAGTACCTTAAATAAATAGTTGATGTAATATAGATCAATATGGCCGTTTACAGTATGTAATTTAAGTAAACATTTTCGGAGATATTACAGATTTAAAATGCCGTGAGGAGGCCGCGCTTCGCCCTATAACACTGCGACTTTAGCAGCGATGTCGCTCTTTCAAGACTTTGTTTTAAGACATTCTGTAATTAATTGTAAAAATAAAATACATAGGGAAAAATGTTAAAATAAATACTTAAATATGTACTATATGAATTTAGATATTCAAAGATAGCAGGAAATCTCCTTGGAATAGGGAGAGGGAAATTGTTTTTCTCCAAATTTAAATCTTGCGGGCCACGGACAGTAATGAATAAATCAAAACTACTGGATCGATTTTAATATTTTTTTTACACTGAGTGACATGGGCTATATATTTTATACCCGTGCGAAGCAGGGGCAGGCCGCTAGTATAGAATATAAAACACTATTTTTGCCATAATCTGTCAAGCCAGCATAGCTTATTCGGAGAACGGGCAGTCTCGAGACTGTTAATACCTAGTGTTAACGCCATATACCTCTTTCCCTCTCATACGCAAAATCCCGTCCTCCTCGCACGCTTACCTATCGCCGCACGCGCATCGCCGAGAGAGGGCGGCACTCGTAAGCTAAAACGTTCGAGAAAAACACGCTGCGCTCGCGCATTAATTAACACACCCTTTTAAATTAGTGCAAATTTAGTGAAAGTGTTGTGGAGTGCCTGCCTGCCGAGTATCCTGCACCCGGGACAGTTATCACATAAGTTAAGCGTGCCTCCTTTTATTCCGCTCCTAAATATAGTTCTTCTCCGCCGCCATTTTTCCCTTTCCGCAACCATCCCCTTTAATACAGTCCACTTTTCCATTAATATATCTCATCCCGCATCCTTCCAGGACCCCCGCGCCGCTCCACCTAGGATCGATCCCCCACTACATAATTTTTTTGTAAGTTTCTTTTTTTTATTTTGTACAAAACCACCGAGCATGTCTCGGTCAAGCAGGTACTTTTACTTCATCGCGGATTATAGCAAAATAATTTTATTATTACTTTTGTATTATGGATCTCAGCAAAGTAACGCCTAATTCTTTAAATTATTTCTGTCTTATTTTCTCTCTCTTATTATTTTTCGGACTATTACACTCACGGGCCTGCCATAGCTACACTTCTATCGCTTGTTTCCTACACAACATTGTTGCATTTTTTAATTGAATCCAGGACAATGATTTACTGGGAGCTGCAACGTGCGCTCAATTAAAACCTTTTCGATGAGAATTGACAGTTTGAATTTCAAATGTTCTAGCATTTTGAATCGGGTCAACTGAATTTCGTAATGAACGTGGATTTTTTTTTAACTTAATTACTCTGTATGAAATATTACCATTTACACATCGGGATCAGAATGTTTTATCATAAGTACCTGGATGGCAATTTTTTACAAAATAAAAAAAGAAACTTCAAAAAAAAGAAAAAATAACTTGGGTAGGTGGAGCTCGATCTTAGATATTTCATTTCTCAAGACCACCCGTTCCTCGAATAAGCTACGCTGACTTGTGAATAAAACCTAATTTTTTTAAAATAAAACATAGCTCGATCGATTTTCCCCCCAAAACTTCCTCATGCTGAATTTCAGGAAAATCATTAGAGCCGTTTCATAGATTCCGAAAATATAGATAATTATAAAAAAATTGGCGATGTATATAAAATAGACAACATGTTATAAACATGTTGTGTCTGCCTGCTGTCAATGTACCTTAGTCATATTTCACAACACCTCGGTCAAAAAGAGAGTTGTCTAATCTACTCAACCGGATAGCACACGGTAAGTTAACTTACCTTAGTCACCTTTTAGAACACCCCGGTGAAAAATTAGAGTGGTCTATTCTGATCAGCCGGATACCACACGGCGTATATTATTGGTAATGTATTAATAATTGTCGGAAACGGTAGTAGTCAAATATCATCTCTTGAGTTATTTATACCGGATATACTGACAGCGCGATAATCACGTTGCACTTTGATAAGCACTTGTTTACAAGTTTACTTCATAAATATATATTTTGGATTTAAATACGCTCAAATACGATTTAAATACGATTTGCAGTTATAATACGCGAGTTTAACGCGAGATAATTCAATAATTACTTTCGAAATTATCTGTGTACTTGCCTTTACTGATTCAAAGTGCAAACAGGCCGCGAACTAAGCCGTCCCACCTATTAATTATACCAAGCCGTATTGATGGCACTCCGGCGGTGCGCAAACAAACTATAATGCAAACACGTGTAAAATGATATCCGGGTACAGTCTGGCCAATATATCGTGTTAATAACTTTGATATTTAAATATCCCATTGTCCCAGATCATTGGCTGCTTAGATAGGCAATTTTAACAAAAAAAAAAAATTAGCAATATTGCCGTGTGGTATCAGGCTGAGTAGAATAGACCAATCTCATTCCTTACCGAAGCGTCGTAAAAGGCGACTAAGCTAAATTGACGGCAGGCAGGCGGCCGGTCGTAAAATATCAAATCATGTGACAACATGCTTTAAACATTTGCATCAACAAACATTCACGTTTTCACATGATTTGGCTAGTTATCAACTTACCTTAGTCGCCTTATACAATACCTCTGTGAATCGGTGAAAAAATGAGAGTGGTCTATTCTACTCAGCCGGATATCACATGGCACAATTAATCTCACATTAATCTCAATTAATCTTAAAAACAATTATTCTCTCCTAATTAATCTTAAAATCAATTAATCTCTCTTAATTAATGTTAAAATCAACTAATCTCTCTTAATTAATCTTAAAATCAATTAATCTCTCTTAATTAATGTTAAAATCAACTATTCTCTCTTAATTAATCTAAAAATCAATTAATCTCTCTTAATTAATCTTAAAATCAATTAAACTCAATCAATTAATCTCTCTCAATTAATGTTAAAATCAATTAGTCTCTCTCAATTAATGTTAAAATCAATTAATCTCTCTCAATTAATGTTAAAATCAATCAATCTCTGTCAATTAATGTTAAAATCAATTAATCTCTCTCAATTAATCTTAAAATCAATCAATATTTTCTTTTTCTTTTTTTTTTTAAGTTAATTTAAAAATACATTTAATTTTTTTTTTTTTTTCTAATTCTTTTTTAAAAATGGTGCTGCTTTGTTCAGCTTGTAACAATACCGTGTTGGTGACACAAAAAAGAATAAAATGTACAAATGCAAATTGTTCTCTTGTTTTCCACAATGACTGTGTTAAGTATGATGACCACACCTCATCGAGCCGTTCTACGTGGATTTGCCCCTCTTGCGTGGCTAGTAAACCTAAACAGGACAATACTAATACACCTATACAGCAAAAAATCCGCAAGCAAGAAACATCTACAACCGTATCACATTCTTCACCTTTAAAAGATAAACACGATGAAATTATAGCTGAAATAAAAAATTTACGTTCTGAGATGAACAAAAACTTCGAAAATCAATGTGCATGTTTAAAAAAATTTGACGATAAGCTATCCGAGTTGCAAAATGATGTTAAAAATCTTGGAGCTGAATTTTCTTCATTAAAAAGAGATGTTGATGAAATCACAAGGTCTGTGCAATTCCTGTCGGATGGCCACGATGCACAAATAATTTTGAATGAGGAAAACAAAAAAACTATATTACATCTAACTAAATTTATTTTATTAAGGAAATTTAAGAAACGTGTTACTGAGTGCTTACGTGATAACCCTACCTACTTTTGGAATTTTTATAAACAGAGCTGTAACAATAAAACTAAATCAATACCTAATGAAATGTTGTTAGGGGACCAATTAGCAAAAGGCGGTGAAGAAATATGTGATATTTTTGCGAAACATTTTGAATCTATATATAATGATTTAGATGTATGTGATTACCACACTACATTAGATAAAATTAATATTACTGACACAACTTTCAGCTCTTGCACAATAACTGAAGAGGAAGTACTCAAACAACTAACTGACCTGGATCCCTTTAAGGGTCCTGGGCCAGATCAAATTGCTCCAGTATTTCTGAAAAGATGTGCTCAACAATTAGCAAAACCGCTTACGTTTATTTATAATCACTCTTTAAGAAGTGGTGTTTTTCCAAATAAATGGAAAATTGCATATGTTACTCCAGTCCACAAGTCTGGAAACAAAAATGACGTCAAAAACTATCGGCCTATTTCAATTCTGTCTGTTTGTGGAAAGGTATTAGAAAGTCTAGTACAAAAAAAAATTTACTTTCATATTTCCGCATATCTTAATACAAATCAACACGGCTTCCGGCCAAGAAAATCAACAGTTTCCAATTTAGTTGGCTATGTTTCGGACATAACAGAAACATTAGATTCACAAGGGGAAGTTCACGTTATCTATACCGACTTTAGGAAGGCCTTTGATTTGGTTAATCATTGCTTGTTGATCAAAAAAATTGAGTATATGGGTATTCACGGGTCATTGCTTCGATGGTGCGAATCTTATTTAAAAAACCGTTCTCAATTGGTTTCTTGCAATGGTTATAATTCTTACGTAAGTAAAATACCTTCAGGCGTGCCTCAAGGTTCTCACTTAGGACCAACTTTTTTCCTTATATTTATAAATGACCTTTCACTGATACTTACATCTAAGTTTAAAATGTTTGCTGATGATATTAAAATCTATAAAGCCATAAACAGTGTAGATGACGTGGAAATTCTGCAAAAGGATATCGATAGCCTTTATTATTGGTGTATAAGCAATAGCATGTTTCTGAATATCGAAAAGTGCTTCCACATGAAATTCAGTAGAAAGAAAAATTTAACAACTTGTGTATATAAAATAAATAATATCCCTCTTAAGGAAGTTACGAGCATCAGGGATTTAGGAGTAATAGTTGATTCAACTTTAAGTTTTCGACCACATATTGATCACATATCACGCAAGGCATCACAGTTATCGGGTTTAGTTATTAGGCAAATGAAAATGTTTAAAGATCCTAGCTTATCGATACTTGTATACAACAGTACAATCCGTAGTATACTGAAATATTGTAGTTCTGCTTGGAGTCCAGGATATCAAGTACATGCGGATCGAATTGAACGTGTTCAAAAACGATTCCTGTACCATCTTTCCTTCACACATCAAAAATGTAAAACATTATACTCGTATGAGGATCGCCTTACATATTTTAAAATTGAATCTTTACAAGAACGTAGGAAAACTGCGGATTTAGTATTTCTAAAAAAAATAATATGTGGTCTGATTGATTCACCGGACTTTCTCGAGCGTGTACGATTTGTTGTGCCTCGTGAGGGTAGTCGACTAAATAATCGCAAAACGTTTCATTTACCACTAACGAGGACAGTTCTTGGCCAGCATAGTCCTGCTCATCGTATGATGTCAATTGCGAATACAGTTCGTGGTGACATAGATATCTTCCATGACTCTGTTAATATTATTATTATAATATTAATAATAAATTAAAAAGAAAAGGTGCTCTTATTATTAATCTTATATAATATTTAAGTAAACTTAATTATATATCTGTATTTATAGATCTCCGTCAAACGAGAACACTGATGTTTTTATTTCTGCTCTTAATAATATACTTTCTTCACTCGTTAATTTTAAATCTGTAGTTATCACAGGGGATATAAACTTAGATATAAAACCTCTTTCTTTAGACGCTCGCTCACAAGATTACCTCAATAACCTCGCTTTTCATGGGTTTCTGCCTGCACATACATTTCCAACACGAGGCAACAACTGCCTGGATCACGTAGTCATACGCACGAAATTATCGACCAAAACACTTGTTCTTGATACTTCTGTTACAGACCATCAGTCTACGTTTATCGGTCTAGCTACACAAGTTCTAAAAACTTCTACAATTAACTCAAGTACTAGAATTAATTTTTTAACTCTAGATAACACAATTCAAAATTTAGATCTTTCGTATATTAAAACTATTAAAAACCCTAACGATGCTTCAGATGTTTTAATTAAGTCATTGGCAAATGCCATTTCAGAAAATATAATTATTACACGAGTATCTAGTAATAAGAGAATTTTAAAACCTTGGATTACCCAGGGTCTATTGAGATGTATGAGAAATAGAGATTTATTGCACAAAAAAGTTAAAAAGTTTCCTGATAATGAAATACATAAAATAACTTACAAGCGATACAGAAATTATTGTAATAAAATATTGAAAACAGCTAAACGGTTATATGACACACAAGAAATTAATAAGGCAGGAAATAATATAAAAAAGTTATGGAACACTATTAAAGAAATATGTTTCACATCAAAACCTAAACAGCATAGCAATCAGTTATTATCAGATCAGGCTCCACTAAACTCTTGTAATAATATTAATAAATTTTTCGTTAATATAGGTAAAGAACTTGCAGACAACATCAAAAATAATTCTGTCAATCAAACATTTCCCACCCCCTCTACAACAGTCAATTGTTTATCATCTTTTACTCTCTTGCATACAGATCCTGATGAAGTTGTTTCTATTATTAACTCTTTAAAAACTAACGCGGCCTCTGGCTGGGATGGCATTTCACCTTTAATTCTTAAAAGATATGCACAAATTTTGTCACCCATCCTGTCTTACATTTTTAATCTATGTTTTGATAGTGGTATTTTCCCAACGGCTTTTAAAAAAGCTATTATCATTCCTATTTTTAAAAGTGGTAATGAAAATGAAATAAATAATTATCGGCCTATTGCTATACTTCCAGCTTTGTCAAAGGTTCTCGAGCGATTGGTTAGTAACAGGCTTGTTCATTATCTAGAACATTATAATCTTATCTCAACCCAACAATTTGGATTTCGAAAAAATAAAAACACAACAGACGCAGTTCTTGAGCTTACTGATAATGTTATTAATCACTTAAATGAAGGAAATAAAGTTTTAACAATATTTTTGGACCTTGCCAAAGCTTTCGATACAGTCCCAGTCCCTATCCTATTAAACAAGCTTGAGGCCATGGGTATTCGTGGTGACCAATTAAATTTTTTCCGTAGCTATCTTACTGGTCGATTACAAGTGACAAAAATTAATAAATACTTTAGTGATGAGATGCCAATATCTTACGGGGTTCCGCAAGGTAGCATTCTAGGGCCAACTCTCTTTCTAGTTTTCATTAATGATCTCTGCAATATACAGGTTTCAAACGCTAAAATAGTTTCTTTTGCTGATGATACAGCTATTACATTTTACGGTAAATCATGGCTGGAATTACAAAAAATAGCTCAACATGGTTTTAACACTGTTTTTTATTGGTTAATTTCTCACTCCTTATCACTTAACATTTCCAAAACCAAACTCATTACTTACTCAATCCGGTCTTTTACTCAACCTTTAATACCGTTAGCAGTTAAAGCACACACATGTTCCAATAAGTTTAGTTCAAACTGCCAGTGCGCATCTATATCTTCCACAGATAATCTATACTTATAATAAATCTGTAGAGAGGTCAATTCTGTAACTGAAATATATTTCCAAAATAACTATCAGGGGATGATTAGGGATCGATACTGATGCCAAAAATGCAATCAGTAAAAATTTTGTCTGTCTGTCTGTCTGTCTGTCTGTCTGTCTGTCTGTCTGTCTGTATAACCGTTATAGAAACAAAAACTACTCGACAGATTTTAACAAAACTCAGTACAATTATTTTTCATACTCCTGAGCTGGTTATAGTATACTTTTCATCACGCTACAATCAATAGGAGCAGAGCAGTGATGGGAAATGTCGGGAAAACGGGAGAAGTTACTCCATTTTTTAAGCTTCCGTCGCGTGTGCAACCTTGATGGTTAAAGCTACACAGAAATCATGTATGACGGAAATTTTTTCCTTAAAATTATGTAAAAAATATCCCACGACAGCATATGTCTATCTTTTATGTTTGACTCACAATAACACGTGGAACTCCCAATAGCTTAGCAGTTCGAAGCTTTCTGGTTATAGTTGTCTACTCCTACGTTTATATCACTCTCAGTCATCCCTAAATAAAAAGTGAATAGTATTAACCATTGTATAAAAAAAGAATCATTGAAATCAGTATAGAAACACCTAAGTTATACCATGAAATACGCCAATAATAAGCCATCGGGCGTGAATACTGAATCATGCTATAGGGATTATCACATACTACATAGTATAAAACAAAGTCACATTCTTTGTTTGTCCCTATGACTGCTTAAATCTTTAAAACTACGCAACAGATTTTGATGCGGTTTTTTTAAATAGATAGAGTGATTCAAGAGGAATGTATAATAACATTCAATATGGAGTAGACAAATACTGTAATTTTTGAGGTTTCTAATGTGATATCGTAAATAATTACTTTTTTTCCGCTTACATTGAAAACGCAGGCTAAGCCCTACGAGATTTATCGAAATGATGTACTAAGTATTTGTATACATTGAAAAGGTTTACAGAAAAGTCTGCTATGGTATATGTCTATCTCTTATGGATAACCCACAATAGCATTTTGTTGTCATTTACTTTTTACGAAAATAATGCCTTATTTTCAAAGCAATTTTTATACAATATAGCATTAATCCTTATCCAATTAAGTACCTCAAATCAATTTTTGATTTAATATAGATCAATATGGCCGTTTACAGCATGTAATTTAAATGAACATTTTCGAAGATATCACAGATTTAAAAGCCCGCGAGGAGGCCGCGCTTCGCCCTATATCACTTCGAATTAAACAGCGATCGGACGCGCAACTAAATGTCGCTCTTTTAAGAGTAACCTCTAAAGAAAACATGTTTGTATTGTCTAATGATAACAAAGCTATGAATGTTGTATATAAAGACATTCTGTAATTAATTTTAAACATATAATTTTAACATATATAGGGAAAAATGTAAAATGTAAATATGTAGTATATGAATTTAGATATTAGATATAGCAGGAAATCTTCTTGGTATAGGGAGAGGCGAATTGTTTTTCTTCAAATTTAACGCTTGCGGGCCACAGGCAGTAATGAATAAATTAAAACTACTGGATCGATTTAAATCATTTTTTTCACTGAATGACATAGGCTATATATTTTATACCCGTGCGAAGCAGGGTAGGCCGCTAGTATTAAATATTTAGGTATTGTGCTTGACAAGCATCTAAATTTTAAAGATCACATAGACTTGCTTACTGGTAGGGTCCGTAAGTTAATTTATATATTCAAAAATCTAAGATCAGTAGCTAATTTTTCAGTAATACGTAAGGTGTACTTCGCTCTTTGTCAGTCCATAATTCAATACTGCATCACATGTTGGGGTGGTGCTGCCAAAACTACTTTAAAGCCTTTAGAAATAGCACAACGTGCAGTTTTAAAAGTGGCAACATTTAGACCTATACTTTTTCCGACTCACATATTATATAGCAACTGTGGAGTTCTTAGTGTAAGAAAATTATTTATTTTATATACAATATTGAATCAGCACAAAAGAACCCCCTATCGAAATATTGAAGGTAGGCGTAAATACAAAATTTGTGCCTTGAACCCGCCCAAATTTGCCTTTGTCAAACGCTTTTATTTTTTTCTTGGCCCATACCTATATAATAAGGTCAACGCAATATTACCTATATATAATTTTCCCTATGCCCTTTGTAAACAAAAAGTAATTTCATTCCTTAAAGATAAAACATATGATGATATTGAAAATTTTTTATTGGTAGTAAATTAAATTTGACCATATTTTGCTCCTACTAAAACTTGCAAAACCAAACGTTCACGCTATTATGCATATTTTCATTTACGCACAGATACACACACACACACACACACGCACACACACACACACACACACGCAGACACACACTGACACACACACTTACAGGTAGATTACAGTATCATTTTCCGCTTATTTAATTATCACTAATATTTAGTATATGTAAATTAACCAGATAAGTTAGTAAACATATAAAGTGTATTCTGTTAATATGAAAGGGTGAGGGCTGGTTCTCCTTCACACAGATTGTAAAAAATCTAGGAAGGGAGCCAGTTCTTGATTAATAATCGTAAAAAAAAAAAAAAAGAAAAATTAAAAATAAAATATGAAACTAAACTAAAATTTTGCAACTTTCGGTTTATTATTATTATTATTGTATAATTTAAATTAAGTATTTTTGTAATAATTTACGTATGGTACCCCTTGTAAGCATGCTAGGTTCACATCTAGAAGACAACAATTATTGTAAGCCAATTATTATGTTGAATTTTTGTTATCCTCAATTGTATGTCAGTTTTGTGAACTAATAAAAAAAAAAAAAAAAAAAAAAAAAAAAAAAAAAAAAAAAAAAAAAAAAAAAAAAAAAAAAAAAATATATATATATATATCTTAATGTGTTCTGTTTTGCACGACGCACTATTCGTGCCAAGGTTAAAACTTCTCTGGTTTTGTTTGGCTAAAGTCTTTTTCAAGCTGAACACCTGACAATGCAGAGTGCTCTCAACATTGCCAAACATCTAAATGGCAAAATGTAGTACTAGTAGCAAAGTGTAGTACATGTGATCCATGTAAAAAGCGCGCGGCCCACGCCGTATAGGATGGCGATTCTCAAACAAACTACACTTTTCACATATCCCTCTCCGTGTTATTTTGAACCGTTTGACGCACTTTTTGTTCCATTTCAATCTGTTGTTTAGTTTTAGTTAACTGAAAATATAGCGCAGATGCGTGTGGCGGGATTTATTTAATATTTTTTTTAAAGAAATCACTTTAGCCGCAGGGCATTTTTATATTTTTTGTATGCGTCGTTTCATATTGAGCTGTAACGTGCGATGGGTTTTATTAAATTCTAAAATAATCTGACCGCGACGTTATTTGAGTGAAATTCAGTGTCGAATTGAAAAATTGCCTTTAAGCTATCTCTAAATTATAATTGACATCGATTTCTGGCCTTTTAAAACCACAAAACGAATTAAGATAAAAAAAATTAATGCCTAAAATTTACTTGAAATTTTTAACATTAAAGTAGTTATTATCAGTTAACTATACGAGATAGAGACATGCTGTCGCGGACTTGTTAGTAGTATTTTTTTAGAACTACAATTCTCTAGTGCATTACTTTAGTGTAATTTAGTTGCAAAACTAATAATAAAGTTATTTTAAAATTATTTTGCAGATTATAGCAGATAATTTTATTAATACGCGTATTATGGATCTCCGCAAAAAAAAAAAAAAAAAACACTTTAACACAATATACATAAAACCGTAAAAAACTATTAATCTAAAAATCTTCCAATCTTTAATCTAAGCCAATTGAAGTATTGCACTTTAAGTAAAAACCGTACAAAGATCCGTTCAGTAGACTTAGAGAAAATCGATCATATACAGACAGACTTTGTTTTAATATATAATAAGTAAAGACACAATTTCACGACCTACTGTGTACAAACATACTAGAATAAATATTGCTATTATATATAATAAATATTGTCGTAAAAGACAAGTAAAGTAAGTCGACCCGCCGTGTAGCCGGTTGAGTAGAATAGACGACTCGCTTTCTTATCGAGGTGTCGTAAAATACGACTAAGGTAAGTTGCCTTCAGGCAGGCGGCCTGTCGTGAAATACGTAATATACTACTATACAATTTATACGTACGCAGTTTTATAATAAGTAGAGATGTTTTATTCCACGAATATCCTCCTATATTATTCAGCATACTATGCAAAAAACTGAGCCCTCTTTAGACATGTTTCAATTAAATGTCGCCTAGGCGTTTGGGGTGCGCAATGTTCTGGAAGAAATTGCAATAAACCAGCCCACCGGACCGTGGCCCATTACATACGTCATGTTTGCTTAGTTGTGGTGATATTATTTGAAATATCGAGTACATTTGAAGATCAAGAAGGGGGAATGTTAAAAAGTCGTCACTGTTTGTCCTTTTATCCTTCCAGGCCACATGATGTTGGATGTTTCGCCACAACACAGAAATGATGCATCAACATTCACCTAATCTATAAGTTAATATAAGCTATAGTATATGCATACATGAACATATCAACATGTTTAATCAGGAAAAATGTACAAGTTATGAATCGAATCGCTGAATCGCTAAGCTGATTCTTTGTGCGAAAAAGGAGCCAGCCCTCTTGTCACCTGAAGAAGCAAAAGTAATAATAAAAAAAAATTACAATACATTTAGCATTATATATTTATTCATATATATTTTCTATTTTACTTCTTCGCGGTTTAAAGCAAAATAATTTTATTATTACTTTTGTATTATGGATCTCCGCAAAGTAACGCCTAATTGTTAAAACGGATAAAAAAAATTTGCACTCTTTGAACTTTGACTTCATGGCCCTACGGTCTCGACTGCAAACGGCACAAATATATCTCTCGATGAGAGTATATTCCGCTGTTTGCCGGATTCGGCCATTTCCGCCGCAGCTTCAGGTCTTGACGCTGTCTCCCTGATATGGGACGAGGCTAACGTATCAACGCATGTTGTGTCCCTCATAAGGGCCCGTCCCCGTTCCCAAGGAACCAACGTCAAGCCGTCTGGTCTCTTGCCATTATCCCGACATATCCCCGAAGGCTTGAGAAGAGCAGAGCAAGAGCTCTTTTGATGGTATCATTAAGAGTACCTTGACGGAAAAGCCTACCAGAGCTCCTATGGCATGAAAGCCCGTGTATGCCAAAAGTGTCTACCTCTTTTCCACACGGACATCGGTGCTTAAGGCACAATGTGGTTCCCAATCTGAGACATAAAGCTACTCTGAAACTTTCGTTATCTTATAGTGTACCAAGATTTTTAGAAGAGAGAGCATGTAGCCAATAACCAGATTCTTTTTCCGATAAAGCTAGAAGCCTAGCTCGATCTCGGTCACTCGAAAGATTTTGAACCAAATTTTTATGTGTAAGCTGAACCATTGACACATCCCAAAGTTTTTGTGCGATACATTCCTTCGGGATGTTATTATCGGGGCAGCTGATTAACTCATTTAACTATTAAAAATACGTTTTTTACATAAAGAAGTGGTTTTACGTCACATTAAATTCCTTCTGTTTTAATCATATTATTTACAAGAGTCCACCTCATACATGTGGTCGACCGCAAAAGGATTAATGAGCAACGTTTCAATTAAGTGTCAGCTAATAGCCGATTGTGGGGAGGGCAGTGGGCCGGAAGAAATTGTAATAACTCTGATCGGCCACGCGGAATCCATTATATGTGACGTCATCTTCAATCGACGATGACGTCATAAATTATCCCGCTATTGAAGTATTAATGGTAATTGATAGAATTGGACTAGTTTATCACTACACTTTTCCAAATTCAAAATATCTTTAATATTTAAATGAGTTAATCTTGTATGTATGTATGTATGTATAAATATTTGCCGAATCTCGGAAACGGCTCGAACGATTATCATGAAATTCAGCATGAAGGGAGTTTTGGCGGAGAAAAATTCAGCTAGCTAGGTTTCATTTAAAAAAATGCCTGTTTTAGGGAAAATTATGTTGAATTTGAAAGATAACTTTCGCCATTAATCGTGAAGTCATGATAGCTCATTTGGAGAACGGGTGGTCCAGAGAAGTAAAAATACCTAGGTTCGAGCCTCACCGCCTCAACTTTTTTTAATATCTTTTTTTTTTTAAAATACTGAACAAGGCTTGGTTACCCAGGTACTTTAAGTAAACTTGTAAACAAGTGCTTTTATACTGTAAACTCTACTGCTGGTTCAGAAAGCTGTTCCTACCGAGAAGAGAGCAAAAAGCGAAAAAGATCGGCTACTCTTTTTAAAATATAATTCGTAACACTAGTTACATTTAGTCAGTACTGTCATGTACAAATTCAAGTAGTCAAGTCTATGTCCACAAGAGTATGTCCAAGCGTTCCTATCATCTAAGTAATCCTCAATAGTAAAGAAGGCTTACTGTATTAGCCTTTTACTAATAGTGTTTTTAAAGTGCTGTAATGCTACAAATAAAGGAACATGTTCAAACATCATCATCGTTGTCCTGCCATTATCCCACTCCTAATGGGGTTGGTACAACATGTTAAAATATATTGTTAAGTGATTTGGCTGGGTATTTTACAACCAGCCCCCTTACTAAAGTAAACTTACCTAAGTTGTATTTTACGACACCTCGGTAAGGTTGAGGGTGGTCTATTCTACTCAACCGGATGCCACACGGCAGTTCGACTTACCTTAGTCGCATTTTGCGACACCTCGGTAAGAAATGAGGGTCGTCTATTCTACTCAGCCGAATACCACACGGCGGGTCCACTTACCTTAGTCACCTATTACGACACCTCGGTAAGAAATGAGGGTAGTTTTTTCTACTCAGCCGGATACCACACGGCGGATCAACTAACCTTAGTAGCCTTTAACGACACCTCGGTAATAAAAGTGTGTGGTCTATTCTACTCAGCCGTATACTACACGGCATATAGACTTGTTCAGACATGATATAAGAAATACTTGTTGAAACATGATAATATGACAAGATCCTTTGAAAATTCAAAATTGAAATATATAGGTACGAGAAAAGCGAGGTTCAAAGTATGAAACACCTAATTAACTTACTCGCATCACTCCACTTCAAACGAGCCCTTCGAAAAGAAAACACGTGATGAAACATGTTGGAAAACGTTGGACGATAATTAACGTGTGGACATAAGATAGATTTAAGAAGATGAATAGAATAATACCAACCTCATTTCTTACCGAGGTGTCGTAAAAAGCGACTAAGGTAAGTTGATCCACCGTGTTGTATCCGGTTGACTAAAATAGACCACCCATAGATAGAGTGGGATAAGGGCAGGAAGATGATGATAAGATACGCCTTAAATTTATTATTTAGTATCTGGGTGACCGAGCCGGTATTGCGCGGTATTTTTATAAATAAATAAAAAAATGCAATAAAAAATATTATTTTTTTTTTATCTGGGATCGAACCTAGTATTCAGAAATCGGGACCGCCCGTTACCCAATTAAGCTATCATGACTTTGCAATTGACAGCGAAATTATCTATTGCCTTGTCATAAAATTATAGACGAGCTGAAGAGACTTATTGTCTAAAAGTGTCGTCAGGTCAAAAAACCAAAGCAACAATGTCAATAATTTAGAGGAGAGGATAGAAAAAATCTCGTTTTCCGTCGGGAATAAGAACAAAAACAATATTTATAAGGGTAATTTAATACTTTTTTTTTAAACTAGCAATTTGGGTTACAAATTACTAGTTAACTTTAACAAGTTTAGTAGTTAGTTTCGCCAGAAATCGCAAAGCTTTGCGATTTTGTCGTGGACAGAATTTTGTCTATCTCCTGGTGATGCTTCGGTTGCGGGGCGAAACTATTGTTGAGTTTGTGATAGTGAACGTATATAGTGCTTGTGTATTGTGGTGGCGGTGGTCGAGAATTGTGCTTGTGTTTATACGAATCCTGCATGTATCAGGTATGAAAACGGATAGTTCACTCTACTTTTGCATTATATATTTTCTATTTTACTTTATCGCGGATTATAGCAAAATAATTTTATCATTACTTATGTAAAATAATCGATTTATAATAAAAAATTATTGATGTAAAAAAATCGATTATTACAAAAAAAAAAACGATTTTTTTTACATCCCTAGCGTACCCTGTTTTATATAACACATTTTTTGGCCATAAATTGTATTTAATCTTATCTACACGTTTGTTCCGATCGTCTCTAAATGGATTTCCCTACAAAACGCGTGCTGCATCCTTAGCATCGATTACCGACACGCATGCTATCCAATATCGATTTTATATAAATAGTCTGCGTTACAGACAGGACGCAGTACATATTCTTATATATTCCTGCTAGGGTTGGTACTAACATGAAAGTAATTTAAAAATGAATTGATGCGTAGAAAGTGAGGTAAGGTAAGTCGACTCGCTTTTTTTTTTTTTTTTATGTCAGGAAAACCCATTATGGGTCGTCACCGCCCGACGGGGACGAGCGGCGGGTATGTCGGACTCTCACCGACTAAAAACCTGACAGTGCTCTACCACGCTGCTGGTGGCGGGGACAGGGTACCCATGAAGACATTACCCCCATCCCCGCCAGCAGCAACTCTGTACCCCAGAGTGCGCCACCTCTGGGTCGTCGGGCGCCGGGCGTCTCTAAAAGTGGCCCCTCCCTCCGCTGGACGATGCATCGGGAGCACTAGATGCATCGACCGCCGCGAGATAACATTCTCACAGAAGGAGGCCATCGCTGCCCACGATCGCTCCCTTTCCACCATGGCGCGAACCACAGTGGGCAGGGAGTCGACCCGCTGTGTGGTATCTTTCAAGCACTATTGAATCATCATGGATCAATATAATGAAGCTACAACTGGTTCGAAATGTTGCTCTTACCGAGAAGAATAAGAAAGAAACTCGGCGGTTGCTCTTTCAAAAATATAATCCTTAATACTCGTTATATTTCGTCATTCCTGTCTTATACAGATTCGAAGAGAGCTATATCCACACATTCTTATCATCCAAATTATCCTCAACAGTAAAGTAGGCTTTCTGTAGTAGTGTTTTTATCCTGCTGTAATGGCAATTTTACATTATTAAACCACAGTCTTTAACTACAAAACCATCGCGGCATCAGAGATTAGCAATACAATATGTTCGACTTTACCTTTTGAAACAGACGTAATATTATCGCACATACGATATGATTTGCGTAATAAACAGACATACTTGTATGACTTCAGTATCGCATGCCAATGGTGTTCGCACCATATCGATTGCCCGCTTAATTGTTTGAAGTAATACTTCACAGTCATTAAGACGTGCAAAAGTTTCTTAAAAATTCAAAATATTCGAGTAAACTTGTAAACTAGCTTTTGAATCGTCAACTCTACTGCTGGTTCGGAAAGCTGTTGCTACCGAGAAGAGCTAGCAAGAAACTCGACGATTGCTTTTCTCAAATTCTAATAAAAATTAAAAATATTCTTTATTCAAGTAAACTTGTAAGCAAGTGCTTTTGAATCGTCAACTCTACTGCTGGTTCGGAAAGCTGTTCCTACCGAGAAGAGCTAGCAAGAAACTCGACGATTGCTTTTTTCAAATTCTAATAAAAATTAAAAATATTCTTTATTCAAGTAAACTTGTAAGCAAGTGCTTTTGAATCGTCAACTCTACTGCTGGTTCGGAAAGCTGTTCCTACCGAGAAGAGCTAGCAAGAAACTCGACGATTGCTTTTTTCAAATTCTAATAAAAATTAAAAATATTCTTTATTCAAGTAAACTTGTAAGCAAGTGCTTTTGAATCGTCAACTCTACTGCTGGTTCGGAAAGCTGTTCCTACCGAGAAGAGCTAGCAAGAAACTCGACGATTGCTTTTTTCAAATTCTAATAAAAATTAAAAATATTCTTTATTCAAGTAAACTTGTAAGCAAGTGCTTTTGAATCGTCAACTCTATCGCTAGTTCGGAAAGCTGTTCCTACCGAGAAGAGCTAGCAAGAAACTCGACGATTGCTTTTCTCAAATTCTGATTAAAATTCAAAATATTCTTTATTCAAGTAAACTTGTAAACAAGTGCTTTTGAATCGTCAACTCTACCGCTGGTTCGGATAGCTGTTCATACCGAGAAGAGCCAGCAAGAAACTCGGCGGTTGCTCTTTCAAAAATATAATTCATAATACTCGTTATATTTCGTCATTCCTGTCTTATACAGGTTCGAAGAGATGTTAAAGAAATATTACTTCTTCAGGTGACAAGAGGGCTGGCTTCTTTATCGCATAAAGAACCAGATTAGCGATCCAGTGCGGAAACCCTGCCAGCATTCTTGGGACCATTCCACGTGGGCATAGTCCTACCATGTAAGATAGATATAGCTTGTACATTTTTTCTGTAAATAAAATAAAAACAAAAATAAAGAAATATCCAAAAAAATAATATAAATGCTTAAAATCAGTCATCTTTTACCTTATCCGCTTATTGCTAGCGTTAGCGTTTAATAAATATATGACTTTTTATATATGGCACTATAACACACGATGGTCCGTCCACATAGTAAGTAACGTAATACTTAAACTTGAAACTTATGGGTGACAGATAACTGGTGAATATATACATATATAATTTTTAAATACATACTTAAATACAAATATACACCCAGACTCAAAGACCAACAAATTCATTTATGAAAAATGTTGGCCCTCGGTGGGAATCGAACCCGCGAACCGCGGAGCTGAAGGCAGGGTCACTACACCCTGCGCCAACGGGCCAGTAAACTGGTAAATATATGCATATATAATTTTAAATACATAAATACACACAGACTCGCAAAACCAACAAATTGTATTTAGAGAATGTTGGCCATCAACGAGTATCGAACCCGTGACCAACTAAAGGAGCTGAAAGCAAGGTCACTATCACCTATATTTTCTTCTTATCTTAAAGAGTATCTACCGAGTTTAATTATAGATAACATTTGACAATTCGATCCTTTTTTTATAATATTTTTAATATTTAAATGAGTTAATCTTGTATGTATATATATTTTCGGAATCTCGGAAACGGATCCAACGATTTTCCCGAAATTCAGCATGTAGGGGTTTAGGGGGAGAAAAATCGATCTAGCTAGGTTTTATGCAAAAAAAACGTTACATCCCTGTTTTTGGACATTAAAAAATACTAAAATTTATATTGAATATTAAACACTATTTTTGCCATAATCTGTCAAGTTAGAATAGCTTATTCAGAGAATGGGCAGACTCGAGAAATGTAACCTAGGATCGATCACCAACAACGCAATTTTTTTCTTTTTTTTAAGTTTTTTTTATTTTGTAAAAAAATTTCAGGTCAACCAGGAACTACATATAAATAAATTAATTTTAGTTAATTAATACAATTAAATATCAGTAAATTTACTTACTAAATAAATACAGAGTCAATCCAAAACACACACACGAAAAAAAAACTTTAAATCACAAAAACAAAACAAACTACACGCGCCTTTTACCACAACTCTACCAACTGTTTTTTTAAATTAACAACAAATTCACATAAACATACACCGTAGCCAAAGTTCAGAACTTGTTATACGTAAATTATCTACTGCTATTTTACACTAGAGCTTTAGGACACAACCATGCGCCACGAGATCGCGACGATAACTGCGGAAGCTTTGGAAACAGCCCTTAAAGCTCCACGTTAGATAGAAATGGGGGATAGGGGGTGGGTGATTCTCCCGAGTGGGAGAGGGAGGGGTGTAGTTGTAGCTATGTGCACGTGGTGCGATGCGGTCAATTGCAATGCTACGGTCATTGCCGTAGTGTGATTTTTTTAGTATGTAAACATTAAAGTCGTGATAAATTTAGAAACTGGCACTTATTTTTCCTAGACGCCTTCAGCTCCGCGGGTCGCGGGTTCGATCCCGCCGAGGTCCAGTATTTTCTATGAATGAATTTGTTGGTCTTCGATTATAGGTGTATATTTGTATTTAAGCATCATGTTCTTGCCATTATCCCACTCTAAGTGGGGTCAGCACAATATGTTATAAACATGCTATCACATAATTTGGCAGTGTTTTTACGACCGGCCGCCTACCTAACGTCAACCTACCTCAGTCGACACCTGTCAATTTTACGACACCTCGGTAAGAAATGAGGTTGGTCTATTCTACTCAGCCGGATACCGCACGGCGGGTCGAATTACCTAAGTCGCCTTTTACGACACCTCGGTAAGAACTGAGGGTGGTACTATTCTATTCAGCCGGATATCACACAGCGTATTTGTATTTAAAAATTATATAAGTATATATTTACTAGTTGTCTGTCTACCATAACACAAGTATTAAGTTACTTACTTTGGGGACGGACGGCCGTGTGTGTAAGTGTCCCATATATTAAAAAACCGATGAATCACATTTATATTTTTTGTGGAAAAATTTAAAAATATATGTATTGTTTTTTTATTTAATCTATAATTTTTTTGGTGTTAGCATGTTTGGAAACCGAAATTTTGCACTCGTGACTGTGTATCTTACCTGTTGATTTATGTAACAAAAGGAAATGGATAATTCGGTTATAATTGAAATTGAATAGGTATATAAAACAGTATTTTGCCTAAGACAGACTTATTCGGGAAACGGGTGGTCTCTAGAAATGAAAATACCTAGAATCGAGCCCCCCTACCCAATTATTTTTTTATTTTGTAAAAAATTACCGGGCAAGGCTCGGTCAACCGTGTACTTTATATAATTTACGAAATATCACATACGAAAACGTTCAAAAGGTTACTTCAGACCTGTTACCTGAGGCTCGGAGATATTGCAGATCCTAATGCGGTCAGTGGAGTGTCGATGGCTAGGGATGAAATGCGTCGCCGATCAAAGCCGTGCGTCCCCTTAAATCCTCAAACGGCCGAGTTTTTTTTAGGCAGCGCCAAATGATATGTTCCTTGTCGAATAAATACAGTGATTTTTTTAAAATCAAATGCCTTTTAATAACAATAAGACAAATTTACAGTAATGTGACGTTACGAATTGCAACAGCATACAGCTTAAGTTGAGGAGTACCTCAACGGTGGTTTTCAATGGCGACCATTGTTAATTAAGTATATAAATATATACTCCTGCCCTTTTCCCACTCTAAGTGGGGTCGGCACAACATGTTATAAACATGCTGTCACATGATTTGGATACGTATTTTACGACCGGCCGCCTGCCTGACGTCAACTTACCTTAGTCAGTTAGTTATTTTAGTGTGGTTTTACGATGATTTTAATTGCAGTTAGTTATTTTAGTTTAGTTATTTTACGACTGCTCGGTAAGAAATGAGGGTGATCTATTTTATTCAGCTGGATACCTATATTACGCTTTTTACACGCCTCTTAACTTTTGCTTCGTTCTTGCGCTAAATTTTAATTAAATAAACCTAGTTCTACACGTTTCTACACGTTTCACCAGTTTCTACACGTGTTCAAAGACAAATTCAACTAAATGGTGGGGGGTTTAACTCGTTACTATATAACTCAGCTTGCTTTGGTAATACTTCGCTTTGCGATTTTGTCGTGAAGTCTATCTCCTGATGATACTTCGGTTACGGGGCGAAACTATTGTAGAGATTGCGGTGGTTAATGTGTGTAGCGCTTGTGTATTGTTGTGTCATCGGTGTCGGGTAGTGCATGAGTTCTTACAAATTCTGCATGTATTAGGTATGGGAACGAATAGTACACTCTACATTTAGCATTACATATTTTTTCTTTTATCGCGGATTATAGCAAAATAATATTCTCATTACTTTTGTATTATGGACCTCCGCAAAGTAACGCCTAATTCTATAAATTATTTATTCGAAATAAAACCTTTAAAACAAATCGTAAAAGATAATGTAATTGAATGTCCAAGTCCATAAAACAACATATAAACTTTAACCACTGTTTCACCGTACTTAATGTAGTTCTATGTAATTTTCACCTTTCTCAAAGTAAAAACGAGAATTGTCTTATAAATAAGTTATTTAAGCTTTAATTGCACTAATTCAAATTCAATAACATTCTTCAAAATATTATTAATACGAATGCTTTTGAATCGTCAACTCTACTGCTGGTTCGGAATGCTGTTCCTACCGAGAAGAGCCAGCAAGAAACTCGGTGGTTGCTCTTTTCAAAATATATACTTATTACATTTAGTACCCAAACCCACAAACGATTTACGTATTTTTGCAAGGCGCGAGGCAGGAGCTTACAACTTTGTCTATTATATACATCGCCAATTTATCTAAAAATATGCATATTCTTCTGGACGAAAATTAATTCCTTAAAATATACTGTGAAGCACACCTAAGAATACATATTTCTTTAAAATTCTCTAGTATTGAATCACGCGCACGTAACTTACTTTTTCTTAAAAAAAATTTTCAATCCCCCGCCATGTGTTATCAGGCTGAGTAGAATAGACCACCCACATTTCTTACCGAGGTGTCGTAAAGGGCGTCTAAGGTAAGTTGAACCACCGTGTGGTATCCGGTTTAGTAGAATAGACCACCCTCCTTCTTACCGAGGTGTCGTAAAAAACGACTTAGGTAAGTTGACGTTAGGCAGTCGGCCGGTCGTGAAAACGCAGCGAAATCATGTTACAGCATGTTTATGACATGTGTCGACCTCACTTAGAATGGGATAAGGGCAGGAGGATATAATTTTTTATCAATCCCCGCGCATTCACCGCATAACATTATATTATAAGAATAATAAAATTAAAACATATCGTTCCGACTCCACGTAGAGTGGGATAAGGGCAAAAGGATGATGATTTCACATAAATAAATGGTAACTAAAAGTTAAAAACTTATTTATAACATCGAAATTGCTTTTGAAAAGTAAAAACAGTTAAAAAATGTCCTTTCTTCTCGTGGCTGCGGTAAACTCTATTAATATCTTTGTTCCTTCTTGAGACACGATCCCTTCGGCGTACAAAATAAAAATAATAACTCAACGGCGATGTTTTAAAAAGTTCTAAACAAAGAATTCCTTCGCGATAGCAGACAAATAATTTCTTGGTGGTTTTGCGATGAATAAGGCTGCCTACATACAGAGAGTTTTTTAGGGTTTGTTTAGATTAAGTAGATTAAATGATAACCCATTAAATTAACTTTACTTCAAGTCAGGCCTTTTGTAGATGACGGAAAGAAAATACGTGTTATTTAGTGTGTTTTATTGCGACTGAACTAACATTTTATACACGAAGCCGGCAGATGCAGCCGCCTATTAGCTTACATGGCATTATTACCTTTTGTCCCTACAAGTTTTTTTATTATTTTACAACCAATGTAACAACTATTAATAGGCGTTGGTCACTTCACTTGTTATTCGGTGTGGTGTCCGGCTGAGTAGAGCAGACCACTCTCATTTCTTACCGAGGTGTCGTAAACGGTGACTAAGATAAATTGACCCACCGTGTGGTATTTGATTGAATAGAATAGACCACCCTCTTTCTTACCGAGGTGTCGTAATATACGACTAAGGTACGTTGTAAGGTACGATGTCAGGCAGGCGGCTGGTCGTAAAATACGTAGCCAAATCATGTGCCAACATGTTTATTACATGTTGTGCCGTGCCTACTTAGAGTAGGATAAGGGCAGGAGGATGATGGTCTCTTCACTTGCAGGATTATTGAACAAGGTCAGAACCGCTGAGTGAGGGATTCAGCAAGCCTGGACTATCTCTTCGTGAAAGGGCTTAAATCCTTTCAAATTAGCATTCTTTCATCTTAAACTGTAGCTTTTATCTGTTATTGGTAAGGTTATTTAAAATATTAAGTAAGTAAGTAGCGGCCTATTACTCTCCTAGTGCTCAGAATGGGCCTCTTCTCTCCGGTTTTGGAGAGAAGGTTTGGAGCTAAGACCTACCACGCTGCTCCAATGCGGATTGGTAGGTTACACATATCTCCAGAATTCTCTAGAGATATGCAGGTTTCCTCACGATGTTTTCCTTCACCGTGAAAAGCGTGAGCTTCAAAAGCGTGTGATAAATTGCAGTTATCAATTAGACACATAAGTTTTAACAGAAAAACTCATTGGTGTCTGCCCGGGCTTGAAACCGTAACCTCCTCGAAAGAGTCGCATCGTGATACCGCTGGGCTACCACAGCTTGTTCATCATTTGAATATCTAAAATAATATTATGACATAATTTAAAAAAAACGATCTTAAACGGTTTTTTAAAAAACGTCTGGTTTGTACGGGCCCTAAAATATGAAAAGAGAGTTACTTTATGCCGTTTTGACAGGCGCTGTCGAAACTTTGGCTTTAACTGAAAAATCCTTTGCTTCGAATGCTCGAACATCCGCACAAAGGTGGTCAGTATAAAACAGTCTCTGAGACGAATAAAATCGATCACCCAAAATGTAAAATACGTGCAAAACTATTTCTAACTGCGCAGTTTCTGTTAACCTGAATCTTATGAAACTAACTATACTGCCCTGGATTTGCACGGATGATAGAACTTTTTGAAATAGAAGTTTTTGAAATTTGCATAGAACGTGCGTTTATATACATATATTACCTTAGTCATATCTACCATAGATTAATTTTTGCACGCGTTCTTTTAAATCTTGCCATAATTTCTACTAAGTAGTTTTCCCCGCCGTGTGGTATTCGGCTGAGTAGAATAGACCACCCTCATTTCTTGCCGAGGTGTTGTAAAAAGCGACAAAGGTAAGTTGACCCGCCTTGTGGTATCTGGCTGAGTAGAATAGACCACCCACATTTCTTACCGAGGTGTCGTAAAGGGCGTCGTGACGTCAGGCAAGTGGCCTGTCGTACGTACCCAAATCATGTTATAAAATGTTTATAACATGTTGATCCGACCCCACTAAGAGTGGAATAAGGGCAAGTGAATGATGACTAAATAACTTTCGAATTACAACATTATTTTCTAAGAAATCAGAATAAGTTTAGCTTCTATTATAATATATTCTTATAGATATGTATATGTGTGCCATCGCAGACTATTTTGAATAAACGATAAATATCCTCCCAATATCCATTTTTTCTTTTAGAACAGAGACAAAAGAGTACATAAATCGGGATATTTAACGCTTAAGTTGATGCCGAAAAAAATTACCATAAAATTATAAATATCTTAATTATTGAAATCTTGTATGTATAGGTATATATAAATATATTTATTCGGAATCTCGGAAACGGATCCAACGATTTTTCTGATATTCAGCATGTTGGGGTTTTGGGGAGAAAAATCATTCTAGCTAGGTTTAAACAAAACTCGTTTTATCCCTGTTTTTGGGCACTAAAAAAAATAACGAAAATAGAAATAGAAACCAAATCATAATTTAGGTTGTTAAATGCAAAGCTGAGACAGGCTAATGGTAACGCACGGACCAAAAAAGGTTCGAAATCTAGGTTCGATTCCCACATCTAGCGCTTATTTTATCTTTTTATCTTTTTATTGCATTTATTTTGTATCTTTAAAAAAATTACCTAGCAAGGCTCATCCAGGTACTTATATTAATATTATTAACATAGTAAGGACAAATCCGCCGTGTGGTATTCGGCTGAGTAGAATTGACCACCCTCATTTCTTACCGAGGTGTCGTAAAAGGCGACTAAGGTAAGGTGACCGACCGTGTGGTATCCGGTTTCGTAAAATAGACCACCCTCTTTCTTACCAAGGTGTCATATAATATGACTAAGGTAAGTTGACGTCAGGCAGGCGGCCGGTCGTAAAAACGTCATCATGTGACAGCATGTATATAACATGTTTTGCCGACCCCACTTAGAGTGGGATAAGGTCAGGAGGATGATGAACATAGTAAGGACAAATCTTTATTTTGGCTGTAATTATGAGTTGAAGGAAATTTTCTTCTGTATTCAAGACATGTGCCGTCCCGCTCGCACATCTTCGGCCCACTAAATGGAGCTATCGCGTGCACTACTATTATTCATCAAAATCATTCCTTTACATACAGAGTGTTTCTTTTAATACTTTTAATTTCTGAGTGTTTTATTGGTTGTATTTTAGACTCATCATCTTCTTGCCCTTATTCCACTATACATTACCAGTGGAGCCAGTGGTTAGAAGTCGTGGGGTTTAAACCGTCTTTTTTACGAACTGACTGTCTGTTTTTAGCCAAAATTGTTTTGACAGCGAACAGGTGAGCGCAAATGCATCGTCAAGGATAGAAAATGCTGATAGGACAGCCAAAAGCTCTATTAGCGTTAGGGAAAAGTGGGGTCAGCACAACATGTTATAAACATGTTGTAACATGATTTGGCTGCGTTTTTACGACCGGCCGCCTGCCTGACATCAACTTACCTTAGTCGTATTTTACGACACCTCGGTAAGAAATGAGGTTGATCTATTCTACTCAGCCGGATACCACACGACGGGTCGACTTATTATTAGCATAAATGTTTGATGACATAAGGTAAGTGCACTAGTAATGGACCATGCACTAGTAGTTGACCGTTTTGTATGAAATATTAAATAATAAGCGTTTTGTTTGTTGTAGCTAATAAAAAATATTAATTAATAATATTCAATTTTAAATATTTAACAATGGGCTACAGTTCTGAGCTCGTCGGCAGTTACAAAAGTAATAATAAAATTATTTTGCTATCCGCGATGAAGTAAAATAGAAAATATATATAATGCTAAATGTAGAGTGGACATTCCGTTTTCATACCTGATACATGCAGGATTCGTAAAATCACATTTGATTGGCCCGTTGGCGCAGTAGATAGTGACCCTGCCTTCAGCTCTGCGGGTCGCGAGTTCCATTCCCTACGTAGGTCAACATTTTCTATAAAAAGAATTTGTTAGTTCTTCGAGTCTGGGTGTATTCACCAGTTGTCTTTCAGCCATAACACAAATTTTAAGTTACTTACTTTGGGGACGGACGACCGTGTATGTAAGTTTCCCATATATTTATTTATTTATTGTATACCAATAGAAAACTGATTTTTAAATAGCCAGTTATATCTTAACTGGGGATAGCTCACGTGCGACGTTTAAAAACGAATTAACTAGAAGCACCCTGTAGCGCAATTTGTCATGAAACCGCTGTTATTCCATACAGCCGTAGTCCAAGAGTCAATGACCACTTTTAATAATAAAATTTCACATTAACAGTAAACTCAATTTTTACTATGATAGAAATCAATACTTGTGGTTTTATTAACGGCATAGAATGAAAAAAAAAATATGATAAAAATTCAGCACCTAAATATTACTAATCTACAAGTTAGTTGGTAATTAATATTGGAAGCTTTCGCGCGTTTAGATTTAGATTAAATTCATTGTTATAATGTTCCGTGTAAAAATCATAATTAATGCAAGGCATTATTTTTACTACAATATTATGAAATTGACTAGAAATATTATTGTCAAGAACTTATAGTAATATCTTATTATTTTAAAATTATTTTTACCAAATATGTGTTGGAGTTTTGTAAAGAATATTAAAGTACTGTAAATTTGATGTTTGACGGGAGGCTAGGGACAAAGCGAAGTGGAAAAGGCTCGTTGAGGAGGCCAGGACCCATAAAGGGTTGTAGTGCCGCAGGAAGAAGAAGAAGAAGAAGAAATTTGATGTTTATTATTCAAGACAGTATTTAACCTTTCATCACTAAACACAAAAATACACTGTAAATAATAAATACACTTAAAACAATAGTCCCTAACGTTATTAGAGGTTTTGGCTGTTCTATCCTTTACGATGCATTTGCGATCGTCTGTTCGCTGTTAAAACAATTTTGGCTTAAAGTACCAAACTCAGGTATGATCGTGTATGGAGTGCTGCTGTCATTTGTGGGACGGATCTGCCAAATATCAGTTGAATGCTTAGGACTCGGTGGATCGAGTTGCCAGAAGACTCATTGGCGATGAAAGCCTAACCAATGCCAAATTGCACAGCTTGCAGCATCGGCGCAGGATAACCTGACTATCGGTATTCTACAGGATATATTTCGGAGACTGTGCTCAGGTACTCCATGACCTTATTCCAACATCGCCATTATCATCGCACCGCTAGGCGCCGGGAGAAGTGCCACCCTTACGTCATTTTTGATGCGCACAGCACGGGATTATTCTCTTTTCTCTTCCGGCATCTATATTTCCTAATACTTATGATATGGGTACCTTCAAAGCAAGGCATCGTATAGGCATGATTTCAGTCAAGCGCTCGCCTATTAAACAATAAAAAAAGTAGATAGTTCGTGAAAAGAGTGTGTAAACCCCAAATCTTCTAACCACTAGCTCTTAGACTACTGTAACATTTAAATGTTACTTAAAAAAGATTATTTCATAATTTTCCTAGACTTTTTGTATACAATCGAAATTCGTACGTGGTTTCCGCCATGAAACTGTTAAGTCACTTTTAATTACAGACCACATCGAGGGCCCACGACTAGGTAAGTGGTTCAAATAACCTAACGTTCACGTTTTGTTTACCGAATATGTTTATTTTGTTATTCACGAAAAGTTTTCCAGTTCATCCAAATTTGTTTGAAGAATAAAATTAAAAATAAGATATTTTATTTTTAGTTTTAGAATAGACCACCCTCATTTCTTACCGAGATGTCGTAAAAGTGTCTAAAGTAAGTTGTAAGTTTAACATCCTCCTGCCTTTATCCCATTATATGTGAGGTCGGCATGACATGTTATAAGCATGCTGTCAATGATTTGGCAACGTATTTTACGACCGGCCGCCTGCCTGACGTCATCTTACCTTAGTTGTATGTTACGACACCTTAGTAACTAATGAGGTTGGTCTATTCTACTCAGCCGGATACCACACGGCGGGTCAACGTACCTTAGTCGCCTTTTGCGACATCTTGGTAGGAAATGAGGGTGTTCTATTTTACTCAACCGGATACCACACGGCGGATCGACTTACCTTATTCGTCTTTTACGACACCTCCGTAACAAATGAGAGTGGTTTATTCTACTCAACCGGATACCACACGGCATAGCCAAAATCACGTTAGAACATGTTTAAAACATGTGCCGACCCCTCTGGGAGTGGGATAAGGGCACGAACACAATGATGACACTTGTACCTCTATACTAATATTCTTGCTATAAAAAGGTTTAACCTTTTTTCAAAATAAATTCACTTTTAAACCTCATAACCAAATATCCGCAAAGGTCATCGATCCATTAAAAAACCTCTATTGCGTCATAGGTTAAAAATAAATGCGAAATTTTCAAAATCATTCTAAAATCAATCATAATATAAAAGGTACAAAGTTAATATTCGAATAGTGGTCAAAAACCGCTAATATGACCACAATCAGAGCTATTAATTGTCGGTAATCAATTAGTGGTTTGTTTTATTGGATCGCGGTCCGGGATACAGTGCCCGGACCGGGTAACAAACCGGGAAATTATAGACTAGTCGATAAATAGTGGCATTTGCAATGAAACAACCGTCTTACTCAGTAGCTAGTTTATTACTGGCGTAACAAAGATCAAGCGCAGTGACAACGTCTTTACACATCATCCCTCCAACATTAATTAGGGAACCTGTAACATTAAATTAACCTACTTAACTTAATTTAACCTATACAACTAATTATTATAAAACACTAATCATTAAAAATATTACAAATATTTCTTATAGCTAATGGGTTTCTTATATCGTCTAGAACGCCCGACAGACTCAGTCTCAACACAATCAACCGGGGGAGGTTCATTCTGTAGTACTACTTCACTACCATTATCCTGCATCTCACTATTTTCCTTCTCCTGTACCCGATCATCCCCATCCTCCTCCCCCAAATTTGCTGTTAGTGGTGGAGACATAGTGACCGACTCGGTCTGCTGTGATGGAGTGGATGGAGAGGAAAGCGCTGGCTGAGTACTATTCCCTATCATGCAGGCACTTGATGTATCGCAATAACTCCTACTACTTATATCGATGTTACTAGTATTAGGGCTTACATATTTTCTTATCTGGTCTAAATGTCTATTAGAAATAATGTTGTAGTCCTTGAAATAAATTTTAAACATTCGTGTACCTATTATTTTTTTTATAATACCTACGGCCCATATACTTTTTCGCGCGGTAAACCATTTTGCCCAGACAGTATCTCCTTTTTTAAAATATCTGTTGGGTTTTATTATCAGCTGATCTTGCTGGTTAACAGCGGTATTCTTTTGTGGTAAAATTAAATCTAGTTTACATCTTAAATTGCGTCCTAACATCAACATAGCTGGTGTTACATCTGTAGCACAATGTACACTATTTCTGTAGTCAAAAAGAAAACTAAGCAATTTTTCATGTAAGACCTTATGACATTTATTTTCCGCCAAAATGCATTTTAGCATCTTTTTGCATGTTTTAACAGAGTTTTCAGCCTGTCCATTGCTAGCTGGGTGGTAAATGGGGGAAGTTAAATGTTTGATGCCATTTAGTTTACAAAAACTGTGAAATTCAAAGGACGATATTTTAACGTCATTATCCGATACAATAACATTAGGTACACCAAATCTAGAAAACATTTCTTTAAGTTTAATAATAAGCGCACATGTAGATGTACCACGGTCCATATGAATACACTCTAACCATTTAGAAAAAGCATCAATAACAATAAGGTATATATTCTGGCCAAAAGTCATGTAATCAATGTGGATGCGATGCCATGGGCCTGGCGGCCGTGGCCAGGGCGAGGGTGAGGCGCGCGGCGGGGCGCTGCGGACAGCCGCGCACGCCCGGCATGCATTAACCCAACGTTCGATATCCCTGTCAATTTGTGGCCACCACATTCTACCGCGAGTTAAACTTTTTGTTTTATGTATACCAAAATGGGATGAATGTAATTCTCGTAACATATTTTCCCTATATATCGACGGAATAACAATTCTATGTCCTCGGAACAAACAACCTTCGATGACTTCTAAGTCTGTTTTACAATAGAAATACGGCAATATTGTTTTACATTTTATTTTCCTAGGCCAACCTTTGTTCATATACTTCATGACCGTTCTTAATACAGTATCTGAGTCGGTCGCGAGTTTTATTTCACGGAATGAAACCGGTTTTGAATCCGATTCTAAGAAAAAAAAAATATCTAGAACTATCGTCGTCTTTTTCTTTCTCTGCTACTACCGATAGCGGTGAACGAGAAAAAAAATCTGCTACTTGATTATTCTTGCCATTTATGTATTGCACCGTATAATTATACGCGGACAAAATAATAGCGTATCTTTGTAGTCTTAATGCGGCCGTGACTGAAATACTATTATTTTTTCCAAAAATAGAAAGCAACGGTCTATGATCAGTTTTCAATATGAATGGGTCACGCCGCCCGTATAAATATTGGTGAAAATGTTTCACCCCGAAAATAATAGCAGTTGCCTCTTTTTGGATCTGGCTATAATTCTTCTCGCTCGCTGTGAGCGATCGAGACGCGAACGCGATAGGGCGCTCGCTACCGTCGGCGTCGCGATGCGCGAGTACGGCCCCCAGTCCGTCCGGCCCCGCGTCTACCGTGAGCAGCAGCGGTGCGTTCGGCTCGAAATGCGCCAGAACGCGGTCGCTGGCTAGCTCGCGCTTCACGCTATCGAAGGCCGACTGTTGTCGCGCGCCCCAGTGCCATTCTGCACCCGCCCGTAGTAGTTCGTGCAGTGGACTTAATACCGCTGACGCACTCGGAATAAAATTCCTATAATAGTTAACCACCCCTAGGAATCGTTTTACTCCCAACACGTTGGTGGGTGCAGGTGCATTTAAGATCGCTTCCACTTTGGTCGGAGACGTCCTCAGGCCGTTTTTGTCTATAACATACCCTAAATATGTTACGTTATCTTGAAAAAAGAAACATTTTTCTTTTGAAAGGCGCAACCCCGCTTCTTGTAACCTACTTAAAACCTCCTGTAACCTAGCCAAGTGTATTTCTTTTGTTGGACCTGTTATGCAAACGTCATCTAGCCACACGCTGACACCGCTTAATCCGGACAGTAGGGTTTCCATTGCTTTTTGGAAAATGGCCGGTGCGTTTGCTAGCCCGTATACTAACCGAGTATACGGGCTAGCAAACGTACAATTTAAGTCTGCGTAATTCCGTGCGAGAGAAGTTTAAGGAAATAGGTATTCTTACATTTGCTTCACAGTATACTTTAAGTAATTTAATTTTTCTACATCAAAATATAAACAATTATAAAACGATAGGTGATGTATACAATAGACAAAATAGGAACCGACATAAGCTGCCAGCTCCTGATTTGCGCCTTGCAAAAATACGTAAGTCGTTTGTGGGTTTGGGTTTGGTTTATTAAAAGAGGCTTGATACAGAAAGCCTACTATGTTGAGGATTATTTAGATAATAAGAATGCGTGGATATAGCTACTGTCCGATTCTGTACAAGACAGTAATGACTTAATGTAAATAGTTATAAGTATTACCTTTTTAATGAAAGGAGTAACCGCCGAGCTTGCTGGCTCTTGCTTGCTCTTAAGTTTCTTGCTGGGTAGGATTTGTTATCGAGGTGCCGTAAAAAGCGTCCTAAGTAAGTTGTTGCCAAACAAGCGGCCGGTCGTTAAATAACTAGCCAAATCATCATCAACAACATGTTTCAAACATGTTGTGCAAACCCCACTTAGAGTGAGATAATGGGAATGATGATTTATTTATATCATTAATTAATTATAGTATCTAAGCTTTTGTATCAGCCTCTTTTTAACTTCACTTTAACTGTGTTTTTAAACTGCCGTAATGGCAAAGCTAAAATTGATTGCGGAATTATATAATCTTATACCCAAACCCACAAATGACTGACGTATTTATGCAAGGCGTATCTAGGATTCGGTCCAAGCGTACCTTGTGCAAAAAATGGACGACAAACGTGTCAGTAATAATTAAAATTCAGCTCATATGCTCGCCGTTTGACATATTATTTAGCTTGTCACCGCTTCCATTTCGAGCTGTCACAAAAGCTATAAATCTCGCTTGATATTATGTCAGCGGATAAAGAAATGTTATGGTTCTTTTTTTTTACTTTCAGGGTTCCGTTAAAATATACAAAGATCACTTATATTCGCGTCAACTTTAGTGTTAAAATATCATCTATACTAATATTATAAAGAGGAGTATTTTTTATGTAATTTTGTATCGCTTTCACACAAAAAACTACTGGACCGATTTCAAATATTCTTTTACTATGAATATATATTCAAAAAGAAATAAATAGATATTTTTAATATCTATTTATTTCTAAATAAAAAAATCTAGACTAAATAAATAGATATTAAAAATATCTATTTTAGTTATCAATTAGAGAAAATAACGTAAAATAATAACTATTTTGCGCTTTAAAATTATTTACGATTCTTTATATTCATTCGCTTATCTTTAAGTAACGACGTAGGTGACGTATCTTCTGTAAATATCATCTAAAGAAAAGACTTATTTACCTATTAGAAGAATAGAGTTTTCCTACAATTTCCCAGGTAAAAGGTGAGTCCAACGTGCAAGTAGGACGTGTGTACGGAACCGCGTTACGGACAAGCAGTTCACTCGATTACATCTAACCACTGCAACGGTACGTTAAGCCAGGTTACTTTGGACATGGTATCGAGTCGTGTGGGGAAAAGATGGTTGGAATATTTGAACCAAGGGTGCTCAATCAATTACACACATTTTGACATAAGGGCCTTTTTTCTACTCGTTACAAAGTTTATATTCCAAATTCCAAATTCGTTCGCGGGTATTCATAATTGCTGTTTACAATATATTCATAGCTACTTATATATATTTCGTCATTCTTCTCGTTTGCAATTTTTAAGATACGCTTTTCAATCGCTCCAATTAATATGCAGTACCTGGGTGACCAAGCATTGCTCGATCATTTTTTACAAAAAAAAAAAACTAAAAAATGATTGGGTAGGTGGGGATGGAGTCCAACCATTTTTTATAGGTATTTTTAGTTCTCCAGACCGCCCGTTCCCCGAAAAAGCTACGCTAAAACAGGGATACAATGCCTTTTTTTAATAAAACCTAGCTAGATCGATTTTTCTCCCCCATGTTTCACCCCACACGCTGTTGGGAGTTTTTTATTTGGGGTTGATTATATATATATATACACTTAAAAAGTTAACTCTTTTTAATGCGGAATTTTAGATTCATCCAAGCGATCATATACCAAAAGCTTAAAGCTTACGTTGGTTTCTACTTTGATTACTATGTACATTAACAATTAGCTGCGACCAGAATTCTTACTGCTTATTCTTGCGACTGGTTAGAATTCTTAAGTGAGAATCATCTTCATTATAAATGCGGCTATAATTGAATTTACTGAAGTAGGTGTAACGGAATTCGATAGAACGAAAGTCATTATTTTCTTACCCTTATTAATATATATATTATTATATTATATTGTAAACAGCGACATTTTTAATCAGTGTTTTAATTTATTGTTGCTAGCAACACTTCATAATTACTTCTTCATCTAGAGTATAAAGTGGTCAGGTCAAGAACAGAGGTCTCTTTTACGATCGGTACTTGCGTGCGAAAGCTCTGTTAGTTAATCTGTTCACGTCAGCTATTTTGTTTGTTTGGTTACAAATGTATTAATTTTGTTCTCATTTTATAAATCCTACTTTGGATCCTAACAATATTATAAGGGGTCGGCAATATATGTCTTCATCTTCCATTCTCCTCCAGCATTCGTCAACTCTGGTGCCTCTCCTTTTATATGAATATCATATTTAAAACTCTTTTGGTCACATGAAGTAATGATAGAATTATCCTGCTATAATCACTTCTTAGCATGCAAGTATAATTAAAAAATACTCTAGCAAGAGAGCTTATAAAATTATAAATAAAAAATATCTCTTGCTTTTCTTCTCAATTTTTGTTATTTAACGCATCCAATATATTCTTACTTCATGTCATTGCGGGAAATCGAGCATTGTCACGGGAAAAGCGACTAGAGGTTACAGGGTCGAAAAATATAGTGAAAAATGAATAAATCCGAATGGGAAATGGACTTTCGTGGGAACTTGGATGAACTGAGAACAAAAGAGGTTAAGGGTTTGATTCCTGAATATATTTCAGCCATATCATTTTTGCTCCAAATGCCAAATTGCATTCCATTTTTGAATTTACGAAAATCGTATTAAATAGATTTGTAATATACATTAGAGTATTAAAATAGAGATAATAATAATATTAAATATGATAAATAGCTTTTTATTTAAATAATAACTTCGTTAGTGGCTTAGGTTTCAAATAATAGAAAAATTGTTGACTCTTGCTGGTCCTAGTATAGGCTGTATGGGAATTTGAATATCGAATCTATTAAATTGTAACTCAATTCAAATTATTAAAGTGTATCTATCCTTTATTCCAGATAAATCTTCCTTGGGATCCTCTTTATTATAGGTTTATATCCGTAGGTGTGTTTGGTGATTTTATGCTTTTGTGCGTTTTGAATTACCGTGCCGTTACCGTTGAACGTGTAGAATTATTTAAAGTAAATGCGTGCGCGTCCGCCATGAAGCACTTTACTTCAGGAGGGTCATCTCGCTTACTCCCCGGTTGGGGGGTAGGCGGGGTACGGGCCTCGAGGCGTACCTCTTTGCCTCGAGGCGTACCTTTTTTCCTCGTAGGCATTCTGCCTGGTCCATTTTCCGGTCGTAGGCCGAGCTCACCTTGGTGACCTAAGGGTTGTCGGTATTCCGGCCGTGAGCCCAGGTCACCTAGGTGACCTAAAGGATATCTGGTTCGGTAATTGACAATTGTATTTTCAATTAGAGGAAATCCGTAAAAGTAGTAAAGACTATTCTAAAAGCTTTGTGACGAATCATTTAGATAATTCCAAATTTAATGTTATCCATAGAAAAAAATCTAAAGCTAAGTTCATAAATTTTTCCCTCACTTAAACTTTACTAACCTGCTATATAGATGCAGGTTTTAAAGAAAATCTTGTTCACGTAATTCGCATCTAAGTTTTCCCCAAAGATTGCTTGTTCCGGTAAATTTCAAATTCAGGTTTACCGGTTTTTTATTTACGCTCTCTTTAATGTTACGGGGATTCCCCTTGCGACCACGGGACGGGAGAAACGCAAACAGAATTGTAGCATAGTGGAATACGAAACTAAGTTTTGTAACTTCTGCTGTTGTGCTAAAGCAACCAGAAAAAAAGACATTCTTTTATTTCTTAGTTACATATGTAGAAAATAAGGGATGCTAAATTCAAATTCAAAATATTCTTTATTCAAATAATTTATAAAATTAACGAAAAGGCTTTACGATTTTGTCGTGGAGTCTATCTCCTGAGGATGCTTCGGTTACGGGGCGAAACAATTGTTGATATTGTGGTGGTGAATGTGTGCAGTGCTTGTGTATTGTTGTGTTATCGGTGTCGAGTAGTGCATGAGTTCTCACAAATTCTGCATGTATCAGGTATGAGAACAAATAGTACATTTAGCATTACATATATTTTCTTTTATCGCGGATTATAGCAAAATAACATTCTCATTAGTTTTGTATTCTTTATTAAAGTAAAGTTGTAAGCAAGAGCTTTTGAATCGTCTACTGCTTATTCGCAAAGCTTTTCCTACCGAGAAGAGCCAGCAGGACATTGCTCTCTTCAATATATTTTTCTTACTAGCTACGTTTATGACTAGTTACACGCCGTGTGGTATCCGGCTGAATAGAATAGTATCACCCTCTTTTCTTAGCGAGGTGTCGTAAAAGGCGATTAAGGTAAGTTGAGTCACCGTGTGGTATCCAGTTAAGTAGAATAGACCACCTTCTTTCGTATCAAGGTGTCGTAAAATGCGACTTAGATAAGTTGACGTCAGGCAGGCTGCCGGTAGTAAAATACGTAGCTGAATCATGTGACAACATGTTTATGACATGTTGTGCCGACCCCAAGAGTGGGATAAGAGCAGGAAGATGGAGAGATGATGTTTATTACTAGTTACGTTTAGTCATTATTATCTTGTACAGCGTCGTAGAATAGCTATATCCACACATTCTTATCACCTAAGTAATCCTCAACAGAGTGGGCTTTCTGTATTAACTTAATTTTTAACGGTTTTTTAAACTGGTGCAATAAACTGGAATTCAAAATTCAATACTAATAAACGCAAAATTCTGTTTGTCTATCTATTACACACTTTCTGCTAGTAAACTGAAGTAATATTAATGCAATTTCGTACAATTAAAGGATAAATACTAGGCTAACATCATCATCCTCCTGCCCTTATCCCACTCTAAGTGGGGTCGGCACAACATGTTCGTCTATTCTACTCAGCCAGATACCACACTGCTGGTTAACTTACCTTAATCGCCTTTTACGACACCTCGGTGCGAAATGAAGATGATCTGTTCTACTCAGTCGGATACCATACGGATTTTGCTATACATATAGGTATGTATAATATATATATATATATATATATATATATATATATATATATATATATATATATATATATATATATATATATATATATATATATATATATATATATATATATATATATATATATATATATATATATATATATATATATATGTGTGTGTATTATAAATCACCCATTTCGGCCGATCTATAACATTTTCTTGATAACTTACTTGTCGTTTCTCAGTGTGGACACTATGAAATGAAAAATTAGTTTTCAAGAAACTTGTTCGTAAAATTCGCGTTTAATTATTTAGTTTGGTGAAGAGAAGTAATTACTTTGGTGCACCTATTTAACTATTTATTCTGTTACATTTAAAGTTCAGGTTTGGTTTATGATATATTTTCGTTACCTCGACGTAGCATCAAAATGTACTTGCGGTCACGAAATAAGCGAGGGATCGTTGTTCAACAGACTAAAAGTTTGTAAGCGGTGACTATAATCAAATTCAAAACTATATTTAATTTAAAAAAAATATGAATAGAATTATTTTTCATAACTTATATATGCAGTTTTAGTAATATAAAAAAAACTTATAACGCCTTATGGTACAAATAAACTTAGTATTCAGCAGATTGAAAAACATTAAAAAATGCTTGGTTTTCTTAATTCAACGAAATTTTGAGGACGTATAGGCCAAACTGACTTGAATTCGGATTAATAAGTCAAAATACCCATAGGTCTGTCCGGCTAAATGCACTTTCTTCTTTTTTTGTGTGCCGGTGTTATATATACTTAATAATTTAATAAAATTACTTAAATCGTTTGTAAGTTTGAGTATAACATTGTATAATAAATTTTAGCAATTTTAGCTTTACCATTACAGCAGTTTAAAACACCGTTAACAAGAGGTCGATTTAGAATATCTACTATAATGTTAAGGTTTACTTAGATGATAAGAATAGATATAGCCACTTTTCGACACTGTACAAGATATTAATGGCTTAATGTAACTAGTAATAAAAATAATATTTTAAAAAAGAACTCCGCTGAGTCTCTTTATAAGTTTACTTAAATAAAGAATATTTTGAATTTTAATGTGAAATGTGTGTTCCTGTATTTTATTTAATGTGTATTTTTTTGTTGTACGCTGTCAAATACTAATTCAAATTCAAAATATTCTTTATTCAAATAAAGTTGTAAACAAGTGCTTTTGAGTCGTCAACTCTACTGCTGGTTCGGATAGCTGTTCCTACCGAGAAGAGCCAGAAAGAAACTCAGTGGTTGCTCTTTTCAAAATATAATTCTTAATACTATTTACATTAAGTCGTTACTGTCTTGTACAGTTTCAAAGAGAGCTATATCCACACATTCTTATCTTCTAAGTAATCTTCAAGAGTATAGGCTTTCTGTATCAGCCTTTTTTTAACAGTGTTTTTACACTGCTGTAACGGCAATGCTGAAATTGATGTCTGCTCTATTGTCCGTGATGTCAACTAGGCTGCAGCTGAAAATCGTAGCCTATTTTTGTACTCGCAAATGACATTCGGTTAATATGGAACTGTGTAGCCTTTTCCAAGGCTGTATAAAATTAAGTATTTCTGTTTATGTATTTGTATTATATTATAGGTGTACGTGTATGTATGTGTTTGAATAAATATTTTTCTTTATTTCTTAAATTATTTGTATCGTCCGCTGTTTTAGTAGCCTTTATTTATAGCGGGCGTGAATATGATAGCAACCCTCGGCCCGTCCCGCGCCTGTCAGTTATATGTCAATCTTTGTAATATATAAACGATATCTGTCTGTAACGCGGTGTCTGTGCGACGACTAATTTATGAGAAAGGGATATCGGGTTACCTATACTCAAAGATTGCCTTTATCCTATAATAACATTATTAGATACTAAAGGCACCCGCAACTTTGTTTACATCAACTTAAGAGTTAAACTACCCTCAAATACGTAATATATTGTAGTGTATGTTGTGGGTATTTTTAATATAAATATAATGATATACGTTTGGTGTCCGGGTACGTAGAATAGGACACCCTCATTTCTTACAGAGGTGTCGTAAAAGGCGACTAAGGTAAGTTGACCCAACGTTGTGGTATCCGGTTGAGTAGAATAGACCACCCTTTTTATTATCAAGGTGTCGTAAAAGGCCACTAAGGTAAGTTGACCCAACGTTGTGGTATCCGGCTGAGTAGAATAGACCACCCTCATTTCTTACCGTGATGTCGTAAAAGGCGACTAAGGTAATTTTGTTATCGTGTGGTATCCGGTTGAGTAGAATAGATCCCTCTTTCAAACCGAGGTGTCGTAAAATAAGACTAAGGTGAGTTGACGTCAGGCAAGCGGCTCGTCGTAAAGTACCTAGCCATGATAATGATTGCCTGGAATTCGAACTCACGTCCATTATTAAAGGTCGCACGGTTTCATCGTTAAGCAATTAAGGTTTATACGAACAATGACGTCACATAAATAACGTGTATGAATACGAAATTGGCCGTAAAAGTAATGACTGTCCGGAGCAGAGCGCGATATATATCGCGGGCGGACAGTCGATCTGTCTGTCACATTCACGACATAAACAGAACGCTTAATGGCCGTATGTAACTACGAAATTTTAAAGTATAAATTTATACTAATATATAAAGCTGAAGAGTTTGTTTTTTTGTTTGATTGTTTGAACGCGCTAATCTCAGGTACTACTGGACCGATTTGAAAAATTCTTTCAGTGTAAGATAGTCCATTTATCAAGAAAGGCTAAAGCCTATTTTACATCATGCTAAGATGAATAGGAGAGGAGCAGTAATAAAAAATAGTACGAAAACGGCAACATTTAAAGCTTTACTTGCGTGCGCTGTGTAAACGGTGATAGTTATTAAAAAATCATATATTACAAAATTGTTCGCCTCTAGAAGTTCTAAATAAAAGTCCGGGACAGCATTCTTCTAGCTACTAAGGTTGACCACTTATTCGTGCCACCGCACATTAACATTTTAATATAATAAGCTATGAAACACCGAACACTGAGATAGTAAATCTTTGGTTTAATCTTCTAATTGCCTCACTTTCAGCCGTTCTGGGCGCGCATTTATAGACGATGTTTAGTATTTCACTTTTGTACTGACGGACATATAGTTTAACAAATTATCCTGTACATATTAACAGATTAATAATAATATTAAATAAATATATGGGACACTTACACACACGGTTGTCCGTCCCCAAAGTAAGCAACTTGATAATTGTGTTATGGTAGACAGACAACTGGTGAATATATACTTATCATCATCTTCCTGCCCTTATCCTGCCTGCCTGTAAGTGGGGTCGGCACAACATGTTTTGAACATGTTGTCACATGATTTGGCTACGTATTTTACGACCGGCCGCCTGCCTGGCGTCAACTTATCTTAGTCGTATTTTACGACAGCTCAATAAGAAAGAGGGTGGTCTATTCTACTCAACCGGATACCACACGGTGATTCAACTTACCTAAGTTGCCTTTTACGACACCTCGGATGAGTAGAATAGACCACCCTCATGTCTTACATGAGGGTGGTATATTCTACTCAGCCGGATCCCACACGGCGGGTCGACTTACGTTAGTCGCCTTTTACGACACCTCGGTAAGAAAAGAGGGTGGTTCTATTCTATTCAGCCGGATACCACACGGCGGTGAATATTTACCTATATAATTATTAAATACATACTTAAATACAAATATACACCCAGAGTCATAGACCAACAAATAGATTGATAGAAAATGTTGTCCTCGGATGGAATCGAACCCGCAACCCGCGGAGCTGAAGGCAGGATCACTACGTACTGCGCCAACGGGCCATTCAGTGCTGCTGATGGTTAAGACTTATTTATATTCGCGTGTCTTTGTTTTTCATAGAATAATATTGGCGAACCTTTTCCAATCACTTTATATTCTTTTAATTTTGGAAAGCGTTTTCATTTTGCCATAATTTTGTGTGTAAAGATTCGTTAAATAGATTTTGAGTTTATTGACAAAATATAGACTAAATATAAAGACGTTTGTCTTTATGTTTACAAAATTAATTTTTTTCACAAAATAAATATTTACAAATGTATTTAAGAAATTAACAAATTCCTTTTTTGGATTTACGATTTTGTTTTATATCGGCTAAGGTAAATTGACGTCAGGCAGGCGGCCGGTCGTAGCCAAAACACGTAAAAAAACATGTTTAAAACCTACTTAGAGTGGGATAAGGGCAGGCGAATAATGTTGGTATATTTTAATTTATTTTAGTAGCAGCTTAAAATATTTAGTTGAATTACCTGTCTATAAAACTAACTCTACCTATGAATAGATCACAGAGATCTGCTCTACCTAGGCAGTGTTTACAGTACAGAGAGTCGAATGAAAAAAAGCACTTTGCCAAATGGAGTTTAAGCGGCTCCGTTGATAACGGTTCTGTGAGAGCTATTCGGATGGGAAGCTCTCGGCGCTGAATCCTCAAAAGATATATGGCATTTAGGAAACACGCAATGAATATCTTATAAAGCATTCACTGCGAATATATATTTCATAGTTTTGAATGTAACTATTTGAAATACTTTACCCTTTATATTTTAGAAGTGATCGTAAAAATGACCAAACATAAAACATAATAGAATGTTTTTTTAACAAACATTCAAATATGAAGTGATTTCTTTCACACAAAGTAAACTTTAAACTAAATAATATAATAAAAATATAAAGTGAATTCACTCCTATAACACAAAGTGACTTGAGACTACAAAATATAATAGAATATGAATTGAATGCATCCCTTTCACATAAAGTGTCTTTTTACTACATGCTATACAAAATGAAGTGATTGCACTCATTTAACACAATGTAACTTTATACTGGAAGCTATACAATATGAAGTGAATTTACTGGTTTCAAACAAAGTGATTTTATACTACAAGCTATACAATATGAAGTGGATTCACTACTTTCATACAAAGTGACTTTATACTACAAAGTATAAAATATGAAGTAAATTTACTAGTTTCAAAAAAGTGACTTTAGGCTACAAACTATACAATATTAGGTGAATTTACTGGTTTCAAATAAAGTGACTTTAGACTACAAACTATACAATATAAATTGAATTTACTCATTTCAAACAAAGTGACTTTAGACTACAAACTATACAACATGATGTGAATTTACTGGTTTCAAATAAAGTGACTTTAGACTACAAACTATATAATATGAGGTGAATGTATTGCTTACACACAAAGTGTCTTTAGACATTAAAACGTAATAAAATATAAAATGAATGCGTTTATTTCACATAAAGTGACTTACGATTACAAAAACTTACCATTAACTTAACAATTAACTGTTCGATGTTAAAACTAGCGACTGGTTACATTTAACTATCAGTAGTAGGGAATAGCCGGTTCTAACTCACTCCCAGCACCTTGAAATAGGCTAACTTAGCGGATTCTAAAAAAAGCTCGCCAAAGCAGATTCCAATCAGACTAAATTCCAATTGACCGTCAAAGGTCTTTTCGGATTTTCCAATTGGATCCTGGGTTGCAATAGGAATTTCCTTACTTACCCTCGTAACGAATAGTTTTTCTCGTATTTTATTAGATTAACTTATCGGACTCCTTGACCAATTGGATTTTCCATTTGATCCACGACTTTCCTTTCCTACATTAATTAATCAAATTAACTGAATTCTAATTACAGTATGAATGTCTGATATTTAATGACCGATTCTAACTCATTGGCTTGGTTTTATCAAACTTGATTAGGTTTCCAATCTAAGATTTTTCTTAATAAATAACATTAATCGTTCAATTTTCTTATTATCATTAATTTGATATCAAACTGATAATAATTGAATAGGATGTGTGTCAGATAAAAATTCAATATGAAAATATAAATAAAAAAAAGTCTCGTACAAATAACTCAAAAGTTTTATTTTTTCGAAGAAACGCTTTGACTTTTTGCTGCTATTTCAAAGAAAGTGTGTCATAAAATAATATTTTAAATTAGACAGGGTCGTAGTAATTTATTATAATAGACCCTAATAAATCAATGGAAATAATGGGCATCGACAATCCGCCCTCTTCCTTATAAAATTCTTTTATCCAACCTAAACGTTGTATTTTGTGGCGACACGTTCAGACACGATCTCAAAAAGCAGATATAAAAGGATCACATGCATCATGTATATCACAAGATATTTAATTACCACGCGGCTAGTATCCAGACTGACGTAGTGTTCAAGTGAAGGCAGTAACTAGGCAATTATTAATCATGGAGGTAAGATTACGTAATTATATAGTATAATTTAATACTTATATAGTAAGATTAATATTTTTTATAATTAAAATCTTATGTTTCTAACCTAACCTAACCTATAACGGTCACAAAAATCTATAGATTCATTCGCAATAAAAATAATATTAATTTATTAGATTTTAATAATAAGAAAGGTTTTTACTTTTACTGTATATGAATAATTTTGATGACACTAGTGATTATATTTACTTATTTCTAATATTTTTTTTTCAGATCTCACCGAATCTCGATGAATTCAATGTCAAAAACTATTATTATCCTATTAACTTAAGCGATGACGAAAATGCAAGCAATTCTTGCATATTGAAAAATAAAAAAATCGCAACGAAAAGAGCTGGTAACAATATCGACATATTCTTTGAAAAGCCTAAGAAAAAGAAAAAAACCATTCCGTCTTCATGTGTGGCTCAAGCGTGTGATGGAGGTGTATCATTTATTTCATCCAATGATAATGACGGAGCGAATGCTTCATACCTCATGAAAATAGAAATTTATGACATGAAGAATCTGAAAGAGGTATCGCCTGTAGACTATTGGAAACATGCAGACTTGCGATTAAAGTACTACATACAATCCAATACTGATAAACATTATCAGAACACACGAGATATAATATACAACATTACAAAGCAGATCGCCTGCAAGGAAGACTGTAAAAAATATTTCATTGATAGAGACAGTAAGAAACAATAGAACTTTCTCTAACTCATCACAAATCAAACCCATAACATAACTTTACTTACAAAAACCTTTAAAAAAAATACAACCCCCACTGCCGCTCTCGCCTCGCAAACAAATTATAAAGAGATCAGTCATTCGCTACAAGCGTTCATACTAAGCGCAACGAAACACAATGGCTGAGCTTGACAACTCTGTATACGACGAAGAAATGGTCACGATATGTGAAGAAATTGAATTAGAAAATGATATGTGTCGTGTCCTAGATAACGAAGAGAGTGATATTGAAGAACAATTAGTGTTAATATGTGAGGACGTGGAGGACCAAATTAAAAGAGGTTATTCCAATCCAATAGCTCCGCTAAACTTCGAGTACATGGTTGAGTACCAACCAATGTCTCAACCATTATCTGAAGAAGACGAAACGGATGAACTAGTGATCCTGTCTCCAAGTCCAAGTTTATATAGCCCTGATTCATTCCATGCGTCTGACTACAGAGATTACGAAGTCCCAATTCCATTCGTGATTCTTCAGGAGAATCTATCGAATACTCTGGAGATAGATTGGGAATCGATGGGAGATTAAATAATAATTGTGCTATTATTTTAAGTCAAATATGATCTTTTAGTTTAAGTTTTTGTAATAAATTTCTTTAAATTTATATAAAGTTTTTTATTTTTTACGCTTAGAATTTTAATAGATAATTGAAATAAATAAAACAACCTCATTTCACATAGTTATTTTTTATTCAAGTTTTAAATAAAGAAATAAACATTTGTTGTACAAGTTTATCGTTTGTTACAGTGTCATTAGAAAAAAAATCAATAAAGTTAGACATTGAAACATGATTATACTTAAAATAAATATAAACTAAACAATAGAGTCCACATTGCGCACTGAAATAATTTTGAAGTATTTTATTATTAGAAATCCACTTTTTACAGTTGGTTTTTAAAAACATTTCATGATATCCTTCTGGTTTACGGCCAAAGGAATCAAAATATTCTCCAAATCCGTAAATATCTACATATATAGCAACCCAATGTGATCCCGGTCTTGTATCAGGATCTAAATTTGAAATGAGATATACTGGCTTAGTAAAATACACAGGCATTTGATTCGCCGCAAACACATTGAACTGAATATTTTTATCTATTTGTTTTAAATAATTTTCTATCTCTTTTGTATCCATATCTTTGTAATAGCATGACCTAACAAAGAATGACTTAAACATTACAAATCTCCACTTATATTTGTCTTAACTATTATAATCTAAACTGACTTCTCGATTTTTATTGACTTCGATTACATTATCAAACTCTGCATACACAATGCAATTAAGTGTTGTAGTTAGAGCTTTATCGAATCGAACTTCAAACCTTACACTACCCCGCTTTATAAGATTCCAATGAGAGTTTGAGTTAGCGGATAGATCTGGAGTTAAATCAAATGCATACAAGCAATAACCATGACTGTACTCTGCCTTGGAAATATCGTTACCTTCGTTCAGGAAATGAATTCCCGTTCCCGAAAACAAGGTATGATATGCACTTATATACGTATTATCATGAAAAGATGGAACCAACGTTTTCGATGGTATAGATTGACCGTCGACATATAAACCAAATAAGTTGAGACCATAGTTACCAAAATTAAACGGATTCACATTAAGAGCACCATTAAATGCAGCATTACTAACGAACCCAACAATACATCTTTTAGGTATTTGACCTAAAAATACATTGTCGAGCATTTTACCCTGGATTCCTGATGGGATAGTCAAAACCTTAACCTCGGCACGCGTAACTGGATATTTTGCATTAGTGGTTGCTAATACTTTTTCATGAGCAATTAATACTGAAGGATTGATACGAACTTTACGCATAATGAGACTAGCACTTGAAATATGGACTTTGAATTTTTTATCTACAGATGAACACATTAAATTAAAAGTATCTTTTGAACGAACTAGTTTTAAGCGCATTTCAACACCATTGATTAAAAACTTATCTTGATTGAAAATATCAGCATGTATGTGACCTATCATTTCAATAGTGTGGCTTTCCTTTGCCAGTTCTTCTCTTTGAACGTATCCTCGATTTGAAACATCACATGAATCCATGCTCGAAGCAGTGTCTTTGTACCAAAGTCCACAAGTAAGATGGCTTTCCTTAGCAGCTTTTCCATAATTGAGTAACGTTTCAATGTATGCGCGATATCCATAGGTATTATTTGGAGGAGACACTAACTTTTGATTAAGATAAATATCACACTGACTAAAAAGAGAATGCAACCAATTATTAACTGGAGCGACATGAATTCCTGCTAAAAGTTTGCTCGAATCACCATTCTGTATTTTAGCTTTTATATGAAGTAAGGTGTGGGACAAGTCAATGTAATCGTCTCCATTGCCCGGTACTAAAAACTCAATCGGTCCATCGTCAGTCAATGATGAAATGGGATTGTAATGTATCCATTGACCACTCTCAATACTCGTTTGCGTAGATGGTAGAGCAAATAAATCCAACTCTGATTTTACGCATTCACAGGAATGATGATGTAAAAACGCCATTTTTTAATTACGAGAAGTAATTTAAGAAAATATATCTTGAATATTTTGTCGTTTATTTCTTTTAGTACCGTTCCGTTTGGAAGGTTTTTTAGAAGTGATGATCTTCCTCTTTAGCTTTCTTATTTTATATCCAGATCCAGACATTATTGAATCTATTTTTTCATCAGCTTTCCTTTTCAAATTTGAAGTTGCCGTTTTCAAGCGTGATTTGACAGATTCACCCATTGGTTGAACATTTAACATATCAGATAGGAGACCTACACCTGCATTTAAAGCTTCTTTGCCTACAAATCTCGCACCATTTTTTAAAAGTGGAAGAACCGATCGGAACAAACCCCCCAAAAAGCTCCCTATACCATGACCTCGCTGATGTGGTGCACCTTTGTAAATTACCCCCATACCAGAACCAGCTTGATGAGTATAATAATGTAAATATGGACAAGACATGATTGATATTTTCACTTGACTTTTTTAAAATGTACCTTTATACACGTAGTTCCAAACTGGAATGGTACTCTTTGACCTGTACTTGTTCTTATATCTATTTCTATAACGTCAAATTCCCTACGCATAACAGGTACATAATGAGGGGACGAAAAGATATTTATTTTAGAAGCGCCATATACATATTTGGTGGGATCCAACGAAACAATTCTCAATAAAGGTGTCATGACATCACCCACTACTTGTGGTTCTACTATATCACAATATATTAAAAGTTGTGAAGGTAGACCCAAGTTTAGATTAGCGGGATATTTTCCGAAGTTATGTTTTATTAAATTAGTAAATGGTGCAAAACCTAACTGCACACTCAGTCTAGGGCTACATACCACAGATGTAACGTCGATTGCCCAACTACTCACTGTAACGAGTTTCGATAATGTATCATATCTAAGCTTAACTTTATCCTTTAATTTTTCATTAAAATCGATAACGAATTGATCCACACTGATATAGTTGGTTGGTGTCATGTATTCCAGATGCGTGAATAACTGCGATTTCTCGCCTTTAGACGTGACGTAAATAATATTTTCATTTTCTTCCAGATTAAACATACTACACGGGTAATGAAATTCCACAATAGCGACTTCCCATTCGCCTTCTAATTTCATAGTCTTCGGTAACTTGGTAAAAAAATTTGCTGTAGTGTTTTCAGCAAAGTATGTCATTGAACTGTTACTTAGCAAAGTGAGATAAAAGCTGTCTTCTCTCATATTTTATCAAGTTCTGATACAGAGATCCAACTATTAAACTTGTTGGGATAACCTCTCCACTTAACAAGAACCTCTTTTCTGTTTCCTGAGTTACGAGAACGCAGTATTTTATCTATTTTATAATGAGTAGTGGGGTTATAAATTACTTTTTGTAATTCATTCTCGTAAAATGTTCCTATAATGGGCTCATGCTGAAGATCTTTGAGTGTATAGACTACTTTAGGCATGTTATTTTTTATAGCTGTTATGATAAAAATTTCATCACTCCAATTAGTTTCATAGCCTTTTTGAAAAATATGCTTATGTCTAGTTATTCTTACGTGATCACCAACTTCAAACTTATTTTTTTGTATAACATCCAATCTATATTTTTTTTTTTTATTCTCATATAAATTATTCCAAACGTCCATGATGTTACTAGAACTAACTTCAAATGGACACATCTTAATGCTTGAATGGAAACTATGGTTATAAGAATAAAGCAAATCATCCAAAATATCAATATAAGTGTATGTATTTTTATGTGTAAAATAACGCCACATTTTACTTTTTAGAGTTCGTTGAAATCTCTCGACAATACTAGCCTTAATATCTGGGTTATTTGTAGTATAGTAGTTAACATTCTTAGTTTTAAAATATCGTGCAACATCCTTTGATACGAACTCTGTTCCTTTATCCGATTGTATGTGTGTGGGGGTCGCGTTAGCTTCAGTAAATATACTTTCAAACGCTTCCTTTATACTTTCTGAATTTTTCTTTTTTAACGGTCTAGCGAAAGCGTATTTACTAAAAACATCAATAACACAAAGTATATATTTAAAACCATCATTATATTGAGAATAAGTCCGCATATCACTCAAATCAGCTTGCCATAGTTCATTAAAGTTTGACAATATGTATCTATTTCGTTGAAATTTTCTATGTACCGGTTTATGTAGTGTATAAGTTTCCTGGGATTGCAACCAGTCCTTTACTTGTTTTTTGTTCATTTTACCTTTTAACGCTCGAGTTAACTTGTCAACACTGCTGTATCCCGCTGGATTCGATACGTCGTAATATATATCTTTAATGTCTAGTACGGATTCCATCTTTCCCAAATGTCTTTTCTCTTTCTCAGTTTATATGATATTTTGATTTTTGGATTACTATCATCACTTGGTGTGAGATGTTGATGTCCTTTCAGAGAAAGATTATTAATATACTCAAGAGTTTGTGGATTACCAATACAAGTGAGAGGAACTCTTATATCTTTAATAGTTTCTGTAAACTTTTTCCATCCATTAGGTTTCGGGCGCTTTAAAGGCCTAAGAGTATAATTCACGAGATCAACAATGTTGCTGTCGTCTACAACTTCATTGTCGATGAACACCAACCCCTCCTCGTTCCAACGAATTTTATCTTTATTATTGAGAATAGTGTCTAATAATAATTCACTTCTTCTCCGATACGTCTTTGGAATGAATTTATTTATGTAAATAGGTGTATACAATGTTTCATTTGATACATCTCGTGCGTCCTTATCATTTACGGAGTTTTCGTTAACTGGTGCATCCTCGACTTTAATTGTCTTTTTATGAGGAGTCAAATCTTCTGAATATTTATGCTCACCTTCAACGGTCACGGGTAGTTTTATTGGTTTTCGATTTTCATTAGCGAAATGGAGATATCTTTGTAAGATTTGCATGTACAGTGACCATTTTTCGCGATCGTCCATTTTACTACTTAATATATTTTGCATTTCTTTATCTAATCTAGATAAATTACTTTCAGGCGTTGTGTCTCTTGATTTAAGTCTATCAATAACATCTTGTTCAATGAGAATCATTTTCTTAGTATTTTTCATTTTTTTTTAATTAAAATAATTGATCATAAAAATTTTTTTAATAATCCGCTCAACACAGCTCCTAGAATGATAGGCAGAAATGCTCCTCCTTTTTGAATGATAATTCTTTTTCTTATTTTATTTTTACCTTTACCTATTAGTTTTCTGAGAATATTTTTATGTTTTCTTAATTTTGATTTCTCGTTTTCTTTTAAAACCACTTTACCATTTAGGGTGTTATAAATGCATTCGCAAATACAATTTATTTCTTCCTCGTTACAAGCTTTTAATAAAGCTGTGCGGTATTTAGGTTTGAGAGTGTGTAACGATTTTAATAAATCCTTATGAGTTGTCACTCGTCCAGGCATTATATCCGACTGATAGCGTTTTTTAAAATAACTTAATATTTATATAATATTCGTTGAAAGAAAACAGTTCAATTTAACAATAGACGATCGTTTAACTCTTTCTGTTGGGGTTTTATCTTTGAAAGTTTCTTGAATATATTTACAAACCAGATCTATCTCTTTTTTACTAAGCGATTTTAGCAATATTTTACGATATTTTGGTTTGAAAGTTTGTAATGCACACCTTAACGATTTTTCATCTAACGTTGTGCTGTCTTCAACCATTATTTATCACTAACTATAATTGGTTGATGTATATTGTATTTAAGTCCCTTCTTTGGTACATAGACAACACATAGGTTTTTTATTGGATCGATTTTGGTTTTAAAGCGACAGAGATCATGTGTATTCTGCTTTAAGTCGATCATTAGATAACCATATGGTTCAATAGTAGCATCTTTATAAGCTTCTTCGACAAATTTACAATTATCTGGAAACACTTGACGTGCTAAGTAACGTATTTGTGTTCGATCTCGAGGATTTTTGAAGTAAATAATATAGCTTGTATTGAGAGATATATCTCGTTGTCCTCTACCTTGGTGAAACAAGTTCTGCGTAATATAAAACACACTTAAATTTCTGTGATGCTACCTTTAGTAAAAATGTCAACAATACGACCATCTGACTCTCTCATAAGATCATCAATTATAACTAATCGTGGCTGTATGCCGTCGAACATACTCATATCTGGTAACCCTTGAACATAAGATACATTTTCTAGGTTGTAGAGTGGCTGCATTTCGTCATAGCACCATAAAATTTGTGCAAAACTTGTATTACATATATCATTACAATATTTTAGAAAATTAGTAACAAAGTTTGATTTACCACAACCACTCGGACCTGCCACTATTGCAGTAAATGGATGAAGAAAGTGATACATTTTTGGAAGATTTTGATACGTGTGTTTTTGGAAGAGGTAGGAATCCAATTAAAAAAAACTCAACAAGTTCGTATTTTATATTATAATTACATATTTACATACTTAGGTACTATTGACGAAATAATAATAATACTTAGCAACTCTTAAACATAAAGTCATTTTAATAGTGTATGTTAGTTTATTCATCACTTTTATATGAATTTATTTTATAATGACCCCAAGCCAAAGTATCAGTACAGTTACTAATTAAAAATCGTTTAGTATCAGAATGCGATAAAGAAATTTTGTTAGCCTTTTGAGTAAAAATAACATGCTTTATTGATCTAAATCTGTACATTTCACATATTTGATTATTTTTCTTAAATAAAACGTTTTTGTAATTTCGCATATTAAACTTTTTTGTAGCGGACTTATTAACTCCCTTTGCTTTAGCTATAAATTTATTCTGTACGTTCATCGCATACATTTTTGACCTTAAACCGACAAATTCTGTGAAGATCTTACCATTATTTTCATCTTTGAAAAAACCAATCTTTTTTTTGTTTATCTGAGGGAAACCAAAAAGATTATCAAAAGGATAGTCAGAGGTATCAAAGTATTTGTTCAAGTTCGGTTTAATATCTTCATAGAAATCATCAGTAAAAATCTGATATATGAAGCTGTCAGTGTCGGTATACATCATTTTACAGCGTGAACCGTATTTATTTTTCATATAATTATAGTGAAAATCGTACATGAGCGTTTTGGATATGTCTAATATGCAAAGTCCTAGATAGATGGGTTTATTATAAAGTATTTTTGTTTTTTTAAGTTGAACGGCCACTAAGTTTTCTGAAAATATAGAAAGACTATGAAATTCAGGTCGTGCTACTAGATTTTGAGCACCTTGACATTTACCCCTATTTTCCCAATGAGTACAAAGTTTGACATCCACACGTTTTTCTACATTTTCCATAGTCTTTCCAAATATTGAATTATTCATTAATTTATAAAAATCTTTTTCAAAATCAGATGTTGCAGACATACGTAATTGTGTATTTAAATCTATGTATTTTTGTAACCATGGACTTTGACGAAATTTTAAAATCCTATGAACTTTTTTCAATTTCAATCCCATTTCTATGCACTGTATGAGGTTTCTGTAGTGAATAATGTATTTAGTTTTATCATATAAATTTGGAACTAATTTTGTTTCTCTGCTACCACCAATACATATATTTTCTGGACATAATGGAAAGTCTGAATGTGATTCATGCAAAGTTTGTGGATATTCTAAATCCACTTCAAGAATATAACCTATTTCAGAGTCAATTGGAACCTTAAAATTTGTGTCACAATTTACCCATTGAAATTCACCCGTAGGAAGATATTGAGACATAGCCCAGCCATACAAATTATTCGCATCTAAGTAAGTAAGGTAAGATATAGGAGTTGTCTCACTAAAATTGAACATATATTTATTATTAGCATGAGCATAACGGTTACTGCATTGAGAAATACCACCACGTATACTAGACTTTATGAAAGCAATTTTGTCAAAATCTGTCAATAGATCTAATGTTATTTTTGTGTGCTTCAACATTGCATCCCAACTTAGGCCAGGTGCAGTGTAATATTGTGCGGGATCTAAATCGTAAGTTTTGATACAAACGTTTCTAAAATTTTCAAAGATATCTGTTAGAAGTAACACGTCAGTTTTCAGGTATAAATCAGAATAATCAGCCATATTGCGACAATTAAAATGATGCCACACATCTTTAGCATGGTTATAATTTTCATTTGTAACATCGCTATTAGTTAGTATATTGTAAAACTGATCTTGTGTGGGAAGTGAAGTTAACTTTAATGACTCAAATGAGGTCATGTAATCATATGGATAAATGCCTTTGCGTTTTAAAAAATAAAAATCGTCAGGGTGCTGAAAATTTTTACGCAGCTCGATAAAATCCTCATCATTCAAATTATTTGATAAAGATTCCAAGCTGCATGATAAAAATTTAAAAGAGTCAATAAATCTTAACTCAAAATTTTGATTCTCGATTTTTAATATCTTTGAGAAGGAAATGTAACGTTCTTTATTCTGTGGTATAACTTTAATTTCACCTTCAGCAAAATTTAATGCGCGCACTACGAAATGAGCATCATAATTACTAAGATTATGCAAAATAATCGGTATAAATCGAGGGGTTTCTAACTTTTTACAACAAGCTTTATGACTAACACCTGTAAAGATTCCAGTATATTTATCAAAATTTAAGCTACTATCTAATTTCAGAGATTCTTTGCATATGTAACAAGTAGTTGCCAAAGAAATTCTTCTCTTAGCTTCATCTGTAAGCGGATGAGGATCAACTTTGACATAATACTCTTTAGATATATATTTTAAATCTTCATTAAAACTTTCCATAAACACTTTTGCACAATCACTACCTGTATAAGTTATATATTTGGAGAGGCTATCGTTATACGCACATTTGATATAATATCCAAAACTATACACATCATGTTTTTGAAAATTACTGGTATACGATAGAGATGGATTATTATCACACCCTTGTATTGGCTTTAAAAATGCTTCAAAATCTGCGTATATGACAAAAGGTACTCTTAGTTCACGTTCAAATTTGTTAAATGAAATTTTCGCCTTACTGATATCAGGTAAATCTGTTCTAACGTGATTACAATCAAATTGTCTATGAGAAATCAACTTATCATTTGTTTGAAAATAGAGCAAGCAGCCATCACAGATGTAGACTGCATGTTCATGTGAAGTTAATTGACGACTGACTAGTCTAGAAAGGTTTTTAATATAACAATAATGACCGTTGGAACCATTATCTAAATATAATAAATTTACATGAACTAATTTACGACATTTGGTAAAATGGAGAGGCCCAATTATCTTCGTACATTTATTATTAGATTTTTCTATTCCAAAAACGTTAATACTAATATTATTTAAGCGTTCAAATTTTATAATATCTTTTAGTCTTACTGGAAAAGCAATACCCTTGAAATTTAGCAAGTTTTGTTTAGATAAATATGAGAAAACTCTGTCTGCATTTCTATTCACAGGATATAAAGCGGATAGAACAGCCCATAGAAAACATTGATAATCATTGTTTTTAACATTAACTACTGCTCGTTTACGTTTGATATCTATCGGTAGGTCTATGTATGAAGATCCTTTTAATGGGTTGAATTTGTTAATGTTTAGATCGACATATCTCATTTCTTTAAGACTCCAACCACTATCTTTCTTTTCAAAATTACTTATTTTATTTGAAATTTCAGAACTTATATTTGAGTAAATATCATCAAATTCATCACCTAAACAGAACATGTAATTAAAAGTTTGAAAGTCAAAGGAGTTTTCTAAATTTTTCGTTGCCTGAACAAAATCCCCATTTAAAATAAAATTAACTTTAACTGTGGTATTTTCTTTCAAGACTTTTTCCAGTAATGTTTGAACAGTGCTTCGAATTGAACCAAGAAATGATTCAGGAGTTTTAAAGTCGGTATCAGTTGTAGGAGAGTTAGAGAATACTCTGTATGTTACTAATCTCTGACCGAACGCTTTTTCTATTAACTGAACATTATTTAAGTTCGGTATCAACGTGAAAACATTATTTTTATGCCTATTACTTTTAAGATGATTGGTAAAGTACCTTTTGTTAACAAATATTTCACAAGTTGGACATTTAATGCTATTTAAGTTTGCAGAACTTACAGATGGCTCTGTTTCTGGGTTCGGTGGTGAAGCTGTTGCCTTCCCAGGTGATGTAGACTTTTGGGCGTATAAACGCTTCCTTGAATATTGAGGATTTCCATGTTCTGTGGCATTTCTTTTAACTGCTTCTCCAAGTTGTCTCACTCCTGCTCCAAACTGATCAGTACTGGAATGAAGTAAACCAATAAATATATAAAATTCAAATAATATTCCGTGTTACGTATTAAGTTGATGTTAATAAATATTCAACTTACATAAACTATTTATTTTTCAGACTTTTGCATAAAATACAATAAGCTTCCATCGGGAATACTCCATCAATTTCATCATATACATCATCAAATACAGAACACGTTTGAAAATGTCCACTACAAGGAGTAAAATAGGGTTTTATATCAGGATCCTGCAACATCCACCCTGGAAGCCTATCACTGATATACCACAAACGTATGAATTTATGCATCTTATCGATCAAAAACTGTTTCGTAAATGAACTAATATCATCACTGGTTAAGAATTCCATAGTAACTTTTATATATTCACTGCTTACTCGTGACTAAATAAAACGTTCTAGATGTCCGTATATTTATATACAAAATCAACCCCTCCATAAAAGTCAAGTTTAAACAAGATAGATCACTCACATCTCGGCATGGTCCTTTTCAATTTTTTTACATAGGTGCAACAAGTTGTCTTCTAATTCAATTTCTTCACATATCGCGACCATTTCTTCGTCGTATACAGAGTTGTCAAGCTCAGCCATTGTGTTTCGTTGCGCTTAGTATGAACGCTTGTAGCGAATGACTGATCTCTTTATAATTTGTTTGCGAGGCGAGAGCGGCAGTGGGGGTTGTATTTTTTTTAAAGGTTTTTGTAAGTAAAGTTATGTTATGGGTTTGATTTGTGATGAGTTAGAGAAAGTTCTATTGTTTCTTACTGTCTCTATCAATGAAATATTTTTTACAGTCTTCCTTGCAGGCGATCTGCTTTGTAATGTTGTATATTATATCTCGTGTGTTCTGATAATGTTTATCAGTATTGGATTGTATGTAGTACTTTAATCGCAAGTCTGCATGTTTCCAATAGTCTACAGGCGATACCTCTTTCAGATTCTTCATGTCATAAATTTCTATTTTCATGAGGTATGAAGCATTCGCTCCGTCATTATCATTGGATGAAATAAATGATACACCTCCATCACACTCTTGAGCCACACATGAAGACGGAATGGTTTTTTTCTTTTTCTTAGGCTTTTCAAAGAATATGTCGATATTGTTACCAGCTCTTTTCGTTGCGATTTTTTTATTTTTCAATATGCAAGAATTGCTTGCATTTTCGTCATCGCTTAAGTTAATAGGATAATAATAGTTTTTGACATTGAATTCATCGAGATTCGGTGAGATCTGAAAAAAAAATATTAGAAATAAGTAAATATAATCACTAGTGTCATCAAAATTATTCATATACAGTAAAAGTAAAAACCTTTCTTATTATTAAAATCTAATAAATTAATATTATTTTTATTGCGAATGAATCTATAGATTTTTGTGACCGTTATAGGTTAGGTTAGGTTAGAAACATAAGATTTTAATTATAAAAAATATTAATCTTACTATATAAGTATTAAATTATACTATATAATTACGTAATCTTACCTCCATGATTAATAATTGCCTAGTTACTGCCTTCACTTGAACACTACGTCAGTCTGGATACTAGCCGCGTGGTAATTAAATATCTTGTGATATACATGATGCATGTGATCCTTTTATATCTGCTTTTTGAGATCGTGTCTGAACGTGTCGCCACAAAATACAACGTTTAGGTTGGATAAAAGAATATTATAAAAAAGGAGCGGATGTTCGATGCCCATTATTTCCATTGATTTATTAAGGTCTATTATAATAAATTATGATATACATGATGCCATGTGATCCTTTTACATCTGCTTTTTGCAAGATCATGTCTAAGCTTGTCGCCACAGAATACAACGTTTAGGCTGGATAAAAGAATTTTATAAGGAAGAGGGCGGATTGTCGATGCCCATTATTTCCATTGATTTATTAGGGTCTATTATAATAAATTACTATGACCCTGTCTAATTTAAAATATTATTTTATGACACACTTTCTTTGAAATAGCAGCAAAAAGTCAAAGCGTTTCTTCGAAAAAATAAAACTTTTGAGTTATTTGTACGAGACTTTTTTTTATTTATATTTTCATATTGAATTTTTATCTGACACACATCCTATTCAATTATTATCAGTTTGATATCAAATTAATGATAATAAGAAAATTGAACGATTAATGTTATTTATTAAGAAAAATCTTAGATTGGAAACCTAATCAAGTTTGATAAAACCAAGCCAATGAGTTAGAATCGGTCATTAAATATCAGACATTCATACTGTAATTAGAATTCAGTTAATTTGATTAATTAATGTAGGAAAGGAAAGTCGTGGATCAAATGGAAAATCCAATTGGTCAAGGAGTCCGATAAGTTAATCTAATAAAATACGAGAAAAACTATTCGTTACGAGGGTAAGTAAGGAAATTCCTATTGCAACCCAGGATCCAATTGGAAAATCCGAAAAGACCTTTGACGGTCAATTGGAATTTAGTCTGATTGGAATCTGCTTTGGCGAGCTTTTTTTAGAATCCGCTAAGTTAGCCTATTTCAAGGTGCTGGGAGTGAGTTAGAACCGGCTATTCCCTACTACTACTATCTTTGATAGTAGCATTAATTTAATATCAATCAGAAATATGATATAGGAACAACAAGGGCTTCATCCGACATGATACACCTATCTTTTCATGTTAATCTCTTCCACAAACTATTCCAAGCACCTCAACCTCAGAAATTACAAAGTGCGTTATTCGAATAATTGTCGTCGATTAAATCCATTGTTCCACGCACAATACGAGACAGTCGGCATTCCGTGATGCTGTTATTCGCAAAATCGCGCCCCGAGCACATATTCGCACCGTAATTGGCGAGCGTTTCCTTTGATCGCTCCGCTTCCAGATCAAAGTAGGAGCCTGATTACGGCGAAACTATCTGGGCGAGTTTGAAGGACTTGGCGTATACAAGGGTGCGATACTTTTCCTCATATATTTCTTTCCGTTACGTGAAGGTCTACTGAAGGACTTACACATTCATAGGAAGTCTATCTGTACAAAAATATATAGCTGAAGAGTTTGTTTGATTGTTACAACGTGCTAATCTCAGGAACTACTGATCCGATTTGTAAAATTCTTTGAGTGTAAGATAACCCATTTATCGAGAAAGGCTATAGGATATATAACATCATGCTAAGATGAATAGGAGTAATAGGGCAATAAAATATATTACGAAAACGGCAAAATTGTAAGTTTATCTTGCGTGCGTTAAGTAAGCGGTTATAGTTAGGTAAAAATCATGTATTACGAAATTGTTCTCCTCTAAAAGTTCTAAATAAGAGTCCAGGACAGCATATGTCTAGCTTTTAAGGTAACCCACTTTAACCATTTTTATGGTTGTCAAAATACAAAATTGTTTTTGCAATAAGTCCTTCGCACGATTTATCGTATTTTTACTTTATTTTTCAGGATATGTCATATCTTTTCGCGTTATGAAACCTTCTTAACTCTGGAAATTCCTTAGATAGTTAACAATCCGTATTTGAGCAGTGGTGGATCTACAGTACTTCTGTCAAAAAAGGAGGAAGAAGGCAATGTCTAAGTTAGGTAGTCATCATTTTCCTACCCTTATCCCACCATAGGTGGGGTCGGCACAACATGTTGCTAGTTGTTTTGGCTAGTTATTTTACGACCGGCCGCCTGCCTGACGTCACTTAACATAAGCGCCTAGTACGTAACTTCAGTAAGAAATGAGGGTGGTGTATTCTATCCAGCTGGATACCACACGGTGTGTCAACTTACCTTAGTCGCTTTTAACGACAACTCGGTGAGAAATGAGGGTGGTTTATTCTAGTCACCTGGTTACCATACGGCTTTCAACTTACCGTAGTCGCCTTTTACGACATCCCAGTAAGAAATGAGGGTGGTCTATTCTACTCAGCTGGATACCACACTGTGATTAATAGTCATGTAATAAAAGACCGAAATACACGTTTAAAATCTTCTTCGAAATGACTGAGAGGGCAAGGTTATATTTAAGAATTCTTGTAGAAACATGTTTCAACGTGGAATATTGAATTAGCCAGTCAACGAATGTACTTACCACAATTACTCTGAAAAGAGTGTACAAAATCGAAAAAGCTAGAATTATGGTAGGCAGTAGTCTAGGTAGTAGGTATAGTATAGGAAGTGAGGGTGGTCTATTCCAGGGCTTCTCAAACTTTTTTATATAGCGACCCCCTTCAAGCTTAGGAAATTTTAAACGACCCCCTCCTCCATATAATGAAATATTATATCATAAATTTAATAAAATCTATTTAATTAAATTTTATGAAAAGGGGTAATGAAGGAACTAAGGAGGAGAATTATCAATAAATCTTTGTTAGAAAAGTTCTTTAAAGGACAGCTGCAGCCATGTACGTGGCATATACAATTTAAGTCCGCGGGATTCCCTGCGAGAGAAGTTTAAGGAAATAGGTATTCTTACATTTGCCTCACAGTATATTTTAAGTAATTTAATTTTTGTATATAATAATATAAAGAATTATAAAACAATAGGCGATGTATATAATAGACAAAGTAGGAACCGACATAAGCTTGCGGCCCCTGCTTTGCGCCTTGAAAAAGTACGTAAGTCGTTTGTGGGTTTGGGTATAAGATTCTATAATAAAATTCCACAATCAATTTTAACTTTGCCATTACAGCAGTTGAAAAACACTATTAAGGAGAGGCTGATACAGAAAGCCTACTATACTGTTGAGAATTATTTAGACGATAAAAATGCGTGGATATAAATATTGTTCGACCCTGTACAAGATAGAAACATTAAATGTAACCAGCATTAAGAATTGTATTTTTTAAAAAGAGCAACCGCCGAGTTTCTTGCTGGCTCTTCTCGGTAGGAACAGCTTTCCGAACCAGCAGTAGAGTTGACAATTCAAAAGCACTTGTTTACAAGTTTATTTGAATAAAGAATATTTTGAATTTGAATTTGAATTTTGTAGTTGTATCAATAATGATTGAAAAGTATCAGATCTTTGCGACGCCTTTTGCTTTCAGTAGTCTCGCGACGCCCCTGGGGGTCACGACCCACAGTTTAAGAAGCCCTGGTATAGTATAGGTAGTAGTAGGTATGGTAGGTAGGTAGAATTATGGCCTATTTCTACTCCATCCTATGTAACTGGACCCCATTTCAAACTGCTTGCACATCCAGTCGGTTGGCGCGATTTACAATGTTAGTTAAGGCTGTATAACTATCGCTTGCCATCTAATCTTAGCCATAATTCAAGTCGTTAGCAGATTAAGCTTAATTTGCGTGAACGACGCCATAGATTAAGTTATCTACATAGCTTTGCTTTACCTAAAAAGCTTCCTACATGATTCTGACGACAAAATCACAGAGTCTTCGCCGGCGAATACAGTGTGCCAATTTTCTGACTTCAGTCAGTTATGCTTTCTCGACAGTAGTGCTTACGGTCTTATTTCTAACCTTCAAAAGGACAAAGAGATGTGGCCTTTGTAAACTAAAGCTACCTTTCTCCTAGATAGTAAATGGCCTCTTATCTTAAATATTTAAATGAGTTAATCTTGTATCTTCTTCTTCCTGCCCTTATCCCACTCTAAGTGGGGTCGGCACAATATGTTATAAACATGTTGTCACATAATGTGGCTATGTGTTTTACGACCGGCCGCAATAACATCAACTTATCTAAGTCGTTTTTTACGACACGTCGGTAAGAAAGAGGCTGGTCTACTTAACCACATAATGTCTCAATTTACCTTAGTCGTCTTCTACGACACCTCGGTAAGAAATGACGATAGTCTAGTCTACTCAGCCGGATACCACACGGCTTTTATATCATTCCTATTTAAGTTAATCTTGTATATATCTTGTTAATATTGTATATTTTCCGAATTTCCGAAAGAAAAAATTGCTAAAATTGAAATTAAATACCAATGACTATTTATGTCAATTGTGAAGTCATGGTAGCTCATTTGGGGAACGGGCGGTCTTGGGAAGTGAAAATACCTAGGATCAAACCCCACCTGGCCAATTTTTTTTTTTCAATTTTTTTTTTATCTTGTAAAAGAATTACCGAGTGAGGCTCTGTCACCTAGGACGTCCACCGCCGCTACCGTGTACCCCCTTCCGAACCCTACCACTCACGAGTCGCGCCGAGTGAGCTACAGTACGCAGTTCCCGCCGCGATAACGGCGTGTAAAGAGCTATACATTAACTACAGATCCATATTAATTTTTGGAAAAAAAAAGTCTATTTATCTGCTTAACTGTCAGCGTGTAACGTTGTCACGGCTAATTTGCTGGATAAATATTAATGATACTTATATATTAGTCAAGCTTACATACAGGGCTAAATTCGGATAATTCGCCGAAGGAAAGAAGTATGTGCAATTCAGGGTACCTAATTTAAAAGTTAACGCGAACGGCACAATACTAAAGTGAGTAAGTATAAGTAAGTTAAACATATAGTGACGTTAAAAAAATAACCGCACAGCCGTCATCTGCACACGGCACGGCCAAGTCGGCGAACGGATATTGAATATGAAGGCCTCGTTGGATATTTGTACCATGTTTTGGTTCAAATCGCTAGCGACAGCGGATATTCACCTTATTATTATATGATTCAACTGCTTCTATACTTATTATAAAACAATATCCTTAAAAGCTGTTTGTCTGTATTTGATCGATTTTCTCAAAATCTACCGAACGAGTTTTTGTACGGTTAGTGCTAAAAGATAGTGCAATTATTCCGGAAGATTTAGGTTAATACATTATGATTTTACGTAAATTGTGTTGAAGAGGTCGCGTAGTAAAAAAAAGATTAAATCGCGTGCACCGCGTAAACCAGCAAAGATACATTTAAGTAATGTACTGGAGAATTGTAGATCTACAAAAATACTACAAAAAAGTCCGCGATAGCATGTGTCTATCTCATATGGTTAACTCGCAATAACTTCTTTGTGTCTTTTGTAATTTCACACTGATTTTAAAGCGGGTGAAGCCGCAAGTACAGCTAGTTTTGTTATAAAAAAATATACCGATGTAGATCTGACATCCTACCATATCCTACTTTGTACTAATGCGCAAGCTTGTGAGTATGGATGTATGTTTGTTACTCATTCGCGGTGAATCCGCTGAACCAATATCAATGAAATTTAGCCCAATTATTCCTTATACTCCGGGATAACATATAGGCTAAAACCTGATAATTTTACAGGAATAGGATGATATAGAAAAGCGCCATCTATTATCAACCTATCATGCGACAACAAACTATGTATTTTTGTGTTATTATTGGCGGGTAGTGCATGTGTTTTTACAAATCCTGCATGTATCGGTATGAGGACGAGTAGTACACTCTACATTGACCATTACATATATTTTCTTTACCTCTATCGCGGATTATAGCAAAATTATATTTTCATTACTTTAGGCAAACACATTTCAGTAAAAATGGCTATAAAAATACAAAATAAAATAATTTAGAGACGACTGGCCCGTTGGCGCAGTGGGTAGTGATCCTGCCTTCAGCTGCGCGGGTGCGGGTTCGGTTCCCGCCGGATTCCAACATCACTACATATTATAAAACAATATCCATATTTCCGTATGTACGCATAAAACTTTTAAACTACGCAACCGATTTTGATGCGGTTTTTTTAATAGATAGAGTGATTCCAGAGGAAGGTTTGCACGTATAATAACATTCAATACGAAGTAGAGAAATAATGTAATTTTTGAGGTTTCTGTAAATACTACATACTTACTACCGCTTACATTCCAAACGCAGGCTAAACCCTACGAGATTTATCAAAATGATGTACTAAGTATTTGTACACCTTAAAAAGGTCTACAGAAAAGCCCGCGATGGTATATATCTATCTCTTATAGATAACTCACAATAGCAGTTTTTTTCATTTACTTTTTACGAAAAATAATGCCTTATGTTCAAAGCAATTTTTATACAATACAGCATTAATCCTTATCCAATTGAGTACCTTAAATAAATTGTTGATTTAATATAGATCAATATTGCCGTTTACAGCATGTAATTTAAGTGAACATTTTCGGAGATATTACAGATTTAAAATCCCGCGAGGAGGCTGAGCTTAGACCTATAAGCACTTCGAATTTAGCAGCGACCGGAGGGGCAACTAAATGTCCTTCTTTCAAGTTTATATTGTCTAATGATAAGAAAGCTATGAATGTTGTATGTAAAGACATTGTCTAATCAATTGTAAAAATAAATAATATCACTACATAGTATAAAACAAAGTTGCATTCTCTGTCTGTCCCTATGTCCGTATATCCCTATGTATGCTTCAGTCTTTAAAACTATGCAACAGATTTTGATGCGGTTTTTTTTTAAAAGATAGAGTGATTTTAGAGGAAGGTTTACATGTCTAATAATATTCAATATGGAGTAGAGAAATACTGTAATTTTTGAGGTTTCTAATGTGATGTCGTAAATAATTACATTTTTTTCCGCTTACATTGCAAACGCAGGCTAAACCCTACGAGATTTATCAAAATGATGTACTAAGTATTTGTACACCATGAAAAGGTCTACAGAAAAGTCCGCGATAGTATATGTCTATCTCTTATGGAGAACCCACAATAGCAGTTTTTGTCATTTACTTTTTATGAAAAATGATGCCTTATGTTCAAAGCAATTTTTATACAATACAGCATTAATCCTTATCCAATTAAGAACCTTAAATATATTGTTCATTTAATATTGATCAATTCGACCCTTTACAGCATGTAATTTAAATAAACAGTTTCGAAGATATTACAGATTTAAAATGCAGGGGCCGCGCCGCGAGCCTATAAATAGCGCGTCGGATGTCGCGGTTCGCCTCACGGCGATGCTTCCGCGCTCGCCCGTCTTATCGGTGACGCTGTGAAGGCCATTAGGGCTAACAGCATTAGTCAAATTCGAAAACAAAAAAACGCCGTTCGCCCTTTAACCATTTGAATTTAGCAGCGATCAGACGCATTTATGATCGGAGCTCTCTAGCGAGGAAAATAACAATCACTATCACTACATATTATAAAACAAAGTCAATATTTCCCTATGTATGCATAAAACTTTAAAACTACGCAACAAATTTTGATGCGGATTTTTTAATAGATAGAGTGATTCCAGAGGAATGTTTGTACGTATAATAACATTCAATATGGAGTAGAAAAATACTGTAATTTTTGAGGTTTCTGTAAATAATTACATTTTTTTCCGCTTACATTGCAAACGCAGGCTAAACCCTACGAGATTTATCAAAATAATGTACTAAGTATTTGTACACATTGAAAAGGTCTACAGAAATGTCCGCGATGGTATATGTCTATCGCTTATGGATAACCCACTAAAGCATTTTTTGTCGTTTACTTTTTACGAAAAATAATGCTGTATTTTTGAAGCAATTCTTATACAATACAGCATTAATCCTTATCCAATTAAGTACATTAAATAAATAGTTGATTTAATATAGATCAATATGGCCGTTTACAGCATGTAATTTAAGTGAACATTGTCGGAGATATTACAGATTTAAAATGCCGTTCGACTTTAGTAGCGATGTCGCTCTTTCAAGAGTTTGTTTAAAGACATTCTGTAATTAATTGTAAAAATAAAATACATACGGAAAATATAAAAGTAAATAAGTAATAATGTACTATATGAATTTAGATATTCCAAAGATAGCAGGAAATCTTCTTGGTATAGGGAAAGGAAATTGTTTTTCTCCAAATTTAACGCTAGGGCCACGGGCAGTAATGAATAAATCAAAACAACTGGATCAATTTTAATCATTTTTTTTACACTGACTGACATGGTATATATATTTTATCGTGCGAAGCAGGGGCAGGCCGCTAGTTTTCTATAAATCAATGTGTTTGTCTTTGAGTTTGGGTGTATATTTGTATTTAAGTATGTATTTAAAAATATATAAGTATATATTCACCAGTTGCTTGTCACCCATAACACAAGTATTAAGTTCCTTACTTTGACGACGGACAAACGTGTGTGTATGTGTCCTATATATTTATTTATTTATAACTTTATTTTCTATCACATGATGACTTCGCCTCTACAAAAGTAATAATAAAATTATTTTGCTATAATCTGCGAAACCATAATGATTTTATTGTTACTTTTGTATTATGGATCTCCGCAAAGTAACGCCTAATTCTATAGACTTTTCTGTTTCTAACTTGGGCCACACGTAACATCGGCCGGCGATTATTTATTGAATTTGGCCAACACCGAGGCGGCGGATACCGCTTTGATGCCACGAGAAGGATTATCTTATTATTTGTGCTCGATATTGACTTTTTCATAAAAGCGAAAGCCTCGACGTTTAAGCAAAACTTTTATGTACTAAAAGAATTTGCACATTTTTATTTTCTTAGCCCGCTCCGTCCGCGCAGAGTTAGATAGCCATATTTTGGCTATTATAGGTGACTAGCAAAAGCTAGTCACCTATAATAAATAATCAATAATCAATAATCAATAATCAATAATAAAAAATAAATAATCGGTAAAAACCCGAAACTTCGTTCGCGTGTACTGTTGTCGCATGATAGGTTGATAATAGATGGCGCTTTTCAATGTCATCCTATTCCTGTAGAGTTAATATTATATGTTACCCCATCCTCACAAATATTGTATACATCCATATTCACAAATATTCGCATTTATAATATTAAGTAGGATTTTATGAATTTCGTAAGCGGCTCCAACGATTTTAGTGAAACTTAGTAAGTATGTAGACGGTTTTGGGGGCGAAAATTCAATCTAGCTAGGTTTCATTCAACAAAAAATGTCGTTTTATCCTTGTTTTCACTAAAACACTGCTAAAATAAAAATAGAAAAAGAAGCTTAAATTTGCTTTAAATTTTTTAAAAGAGCAACCGCCGAGTTTCTTGCTGGCTCTTCTCGGTAGGAACAGCTTTCCGAACCATCAGTAGAGTTGACGATTCAAAAGCACTTGTTTACAAGTTTATTTGAATAAAGAATATTTTGAATTTGAATTTGAATTTGCTGTCATTTGTAAAGTTGTGATAGCTCAATAGGGAAACGGCGGACTAAAAGAATTAAAATACCTGGGATCAAGTCCCGTATGTCACCGGTCCTTTTTTTAAACCTTTCAATAATTAACAAGCAATGTTTCGTCACCCAGGTACTTACTGTTTGTTATTGATTGCGGTGTCTCAAATTAAATCAGATGCTGCCTGCCGTCAACTTGCCTTAGTCGCATTTTACGACACCTCGGTAAGAAATGAGGGTGGTACTATTCTATTCAGCCGGATGCCACTCGTCGGTTTGCAGCAATGCAGTGTTTAAATAAATAAATATTTTTCTTTCTTTATTTCATAATACGGTCATATATAATATTAGCTTAGATTAACAATCTGCAATAACGTTTTAATCCAGTTACGTACCGGACGTATTGTTAAATATAAATTGCTCCGAGATCATACAATAAAGGAGGGACCTAACAACGATTACGCGTAATAACACGGCTATAAATATCGCGAAGCCACTCCAGGTAGCCCCATAGCCGGCAGCGGGACTGGGAGTGGTCCCAGAGCAAGCGGAGAGGAAAAATGAGGCAATAATATATCTTTAACATTTAAATGAGTTAATCTTGTATATATATATATTTTCCGAATCTCGGAAACGGCTCCAACGATTTTCCTGAAATTCAGCATGTAGGAGGTTTTGGGGGAGAAAAATTGATCTAGCTTGGTTTTATGTAAAAAAAATATTGTTTTATTCCTGTTTTTGGGCATTAAAAACATTAACATTTATATTGAATTGAATTTTCGCCATTAGCTGTCAAGTCGACGTAGCTTATTCGGTTATCAGGCAGCCTCGAGAAATGTGAATGCCAAGGATCGATCCCCAACGAAATAATTGTTTTTTCTTTTTTTTTAAGTTTTTTTTTTTGCAAAAAATTACCGAGCGAAGCTCGGTCACCCAGATATTTTAATATTTAAATGAGTTAATCTTGTATGTATATATATATATATTCATTCAGAATCTCGGAAACGGCTCTAACGATTTTCTTGAAATTCAGCATGTATCGATATGTATCGATATGATCAGATTCAGCATGTATCGATATGATCGATTTCGAAACCCCCTACGGGGTTTCGAAATCGATCTAGATAAGTTTTATTTTAAAAAAATATCGTTTTATCCCTGTTTTCGGACTCCTGTTTTTTTTAAATTTACGTTGTATTGTTTAATACAATCACAATTTTTCGCTGTCAAACGTAAAGTCATGGTAGTTCATTTTGGAAACGGGCGGTATAGAGAGGTGAAAATACCTAGGATCGAGCCCCACCTGCCCTCATATTTTTTTAATTTTTCTTATCTTTTTTTAGGAAAGAGTCAAATGTTTTAATAAGTATCTATACCAATATATAAAGCTAAAGAGTTTGTATGTTTGATTGATTGAACGCGCTAATCTCAGGAACTACTAAACTGATTTAAAAAATTATTTCAGTGTAAGATAGTCCATATTGAGGAAGACTATAGGCTATAACATCACGCTAAGATGAATTCGAGAAGAGGAGCAATAAAAAAGTCTAGCGTTTACAGGTTAATCCACTATATATATATAAGTTGTGATTTTGAGTTAACCATAAGATATAGACACATGCAGACTTTTTTGTAGTATTATTTTTTGTAGTAGTATTTTTGTTCATCTATAATCCTCTAAAACATTACTTTCGTGTATCTCCGTTGATATACGCGGAGCACGCGACCAAAGCACCCAGCAGGCACGTTATTTAAAAGAGCGAGCTCATCAATGTTATATAGCCTTTAGCCTTCCTGGATAAAAGGACTATCTTACACTCAAAGAATTTTTGAAATTGGCTCAGTAGTTCCTGAGATTAGCGCGTTCAAACATTCAAACAAACAAACTCTTCAGCTTTATATATTAGTATAGATAAAATAAGGAACTTATCGCTAATTCTTTATCGAGCGGTGAGGATTTTGATTTAGATAATTATCACTCCCGTATCAGTCAGTGCGTCATTCGGTTAGTGTTAATTATGTCCATTAAGATAATATATGTTACATAACGTATTAAAAATAATGGGTATATAGCGTATAGTATATAGCTCTGTGTCGTCGTATGTCCTTACTTGAGTTAGGATGGCAAATCAAAAGTTAACCTTAAATTTGTTGACTGAGATTTATCCTGCCACCTCGCGTAAATGTCATGCAATCGCGAATCGTTGAAATATTGTATACGAGAATGCCAGTCGAACCTAATTTTGTCATTGAAGTCACTTTAGCGTTTAAAACCTTCATAATATTGATCCAACATTTTCTAGCAACGATAACCCTGACCATTATGGTTATTTTCTCCACGTGATAGAGCTACTTACAAGATCGCTCTTCAGATGCATTGAGTAGTCTGACTATTCTATTTTCATTATTCCTTGATTCACGCTGATTGTTCCTACAACACCTGATCTTTGTTTTAGTTAGGCGTAAACTTTTTGGCTTTTGGCTGCTACTGAAAATCAAGGTTGGGCTTTCTCAGCTCAACAATCGCTGAGTAGCTACCATTTTATAGCATTGCACTGCTATTATCTGTATATTTCAACTATTTGTTTGTTGTATAATTCACTGTATGCACACTGTTAGAATAGTAGTGCAATTAAAATAAAGATATTCCTATTCTTATTCTTAAAAGTCCCTCTACAGCGTGTATCTTAGACCACTTCTCGTCTCCCGGCCAGAAAACGACGCGATAATTCACCGCATAATTAGCACTCGTCGTATTCAACAAAAATGTCCACTTTATGCCGTATTCCACAAAATTATTCTTTATTTATAACCGCCCCTTTTTATCTTAACAAGAATCTGTCTTGGGTCGTAACCTTTTTAGCTCGCTAAATTTATACCGTTAAAACAAACGATTTGTAAACTGGAAACAACTTTTTTTAAATATGCAAAATAGAGATTTGCGATAGAATTTAAAAAAAAATATTACAGAAAACTGTTCTTATACTTATAATTTACAACAGTCGAAATTTAGTAGCTACGAGTATGATAAAAAATATGATAAATTAATGAAGAGTTGGTTAAGAGATATATAAACAATTAAAAAGTTTTTAACAAAATTTCACGTCCTTACTGCTAACCGTTGAGGAGTTCCGTCGTCTGGAGCCAATCTTGACAGTAGCATCAGGACATGCTTGTCATAAACATGCAAAGTCATTGTGACAGGACCAGTTTATAAAATTTTAGCCCAATCGGACACCGAGAAGTGGATCAAATTTTAAATTGCAAGATTCCACCTTCACATACATACATTGAAAGTTGAATAAAAATAAAAGTAGTATTTACGGAAAACCATTTATTTAAATATAATTAACAATCAATACAACATCAAACAAACATTCACAGCTCACACCTCACCATACACTAAAGTGTTAGAAAGTTAAATGACCAAAAATAAAATTTCCAGGGGCATTCACGTCCTCGGATGTGAAAAACTCCTTCCAACGCGCTTGAAAATCTTCCCATGACACGCTTGATTTGCCGCAAGCTAGTTTATCAAAGGCTTCACCACTTTGGTCCTTGGGGAGACCGAAAGCTTCGTGAACCGAGACAAATTCATCCTTGTCTATCGCCCCATCACCGGTCGCATCTTGGAGATGGAAGATCGACTTGCAGTAGTAAGCCTGCCAATCGATAGGCGACGAAGGGTCACTGCTATCCTCTTCCCATAACGCTATCCATTCATCAGCGGAAATCTCACCATCTTTATTTAAATCAGCCTTATATAACATACCTTCCCAAATACTGAACATTGTCTTTTCAGCTAGTTTATATTTTTCGTCTCCAACTGCCCATCCTTTCGCTTTAGCTAGCCTTTCAACGGACAGATCAAAGTCCTTTTTTGTAATAACACCACTGCCATCGGAGTCGAAGAATATCTTGAATAGAAACATAAGTTTCTTTTTTCTGAAATCGGACACCATGTTTGCTGTTTGTTGTTGCTGATTTGGAACTAGTAGGTCATTTTGATTCCGGTGTTATATATAACGATCAAAAAACAGCGATTGTAGATAATTCTAATCAATCCAAACCGCATCGCGATATAAAATCAACTTTTTTTGTCACTGTTGCCGCGTGCAGTGCGAATTATATTATGATATCCGTAAGCGAAGTAATTAAAATAATTTTAAGTTATGATCATAAGACAATTTTCAAACTAAAAATCATCATACTTTACATTAAAAAAGGTGCTGATTTAATATTTATAATAGTTACACTATGTAGAGGTTTTGCTATGTGGTATTGGGTAGAATAGACCACCCTCATTTCTTACCTAGGTGTGGTAAAAGGCGACTTAGGCAAGTTAACGTCAGATAGGCAGCTGGTTTTAAAATAATTAGCCAAAACAAATAACATTTTGTGCGATTCAGAGTGGGATAAGGGTAAAAGAATAATGATGATTTGCCCTGGAATTTAGTCTATTAAATCTATCTTCTATCTATCTATCTATTCTATTCTATCTATCTATCTATTCTTCTTCTATCTTCTTCTTCTATCTATTCTTCTTCTTCTTCTATATCTATCTATCTATCTTCTTCTATCTATACATATAATAAAATCGTTGAGATTAAGAACTCTTCCTCTTTGCGTTTGAGAACCTCTTTGCGTTTGTTCCCGCTAATCTCAAAAACCGCTGATCCGATTTAGACGGGGTTTTCACTTATATGTAGTAGAAAGCCTCACTTAACATATAGGGTATGTATTATTTCAATAGGTCAGCGAATAATAAAGATATGACAATTTTACAACATGTTTTTAATACGAACTCCTTCATTGAGTTGGTCAATAATATGAAAAAATATTGTGGCCGTCATATTGTGGCCGTCATTATATGTCATTGAATTGTTGCGAAAGAGTAAATGGGTTGAATTTGGGAAAATTGCTTTGTATTTATTGAATAAGAATAAAGGAGCAATATCGTTGTTAATTATATTCAAAAGGGGATGTAACCTAAAGTCACAAATAGAGTGGACAAGAGGAATATCTGGAAATTTTAAGAGTTCTAAGAAAAGACCAATGACGAGACGAGAATCTTGAGACGACGCGGAGAGTGCGAATTTCGTATAGTTTGAGAGATAGTTGCGATATGCGATGCTATGGAATAAAAAATGGAGTTTTTATTGGAGAGGTTAATATTGGTAATTGGTATTTAGTTTATTAACTCTGTAAGATCAACATGACGATGTGCTATGTGAGGCCTTAGACGCGCCCGTGACTTTTGTTCGATGGGATTGTCTGCTAGAATGACGATTGTTCTCTGGATCTTTCCAGTTGTAACGATTGTTTCCTAAACTGTGGACATCTGCAACGACTGTCAGCTAGGCTCTGCCTGGAAGTGGTGATTGTTCTTTGAGCGTTATCATTTGCGAGTCTGCTTACGTGTGTATCTGCTGAGTTGGTTGCCAGTAATTGAGCTGTGTTATGCCATGACAGTGATTGAGGGTGAGCTTAAGGTGTGAAATGCTTACAGTGCAAAATGCTTAAGGAGTTGAGCATAAAGCGTGAGCTTGAAGAGTTGAGCATAAAGCGTGAGCGTAGTTCTGTCATGGCATGTCCGAATCGGTGGTAGATTCATTCCCAGAAGTCACCTTATGAGATTTGCGGGGTCGCAAATGTTGTCAAGATGGTTGACTGTTACAACATATTTTTAATACAACTTCCTTCATAGAGTTGGTCATTATTATGAAAAAGCATTGTGGCTGTCATATTTTATTTGTGTCATTGGGTTTTTGAAAAAAGAGTAAATGGGTTGACTTTGGGAAAACTGCTTTTTATTTATTGAATAAGTATAAAGGAGAAATATCGTCGTCTTTTATATTATACTTATATATTTTTTAAATATATCATCATCATCAATCATCATCAATATCATCATCAATCAATATACATACAATAAAATCGTAGAGCTGCCAAATCTGTACATTTGATATTTTTTAGAAAAAATTAGTGTTGTCGTCTCAAAACACGCTTCTAAACATGAAACAATAGTTTTTAAAATTTTTGTCTGTTTGTCTGTATGCCTGTTCGTTTGTTCCCGCTAATCTCAGAAACCGCTGATCCGATTTGGACGCGGTTTTCACTAATATGTAGAAGAAAGCCTCACTTAACATATAGAGTATGTTTTATTACAATCGGTCAACAAATAAAAAAGATATGTCAATTTTAAGTTGAAAGGTCATATGCTATGATACTGGTACTTGCATTTTTTCCGTTTTTGCCGTTCCTGAAGCGATTTTACTTACTGGACTGCATATATTACAATATCTAAGAGAAGCACAAATATTTTTATGAGACCTAGGCCGGTCTGAAGCCGACTTTTAGAAGAATTTCACATTTTTATTCCAGCTTTTTAGCCATTGTGCATTTCTTCCCGCTAATCTCAGAAACTGCTGACCCGACTTAGACTCTTTTTTTCACTAATATGTAGGAGAAAACCTCATTCAACATATAGGGTATTTTGTATTTCAATCGGTCAGCAAATACTGGTTTTACATTTTTTCACTTTAATTTTTTCCATTTTTCGCCGTTCCTGAAGCGATCTAACTTACTGAATTACATATATTACCAAGAGAAGCACAAAAATCTTTTTATGAGAAATAATCTGAAGGCGGGTCTGAAGCTGATTTTTTAAAGAAATTCCCATTTTTTATTGAGTTCTTTAGGCATAACAATAGGGTAACATACACTTATCGATAACATTATAATGCACGGGCTAAACTGAACGGTGATTCACACTTACGGGTAAGATTTAAGAGTAAGGATTTCGTAAAACCAAGTTATATCATTGTTAATGAAGGGTGCATGTTTGAAACTTTTTATTCCTTAAAGGCATTCATTTCGTTAATGCCGTTGGCGATTGCCCGCGTGGGCAATTGCCAACCAAAGATTAAAACCGTACCTAATATAGTATTTTGATTACCTCAAAATGGTAAAAGTGGGTTAACCTTAAATACATATGCTGTCGCAGACGTTTATGTTTTTATTTTGAACTGTTAGAGGGGAACAATCTTAGCGTGATATTATATAGGCTATAGCCTTCCTTGATAAATGGACCATCTTACACTCAAAGAATTTTTCAATTCGGCACAGTAGTTCCTGAGATTAGCGCGTTCAAACAAAACAAACTCTTCAGCTTTATATATTAGTATAGATTCTTTCTATTGAATGAAGTCCGTTATTTAGCTGTTAAGTTTATTGTAAGCAGACAGACAGCTGCGGGGATATTGTTGTTTCATAATACAGAGTGGTTCTAAATTGTTAATCTATCGTTATCCTTACTAATATTACAAAATGCAAAAGTCTGTCTCAGTATGTCTGTCTGTCTGTCTGTCTGTCTGTATGTCCCTGTCTGTATCCCCTGAACCAGTATCGATGAAATTTGGCACATTATTCCTTATGCACTGTGGTAACATATAGGCTATAGAAATTCTTTTAATTCAACAGGAATTAAATAGGATGACATTCAAAACGCCATCTGTAATATAACTATGGATTTGTTATTCACGATATGTCAAAATCAAGTCAAATCTGAATTTACAAAAGTGTTTAGATTCCAAGTTTTTCGGTTTACGTCTTAACGGAATAAGTCTTTAGAATGGCAACAAGTAAAAAATGTCTAATAATTGACATGTATTTTTTACTTTTAACACCATTTTTAATATTTGAAAAGTCATTACAGTTAATAACGAGACGTTAATATATTTTCAGATAATTATTTTAAAACATAATGTTCACAAAAACATAATTTAAAAATGTTGTAATAATATATATTTTTCATATTTATACTAAAAACTTGGAATCCAGTGCTGAACCTATATAGGTAATTAAAAAAAACAGATCGTCAATTCATACGTTACATATAAATGTTATTATTAAAGTTTTCTTGCACGTTATTAGTTTATAATATTTATAATGATATTTAATACCTGAAAAAAATTAAAAAAATTTTGATGTACATATATGGAGTTTATTATAACAGATAAGCCCAATCTAGGAAGTCTCCTTTTAATATTTGTTTCATGTAAGGATTATTTACTAAAATAATAAAATTATGCTCTTGATTAAACTATAAATCTCTCTGATTATACTGATTATTCTATAGAGATATTTGCAGTTGGAGAGTGACAGAAGCTACTGGTAATTCCAAGACTACAGTCCCCGCGAACGAAGTTGCGGGTAAAAGCTAGTTACTAATAAATCAATAAATGAATTGATAAAAAATAGATAAAGATTCTGAAGCAAGCAAGTCATTTGTTTGTAAACCATTTATGTACTTTTGCTAGGCGCAAAGCAGCAGCCGCTAGCTAAAGGAGTTTCTTGAGGGCCTCGGAGTTGATATCGTAATAGAAACCATAAGCACCCATACTGTTCAGCGTCTCCTACTGACAGATAGAGCGCATCTGTCATGGTCGAAGCCACGCCTGGATCGCGAGCTGAGAATAAATAGGATCTTTGGATGCGGCACTTTTACTTAGAATAGAATAGAACATTATGTATTGCACTTTATTGTTTGGAAAGAAAACTATATCTTTCTAAACTAATCTTAAAACTAATCTTAAAGCAGATACAATAAGGTGGCCTTGTCGCTAACTAGCGATTTCTTCCAGGCAACCTTTGGGCTAGAGACAATAAATTTAGGGTAATAAGGTAGGTGGTGCAGTATACAAATTCTAATACATAAATATATACATACATACGTATAATAAATTTACTATATATTTAGGTAATGAATACTTGGATGAAATATTTGTATTTTAAATATTAGGAGAATTTTAAGTTAAAGATTTATTTATTTGACTTACGAAAATTCAGTCTTAGACTCTCTCTTGACGTGTCTAGATAAGTTACTCTTGGTTATCTTAATGTAATTATCATCATCCTCCTGCCCTTATCCCACTCTAAGTGGGGTCGGCACAACATGTTATAAACATGCTGTCACATGATTTGGCTGCGTTTTTATGACCGGCCGCCTACCTGACGTCAACTTACCTTAGTCGCATTTTACGGCACCTCGGTAAGAAATGAGGGTGGTCCATTCTACTCAGCCGGATACCACACGCTGGGTCAATTTACCTTAGTCTCCTTTTACGACACCTTGGTAACAAATGTGGTTGTTACTATTGTATTCAGCCGGATACTACACGGCGAATCTTAATGTAATTATATCAACATTATTTAGTACATCCACGATAAGACTAATGCGATAAAAGACCGTTCTAATGGCGATGGGGAGAGGACGACATGCCACTCATTTGCCAAATTGTCTGGGATTATAGAATTTTTTATCGCCCGCGCATCAGCCTAATGCATTTATGACGCTCGCTCTATAAAATCAGCAGGAATGTCTGCAGTTGCGTAGAGATAACTCATATTCTTATTATCTACTAGCCAACAGATCCCGGTATATCACGGACAATCTATATTTATTATAAAACAAAGTCCCCCAGAGCTGTCTGTATGTGGTCGTTTTTTTTAATCTACTGAACGGATTTCTGTACGGTTTTAACTTAAAGGTAGTACAATTCTTCCGGAAGGTTTAAATTGACAGTACATTACGTAAATGTAAATTGAGCTGAAGAGGTCATGGTAGAACGATTTTAGTAGGGTGTCCCTTGTATACTTATAATACCAACATATTATGCCTTGGGGGGACCCGCCTTAGATTGAAATGTATATTAGTAATTTGGGCCTATGTTCTGTTAACTCTCTTAATGAAAAATGAAAAATATAGTTCAGTAGGCAAAACCTTATGCAGAGTATGATTGTTAATTATTATTATTATTATATTATTAAAAGGACAACACATAAAACAATTATTGTGCTCTAATCCGAAATATTAAAAGAAATTTACGGCACTGAAAGTACGACGCTGAGTCAACTAACATTTTACAATATTAACATTAAGTTTTTTCGCAGATAATATACAATCACATAGTTCCCATACTTTCCTCCAAGGTATTTAAAAAAGCAAAAATTGACATCTATACTTTATTAAAATTTTAAAATCAAACACCTCTAAAATAGCATTCTTTCTAAACTAATACCCAACGACTAAAAATAACTCTCACAATTAAATATAAACATACACTTCAATAAGCCAGTCCATTATTTCCGATTTTCAATTTAGACACTTTGATTAGAACTTTGTTTTGCCAAAGATGAAGTTTCCAGGTGCGTTAGGGTCCTCAGTGGTGAAGTACTCCTTCCACAACTCCTGAAAGTCGCCCCACGACACATTGGCCTTTCCCTTGGACATGCTTCTGAAGGCAGCGAGAGCCTCATCCTTGCTAAGTCCAAAGGATGAATAGACTGATGAAAATTCTTCGCCGTCTATAGCTCCATCGCCACTTGCGTCTTCTAACTGGAAGATGAACTTGCAGTACAGGCTCTGCCATTCGAGAGGTGACGTGGAGTTCTTCGCATAATCGTCCCACATCGCGATCCATTCGTCCACGGACACTTCGCCATCCTTGTCAACATCAGCCCGACCCTGGAGTCCGTCCCAAATCTTCAGCAACGTGGTCTGTACGTCTTTATACTTAGCATCACCTACGGCCCATCCTCGCATCTTGGCAATGTTGTCTATAGCCAAATCAAAATCCTTCTTATCTATAGAACCGCTGCCATTTCTGTCAAAGAATGAATTGAAGACGTGCAAAAGCTTCTTCTTTCTGAAGTCTGACACCATTTTGGAGGATTTGGATTGCGTTACGGTTAGCAAGTGTCTCGTCGCGGTCTATTTTTTAACGACGCGGCTACCGCAATTATATATGATTTTTATCTCCGCTCAAATCTCCGTCGAGGTGACGCTCTTCACCCGTTATCTTTTCGCTATCTATTGTCTGCATTGCAGCGAATATTTGTCTTGTTATGACAGAGTAATGACATAATGCATGTTTAATTTTTACTGCAATCAGGTGATCTATTTACAGGTTAAGTACCCTGTTACTACCTCGTTCAAAGCCTTTTATCTCCTATTGAAATATAAGATTGATTATCCTATAAGATCTACCAAGTTTCCCAAATGCGAAATAGTAAACAACACTTACCCAAGGAATCTAGAATTGCCTTTCAGCAAATTTAGAAAATATCTTTAAGTATGTGCCTAAATAAAGCGGACTATACAATTCAAGATTATTTGGGTTATAATAAAATATTTTAATCACCTACGGATCAAACAGCAACGGATGAGAAAGTCTACTTGAATAAAGGATATTTTGAATATTCTCCATGAATATTTAAAACATATTCAAAATATCTTTGAATTCTCCATGTATACAGAATTCTAGGTCGCCAACTTAGTAGAATAGATAGATAGATGTATATGTGGAATCATTTAGTTCCACAGCAGCGTAAATTTAATGTGAAGCTGAGTAATCTATACTAATATATAAAGCTGAAGAGTTTGTTTGATTGCTTGAATGCGCTAATTTCAGAACTGCTGGACCGATTTCAAGTGTATAAGATAGTCTATTTATCGAGGAAGATAAAAAGACTGTATTAGAACACGCTAAAATGAAATCAATATGAGTGGCGCAGCATTAAAAAAGTTGCGAAAACAGCAAAAATTAAAGCTTTCCTTGCGTACGTTAAATGAACGGTGAAAGCTATTCAAAAACCTCCTATAATTATTAACTCACGAAAACTTTTATGTTCAAAATTTCAATTGGAGAAAATTTGTGACACTGATTTCCATTCGGGTGAAGCTGCTGGCTTTTTAATAATATAATGTTTTAAGCAAATACTGAAGTATTACATTTGGTAACGTTATCACTAAAAATAATTTAATGAAGACAGAAATAACATGTTTAAATATTTATTTATTTAATTTATGTTATCTTTGCTTCATATTTATCTGTTCGTACGACTCAGTATGTTAAGGAGTTTGTGTATAAAAGGCTACGTATGCCTTTTGATTTAAGTTAATATTTACAAATACCTACTCTTAAAGACTTAATTCAAGTTAGGCTTAGTACCATAGTTAATTTCTTGTCATTTAGTTTTAATCATCGTTTGAATCATTCCATACGGCGATCAAAGATACTTCTGATCGTGATTCAATTTCGGCTTCTGTCTCGCGTCCTCTACCTCATAATGTCCCAAACTCCCTCATATTTTCTATCTGACTTACTCTCATACTTTCTTTTATTATCAGTTCTTTCTGTTTCATTTAGATCAATGTGCGACAACTGCCTATCAAAGGTCCCGGCATGGGATTTCTACTTCTTCAAAAATATCTTGCTCGCATCTAGTGACTCCCCACGACCTTCTTGAAGTCGTCTCCCCATCTAATTAGCCTCCCCATTCTATTACTATACCTATTCTAATTACCTAGGGGGGCTTACAACTGAACATTTCTGGGGGTGAGGTCGTCAAAATTTGCATGTCCCTAAAGAATTTCTATAATATAATATTTAAACAGCGAATCTTGTTAATCTATACATATTATAAAACAAAGTCCCCAAAAGTTGTCTATCTGTATGTGATCGATTTCCTCAAAATTTACTGGACGGATTTTTTATCAGTTTTCCTAAAAAGTACATAATACATTACGATTTATGTGAATAATCTTGAAAGAGGTCGCTCAGATGGAAAAAAAAATCGCCTACTAGGACTTTTAGTCTCGTGCACCGCGTAAACCAACAAAATTACACTAAAGTAATGTACTAGATAATTGTAGATCTACAAAATCACTACCAAAAACTCCTGGACAGCATGTCTCTATCTCTTATGGTTAACTCACAATAACTACTTTTATGTTCCAATTTAAATTAAATACACCGATTTGCACGCATGCTAAGTCGCAGTTATAGCTAGTAGTATTACAATGAAAGTCTGCCTTTGTGTTATTCTTTTAAGCCTAATCAACTTAAGGAATATAACAAAAAAATATTTTTATTTAGTTATTTCTTTTTTCTGATATTTATTACGTTTGTTGCTTATGTTCATTGTCACTTTATCTGAATATAGTTCTTGATAGTTGTCAATCTGCGCATGCTGTTGCCATCTATAATTAATATAGCACTTTATTTAATAATCCTTGTATATTGTGTATTTGTAGTTATGTAAAAAAGTAAGTAGCGGCCTGTTACTATCCCACAGCTGAGAATAGGCCTTGGAAAGGATTGGAGCTAAGACCTACCACGCTGCTGCAATGCGGATTGGTAGGTTACACATATCTCCAGAATTCTCTAGAAATATGCAGGTTTCCTCACGATGTTTTTCTTCACCAAAAAGCGTGTGATAAATTGCAATTATCGATTAGACACATAAGTTTCATTGGTGTCTGCCCGGGTTTGAACCCGTGATCTCCTCGAAAGAGTCGCACGGTGTTACCGCTGGGCTACCACAGCTTCTTATCTTTCTTATTCTTTGTAGCTATGTATGGTGTTTATATTGTTGATGGCCTTTTTAAGTAAATAAAATAAATAAATTAATAAAATAAATAAATCATCATCTCATCATCATCTTCCTGCCCTTATCCTACTCTAATGATGCTATAAACGTGTTGTCACATGAATTGGCTACGTATTTTACAACCGGCCGCCTGCCTGACGTCAACTTATCTTAGTCGCGTTTTACGACATCTCGATAAGAAGAAGGGTAGTCTATTCTACTCAGCCGGATACCATACGGAGGGTCAACTTACCTTAATCGCCTTTTACGACACCTCGGTAAGAAAAGAGGGTGGTACTATTCTATTCTGTCGGATACCACACGCCGGTAATAAAATAAATAAATAAAAACACGAATTTCTCCGACGGCATGTATTAAATGAAAGGTATTATTTCAACACTAAACTATATGCGAATGAAGTCTCGTGCAAAACAGTGCGCTGAAATAAAAGTGTTTGTCTTAATATTCTCAGGACAGTAAATGTGAATTATCTAGCAACAAAAGGCTTTAATTAAAACTACAGCAAAACGTGTGCACACGTGTTAGAGCACGCGTTATTCTTCTGTATTTCTCTCGCAGTTTCGAGATCATTCGTAGCCTTCAGGCTGTAAGGCGCAAGGTTTTTGTTTTGGTCCCTCGCGTCTGCCCGTTGATGTATTAGGAACGCGCCTGTTTGGACATCTTTGAAGTGGGAACCGTATATCTTATATGATACTTACGGCGCACTGCGGTTTCACTCGCTGGGCTAAGAAAAAGTAAGTAAGGAGCCATCTGATGATTACGGTTACGGGTGAAACAATCCTTGAGATTGTCGTAGTGAATGTGTGCAGTGCTTTTGTAATATAGTGATGGTGTTTTATATTATGTCCTACGCCGTGTGGTATCCGGCTGAATAGAATAGTAACACCCTCTTTTCTTACCGAGGTGTCGTAAAAGGCGACTAAGGTAAGTCGACCCGCTGTTTGGTATCCGGCTGAGTAGAATAGACCAACCTCATTTCTTACCGAGGTGTCGTAAAAGGCGACTAAGGTAAGTTGACCCACCGTGTGGTATACGGTTTAGTAGAATAGACCACCCTCATTCTTACCGAGGTGTCGTAAAATACGACAGAGATAAGTTGACGTCAGGCAGGCGGCCGGTCGTAAAAACGCAGCCAAATCATGTAACAGCGTGTTTATAACATGTTGTGCCGACCCCACTTAGAGTGGGATAAGGGCAAGAGGATGATGTTTTGTATTATGTCCTATGACCTATCCTGGATGTATAAGGTATGATAAGGGAATTTGCTTCTAAGAAGAAAAATCGTAAGCGTAACGCTAACGCAGATTATAACAAAATAATTCTTTTATTAGCACTATAAATTTAATATGATAATCAATTTTAATTTTTTGGTTCTTGGCTTTGTTATAAATCGAAAGTCAATATAATCTTTATTAAATAAATAAATAAATAAATAAATAAATATATGGGACACTTACACACACGGTCGTCCGTCCCCAAAATAAGTAACTTAATACTTGCGTTATGGTAGACAGACAACTGGTGAATATATACTTATGTATTTCTAAATACATACTTAAATACAAATATACACCCAGGTTCAAAGACCAACAAATTCATTTATAGAAAATGTTGGCCCTCGGCGGGAATCGAACCCGCGACCCACGGAGTTGAAGGCAGTGTCACTACCCACTGCTCCAACGGGCCAGTCAACTATTCTTATTAACTTTTAAAAGGACTTTGAATATAAGTGTCAACATGTAAAAGTAGCTCTTGATTTAATAAATTAGAATCTATATATTTAAACCAATTGTATAAATAACACTATTTTAACAGAATACTTATAGAAACTATAAAAAGTTGACATATAACAGTTATAAGCAGTGAAACAAAATTCCATGTTATTTTTGTTATGTCCTGCCCTTATCCCACTCTAAGTGGGGTCGGCACAACATGTTACAAACATGTTGTCATATGATTTGGCTACGTATTTTACGACCGGCCGCCTGCCTGACGTCAACATACCTTAGTCTTATTTTACGACTCCTCGGTAAGAAAGAGGGTGGTCTATTTTACTCAACCGGACACCACACGGTGGGTCAACTTACCTTAGTCGTCTTTTACGACACCTTCGTAAGAAATGAGGGTGGTCTATTCTACTCAGCCGGATACCACACGGCGGGTCGACTTACCTTAGTCGCCTTTTACGACACCTCGGTAAGAAATGAGGGTGGTCTATTCTACTCAGCCGGATACCACACGGCGGGTCGACTTACCTTAGTCGCCTTTTACGACACCTCGGTAAGAAATGAGGGTGGTCTATTCTACTCAGCCGGATACCACACGGCGGGTCGACTTATCTTAGTCGCCTTTTACGACACCTCGGTAAGAAATGAGGGTGGTCTATTCTACTCAGCCGGATACCACACGGCGGGTCGACTTACCTTAGTCGCCTTTTACGACACCTCGGTAAGAAATGAGGGTGGTATTATTCTATTCAGCCGGATATCACACGGCGTTGAAACAAAATTTCATATATATCATAGATATACGAGAGGTCACAAAAAAACGTTTAAAGTATTGACCGACGAGTTACTTTTTTGTTCTTCTCAGTAAGAGCAACATTCCGAACCAGTTGTAACTTTACTAAATTGATCGTTGACAATTTAAAAGTGCTTGTGAAAAGCTTACTTAAATAACGATTATTTTCATTTGATTTAATGCTATATAAAGTTAAATTTGAATTTCAATGGATGAGAACAGCAACGGATCAGGACACTTGGAAAAACTTGGAGTTTTGGAAGAAAAAGTTTCCTAAGAGAGATAACTAGAAACATCCAAAATCAATTCGACTTATTATTATTTTCATCATTTTTGTAAAAAAATTAAGATAAATAATAATTAAATTGGGTAATTAACTTGTTTTTTGCCATTATCCTTTAATTTTATATATAACATCTTCTGGACATTTGGCAAATAATTTATTTTGTATTTATATTTGTATAATTTTAGTGAGAAATAAAAGGCTTTTTTATTTTATCTTTATTAATTATATAAAAAGTTAGCTTCTCTTTTGTTAAGCCAAAACCCAACACTGACGTATTACGTAACGGCATAAAACAAATATTAATCAAGCGAATTGAAGTAAAATATAAATGCACAATACAACGTATCCAGCATCCGCGGAAGTGAATGGAGCCCGCGTCCATACAACCACACGAGATGCCTCAATATTGTAACAAAGCCCGTGCACCGCTGAGTTACTTGCATTTGATGTTTGTCTTGACGCGGAGGTCCATAAGACTGGATGTGTCTTCGAGGGGACTGAAATCATTTTTAGAATTAGGCGTTACTTTGCGGAGATCCATAATACAAAAGTTACTAATATTTTTTTTTTTCGAATTGACTATATGCTGTTAGCCCTAACGGCTTTTAAAGCGTCACCGGGCGGGACGGGCGAGCGCAGAAGCATCGCCGAAGTTGCGAATTGCGGAGAGTAGAGCTACTACTCTACTAGCGTCGAGGAACGTCGTCTTAAGGGTGCCTCCTGTGAGGCCGGACCACTGCTTAGGGCGACGTGTAGTGGAGGGCTGATGGTATGACTTTGATTAGTCAATACGACGACAGAAGGGTGGCAAGAAGCCACGACCGACCTATGTCAGAAATCTGGGACCTCGTCTTCGCCGGCAAAGACGCTGTGTGTGTGTATTTCGTGTTTTTGTGTTTGCGATCGTTTTTGATCGTCAAGGTCATATAGGACGCTTTTTGGACGCCTATATTTTCGGTGGTCAGACCAAGTTACTAATAGACATAATACTTTTGTATTATGGATCTCCGCAAAGTAACGCCTAATTCTATAAATTATTTAAAGACGGCGAGCTTGACCGTACAGGCTCTACATTAGCTTATTTGGGTATTGCTTCGCTTTGCGATTTTGGTCGTGGAGTCTATCTCCTGACGATGCTTCGGTTGCGGGGCGAAACGATTGTTGAGTTTGTGATAGTGAACGTATATAGTGTGTATTGTGGTGGCGGTGGTGGAGGTTTGTGCATGTGTTTTTTACGAATCCTGCATGTATCAGGTATGATAACCGATTGTCCGCTTACATTTAGCATTATATATATTTTCTATTTTACTTCATCGCGGATTATAGCAAAATAATTTTACCATTACTTTTGGGACTAAAATCTTTAATAATATAACACCGTCATAACCAAGTTGCCGCAATTATACACCAATATCTAACAATATTTTTATTTTTTTTTACATACCGATCTCATGGCAGTGGAAAGTCCACTAAAAGTATTTTTTTTTTTTTCGAATATGACTAATGCTGTTAGCCCTAATGGCTTTGACAGCGTCACCGATAAGACGGGCGAGCGCAGAAGCATCGCCGAGAAGAAATGGATAATACAAGCGGGTACATTACAAGCACCCGCCCTACAGGGGGTGTCGCCTTAAGGGTGTCTCCTGCGAGACCGAACCTCGGCTTAAGGCGGCGCGTTTTTGGAGGGCTGCATCTAATAAATGACTTAGAAGAAGTCTGCGTCATGGCGGCCGCGGCAGAGGGCTGCGGCCGCTTGACACAAGCAAGCGGGGACCTCGTCTTCGCCGGCGAAGACGCTGTTTGTGTAAATGTAGTGTGTGTATCTTGTTGGATGCTGTGATAGCATCGTCGGGGTCGTTAAGGACGCTCTTCGGGCGCCTGTGAATCTTATTGGGGTGCCTGAACGCCTTATAGTTGGACGCGGCCACTATAAGGGGGTTTGGGTGGATGGACGCTTTCTCGAAGTAAGTCGTCGAGAATCGTCTGAAAAGATCGGCTATCGTGGGTAGGTCGAGATCTCTATGGAGGTTCACGTTGCGCACGAACCACGGACAGCCAGTGGCTGTACGCATGAATCGATTTTGAAGTGTCTGCAACGGACACAGTCGTGATTTCGGAACGTGCGCGAACGCGACGCTCGCATAGGTCATAATGGGTCTGATGCAAGTTTTGTAAAGTGTCACTTTGTTGCGAAGTGACAATTTACTTGTCTTGCACAGTATCGGATCACTAAAAGTAGTTATATTGGCATAAATATAGTAGTTGGATATGTGCTATCGCGGACTTTTTTGTAGATATTGATACATTCTATAATACTGTAGAATACTTTTTTGTTCTACCATCAATAGTTTTCACAGTTCAGGTGATGATAGATTTTTAGTAAAGTAATAAAAACTAATCATTATCCTCATCATGATCCGTCGTGTGGTATCCGGTTTAGTAGAATAGACCACCCTCTTTCTTACCGAGGTGTCGTAAAATATGACTGAGGTAAGTTGACGTCAGGCAGGCGGCCGATCGTAAAAACGCGGCCAAATCATGTGATAGCATGTTTATAACATGTTGTGTGGACCCCACTTAGAATGGGATAAGGGCAGGAAGATGATGATGATGATATCCTCATCATGATCTTATTCCACTCTAAGAGGGGCGAGACGACATGTTATAAACATGTTGTCACGTGATTTGGCTACGTATTTTACAAACAGTTGACTGCCTGACATCAACTTACCCTAGTCGTATTTTACGACACTTAGATAAGAAAGAGAGTGGTTAGTATTTTACCTTTTAGTAATTATTTTTTAGTTATTATAAAAACGTGGTTATTTCAAATATTATTTTACACGTTTTAGTGAGATTTATAAAAAATAAATTTTATATAAAAAAAGTCGATCAATAAAATCTGTTTATAAATAATAACAAATTGATTCACCGCAATCTAATATAGATATGAAATCAGCAGTTACTGTATTATGTACTAATCTATTGACGTTAGTAATTATCACAAGATAACAAATTACAAGAAAAAAAACACGCATTGACTGACGCACGGGTAGAGTTTTACAACCCAGAGTTAACGAACATCTGTTTGTTCGTATGACTCTGGGTTATAAAACAAAATAAAGTCCTCTGCTTCTGTAAGCAGCAGTTTTATAATGTTAGATATTTAATAATAATGATGAATCAATAATAATTCTTCTTAATCTGAGGTGCATACAAACCCTCTCATTTTAGTTGCTTCCACTTACATCCCGGTTAGGTCTGACCACCGAAAATATCGCCTATATTTCCAAAAAGCGTCCTATATGACCCTGACGATCAAATAACGATCGCAAACGCAGAAACACGTAACACACACACGGCGTCATCTTCGGCGAAGACGAGGTCGAAGTTTGAATCGTCAACTCTACTGCTGGTTCGGAAAGCTGTTCCTACCGAGAAGAGCCAGCGAGAAACTCGGCGATTTCTCTTTTCAAGATAATACTTACAACTAGTTACATTAAGACATTACTGTCTTGTACAGGGTCGGATAGTAGCTATATCCATGCATTCTTATCGTCTAAATAATCCTCAACAGTGTTGTAGCCTCTCTTTAATAATGTTTTTAAACTGCTGTAATGGCAAAGCTAAAACTGATTGCGGAATTTTATTATAGAATCTGATACCTAAACCCACAAACGAATTTCGTACCTTTGCAAGGCGCAAAGCAGTCACAAACGCGCTTACTTTTCTATTGCTCACGTGATTGCCTTGCCGCCCGTATTCCCGGTATTAAAAACTTAAGAGATGATATTTGACTATTTTCGTTCCCGACATATATAATTAGTTTTGTGGTTACTTTTAATACTAATTGGCAGCCGTATCTAGTTCTGTGAGCTCTGTGGCCGTGTATTATTTTTAATACCGCTTACAGGGCGGGCCGCCGTAAGACGACCTCGTTACACACGGCTAATCCAGGGAGCAGGCTGGATGTTAGTTTCCATTGCTCTCATATTCTGTTATATTGCAAATAAAAAAGGATATTTCATCCAGTATCTATATTAATATAGACTAGTAGATCCCGCGACTTCGTACACGTCAAGTTAAGCGTAAACTTGAACGCTTTTCCAAACTGTTTCCGAGGGAAAAACGGTAATTGTTTAAATAATTTATAGAATTAGGCGTTACTTTGAAGAGATCCACAATACAAAAGTAATAATAAAATTATTTTCTATAATCCGCGATAAAATAGAGAATATATATAATGTTTAATGTGGAGTCTGTCCGTTTTCATACATGGTACGTTTTCAGATATGAAAACGAATTGTCACACTATATTAATATCTAGTAAACACTTTGACTAACAGCTTTTAAATACAGAAAAGCATTAAGAGATTTGTGGAATAAAAAATATAAGTACTTTAAGCAGCCGGGCCGCTTTCCGCTGTCGCTCTTGAAAACTATTAAGCAGGGACACCTTAGCCACACGAGACGTCGACGATATCGCAATAGCAGCCAATTGATAAAAACAATTTTTTTTACCCGAGGACTATTTATCCGATATGTATCCTAATAAACAAAAAGGACAGATTCTACTTTAACAATTGAGTAAAGCTTTGTAAATATATTTTGTAGCAACCCAAGTATTTCGGCGAAGTTCTCAAGTTATTTAGATTAGTACAGAGTTGTTAACTTGTGATAAATACCCCAACGTGTTATTGGAGCTTATCGTGACTGATATTAGCGCTCCACCGTGATATTGACACCCACCGTGATAATTTACATTTAAATATGTCCGCTTAGACATGCGTTTATTATAATGAGTTTAAGTCTATTGGTTTATGATTTTTGATTCGTAAAGACAATATAAAGTTAAATGCAGTAATCATAAGCTGAATAGAATAGTACCACCCCTTATTTCTTACCGAGGTGTCGTAAAAGGCGACTAAGTTAAGTTGATCCGCCGTGTGGTATCTGGCTGAGTAGAATTGACCAACCTCATTTCTTACTGAGGTGTCGTAAAAGGCGACTAAGGTAAATTGACCCACCGTATGGTATCCGGCTGAGTAGAATTGACCAACCTCATTTCTTACTGAGGTGTCGTAAAAGGCGACTAAGGTAAGTTAACGTCAGGCAGGCAGCCGGTCGTGAAAACGCAGCCAAATCACGTGATGTTTATAACATGTTGTGCCGACCCCATTTAGAGTGGGATAAGGGCAGGAGGTTGATAATGATAAGCAGTATAGTGTGAAAAGCTTATTACGCGAAATTATTCCCTTGAGCTAAGGAGATATGAAGTTATAAGCTTCTATAGTTTTATTTTATATTAGTTATTTTGAGTTAACCATAAGAGATAGAGTTGAACATGAAGTTGCGGACTTATTTATAATTTGTAAGAGGCGTGATGTTATAGTCTATATATAGCCTTCCTAGATAAATGGACTATCTTACACTCAAACAATTTTTCAAATCGGTCCAGTAGTTACTGAGATTAGCGCGTTCAAACGAACAAACTCTTCAGCTTTATATTTTAAAGATGAATGGTTTTAGCTTCCTACATTTAGCATAACATAAATTTTCTTAACAAACGCGAATCATACAAAAATATTTCTATATTAAACGAGATGGGCAAAATCTGTGCGGACTAAATAAAGAAGTACATTATTAAACAATGTGATATAATAATTAATAATATCTCTGTACTACTAGGGAAAACTGGTATTGAATAAAAAAGTTATTTATTTGATCCAGTTCAGTTAAAATTAGTGAAGTAAAAACAAAAAATCATGTCACAATTTCTCTTTAAATTAAATCGATTAAAGAATTTAATATTATTACTAATATACTGTAACTAAAACAGTTGTTGATAAATTATTTTTTATTACCATAAAGATAATAGATAACTATATTTATGCAAGTCTGGACTATTTCTGTGCCTATTGTGAGCTATTTCTGGACTACTAACATATTATCTTTCGAGTGGCCAATCTCATTATTTTGGAATCGAATTTTTTCATAGATCAAATTAGATTCTATTTAAAAAAACATTTTTAGTAACAAATTCTAATACTCTATGTAAATCTGTCATGGTCATGAATTTGTTTCTTCTCTATCTAAAAAAATACTTGTACATACCTGAAGAGTGACTTTCGGTCTTTGTATTAAATATTATTTTATTTCTGTCCATTGAGGTCAACATTGTATGAGCTATTTGCCCATCTCCTTTGTAAATACAATAATGTAAATTATGAGTCTCAGTCATTTAGTTCGAAATGCTAGATTACTTTAGTCGGTAACATGTCGTGAAGTATAAACATCCCCTCCAAAGTACCCCCTCGCTCTATCCGAGCAATCATTGCTGAATCCATTCTGATAATTACTATTACAGGTTTGCTGTTTTTAATGCACTCGGTTGTAGAATGGCAGCAACAAATGCTCGCTGAGTTTTATTGACTCGACTTTTTATCGACTTCACTACGCTTTATGTTGTCTTTAAGTGCTGGTACGACTTGTACTTTTGTAAACATGGATATAACTAGGTATCAGCGCGGCTTCGCCCGCGTAGTGATCAGTGTATCACAGTTTTTTCCAAATTAAAATTTTGAACATAAAAGTAGAGTGTGTATTAGGGTGGACAATGAAGAGGATAATTTTATTACTATTTTTTGTATTGTTAGTTAAGTTAGTATAGTTAACTAATTTACTAACTATACAATTAAATTATTTTGCTATAATCTGCGATGAAGTAAAATAGAAAATATTTAATATAATATATAATGCTAAATGTAGAGTGGACAATCCGTTTCATACCTCGTACAAGACAGTAATAATTTAATGTTACTAGTACTAAAGAGCAACCGCCGAATTTCTTGCTGGCTCTTCTCGGTGGGAACAGCTTTCCGAACCAGCAGTAGAGTTGACGATTCAAAAGCACCTGTTTACAAGTTTTATTTGAATAAAGAATATTATGAATTTGAATACTTTTGTAGATCTACATCTACATATATACACACAATCGTAAAAAAATATGATTTTGTTTGTGAAACCTATCCTCCTACTTACTTATATTTCGTATATATTAATACGATAATCCACCGAACACCGATATTTATTGATATTCACTCAGAGGCCCGTGCGTCGTGTTGCGCGGCCGACCGATATTCTTTTTTTGTGTGACATTAATTAGTCACCTACCCACACCTCAGGTGCAGAAAGCCCCGACTACCCGCGGTGAAAAATATTGCTCGAACATGCAGGTTTTCTCACGATGTTTTCCTTCGAAAAGCATGCGATAAATTGCAATTATCAATTAGACACATAAGTTTTAATAGAAAACTCATTGGTGTCTGCCCGGGTTTGAACCCATGATAGTCTCTAAAGATTCACACGGTCACACCGCTGATAGTAAAATCCATATCAAAATCCTTTCAGTACATTTTGACAAAACCGATCACATAAAGACAGCTTTTTCGACTTTATTTTATAATAAGCATAGAAATTATAAAAGACAAGGATGAATTAAAAAAGCTCAATTTATAAAATATACATTTTATTATTCTTTGTTACAATATAACTTATTAAAAGGGATATATCGACCACTACTACAATCACTCGCATATGTACTAAAAGTTAACTTCAATTTACATTTAAATATATCGCACGTTTAGTATTAAAGCGACCTAATTCAAAGTTATGCTTAAATGAGTTAGATACATTGTACTTCTTATTTTAAAGCCTTCTATGATATAACGCTATAAACTATTAAAAAAGCTATTGTTTTCTAGCTCTTCCTAGGTAAGGGTTTCTTTAACACTCACGAGTTTTGTAGAGGCTTGCCACAAAACAACTTTTTTGAATTAGGTCACTTTAATACAACATAATATAATATAAATTAAGTTTCGAAATATCAATAAAGCAATTGTTTTTAGACTGATTTTATATCGCGTAATAGTTAACAAAATTATGGAATACTAGTAATATCCCGCGGTTTCATCCGGACTATTGATTTATATTTGCTAAATATATATCATCAATAGTTTCCGCAGCGCATGCGATGACAGATTTTTATGGATGGACCCAATTCCCAATTTTTTTAATGTAATATAGCCTATGTTGCTCAGTAAAGATGCAGCTTTGTAATGGTGAAAGAATTTTTGAAATCGGTCAGTAGTTTTGGTTAAAACATTAAAAACATACATACAAAATTTACCTCTTTATAATATTACTATAGATAGTTAACATAATTATATTAACATTTTTTCAGTATCCCAAAACATATATATGGAGTCCAGATATCTCATATCTTTTTTTTCATATGAATTTTTTTATCTTACTTTGAAATGAAAATGCTTTAGTGTGCAAACAAACTGCCTAATATTGAATTATAAATTCTGCCTGTACTGAAAAGAATGTGTATTTTTGTGAATGTGTATGTGTACATTCTTATTGTTATTCTTAGTCCAAAACATGTGTTTTTTTTATTTATGCCACTACGCCGTGTGGTATACGGCTGAATAGAATAGTGCCACCCTCATTTCTTACCGAGGTGTCGTAAAAGGCGACTAAGGTAAGTTGACCCACCGTGTGGCATCCGGTTTAGTAGAATAGACCACCCTCTCTCTTACCGAGGTGTCGTCAAATACGACAGAGGTAAGTTGACGTCAGGCAGGCGGCCGGTCGTAAAAACGCAGCCAAATCATGTGACAGCATGTTTATAACATGTTGTGCCGACCCCACTTAGAGTGGGATAAGGGCAGGAAGATGATGATTTGATTTATGCCTCTATTGCAGCCCATTAGCGATATATAAAAATATTAAAATATGAAATAAAAAACCAGTAATATTAATCGTATATTTAAAATGCCATCGTAAATATAAACTATTTAATTATTACATTTACAATTACACTATATTTATAATATACACGATTATCGAGAAAAACGAGTGTATAATTTACATAATTTATAAAATTAAATATACAGAAAATTTATTGTATAATTAAGGTTATATTTGTATAATTTAATTTCCAATATTGCTTTTTTATTATTTAAATACTAAAATTTTTAATTTATAGAATTAGGCGTTACTTTGCGAAGATCCATAATACAAAAGTAATAATAAAATTATTTTGCTATAATCCGCGATGAAGTAAAATAGAAAATATATATAATGCTAAATGTAAGTGGACAATCGGTTATCATACCTGATCATCAGGTCATAAAGCGGTTTATAGCAAAATAATTTTATTATTACTAAAATTTTGTCATTTGGAAAGCGAATAAACTCAAAATGGTTAAAACATAGTTTATTACCTATACAATTAATTTTTAGTCTATATATGATTTATTAATTGATTTATCAAATTATGCTTTTAAGTACCCTTAATAACCAAATATACTCTAATCTTGATACTTAAATGTTACTCCGTTATACAAGGTTTAATTGTGCCAAATTGCGTTAAAATTGGTTCAGCGGATTAGCAATGAAATACAACAGACAGTCAGAAAGACAGAGTTTCGCATTTGCAATATTAGTAAGGATATAGGCACTTTAAATTGATTATAGGAATAAGGATAAATTCGTTGACTTTTTTTAATGTCCATATTTCACAGTTTCTTTTTAAAACCCCAAGATGGTACAGAGGAGATTTTCTCAATATTTCGTAGCTGTCCTAATATTTTATAATAATTTAAACATGATAAAAGCTTTTAACAAAATTTAGTGTCCCAACTGTTGAGGAGTTACTTCTTCTGGAGCCAACTTTGGCAGCAGTCCCGGGGATAATGTTTAAGACGAGTATGGCCTGTTTTACCTATTGTAAACATTGTCATCGGGATTGGACCAGTTAAAATTTCAGTTCAATCGGACAACGGGAAGGGGGTCAAGTTGATGTCCGCTCACCGCGCGGCCGGCTGCAGCTGCTGGGCCAGCAGCAGCAGCACCTTGAGGCCGGGCAAGAAGGCGGCGGCGGCGGCGAAGTCCGCGCCGGTCGCCAGCGCTGTGGCCAGCCGCAGCGCCCCCTCGTGGTCGCCGGCCTGCGCCAGCGCCGCGCACGAGTGCAGCGCCGCCTGCGCGCCCTCCGACAGCTGCAACGTTATGTTTATACAAATAAACCTATAATAATAATAAACCTATGGTAACCTCCTCACAATCCGTGCCGTCTCAAGCAAAACTGCCTTTTGTATCCTACGCTTGATCCAACAACCAAGTGAGAGCCTCCTAAGATATTGGTCGAGGCTCTTCGCGATAAGACCATTAACCGACACAACAATTGGAACAATTATTGTTGAATCAATATCCCACATGGCGGCTATCTCATGAGCCAGGTCAAGATATTTAGTTAATTTAAAAGAAATAAACCTTTAGTAATATTTGTAAAAGATGTAAAAAAAGAAAGAAAGAACTGGTGATAACTGAGGCTTGATACCATTTTTTGACTAGATTTGATTTATTGACCTTATTTTGACTTCTAAAAAAGTGCGTGCGTGACGTGCGTATTAAAACCCGCACGTTCCCCCCTGACCTATTACAAACTAACAAATTAAAAAGTATTTTCTATTTTATGTAAATCTAAAACTTCGCAGTTTTTCAATACCTGATAACAGATTTAACTAACTAGTTCAATTTATCGCCCCGTGAACATCACTTAAAAAGTTCCCAAAATACAGATGTTATATATATATATATACAAGATTAACTCGTTTAAATATTAAAAAAATGTGTAAGACAATTAATAGTAGGGATTTTGGGAATGGCAAATAAATTGTGTTGCCCTGAAAACAATGAATTTGTTTTAAAATTTTACACCAACTTAGTTACTATATTTCTTAACATAAACTAACAAACTTCTTTATTTGAACTATCTCTAGGTACCATAGAGATATTTCAAATTAAAGAATTTATATTCTTTACATATATAAAAGAGAAAGTATTTATGCATGTCCTAATAGTTTCTCAAACGGCTGAATTAATTTTAATGAAATTATCAGACCATCTTTAGATTAATTAAATTAAAGATTAATTATTATTACCTATGTGATATTTTAAAATACCTATCACTTAATTCTTTGGGTTGTTTTTATAAAGTAACATACACATAATCAATGTGCCAACAGAGATCAAATTTAATAAAATCTCACCTTATTCTCGCGCAACATGTCATAGAGAGTTTCCAACCTTCTCTGGACATCGTCAAGTTTCCTCTTCATTTGCTATAAAACAAAAATGGAAAATTTAATACGATAATTCCAAATTGTTAAGTCCAATGAACTATATTGTAGCAGCAGAATAATAGTTTTGTGAAAAAAGGATGTGGCAAACAACAGGACGGTCTTACAGACGCTGTATGCTCGACACGGTTTCTTTATAAGTAGTTTTTAAAAGTACATAATAAATGTTTAGATGAGAATCATGTGACCAAATGAGTGTTAAAGATGAATGTTGATAGCAATATTTGACTCATAGGAAAGCAAAAAAGATTTTGGAAAAGAGTAGTATTCATAGTTAATGTATAGAACCGGCGGGATAACGTGGTGTAAAGAGCTCATGAATAAGTGCCCCGGATGGGTTCGAAACTAGTCGGGCTAACCGGATAGAATAAGACGTGAGTATAGCCGGTTCTATACATTAACTTTGAAATAAATAATTTTGATTTTTGATTTTTGGACTCTTTAGAGTGGGAAAAGGCCAGCAAGATGACTGAAGATACTGTACCTGGTTGGGGGCTCTCTCGGCGCACGCGCTCCGCAGCGAGTCCAGCACCGTCTGCAGCACCACATGCCGCTCGGGCAGCGGGCCCTTCGGCACGGGGGCCGGCTCCGCGGGCGAGGGACTCTCCACCTGGACACCGGGGAGACAATTGTGGTGGGATTCTTCCGAAGCAGAGTTATAATAGAGCGAGAGCCCGTGAATCCCAGACCTTTGCCACTTAAAAGCTGAAAGTTTGTCAATGCATGCTCCCAACGCGGGTAAGAAAGATGGTAGATTATAATATAATATTTATTTGATAATAGTAATAAGACACAATTTACAGGCCCCCTTTCATGTATATTATTCTATTCTTCCTAACTAGGTCACATAGTAACCTGTTCTAAGGAGCGTCAGTTCTAACTTTAAACGTTACAGTGAACCGTTACACTATAAAAATAATAATAATATAAAAATAATAGAATGAGCATATTTTTGGTTCATGCATTATAAAATTTGGATCATAGTGGCTTTGGGAGATACGCGGTACTCGAGGTCGCAAAGTAACAATCTAATTTCGTCAACTTATAAAGGCTGATTTTTTGGTATTAACTTCAGAATAATATTAAAAATCACGTCAGTCAATGCCAGACCCTTAGCATAGTGCAAATCCCCTGCCAGAGACTCTTAAAGTTGATGAAATTTGAATTCTATTTACGACGTAGTATAAAAGCTGATTTTAATATATATTACTTAGATAATATACAATGTTGTTTCCTCATCAGCCAGACATTGTTGATAGTTCCAACACCTGCCAGACAAGCATAAAAGGTAGCGGTAGGAGAGAGCTCACGAGTTAGGTCGTTACTTACTGCTCAATGTTTATTTACACTGCGATATATGTACTAAGAGTACATATATCACATTATTTCATGAAAAACGTTATAATTATTTTCTTAAATGCCGGTAAATTGGAATGTGAACTGAATGTTACACGGGTCCATAGTAAGTTAATTTAATCTTTCCTATTAGATAAATACATAGTCTACAAACGGTAAAAATATATCTGATACATAGGCTGATTTATGCCTGAAAGAGTTAAATAAGATAAGCCATTATAACGAAAATCATGAGGTGACTTACCTGTTGAGGATATCCAGCTTGCATTCCAGGCGGATACTGCTGATATTGTTGGTCGTACTGACTTGCGTATTGAGGTTGTCCCGGAAACTGTGCCTGTTGACCAGGGAACTGACCCTGTTGACCAGGTAACTGTGCCTGTTGGCCCGGGAACTGAGCCTGTTGGCCCGGGAACTGTGCCTGTTGGCCGGGATACTGAGCTATCTGGCCTGGATATGCAGACGGTTGGCCGGGAAATGGTGCTTGCTGCTGGTACTGCGTAGGGACTAACGGTATGTGCTGCGGCGGCTCGACGCCAAACAACGGGTGGGTTATGGGCGCTTGTGGTTGTGGGGTTTCTGGTTTTGGCTGAAATTAAAACAAACGTAGTGGACATTGGCTAAAAGTTAAACTATCGAAATCCCGTAATCTCTACACCCACATCAAGTTTATCAATAGGTCAATTTCAATAGGAAACATATAATTTTGTAATACCTAATAATAGTAATAATAGTTTTATACCATGGGCGAGTATTAAGGCTTTATTATTCACCTATTAGTGAAAAAGTATTTTCTAGACTAAAGTTAGGGAAGTTTTTGAAATCACAAATTGTATTTGATATTAATATTGTTGATCGGAAATCTCATCTTGCTCTAGGTATACGTGTATCATTCACACACTAATTTGACGAATTTCAGATATAAAATGTCAGATAGGACTTAAAATCAACGTATTGAAAAGAGCAAGCAATAAGCTCGATGTCATAGTTTTTAATAGACTTCTTCGAATGCATTTTGTTATTTTATAAACCATAACAACGAACACTCTTAAATTCAAACTCATCGGTAAGAAAAAACAAAAATTACACAAAAAAAACAATGATTCAAATTTAATTTTGCAGAAAACGGAACAAAAAACATGCAATAAATTCAAATAATCCATTATAGTTGGATAAATGTCATATAAGGTGTAATAAGGGTACAACACCAAGATAACTAAAATTTGCTAACATATTCACTGCCTACGCTGTATCGAGTCAAACGTCGATGTATGATCCATAAATAAGACCTCACCTAAATGCTATCGAATCTGTCTACAAACCTGTGATCATTACGGAAAAACATCACAAATAAAAGATGCACATAAATTCCTTAGGTATCAGCTTAGACGATGACAAATTGAGAATTTCCTATTGATTGTCACACTAAATCCATTCTCAAATATATTTTAGTAGTGTCTTAGGGAAGGCATGCCAAGCACTCGCAAACACCTTGATACCTCCGGGTGCCGCTTGTGCTCTATAATGTGGTTCCACTGCCGCGTGCCCGCGTGCGAGGCCGACATGTCCTCATGGCCAAAGTGCTGAATGGCAAACATTGTTAATAGTTCCTTCTCTGACTAAGCATTCCTGGTTTTTGACCAGGGTTTGATAGCTTACAAGAGGACTGAATAATTGTCCCTTTAGTTAACTATTTTTGGCAAATGTTAGTCAGACAACTAACAGCTTAGATCTCACCAAAGGAATGACGTCTAATACCGCCTAAACTGTTTCGATCTTTTATCGGTTTAATTAACGTGATGCCTAGAAAATACCTAGTTCCTTTCTCCTAAATAATCTTTTGGCATATCATAAGGATACAATCCTTTGTAACTTATTGATGACGCCTGAAAGAGAGTCCAAATTTACGTTAATCTTTTTTTAATATTATGTGCAAATTTACCTTTGGTTTTGAAGACATCATGGGTGGATCGTTCCATCCTGGTGGGACTGGTTTCGATGGAGGCATAGCTGCGAGCGCGGGTTCAACTGGTTGATTGTTATAATAACCATTGACTGGTTGGTTCGTTGGGTTCAACGGCGCCGGATTCATCGGGTTCAGCGGACCCGAGTAGATCGGGCCGGCGTTCGTCGAATGTAACGGGTTGACGGGCGTCGGTTGGTTGATGGGTGTGAAGTTGTGGGACGGCACGCTGGCCGAGCTGTACTGGTCGGGCAGCGGGCTGTTGTAGCCGTATGTAGGTTGGGTTTGGATCGGGTTGTTGAAGCTGTACTGGTTGTAGAGCGGGGCCGATTGTACTGATGGGTCCACTTTGTATTTCGATCGGCCGGTCTTTCCACCTGCGAAAACCGACAATAAAAGAAACAGTCAGGATTAATATCTTCTTTCGCTGCGATTCGTTCGAATCCACTGCTAGATATAGCAAAGATATAGTGTCTTTAAGGGATCTCCACACTCCCCGCGAACTTTTTGAAGTCGGCAGTCCACCTCGTAGGGGACTTACCGACGCTGCGTTTTCTGATGCGATTTCGCTATTCTAGCACCTCAGGACCTTTAAAAATATCTATAGCAAGAGCGAATACCGTTGCTATTTATTACTTTTATTTCCCTCATCTAAAGTGGAATGTGCGGTGTAAGTGAGGGTAGAGATTAGAAAATAGTAACTGTAGTATACACGGGAATAAAACCGACGCTCCAAATAGTTTGTGCCCACGGCGGATGCAACTCTGCCGAAATGTCTAAACTAATAAATACATAAATTTTGGCATTTAGGAAAACGAATTTGTAGGAAAATCACGTTACTCGATAAAGAAATTAATATTGTAAAATGTGATATCTCAAAACAGGAGTCCTTTAAAGGATGTCTGCATCAGTTATGTGACGATTAAATCCGGTGCTCTTTTTTTAAAGCTAACATAAGGCTCAAAGAGGTCCAATATGGAACTACTCTTCACGCGAAATCCTAACGCACCTATTTGTATCAATTTGGTGCCAAATCGTTATTTCATTCCAATATAATATTATATTGGAATTATATTAGCCACAATAGTATAATTCGATCATCTTGCGGAAACTTTCAGTCAATGAACATCAACTAATGATGAATCTCTTCAAGGAGTTTTTTATTATGTATAATCTAGGTTTCTTGTGTTCTAATACCTCCTTGCGATATTTGGTTGCCCTTGTTAGACCTAAGGCGGCCGTTAATACAGTTTTCGGTGCCGGTTTCAATAATTTTGGACCCTAGTAACTAGTAGAAAGTAGTTTGAGTCATGCAAACGAGGATAGGCAAATTATCGTGACCTCTGTGTCCTTTAGACCTGTATCGTATAATGCTTGGATTCAATAGTCTTACCGGGCTGTGAAGACGCGCTTGGCGGCCGCGGCGGGTGCGCCGTCGCAGCCCAACTGGCAACATCTTGAGCTGGCGCTGTGGAGTATGAACGTTTACATAAATACTAATATTAGATCTCCCAAAAGCAGCAACAATTTTTTTACATTTCCCTATCTACAGATCAGCTCTTGGTCACCGGGAAAGTGGACGGAAAACGGCCAAGAGGCCGCAGCCCGATTAGATGGTCAGACCAGATCCGTGCTACACTGGACTCCAACTGCCTGATGCACTCCACATGGCCAAGGACAGAAGCAGATGGAAGGAAGTCCTTCGAGAAAGTCTGCTTCCTAATCGTAGGGATCACGACCCTCAGTAATGAGGAATGCGACGCGAGGAGAGATATGGTTTGGCCACGATGACTATCGACAATATTACCTGCGTTGTACGTGTTGGTGACGTCATTGAACTGACCCTGGGAATGCGAGTGGCCGCTCACCGTGCGTGCCCTGGCTACCGACTGCGGCTGTTTCTACAAATACAAGTTTCTACAGTAAGCTTTAGCTTAAAAGAACATTTGGGTTTTTTTCTTTTGGTTCAAGAGGTCGAGCAGTTGTAAAAATACTCGTCCGTGGGAGCTTAATTTGGCCAACTTGAGACTAAAGTAATGTACAAGAGTATTATAAATCTACAAAAATACTATAAAAAAGTCCGCGACAGTAAGTTCAAATCCGTTAACTACTTATATAATATGTGTCATTTAAACACACTGATTTCAACGCGGGCGAAGCTAGTAGTGAATAAAAAATAGGTAGGGTACCTGCAGGTAGTAGGAGAATTTGCCGAACCCACAAGGGAGTTGATGATTTAAAAGACTTTCGAAAGTCTTGTTGAATAAGTTTGAGTGGATAATGCGTCCAATTACGTACGGTGGCTGGTGTCCGCTGCTGCATGCCCAGCGCCACCATCAGCCGCTGGTTGAGCTCGGTGGTGGCGCCCTGCAGCGCCGCCAGCGCGCTCTGCAGGCAGCCCTGCGCCGCCAGCCGCCCGGCGTACTCGCTGAGCAGCGTCTCCAGCTTGCCGCCGGCCTGACCACAATATACCAGGAAAGATAACATACACTTCATTAAACACTGTTTAATGAATCTCTACGGGTCACCTCCCCAGCCGAAACTGGAAGGGCTACGGGCCTCAAGGTTTTTGCCTCTTTTCCTCTCGGGCGAAGCTTGTATCGCCTGGATAATTTTTGACCAAAGGGTCGAGGCGCGACGCTCGTTAAGCGGACGCCTTATGTTCGGGTTATAGTCGGGCTTCATTGCTACTCGGGATCTTCAAACTCATCTCCCTCCAGGGAGGAAATGAGGTCTCTTGGCAGAGATCGTGGTCCTTGTTGCGATCTTTGTTGTCCCGGTGCTATACCGTTTAATGAATGTAAAATATGTTGTCTATTTCAAGTTTTTGTCGATAGATGGCTTAAGTGGGAATGTGCCGAGATATAGATGATATAGATTGGAATTTTATAAAGTAAAACTGCGCCTACTAGTACTACGCTGAATAAATTAATAGATCTTTAGTAAGTAAGTAGCGGCATGTTACTATCCCACTGCTGAGAATAGCCCTCTTCTCTCCGTTTTCGGAGAAAGGGTTGGAGCTAAGACCTACCACGCTGCTGCAATACGGATTGGTAGGTTACACATATCTCCATAGCTCTAGAGATATGCAGGAATCCTCACGATGTTTTCCTTCACCGAAAAGCGTGCGATTGATTGCAATTATCAATTAGAGACATAAGTTTTTTGACAAAAAAACTCATTGGTGTCTGCCCGGGTTTGAACCCGTGAACTCCTCGAAAGAGTCGCACGGTGTTACCGCTGGACTATCACAGCTTTTTTATAGTTTTGTGTAAATTAGTTGAATAAGGAAATTTTCATTAAATAAACCAAGTTATCAGTTTGTGACATTCTTCTTTATAATCTGGTATACCAGATTATACTACTTATACGCCGGTAACATCTATCGCCCCAGAGAAAGCTAAAGCGATATTCGTTAATATTAGAACACAAACTCAAACTCAAAATTTTCTGTATTCATATAAACTTGTATAATAAGTGCTTTTGAATCGTCAATACTACTGCTGGTTCGGAAAACTGTTTCTACCAAAAAGACACTGGGCTACCACAGCTTCATAGTTAAGCTGTGGTAGCATGCCTAAAAAAGGGTAAAGTTGATGAATTATAAGACAGAATGGAAGAGAAGCATATGTTGTGCCGACAACGGTTGGAGTGGGGTAAAGAAAGGAGGATGATGGACATGTTAAAGCATGGGAGAGAACCAACCATATGTTGTGCCTACAACGGTTGGAGCGGGATGAAGACAGGAGGATGATGGACATGTACCGACCTGCACAGGCCTGCCCCTGGCGGCTGCAGCGGCCCTCACGAGCAGCGCCAGCTCCGCGCAGCCGGCCAGCGCGGCGACGTCGCTGCGGGCGCGGCGCAGGGCGCGCGCGGCCAGTGCGTCCCCGTGCGCCGCGCACACGTAGCACAGCGCGCCCGCCTCGCGCAGCTGCGGATCGACCTGCTCAGAGAGCTTGTCGCCCAACATCTCTACAACAACGAACATTTATTTCAAAAGATATCGTCTTTTTTATGTCAGGAAAACCCATTAAGGGTCATCACCGCCCGACGGGGACGAGCGACGGGTATGTCTAACTCTCACCGACTAAAACCTAACAGTGCGCCACCACGCTGCGGAAACAGGGTAACGTTGTACACATTGCCCCCGTCCCCGCCAGCAACAGCTCTGAGGCCCAGAGTGTTCTACCTCTAGGTCGGGGCTTCTCTAATAGTGGCCCGTTCTCCGCTAGACGATGTATCGGGAGCATCAGATGCATCGACCACCTCAGGGATCTTTTCAGATGGACGTCCGATAAACCCCGTTCGGAACGCTCATATGTCCCCGTTAGGGCGGCACGCGACGGACAAAAGTCGCCCGGATCCAAAGACTCGACTTCCCGGATCCATCCCACCGCCTTCTTCCGCAAGATTACGTCCTCGCAGAAGGAGGCCATCGCTGCCCACGATCGCTCCGTCCACTATGGCACGAACCACGGCGGGCAGGGAGAGATCGTGGAGAAGTTATCATAGAATTACTTTGATATACCTTATCCTACTAATATAATAAAAGCGAAAGATTGTGAGTATAGATGTATGTTTATTACTCTTTCACGGCAAGTCCTATGAACTAATATCGATGATATTTTGGCACAATCAATCCTTATACACAGGAATAACATATAGGTTACACAGATTCTGTTAATTCAACAGAAATAGGATGACATTGAAAACCACCATTTATTATCCACCTACACGACGACAGTCCACGCGAAGTCGCGGGTAAAAGCTAGTAATACATAACGTAACGTAAAGTCCTGTTACAATCCCACTGTTGCTGTTTGCCTCCTCTCATAGGTTCATATGTTAAGCACTCCTTTTAGCGCCTGACCGAGTATCTTGGGAATTATATCACTGTTTATTTCCATTATACCTTCAGTATGTGAACAAGGGATTTGAGATCTTTTGGCAAATCCTAACAAATCGCCCTATCCGAAGAATAAAGTCACATTTACCATCCTTACATGGTAAATGTAACTTTATTCTTCGGATAGGCTTAAAGGCATATTAATACATTTGTTAGAAGTTAAGATCTCGCTGTGTGTGCTGTGGATTAATAGCTTCACAAAAGAGGATTAATAATGATAATTATATTCTACTGGGCCTATTAAACGCGACAGAGGCTTCTCAATAAAACTGGCAATTGCCCAGGTTTTGCGTTTTGGGTCTCATACCGCAGTAGTGTGCGAGGCTCTCCCCCTCGCAGTGCGTCACGAGGGCCGCCAAGGTGTCCCTCCAGCTGCTGGGCGATGCTGACTGGATCAGCGAGTCCCACTGCGAACGCAGCAGGCTGGCTGAGATCAACGACACGGGATCGGAAGCTGTGCTGTTAAGATGATACTTCTGCACCTTGTATAGAAGCTCTTGGCTACCTGAACACAACAGTTAGTTATTAGTGGAATTATCGACTAATCATCACTAAATTCGTTTAAATAAAAGCGGATTTAGTGTTTGTGTATCTATTGTATTCCTTATTAGACTAGCTTCTATCGAAGCCGCTTCTTCCTTCCTACTATACCATAGACAAGTAATACTTTAATAATTTAATACCATATATACAAAATCAACGCATATATCAAACAAAGTGCCCAAAAGCTATCTGTCTGTATGTGATCGGTTTTCTCAAAATCTACTGAATGGATTTCTGTACGGTTCTTACTAAAAGGTAGTGCAATTTTTCAAAAAGGTTTAGATTAGTAGTAGATTATGCTTTTATGTAAATTGTATTGAAGCTCGCCTTCTGGGAGCTTTAGTCGCGTGCACCGCGTACAACAGCAAAGATACACTAAAGTAATGTTCTAGAAAATTGTAGATCTTCAACAATACTACAAAAAATTCCGCGTTAGCACGTCTCTATCTTTTATGATTAACTCAGAATAACAACTTTTAAGTATTAGGGAAAATTGTGATACTCTGATTTCATATAATATAATTATAATTCAATATAATGGGAGAGAAGGAAAGGAGAGTATGGCAAGAAATGCTGGCTAATACTGTCTACGCTGATGCAATGCCAATACTTGGTCTTGCCGTAGTAAGGGAGTAAATAAAAAGGAAGTTTAGTTTTTGGGATAAAGGCACTCCCCCGTGGAACATTCTGCAGGGATTCCATAAAGAATGAGGAGAGGAATCATCTGGGATAGTTAAAAAAGATGTTACCCAACGACGCAATGATGAGTGCGTCAGCTATCCTCTTGTCTTCCAGACACAACTCCACGGCTTCCTCGAGGTTTCCGCACACGAGGGCGCGGCAGATCAGGCTGGTTGAATCTGAATTCAGTTTATCAATTACAATATTTAAATATTGCCTACTTTACTAGTTGTACAAGCACGCCGTGTGATATCCGGCTGAATAGAATAGTACCACCTTCATTTCTTACCGAGGTGTCGTAATAGGCGACTAAGGTAAGTTGGCCCACCGTGTGGTATCCGGTTATGTAGAATAGACCACTCTCTTTCTTACCAAGGTGTCGCAAAATACGGCTAAGGTAAGTTGATATCAGGTAGGCGGCCGGTGGTAAAATACGTAGCCAAATCTTGTTACAACCCCACTTAGAGTGGGATAAGGGCAGGAAGATGTGTACAAGCGTTTGTCTTTAGTTCTAGATTTGGCAGTGACCCTGCCTTTGCTCGTGTCGCAAATTTGATTTCCATCGAGGTGCAACATATTCTAAAAATAATTTGTGGGCTCTTTGAGTCTAGGTATATTTATATACGTATATGTATTTAAATGTATATATGTATCAGTTGTCTGTCACCCCACGCAAGGAGTAAGTTTACTTTGGGGACAGACAGCCGTATGTCCTGTCTAAAAAATATCAAATCAAAATCTTCATTCAAGTAGGCTTTTGTAAGAATTTTTGTACCGCCAAGGACCAATTACATTCAATGAAGCCATCAGTGGTCCCTTACGTACCTTCACCGTTAGGAATGACAACATTGTTCACCGTTGGGTCCAAGTCCACGCTAGCCAGCTTCCTCTCGATCAACGTCTGAGCGTCCTGCAGAAACCATGACATTATTTAACTCTCGGGAGTTCAAATAAAGGAATTGACGCGAATGTAGTCGCGGTTAAAGCTTCTAAAGAACATTTCGAGTTCGAGAGAACAATATGTTGCCTATACGCCGCAGTATTGCAATCCTACTAATATTATAAATGCGAAAGGTTGTGAGTATGGATGTTCGTTTGTTACTCTTTCACGGCGAATCCGTAAGCTCAGCGGAAACAGTGCGACTCTTTCGAGGAGGTCGCAAGTCCAGGGCAGGCACCAATGAGTTTCAATGGAAACTTATGTGTCTAATTGATAATTGCAATTTATCATACGCTTTTTGGTTATGGAAAACATCGTGAGGAAACCTGCATATCTCTAGAGAAATCTGGGGATCCTACCAATCCACACTGGAACAGCGTGGTTAGGTCTTAGCTGTAACCCTTCTCTCCAAAACAGGAGAGAGGAGGTCTATGCCCAGCAGTGGCATAGTAACTTTACTAATTTTGTTCAACTCAGTTTTTAATTGTTTTGTTGGTATGTTCATCCGTTACCAGTCAATAGGTCAGTTTAAAATTAAAATTGTATCAACAGATGTAAAAGACCAAAGAAGTTAGTTTTTTTTTGCTGTGTTAATGATGAGGAAGCGAGGCGTTTTCTTTAATCTGGTTACTCGGAGATCGGGTGCAAAGGAGGTTTTGCGAGCCACAGTTCTGGTACTCTATAGCTCATATTGGCCGGACGTCCACATTAAACCCGATATCAATATATAGTTCTCACATCTCTGGGGTATTCTGGGTACAGGCTAACTATGGAGAAGCGAACCGGAATCAAAGGAGAAATCCAGCAATGGCAGATTTAAAACTGTCGCGATTCATACTAATTAATATATTAACAAACGGGTCAAATGGCGGTAACCTCGAGTTACCTTTGTATAAGGTTCGACGTTTCGGCAGAGTTGACCGTGGTCACGAACTGATATCAGTGTGGTGTACAAGAGACCTTTGGTGAATTGTGCGGTTCAAGTGGGGGTAGATGAAGAAAATAATAACTAGTACTCGGGAACGGAGACGCTGCAGCGTTTCAGTCAGTTTGTGACCACGGTGGATGCAACTCTGCCAAAACGTCAAACCTTATCAAATAAAATCAAATCAAAATATCTTTATTCAAATAAGCTCTTACAAGCACTTTTGAATCGGCAAGGATCAATATGATTAATGAAGCTACAACTGATTCAGAATGTTGCTCTTACCGAGAAGAACCAGAAAGGAACTCGGCGGTCAATCTTTTAAACATTTTTAATTTTACATTATTAAACCGCAGTATTGTATAAAGCTGAAAGGATTTTCAAATCCAGGCTTTTTCATCATCCAAATAATCTTCAATTTTGTAATATGCTTTACGTATAAGGATATCTCTTATACTTAATTTAAACCTTTCTGTAGACTTATCTAGTATTGATTGCGGAATTTTATTGTAAAAGCGAATACCGAGATCATAGAATGAGTTGCCTACTCTGCTGAGTCGCGACACAGGTATCACAAGCTTTTTGTGACCTCTCGTATGTTTATGATATACGTCGAATTTCGTCTTATACATATGGATATTTTTCCGTACGAATAAAATATTACTATATATATATATATATATATATATATATATATATATATATATATATATATATATATATATATATATATATATATATTGTGGTGTAAGTATACCTATTTCTTTGAACTTTTCGCGAAGGGACTCACGTTGCTTCGTATTATAAATAGCCCGTATGGCTCTTTTTTGAGCAACCAAAATCTTTTCTATATCGGCCGCTTTGCTTCGCTTATACAAAGGTAACTCGAGGTTACCGCGATGTGACCCGTTTGTTTATATAATAATTAGAAATCCAGCAGCCAAAAGTCTGCTGTGTTTACGATAACCGTTTTGTTAGTGCGTTTAGTGTCCCCACTACTTACCGAGAGGTCAGTGCTGGTGTCAGTGGAAAGTTCCGCCTCGGTCTCCGTGCTCTCACCCTGACGTTAGCGAGGGGGAACGTAACATCGTATTAGTGCTCAAGTTATAGACAGTCAGTGGTAGTAGAATTTTGAACAGTAAATTAGTCTCAATCAAGCAAAAATTTAAACAAGTTGTGTTAGAATAAAGGTCTGTTTCACAAGCTACCCAATAAACTGTCAGTTAGCTTATTCGGAACATATCAAACACATATCTCTATCGGAGTTTTGAGTTTCTCAGGCTCCTGATAGGCCCATTCAGCACTTAAAGTCCCTAAGTTAAAAACAACTTGTTAACTAATAAGTTAACAAATAGATCATGTGGCTGTTATTTTGTTTATCTGCTGTATTGCCTATTTGAAAATGGACGTGTTTTTAATTTGTCCGACACTTTATCAGTAACGTGTGAAACGGGCCCTAAGTGTTAAACGTTAATCAACAATCAGTTTAAGAAACAATAACCTTTGGCAAAGAAAATATAAATAATTTATAGAATTAGGCGTTACTTTGCGGAGATCCATAATACAAAAGTAATAATAAAATTATTTTGCTATAATCCGCGAAGAAGTAAAATAGAAAATATATATAATGCTAAATGTAAGTGGAATCGCAAAGCTTTGCGATTTTGGTCGTGGAGTCTATCTCCTGACGATGCTTCGGTTGCGGGGCGAAACGATTGTTGAGTTTGTGATAGTGAACGTATATAGTGCTTGTGTATTGTGGGGGCGGTGGTGGAGGTTTGTGCATGTGTTTTTACGAATCCTGCATGTATCAGATATGATAACCGATTGTCCACTTACATTTAGCATTATATATATTTTCTATTTTACTTCTTCGCGGATTATAGCAAAATAATTTTAATATTACTTTTGAAAATATAAATATAAAAGTCAGTTTTAAACAATATTTACTGCAAGTCTGTGCTAAGTAGGTGTATGTAAATTCTGATTGTAAATAGGTATAATTTCTCTATATTACCCGTATTCTCTATCTTCTTGAACTCTTGTCCCTTTCCTTCTAGGAAAAAAGGTTGACTGGAATAGATCCCTTTTAGGGATAAGTCCGCCTTTATACATGTACTTATTCTTTCCCTTTTCTAAATATATGTATAAAAATAAATAAATACCAACCCAAAAAGATGAAACTGCTTTCTTTACGACGATGAAATTGAAACTTGGAAAACCCTGGAATGATGCAAAGGATTGTCCAAAATTGTACTCACTCTACTGAGTCCGGCGACGCCAGAAGGAGCGCGGGCGTCGGCAGATTGTCCTTTAAACTTGGATGGGATTTCATCTTGTTTGAAACCTGAAATAATTTTTAATGTGTTTATATTTTGTACTCTAAGATACACGGAATAAGTATGTTCACATAAGTAAGTGCCTGTGTGACAGAGCCTTGGTCAGTATTTTTTTTAAAGATAAAAAAAAATATATTAAAAGAAAACAGGTTTTGAACTTTTTCGGTCCGCCCGTTATCCATCGGCTATCATAACACAATTAACGGCCTGTTACTATCCCACTGCTGGGCATAGGCTTCCGGAAGAATTGCACTCTTTTAGTTAAAACGGCACAGAAATAAGTTTAGAAGATTATGAGAAAATCAATCACATAGAGACAGACAGCTTTTGGGGGCTTTATTTTGAGTTTGATTTCATAATAATTAATAAAGTTTTATAGGCAAAAATATAAGTAAATATTTTTTATTTTTTCTTATATGAGCCAATTTCAAAATATGTATGTAAAGTTGTTTGTAAGACATATGTTAACGTTTGCGAAGGTTTCTGTTCGTTATCACAATTGGTTAACAAGATTTTAAGATATATGGAGTATTTTAGGATATATGTATGTGGAGTATTTTAGGATAAATGTGGAGTGTTTTAGGATACATGTAGTATTTTAGGATATATGGAGTATTTTAGGATATATGTATGTGGAGTATTTTAGGATAAATGTGGAGTGTTTTAGGATACATGTAGTATTTTAGGATATATGGAGTATTTTACGGTATATGGAGTATTTTAGGATATATGAAGTATTTTAGGATATATGGAGTATTTAAGGATATATGGAGCATTTCAGGATATTTGGAGTATTTCTTACCAAGCAGGTTGAGGACTTCGCTCCTGAAGGAGGACAGGAAGTTCGCTCTGAGGAAGAACCACGTGTACCGCTCGTGCTGATCCACGGCTGCGTCACCTTTCTCTCGACAATATCTACATATAATGAAACATTCTATGATTGGGTTCTTTAATAAATAAATATATGGGACAGTTACACACACGTTCATCCGTCCCCAAAGTAACTTAATACTTGTGTTATGGTAGACAGACAACTGGCAAATATATACATATATAATTATAAATACATACTTAAATACAAATACACTGAGGCTTCAAAAACAAACAAATTGCCTTTAAGTAATATCTAAAAAGTCATGACTCCTGATTATTAGTACTGATTATTGACTGATAATTTTCCAATTATAAAGCGATATAACAATAACCTAATAAATATTCGGTCGAGAATAATCATCTCAAAAAGCAGCTTTAATTTTCAATTTTAATATTATTAAAAACAGGAAACTCGCTATTTTTAAATAAATAAAAAAAAACAAAAATTATAGAGAAGTCGATAAATGTTATCATATTCAAAAATAAATTTTTCATATGGTCCATAGTCCATAATTTCATTAATTTTTCGTCCATAATTTCCCTTCCTCACTAGGGATAGTGATCCCGCTCTCTTTGTGCGATAGAATCGCTATGTAAATATGGTCCTTCGAGCCGGATTTTGTGCTACGTTGGACACTATTGGAAATATGGATACGTTCGATCTTAATACCATAATTAATGGTTTAGATGCACTTTACTCACTCGGCCAGTCGCTCCGCCGCCCCAGGCTCCTGGCTGAGGGTCAGCCCGATCACTGCGTCCATCTGGAACGCCCGCTCCACTATCTCGGGCTCGCTCACCACCTGCAGTAAACAGTACCTTCAGTAACTTATGCGATATAAAATCAATGAAGGTAGATGTCACTCACCTGACTAACGTAGACTAGTTTTTGCGCCCCTTCTTGCGGACATCTCTCGAACGTCACCAATTTTCCACCGAACTGTCAACAATGAATTATATTAGCAATACTAACCTAATTGCGAATTTGAGGAATTTACGGATAATCAAACCATCTGACTTTGTAATTAACTTGAAAGTTTGAAAAAAAAAAGTGATTCACTATGAAAGTTTTAGTACACAATTGTGGTTTTGTCTAAATTAGTTGAATCATATCAATAATTGTGGAGAGGAAATTTTCATTAAATAAACGATGTTATCAGTTTGTGACATTCGTCTTTATAATCTGGTATACCAGATTATCCTACTTTTATCTACTACTACTACATCGCCCCAGAGAAAGCTAAAGCGATATTTGGTAATATTAGAAACCTAAAGGTAGCAAACAAACTCAAACTTAAATTTTCTGTATTCATATAAACTTGTAAACAAGTGCTTTTAAATCGTCAACTCTACTGCTGGCTCGGAAAGCTGTTCCTACCGAGAAGAGCCAGCAATAAACTCGACGGTTACTCTTTTCAACATAATACTTATAACTAGTTACATTAAGTCATTACTATCTTGTATAGAGTCGGACAGTAGCTATATCCACAAATACCTTATGCCATCATCAAAACTGTGGGTGCAGCTAGCTAATACGTGTACAGATAAGAAGTTTCGTGCCAGCCAAATCTTAGTACCGGTTAAAATGATGATTTCTGTAAAATTTGTCACTTTGGCCACTGTTGGGTCCAAGATATACTCACGGCAAACTTGGCAGCAGCGGGCCGCTTGAGCCAGCGAGGAGCACGGGCTGGTTGTGCGCACGCTGCGGGCTGCGGCGCGCTCTGCTGCACGGCGGGCAGTGCTGCGAACGAGTCCGCGCCGCCGAACGAATCCATTATGTTGCTTTGGCTGCTGGCACTCTACAGACGGCATTCAACATCCAAATAATGTATTGCACCTTATGTATTAATACTTTAACGTACTTAGACACAGCTAGTAAGTAATTAGTCCCCTAATCAATGTAACGTCATCACGAATCTAAGACGACGTCCAACGACGCAAGAATCAGTCCTTTCCCGATACTTCTGTCTTTAACAAAAGATAAGGGCTTTGCCAAATAATGGGAACCAAAAGTTAGATTCAAAAGAATCTTACTAATATTATAAATGCGAAAGCTTGTGAGTATAGATGTATATTTGGTACATTTTCACAGTGAATCCGCTGAACCAATATCGATAAAATTTGGCACAATTAATCTTTATACACCGGGGTACCATAGAGGTTATAGAAATTCTGGTAATTTTACAGGACTAGGATGACATTGAAAAGTGCCATCCTATTATCAACCTATCACGCGAACGGTCGCAGGTAAAAGCTAGAATTTAAATATACAAGAAACTATTACTAAAAAAACAAGGTGTATAAAAACTGTTGAAGGAATATTTTTGAAATATATAATTGGAAGTGATTTTAGACTACATCTGAACGTTAACTTATTAAGAATAATTTTACATATCCATTGTTTTTTCACGATCGATTATTGCTACTAGTCGTACCGACACGTAATTTTCAAGGGACTATGATTATTCCGGTGCAGTTTCGTCGAGATAGTGAAAAAGCCAATTATTCTTTATTGAAATTCTTGTGTGAAGGCAAGTCTAGATACGTCTAACTCTGGTGGTACCACTCACCATGTTGTGCTGCGAGGCCGTGTGCAGCAGCGTGTGCACCGCCAGCGACTGGTCGAAGGCCGCGGCGGCCAGCACGCCGGGCTCGCGCGGGGACCACGCCACGTCGAACACCCAGGCCGACTGCCGGCTCACTTCCACCACCAGCTCACCGCCCTGCCGAGATAGTCAATACCCAACTATGAATGTCGATTCACCGACATAGCTCATGGTATCGCGAAGCTGAAGTGGCAATGGCCCAGTTGGGGTTCTAAGATGCTGGAATGGCGACGTCGCAATGGAAAACGCGAAGGTATAGTCCCAACGAGATGGACTGACGACCTCAATAAGATCGCGGGGAGCCGCTGGATCCAAGCGGCACGAGATCGTGGGTGTTTGATCTTAAAGAGATCTATGTGTATGTCCATCGGTTCAAACAGTAGAAGAAGAATGTGGATTAAAGCAGCCTGATTAGATGGTCTGACCAGATCCGTGCAGAAGGATAGACAGATTGAAGGAAATCCTACGAGATATTCTGATTATCCCTAATCGTAGGGATCACGACTATCAGTAATGAGGAATTGAACGCGAGGAGGATAAGTGTCGATTGTAGCTTGCGATATAATTAAATTACAAATTTAAATAGTTTAAAAATTTAATTGTAGGTGTTGTGTATGAAACTTTAAGATAAGAATTAGATTGAAAAAACGAACCTACTGGATTTTGCCTATTCACAACAGTTCACTAGAATGAGATTAATCTCCTGAGAACTGTTGTGTGGTTAAACACATAGAAGGATCCCCAACCTGGTGACTTCCACTATGTGATATGTCCACCACCACTCACCTGTCTTAGATTAATTACGCTTATACTACTTGTAACATACAAACTGACCGGTTTGGTGTTGTTCGGGTTCCAGGCGAGCAGCCGGCCGTCTTTGCCTGCTGACAGCAGCAGGTCGTGGTCGTGGCGGCTCCAGGACAGCGCCAGCGCACCCTTCTCGTGACCCTCCAGCGTCACCAGCGGGGACGCCGCCAACCTGATATATCAACACGTCTTACATCCAGTCTTAAGGAGATTTACATTCAAATGCAACGAAGATAACATTTCATTGGTCCAAAATCTATCATTAAAGGAGGTGGATCAATTCGAGCCACAAATAACAACATATCAACTGTAGATTCCATTGAAGCACAGATTTGGATCATAATTCTAATGTTGTCAAGCTTAGCTGTTGTAAAGTAACCTAGAAAACACAGTTTTGTAATCTTTTATCAGACATTTGAAAAAGTCGCGGAGAGCTGCTGGATCAAGCAGCACTAAATCTTGTGTTTTGGAAATCTCTTGCAAAAGAAAAAAAAAAATTATTTTACTGCACGCTTTACTATATATAGTAAACTGTATACAGTTCCTCTGCTTTCTATATCAATAAACAATCAAAATCACAGTTACAGTACGCAAAACTTATGGAGGTTTAGGTCCTTAAGTGTTGATTTGACGACACCGCACTAGAGAACAAGTCTAGTAGATGCCCTATCGAAAAAGTCGCGGGGAGCCGCTGGATTTACACATTACAAGGTCATGTTGTAAGCACGATAAAACACAGCAAAACACGGTAAAACGATATAAAACATGCACAAGATTTTCAAAATCCATTAAAAAATGTTCCAGACATATTAGACCATAGGCAATATTAATATTTACAATTCCTATACGTACCTCAGGTCCCATAGCTGTATGACGGGCGCCTGGTCGTCCTCTGACGCGATGCACAGCTGCGTGGCCACGGCGGGATGCCACGCCAACGACCGCCACCGCGTGCGGAACTGCGAGTCGCTGTACAAATTGACCAACAACCAACTCAGCAAAACTCCACGTTTGCAGAACAAGCCAAATAAGTCAATATAAAAGGAAAAAAATAGAATCTGCTTTATTTTATACAACAATGCCTATAAAGACAGAGGTCTGTGATTAAAATAAATCGCATATGGCGTTAAGTGACTTATTCAAAACATTCGATTGCGTTGACAGTAAAACTAATATTTCAACTAAGACTAATGTCTCCAATTTTTTTGAAATAATTGAAGGAAAATGTGTTAAAAATTAAAAGTAAATAGACTATCGTACTATAATAGGTATTCCGCTAGGTTTAATTCTGAGCCCACTTTTTCTTCTAATTGATATTAATGTCACGCCATATTTAATAATGATAATTATAGATATTAACTGTATCATGTATTTAGTAATGTCGCAGTAATTTTCGGTAGTTAATCTACTTTTTCTTTGAATTGTTCAGAAAATTGTACGGAAATTTTATGTTATTTAAAGATGAAAATTAATTAAATAAATCAATATATTAAGCGTAATAAGTACTGTTTAGAATATCTCACCTTAGTTTCATAATTGGTTCGTTTTTGCGCAAATCCCAAACTAAACATCTTGTAGCGAACGTAGATCCTAATATGTGTTGTACCTGAAACAGTTAAGTATAGTTTATTTACTTTTTACTCATAACAAAAGTTATATTTATTTAATTCACCCTTATCTTGCATTGTCAGAATGCGTGTGGTATCCGGCGGAATAGAATAGTACCACCCTCATTTCTTACCGAGGTGTCGTAAAAGGCGACTAAGGTAAGTCGACCCACCTTGTGGTACCCGGTTTAGTAGAATGGACAACCATCTGTCTTACCGAGGTGTTGTAAAATACGACTATGGTAAGTTGATGTCAGGCAGGCGTCCGGTCATAAAATACGTAACCAAAGCATGTGAGACAAGAGGACAGAGTGGGACAAGGGCAGGAAGATGATGATCTTGCATTGTCAGAATTCATCAACTGTCAATTTCTTGAAGGTCACCTAACGAGTGTAAGCCTGCCAGTCCTAACTATATTACTCTAACCTGCTGGTTCCACGCTAGCCCCTGAACATGGTCATAGGGTTGGTTCTTGTTGCCGGGTGCCATCGGCTGACTTGTGTTGTTCAGATCCCAGATAAAGATTTCACTGTCTGATGCTCCTGACGCCAGGAGGTTTTTCTGGTACGGATTAATGTCCAGTGCTGATACATTGCCTGTAACAGAAGGTTTATGTAAATTTCTAAAAGTGAATTTCATTTAATGATATTATTTGGGCCAGTTAGGTACACCTCTTCTCTTTTAAACCTGGTTGACCCTTAAGTGGAGGAAAGAGCAATATGATATGCTACGAGAAACAAAAATCAACGTGTCCGCATTAACAGCTTGAACGCAGTTACCCATATCGAGCATACACTATATATATTTTTAAGTATTTATTTTAAATTATATATGTATATATTCACCAGTTGTCTCTCACCCATAACACAAGTATTAAGTTACTCACTTTGGGGATGGACGACCATGTGTGTAAGTGTCCCATATAATTATTTATTATTTAATAATTTTGAACTCATTCTGATAGACACAAAACTAATCTTGGCTATCCATAAAATATTTAAAAGTTTAGCTATACTGATCTCTTATTTAAAGCAAAAGAATCACACAATAATGTAAATTTTTTAAAATTACGCATATATTGTAGAGTGCATAATTTAATACTGAACTATGTAAAAACTGAAAATATCAATAGAAAATTATTAAACAACTGAAGATATCATACTCCTAATTGATAATTTAGATGAATCCAGTCCATAAATTAATGGAATTAAAATAAACGATAAAAGCTTATCTCTGAACAGTAGCCAATATGTTTTGAGATAAAAACACTGACAGCAGTTAAAAACATATGTATACAGTTTGTTATTAAGTATTTTGCTTGATAAGCTTGTGCTTTTTTGTGTTAATATAAGTAAAGGTTTTTTTTTCTAAGATTTGGTATATTTACACAGATTAATAAATTTTCAAGGTTTTCTTTAAACTAGTATGATACAAAGATTTTGAAAAAAAAATGGTAATTTTCATGAAAAATTGAACCTTGGAAATTTAGAAATAACAACAACATATTTTCTCAAAATATCAGAAAACAATTACATATATACAATGCAGTCTTAAGGTACAGAATGAAATGTAAAACTTTATTCATTTCTTTAACAAATATAATGAAAGAATCTATGTTATTTTTATAGAAAAAAGGACCAGACTACTTAGCAATATGTTACAAAAAAAGATACTCCTTGGTCTATGTTAGGGTTAACAAGAGTCAACAATATTTCTATTTCGATAAATGCCAGTTAATAACATAGACAATTTGAAAAATAATTAGAAAAAGTTTTAGTAAGTGATAGTGCATCATTGCAACGTAGCTTACTAAATTTATTTAAAGTAACTGGAAAAAAAGGCAGAGATATATAGAGGTAAGTCATAATAAAAAAAGACCTACAAAATAGGACCTAATTTTTATATTACACTGAAATAACTATTCATGTACCTACAAACAGCAATAACCCAATGTCGAGATTATGTGAGCTATAGGGAATGTAAGGATTGACAGCCCTGAGCAAGCACGAATGAGTTTCTATAGTAACTTACGTGTTCACTTGGTATTTACAATCTATCACATGCTTTTTGGTGAATACTAAGATTGTTAAGTAATTGGTTTATGTAACATTTCTGTATTTTCACTTTACCTACCATTATGTTTAGAAGTGCTACCAACGAGTGGATCGTTAGCTTTATTTAATAGGTTGTCAGCACTATAAAACTCCAACAGCCCTCCATCGCAGCCACCCACAATGACACCAGCACCTGACCACACCAGCTTCTGAAATCTAAAATTTTGTTTAGAACAAGACTTAACAAGAACTTTTTTTTTCTATATGTTAGTACATGCCAGATGAATCTTTAATTAAACCTAATTTAGTTTATAATATACAGGCAAATAAGACATGCAAGCATAAAATACAGATTGACATTCATATTTATGATATTATATAGACTAATGCTGATTTACATAAAAAAATAAGCTTAGGGCATAATCTCGCCCTAGTAATCATAATAAGAGACAAGAATTTAGCATTACTAGCTAGTGGTAGTAGTAACAATCCATACTAAAATTATTAATATAAAAGTGTCACTCTTTCATAGTAAATAATAATAGATTTATGTTATTTTCAAAAGCACTGACATGTGATAACTTTGATATCAATACTAAAGCATACTAAAGTCTTGGATAGAATCTAATATTATTACTCATAAATTAAAACTTTAAAAAATTGAGTATAGATAAAAAATACAAAGCAATCATAACATTGTCCATGATAATAGATCTTATTTTCACATCAGTGAGTTGAATGTACTGAACTTTAATTGCCTAGTGCCCCAGTTTCTTTTATCTTATTTATAACAACAATTATATTGATGCATATGTTAAGTATTGTAATTTACCATAAAAATTAATTTTTACGCGAAATTTCATGCAATTTAAAATTAAAACAATTCATGAACTGTTTTTATAATTTCGAATTTAGATACAAATAATGAATACATTATTATTACTTACTTATGTTGTGTCTGTATACTGGTTTTGAGTTCTAAATCGAGGCTGGAATCACCCAAGTTTAAAGCGTAAAGTTCCAAGTAAGAATTTGAGCTAAATGATGCATCAACTTGCTGCGCCGCCGAGCCGGTCACCAACATGGAAGGATAGTGAGCCGCCGGCGACCAGCTCGTGTTCACAGTCCGCTTCAATTCCTTAATCTTCATTTTAACGCACCAAATTCACTAAAACAACTATAATACAACTTTAAAACCGCTCCGAACCAAAAATACAAACAATTATGTCATACGTTTTCGAACACGTCACAAAAGTAATTAGTACATTTTTATAGGTAATTAAGACTAATGGAATATAAAGTGTTCCTTAATTTGAGGTTTTTGAGTTAAAATTGCCGCAGTTGCATCTAAAATGAAGCTATTTACCATAAAAACACCGAGTTGGCACTTCCAACGTGGCTGACATAAATATTTCCCAGACGACAACCGATTTCGAATTGACGTTGACAGTTGACACATAATGAAAGCCGTTTATTTACTTATAACCATGGACGTAGTATATACTGGACGGCGCCAAAAGACGTTGCCGATCTTGCGTCTGTGTGTAAGCGATTTATCGTTTGTCTCTGTTCTTTTCGCGAACTATACATAAGAGTGAAAGAGATTGTGATGAAGTTTGGCAACGTCGCTAAAAATGTGTCCAGTTGGTGACACCAAATGAGGCCATAACATTGAGTTTGTTGAAGATTATTTCTTGAAATCTAAAGCAAATACGAATGTTACTGATATATTTTTTCAAAAAAGGTGGAATATGTCGTCTGCTGCCTTAAAGTGTCCATCAAGAACAACGAAAGGAGGAGTTAAAAACACGGAATTACCATTTCATAAGTAAATCTTTGACTCTCATTTACGTGCTAAATTAAAGCGTTTTATTCAGTTAAAGCGTTTCAGATTATAATGTATCAGTACAGTTTGATATTCTCTAGCCGGCACGAGTGTGGGATACTGATAAAACATAGAAATTAATCATTAAATATTCGATCGAATTGTGTTACCTACGTAGTGATGTACACACTAACGAATTATTATGTATCGATAAATATCAGTCAAAGTTATATTTACTAGCCAAGTTAATGCGAATTCTCTAATTTTAGATTATTTTCTTAGGTTTCCTAAATGCCCACATATAAGAGAACAGTGGATAAAAGCTGTCACCGGTCTCACGGATATGTAAATGTTGGGAATAATGTGGATCATGATATTGTTCAATTGGCCACTGAAGCACTAACATTTATGTTAACATTTCATCTATACATACAGCACCGAGTATGGGCTGCACCTTCGACTTTATTTTTAACGCTTCAAAGGATTCTTTATTAAATCTAGGCTCACAGTCAATTGACTGATACCATTTTTGAGAACCACTCATCACAGTAAGATATGCAGTAAAGATGTGCATCGGATAATTGATGACATTATACTGCAGACTGTATACTCAGGAAATTATGTCAATCTATTCAAATGTTTAAACCTATTCTGAACAGTAAACCAACTAGGTTGGTTACAACTGTATATTAACTTTACAGTACCTGAGATAATTATCGATGCCTAGTTTAGCTTATCGATAAGCTAAGTACTTCCCTAATCACGCACACTAATGCAGTTCTAAAAGTTCACACAAGCATAAAACGGACACACAAAAATAGCTAAGGCGGCATCCAGTGTATTCTTTATCCAAGCTTATAACAGTAGTTACAGTACAGATTATATTTTGTTTTTTGGATTCCGTTCCACGTAATATAGGCATATTGTATCAATCAAGATTATTGACATGTTAATAACATTATAATCATATTATGCCACATAGAATAAGCTTTATGTGCATATGTACTTAAATATCATATATAATTTTTTATTTATATATGTTTCTGCGCTGAATCGCTAAGCTGATTCTTTGTGCGAAAAAGGAGCTACCCCTCTTGTCACCTAAAGAGGCAATCCACCGAGGTGTATAAGTTATTCATTTTAAGTTTTAATGATTTAATACCTATTTTATTTCATTCACGAGATAGTTAATAAAACAACTAAAGAAGTTCTAGTATATTTTTATTTTTCTCTAGGCATAGAGTCTTCATATGAAGTCAATTGGCATATAGCGTATTTGAAAGAAGAATATTAATTTATGATATTTTTATAAACGTAAAATTTGTTATTTGTTAACGCTATTTTTGCCACGATAATATTAAGATACACAAGTAAGCACAATAAACAATAATAAATATATACTTAATCTTAATAATGTACATATGGCAACTATATGCAACGGGATATTATTATTTTTTATTAAAAAAACTTCTTAAATTGCAGTAAATAAAAATACTAAAACATGTACTGAATAACAAAACCTTTACGCTATTATTTAATAATCAATCCTAATACATTTCAAAATTAACTAGAAATCCAATTTACAATTGTTATGTAATAAAGCCCGTTCTACCATGGTAGACTGCTTTTACTATAGTAGAAAACGTTAAATGTAACTTTCGTCTTTAACATAGTAACTTGGCAATCGTTTAATCGATTTCAAATCACATATACTAAATTTTAAACACGATGGTGGCTTTTATTCTGAAAAACAGTTACAGTTAACTTAATTTACATGTATCTACAGTTAGTATGACTACAAAATATCCTGCTCGGTATACGAAGGTATATAATGTTGTATCCTTATGACCTGTGCGCTCCATCGTGGTTTTTGCAGAGCTTATTACAAATAAGTACTTTACATGTTGTTTAAAGCGCGAGAAACAAAAAGTTGAGCTTGAAATAACATTGTGCAACGTTTATTGAGGATGCCGATTGCGATGACAAAGGAAGAATGGGCTCGCATCACGCGTTGGGCGGATGCCAACAAGGAGGATCCGGAAGTAGTACGGCGGCGGGAACAAGTGCGCTTTATGAACGAGACCAGTCAACAAATGACAAAGCACTGGCCCAATTCTCTGGAGGTAGGCATATAACATTAACTTACTATATAGTAGATCAAGTTCAAATTATTCTTTATTGAACTGGACTGTTTTCAGTACTTTTGAATTGTGAAATGTTTTTAAAGAAGCTACCACTGATTTGGAAGTTTGCTCCTACCGAGAAGAACCAGCAAGAAACTCGGCGGATAATATTTTCAACATAAAATAACTACAATTTGATGGTTACAGTTTAATCGTTGCAGCAGCCTTCTACTGCTGAACAGAAGTATCCTCAAGGGATTCACCAATCAAGAGAGCCGCTCAGATCCAGCACATTCTACGTTATTTGGAAAGTAAACTCTGAATGAAGCTAGCTGTGCTTGGATTATCTCTACATGATCAGCATAGAAATGAGGAGATTTCGTAGAAAGTTACCGATGTAGTTTAACGTATCGGAAAGCTTAACTGGCAGTGGATCGAGCACGTGGTGCGGAGAACTAATGGCCGATGGGGTCCTAAAGTGTTGGTTCCGACCCTGCATCAGAAAATGCAGCGTCGGTAGACCCTTTACGATGTGGACTGATGACCTCAAAAAGATCGCTCAAAACCGCTGGATCCAAGCGGCATAGGATCGTGTGGTGTAGGGATATCGTGAACAGACCTGTCTAGCAGCGGATATCTATCGTTTGATGATGATGATGATGTAAATCAGAATTTCACACTTTGGTTATAGAATGTGAACAAGCGCAGTGAGGAACTGCGTCGCGCCCGCATCGCGGCTGCCGAGCAAGCAAACACGAAGTTTTACAAACGCTACGTGAAGCGGAAACACGAGGAGCAGCAGCGGCTGATGTACGACGCTCGGGACACTGTCTTCAAGAATAAAGACGCACCCAAGATGCTTTTAGGGTAAGTGGAAACAGTGACTTTATAGACTTGTAAAGTAAATAGAGTAACGGCCTGTTACACTCCCACTGCTGGTCATAGGCCTCTCTCTCTCCCTCTCATACGGCTCTCCGTTTCTGTAAAGAAGGGTTGAAGGTAAGCTACCACGGTACTCCAATCCCGATTGGTAGGTTACACATATCCACAGAATTCTCTAGAGATATGCAGATTTCTTTACGATGTTTTCCTTCACCGATGAGCGTGTGATAAATTACAGTTTTCAACTCATTTGTGCCTGCCCAGGGTTTGAAACCGTGACGCTTTTGAAAGAGTCGAACAGTCTCACCCTTGCCTTTAAAATCTGGCCTTTAAGACACTTTCCCCTAATTCTAGTAAGCCTCTAGTTAGTGACGGTTCTGCGCTTTCCCTGACGCTGTCAACGGCATTGAGCTGACAGGATTTGGCAGTCCGAAAAACCGATATCGATCTGCTTCAGCTAATCCTGAGATATGCCTGTAATTACCTTGTTTATCAGAGCTGTTATCGAGACGGTTATCCAGAAGGAGCGTCAAGAGCAGGTTAAGTTTAACAAGGAGCTGAAGAAGCAGGCCGAGGAGCAGAAACGGAAGGATGACGATGAGATAATCCAGCAAGCTAAGGACTGGCACGCGTTGATGGCTCTTCGCAGAAAGCGGCGGTTTGACGTCAACAAGCAACATCAAAAGGAGATATTAGATCAGTAAGTATGAGATTTTGATTTAAGTTTGTGTTAATTATTGTTCTATCTTACTCGTATTTATAAAATTCTCGTGTAACAATGTTAGTTACCATACTCCTCCGAAACGGCTTGACTGATTTTTATGAAATTTGCATTTTATTGCTACTGGAATAGCATCCCAACTGGATGCTATTTTTATGTATTAACATTTCAATATACGAGTAGAAATCAGAAATAGTCAAATGATATTTGTTTAGGTAGTTGTTTGATGCCAGAAATCTAAGAATGCTAATTATAAAGCATTAACAGATTGACTTAAATATGGCAGTCTCCCTTCTAAACGCAAACTAGTATGGTTAGTAGATTCTGAGCCAAATATACGGATTTACATACAATACCTTTTTCTATTATATTCCCAGAAATACAAACTTGTTTGTAAAATGTATCTTATGATTTTTAATAACTTCTAACCGTTTTCAAAATCACTTAATATAATGACACTTGTAAGACCAAAATTCAAACCTGTATAAGCTCATTGATCATGATTTCAGGGCTCATGAAGTGTCTGAACGTAATCGTATTGAATATGAAACTGAACTGAATCTGCAGAAAATCGACAATATAAAAGCCGACGAACAAATGGACGCCATTCGCAGATTTGAAGATGATTTCGTAAGTAGAAGCTATTATTGGCGTGCTATATATTTCTTCATAGAAAGTATTACAAGTTATCATTTTTAAATATTATTGAAGCGGTGAAAGATATTAGATAGAATCGAAAGTTGAAGTTATGTTATTTACGACGTAATCTGTTTCTTCGCTGACCTAAAGAGTACCAGAAAGTACGAAACATTCATATAGGTGGATTTTCTAAACCTACCTACCGTTAGGAACAATTGAAGAAATTCTATTGGATAGCTTCCACGCTGAGTCTCGTGTTAAGTTCATGATGATAGTATACCTGCTTGCTACGATGCTTCGTAGATAGCATTGTGGAGATCTTTTTGATCGGAATTTCATATATTTAGGTATATTATTCGTTATTTTTTAGGAATGATTTCGTTTCTCCCCAATTAGGTTCTTACGAGTATGATATACTTACGAATAAATGCCAAACTCTGTCTGGTTTGTATCTCTCTGTCTGTTACTTTATCATGGCTCAGCAACTGGAGCAATTTACTTAAATGAAATTTGGCTCAATTAAATCTAAACATCGGGGCAACATATAGGCATATAGGTAAAGCATTTTTTGTTGAAGAACAAGGAAGAATTAGTACTCAAAAAATAAATAATTATATGATGTTACCTTCTAGCGGAAGAAAGAGAAAGCCCGTATCCTATCAGATATGCAGCGCTCCAAGCAAGAGGCAGAGACCCGGCGCAGGGAGCAGGCGGCGCGCGACGACATGGACGACCGCCTCATACAGGTGCTGCAGAGGTCCAGGGCGAGGGTCGAGGCCAGGAGGAAGCTCACGGAGAAACAGGTCTGCCCTTTACATACAATATAATAGCTCCGACCCTTCAGAGGGCTTCATAGGCGAAATTCGCCAAATATTTTCGGATATTTGTGTCACTAAGCAACGCCAAAATTTAAATCATTACGATGTCATAGCGATTAGTCGTGTGGTATCGGGTTCAGTATAATAGACTACCCTCATATCTTACCAAGGTGTCAATGTAGGGTAAGTTGACGTTAGGCGGGCGGCCGATTGTAAAATACCTAGCCAAATAATAGGACAACATGTTGTGTCGCCTCACTTATAGTAGAATAAAGGCAGGAAAATGATGATAACGAAATCATAGCGATGTGATACTGTACCATTAGCTGGTCATTGGCCTCCTCTCTTCTTAGGCATGAAGTTAAAACCCACCACGCTTCACCAATGCGGATTGTTAGGTTACGAATATCTGCAGAATTCACCAGCGATATGTATACTTCCTTAAGATGTTTTGATGACCGTAAAGCGCGTGATAATTGTAAATTTTTGGCACATAAGTTTTTGGAAAAAAGTCATTACTACCCGCCCGGTCTTGAATCGGAGACAATATGCTAATAATCACACGGTCTTTCCCTTTAGCTATCACAGCTCCTACAGTAGAGTCAAGAAAATCAGACTAGAAGGAGTAGAGTAATTCAAGATAGAAATATATGTTATTGATAATACAGGACTTATGCTATTCATTAATAATTTAGGACTAATACTGTATGATTCGTCAACATTTCAGATACAACAAGAGAAGCAGGCGGTTTTGGAAAAGATAAGTCAAAAGTTAGAATCTGGGGACGCGGCGCGCGAGGCCAAAGAGCAACAGATACTAGAAAAAGCCATACAAGAGAAGGAAGCTATGTAGTTATTATTTTATTTACTAGCAGACCTGGCAATGTGGTGGTGTAGCTATCTGCTTTCGACATCCTCTCCTTATAATTTGATTTAAATTTTATTTTGCTTATGACCTGAGTGGTCATTACATGAACTGCATAAACTTTACAAATTTAATAAAAAGATCGCTTTACTGTAAGGAAAATAATGCTAACTTCACTTTTTACCTAAACCTTTTGCAATGATTTCGTTATTTAGAGCTGAAGCAAGACGCCAGGCGCAGAAACGTAAAGAAGATCAGTTCAAACAGGAACGTATGGACGTCAGGAAGCAGTTCCTGGAGAAGGAGGAGCAGCGCCTGCACGAGTTCAACACCATGCGCCAATGGGAGATCATGAATAGGTGAATAAGAAATCGTATAACAGGTAGCAAATACACATAAACATATATCTTCCTGCCCTCATCCCACTCTAAGTGGGGTCGGCACAACATGTTTTATACCTTCCATTCTCTCCTATAATTCGTAAACTCTGGCGCTACTCCTTTTGTATGCATGTCATATTTCACATAATCGAACCATCTCTTTTTAGGCCTCCCTCTAAGCATAAATACATCTACATTCAAATTTAAAACTTGTTTGGTCACATGATTTTCCTCCTCATATATATAGGTACATATGGCATGTCCTAAAGAGAGGTTTAGGTCATCGCATCCATAGGATGAACAGAGATTAGAAAGTTAATTTAGGTTTTAGTCCTAAATATTCTAAGGAATCTTCCAATAATGCCTAAGTGAAAAGTCGTCGATCAATTCGGTTGCCAGCGATAACATATGAATCTTAAAACTTGATCGCTTCATCAAAAGCTCAATCGCTCTGCGGGCAACCTAAGATGCTATACTACCTAATTCACACAGGAAAACCTATAGTAGGCCTCCACTAGACGGAAATCCTTTCAAAAGACCTGTGTCCAGCAGTGGTGGTCTATTGGTTAGAGAGAGAAATAAATAATTTCTGCCCCTATAACCAGTATGTATAGTGGTCCAAGGTAAAGAACTTCAAAGAACAAGGTAAAATGTGAAGAACTTCACAGTTTATTATAGTTTATGGCTATATGAATTAAAAGTTTTGCTTTTGGGTTTATATTCCCTTAAAAAGTAATTATTAGTCTTAAACTTTTGTTGTTTTTCAATATTTTATCTTGTATTTCGTATTAACAATAAGAAAAGTGTTAAAAATTTAAAAAATGCAAACAAAGCAAATTACAATTTCGTTTAAACAAAATATTTTAATATACATATCACTATCACTACATACTATAAAACAAAGTCCCTATATCCGTATGTACGCATAAAACTTTAAAACAACGCAACAGATTTTGATGTGGTTTTAGATAGAGTGATTCCAGAGGAAGGTTTGTACGTATAATAACATTCAATACGGAGTAGAGAAATACTGTAATTTTTAAGGTTTCTGTAAATAATTACATTTTTTTCCGCTTACATTGCAAACGCAGGCTAAACCCTACGAGATTTATCAAAATAATGTACTAAGTATTTGTACATCTTGAAAAGGTCTACAGAAAAGTCCGCGCTTTTTACGAAAAATAATGCCATATTTTTGAAGTAATTTGTATACAATACAGCATTAATCCTTATCCAATTAAGTACCTTAAATAAATTGTTCATTTAATATAGATCAATATGGCCGTTTACACTATGAAATTTAAGTGAACATTTTCGGAGATATTACAGATTTAAAATGCCGTGAGGACGCCGCGCTTCGCCCTATAGCACTTCGACTTTAGCAACTATGTCCCTCTTCCAAGAGTTTGTTTAAAGACATTCTGTAATTAATTGTAAAAATAAAATCCATAGGAAAATGGCCGCTAGTTTATTATAAACATCATCATTAAAGGTTTAAGAATGCGGAGATATACGAAGCATACCAAGAGAAACTGCGCGAGGAAAAGGAACGGAAAATAAAGCAATATAGAGAAGATATCATCAACCTGTGGGTTAGTACAGCACAGAATAAATTGTATTCAAGTCATCTTGTTCTGCTTTAATACTTATTACCAACGCAATTAAACCATTACACATTCTCTGTGCAGCTTGATTACTTAGCAAAGTCCAGGTTATGTTAACTTAATAATTATTTCCTGCCCTGTAGCGTTATAAAAGACGTCAAGCATAAATTCATATTGAAAATCTGAAAAGAACTATATATATCTTAAGTTCAATAATGTACCAGCCTGTCACTATACCACTGTTAGGCAAAAGTCTTTTCTTTTATTTTGGACGTTTCTGACGACAGACGAACGGAATTACTTTGGATTACCTACGGAACAGCTAAGAAATTCTTCTTTATCGACTGATGGAAGTCTGTCCACATAGGTTTTTGGCAACGATTTCCACGTAACAAAATTCTATGCCGCTTGAATCCAGTGGCTGCCAACACCTCTTAGAGTGACTACCAATATGATGGACAAGATGATACCGTGTAACTTCCCTGATGCTAACGCCCATTCCACTGTATAAGTAATTTTGATTTCTCTACGGATCTCATTTAGAAATACTCCAAGCGTAGACTGATTTGTTGCCTTTTAATCAATTCTGAGCTTTCTTATCAGGCCAATCGTCGGATCCATATCAGATGGACGGCGTTTGGGATGTTACGTGAAATCTTTTCGTCCATAATACCTCACTTTTGAAGACGAAGATCACGAAAGACGAAAGATGGCTTATGGTTTCGATACTTGATGAAGTACCTCGTGCTTTATAGGCTAAAATTATTCTGTAATGAACAAGTTACCGTTACGATACGATGATTATGGTTTACTCTTTTATCAGCGCGAGCGAGACGAGCGCGAAGCCAAGCAGCGCGCGGACACGCGGTACTTCTACGGCGAGCTGGCGGAGCAGAAGCTGCGAGAGGCTGATAACAAACTGCTCACTCATGCTGCTGTGCTACTACAAGAGGCGGAAAAGTACGGCAGGCCCGACTACGCGCTGCGACATGCCGTTGATGTAAGAAAACCAACAAAACTATGGAATTTCACCTTTCGAATATCAAAAAACTGAAACGAAGTAAATAATATCACGGCCGTCTTAACACATGCCGAGGCTCTTGTTCTTCGTTTCAGTAGTACTGTTTGAAATTATTTTAAATCAGTATGTCCACTAGAAGAAAATTAAACTGTAATGATGAGCGATAAGGATACGTGGGTTGCTTGGTTTGTCTCACTCGCACCTGCTTTTAATCCATTACCATAATTATATAACCATATTTCCATAGTACAGAAAACATCTATATTTATACTAATAAATAAAACTGGAGCGTAAGATAGTCCATTTATCGAGGAAGGCTATAGGCTATATAACATCACGCTAAGATGAATAGGAGAGGAGCAGCAATAAAAATATTACAAAAACGGCAAAATCTAAAGCTTTCCTTACGTGGGCTAAGTAAACGGTGAAAGTTATTCAAAAATCATGTATGTCTAGCTTTTAAGGTTAACCCACTTCAATCACTTTTATGGTTATCAGAATAATAAATTACGGTTTTAATCTTTCCACGAGGGCACAGTCGCTGGCGATTGCTAGTGTTATATTGACTACCCGTTTACTTGAGTGGCCCGTTGGCGTAGTGGGTAGTGACCCTACCTTCAACGCCGCGGGTCGCGGGTTTGATTCCCACCGAGGGCCAACATGTTCTATAAATGAATTTGTTGGTCTTTGAGACTGGGTGTATATTTGTATTTAAGTATGTATATAGAAATATATAAGTATGTATTCACCAGTTATCTGTCACCCATAACACAATTATTAAGTTACTTACTTTGGGAACGGACGACCGTGTGTGTAAGTGTCCCATATATTTATTTATATAAAAACTAGCTTTTACCCGCGTAACTTCGTTCGCGTTGACTGTAGTCTTAAAATTAGGTCTTCTGTCACCATCCAAACCTTCAAATATCTCCATCACAAAAATCAAATCTTTCCGGGAAGAATTAGAAGGATTTATCGTTTGATCAAGAGCTTAATATGATAATTTTAGTAAATAACCCGTACTTACATGAAATATATATTAAAATAGCGCAGCTTTTACTGCGCTATTTTAATAGCTACAAAAACTTAATATACATGAAAAATTCATAATGTTTTCTGGAATTAAATATCTCTATAAATATTATAAGCTTTGGAAACGTGTTAGCAAACTTATTTAATAATAACATTTATACGTAACGAATCAACTGTCAAATTGTTTTTTTTTTTAATTGCCTATACGTACGGCGCTGGATTCCAACGTTTTTAGTAAAAATACGAAAAATTAAATTTAAATTGTTTTTGTTAACATAATATTTTAAAATAGGTATCGGAAAATATATTAAACTTGACTTTATTAACTATAATGACTTTTCAAATATTAAAAATGGTGTTTAGAAATAAAATATTTTTTCATTAGCCGTATGGCTTAATTTTTATGGGATTAAATTAAATAAAACTTCCCAATACATGTCAATTAATAGTCATTTATTTCGTACTTGCCATAGACTACTAACTAAAGACCGTTTAAGAAAGCGTTTTCTTGAAACGTCTGTTTTTTTGACAACAAAAATTATATATGATTAAATTTATCTTGAACTTAAATTTTACTTGAACTTAAATGATTATAGCTTATTGTTATATTTTCACCACAAACCCTATCTCTTTAATGTGTTATTATGGTATTAATTGTACATGTACATAACCTCAAACTATAATAAATAAATATTAAATAAAATAATAATTGATACTAAGATAACAAATGTTTTTCTATTTAACAACACTAAAATTATTACTCTGGTCTGGGCCAAAAGACCGCCAGAATGATGTATATGACATCATACATCATTCTGGCGGTCTCTTTTTTATTAAATATTTTTCTCCGGTTTATGAAATAAACAAAAACCGAAATATTAAAAAAAAAAAAAAATATTTTTTTTAAAGATTTTTATACGTTACCCCGGTATATAAACATTAATTTTGCCAAATTTCATCTATATTGGTTCAGCGAATTGACCATGAAAACGTTACATACAGACTTTGGCATTTATTATATTATTAGTTTATTTATTTTACTAAATAGCCCGTATTATATTAATAATCCATTTTTATTACAATGTTAAATTTTCTCAGTAAAATTGGTCCAGTAAAAGAATAAAATAAAATAAAATATAAATATTCTTTAGAGATAACTCTTTTGACGTAAGCCGAAAAACTTGGAATCTAAATACTTCGTAAATACAGATTTGACTTGATTTTGCCACATCGTAAATAAAAATTAGTTCCATAGGTTTATTATAGATGGCGTTTTGAATGTCATCGTATTTAATTCCTCCTGAATTTAATTCCTGTTGAATTAACAGGATTTATATAGCCTATATGTTACCCCGGTATATAAGGAATGTTTATGCCAAATTTCATCGATATTGGTTCAGCCGATTGGCCGTGAAAACGGGACCGACAGACAGACTTTCCCATTTATAATATTAGTAAGGATAAGGATAACGTTTATTATGAAATGATGTAGCGTATCAGCTGTGTAAAGTGACTGACCCCTTAAGGCCTTTTTTTAGCAGTAATATTAGTATTATTATACAGCAAGGGCACAAATTTTCATAACGGAAAAATAATGTTCTGCGACTAAAGTATTCCATGGAATTAACTAATCCTTCTATGCTGGGAAGGTGCGTACCTGAAATTAAAATTAATGTGGTAATAGTGGTATCACTTTGGTGTTTGGTGTGTTGGTGCAGCGTTACTGCAAGCTGTATCGGCTGTACCCGATGCCGGAGCTGCCGGCGTCGCTGCAGGAGCATCACCAACAGTATGCACCTAGTGACCGCTCGCAGCCAGACCCTCACTACCGGTACCCTGAGCCACCAAGGTTCGATGATGATGAAGAGGCTGCGGGAAGCAGGAGGGACGGCCTCCAAGACCCTAAGGTGAGCGGTGGTACCATATTGCCCTTAGAAGCCATTTAATCTTGCCTATGTTAAAGATGCATAATTCCGATTTTAACTATATATCTTTCATCAAGGCAAAACTTTGAAACTCTTACTTGTCCATCAGCCAAAGCAAGACGTTATTGCCATACTACCCTGGGTAGACCTTTAATTTTACCAATCTTGAGAGATGTCTGAACAGTACCAGTTTTAACCATAAATGGATGGTGAATATCCAGGCAAAACTTCTAAACTCCTAATTCCCCGTCAGGCAAAGCAAAATGTTATCTACCTATTGAATACTTTTTGTTAAATTTCTTAATAATGTTTTGATATGTCACTCATTTTGTTTCCAACTTGTTAAGCTATATGACCTCTGTGGTATCCAGCTGATTAGAATAGACCACCTTCATATCTTACCGAGGTGTCGTAAAATACGACTAAGGTAAATTGACCCGCCGTATAGTATGCGGCTGACTAGAATAGACTTCCATCATTTCTTACCTAGGTATCGTAAAATACGACTTACGTATGTTGACGTCAGCAGGCGGCCGATCGTTAAATACCTAGCCAATTCATTTAACATGTTGTGCTGACCCCACTTAGAGTGGAATAATAACAAGAGAATGACGACCTAGTTAAGCTATGTATCTAAAACGCTCTCAAAGATCCCTATTACATGAATAATTTGGGAGTTACCTTGAACTAGCACGCAATTACTTTTAGCGTGATGTTTACACAGGATTGCTTGAGTCAACTCACTCTGTGCCGGGTCTCTCGCTAATTAATAATATGTTACATTACACAGCCTGGTCCTTCTAAGCCTCCAGCAGCTTCCAACAAGGATCCTGAGGATTATAAGAGAGCGGGCCCCGCTAACGGACTGCAGAGGAAGTATGCGCAGGTACATTATTTTTCATAAGTAAGTCAGCTGTTTTCCTGTAACTTTTCTTAGTTTTAAGAGTTCTGCTACCGGATCAGTAGTATGGGTGACCGACATTTAATGTCTCAATAATATAATCACTACATTTCAAAGGTAATGAAAATATTAATTAGCTATAATCCGCGATAAAAGTAAATATCGCCCTATCCGAAGAATAAATTCACATTTCCTATGCTTATACATGGGAGATGTAACTTTATTCTTCGGATAGAGCGATATATGTAATGCTAAATGTAGAGTGTGCTATCCGTTCCCATACCTGATACGTGCAGAATTAAAAAAATTCATGCACTACTCGCCACTAATATTACACAAGCACTTATAAAATCGATAAAGAAGAAAATACGACTCCTCTTTACGCGAACGATTGTTGATATCGTTGTAATGAATGTATGCAGTACTTACTGTCCTAGTAGTGCGTACTGCAAATTGAACTCAATATTCAGCTCGTCATATTTCTATAGTACGAAATAAATAGCCGTGTATGATCCGGTGTGTTGAATAGATAACCATCATTTCTTACCCAGATGTCATAAAAAGACGACTAAGGTAAGTTGACCGGCCGTGTGGTAACCGGCCGAGTGTATTAGACCACCCTCTTTCTTACCGCTCTTCGCTTTCCTTACAACTAAGGTAAGTTAACGTCAGGCAGACGACTGGTCGTTAAATACTTAGCCAAATCATGTGACATGTTTATAAAATGTTACGCTGAACCCACCTTGAGTGGGATAAGGCCACGAGAACGATGATAAAATAAGTATCTGTAACTAAAAATATCTAAAAAAATGGTTTCTTCCAGCCTGAATTGGTGCTGCCCCAATTGGCACCACGTCCCTGCGAAACTCCGCAATGCAACTGCGAGCTGAAGACGGCAAAATAAAAGGACAATTACAAAATATCAGTTTATTTTCTCAACTTTAGAATGTTCTCCAAGTTTATGGCACCTGTTTGTATCGTGACTAGAGGTAGAGGGTGATGTTGGAAATTTTCATGTAATACAGCTTTATCGATGGGCGCGTTCCTTATTTGTAACTTAACATTAATTTTATCAGCCTAACTTATCCAAATCTTTGGTCACGTTGAGTGTAGATAGATAGAGCGGTGGATATGCGGTGGCTATGTCAAAATTCTAAAGTTAGACAATAAATAGGTGGAATACATCGCAACACAGCATTTAAGTAATACTTTTACTTTGGCTTCACCAAGTATTGTCTATCGTCGAATGCGGCGATTGTTATTATTAACGTACCTATGGACACTTGTTTATCCTTTAAATTGGATCCTAGATGTCCGATTCAATTTGGATATCAATAAATCGATTAAAATAACTGTTTGATTTGGTATAGCACATTTTAGGTTAGCGCCAATCCAAAAGAATAAAACAGTACAAAATTTACGTTAAGTGTTTCATTGAAACGCCTCTGTCTCCCCTTAAAAAGTGTTTTTTTTTTATGAAATGAGAAAAATGCAGCATAAGGTGGATCGCGCTTGTCCAATGTACCTATTCACTCTTGTTTTGAATAATATAATAAATAGTTATACATGAAAACCTTGAATTATGGGTACTAATTTATGTAAAATTTAATTTAAATGTGTCAGTAGCAATATTCGTTTTTAATTTACAACCAAGAGAAATTTATCCAGATATATTAAAAAAATATATACTCTTTTATTACTGGCAATAAATTAATCTACAGCTATTATATTTGTTTTTTTTTTGAACACATTATAGTAAATTTATCAGTATTTTAGACTGCATTAAACTGGAAAAGCTTCGTTCGTGGGAGCGTTTCCAAAACGCCGTACTCGAGTTAAGTGTATTAGTGAATTGGTTACTGATTATGTAATGTGGTAAATTTTTATTTTGTATTTTGTGTTTTCTTTTTACTAATACGTTTATGAAGTAATTAAAACGATACTGTATATCGTACCTAATTTTCAGTACAATATTTTTAGCTTTAAAGTCAGTTTTAGCAAATCGTTTGCTAATTTCATTTTAATTTTGGAAAATTTCACTATCAAAATGTAACAAAAGATTGTTATTTTAAATTACATCGGACACTTACTTTCAGGTACACGTTGAAAACAACAGATTCTATTTAATTGTAAGTAATGTGCGTAATTTATGTTATACCAAAAATATAAGTTGCAAAATCATTTATAATAACGAGAATAATAACAATCGCCTTACAATATACAAATCTATTAATGTCCAGCTTAAAAATAAAATTAAAAAAATCGGAGCCATGTAAAAAAGTAACTGAAAAATAAAAATAACCTTATAAAATAATAATAAACTATCTCAATTTCTTACACTCGCACACAATCTCTCCTTAAAGTCGAATGACCCCGAAGATCGGAACGTTCGAGAATGTTCGGTCGCAAGTGTCGCGTCGTCTTAACTAACTTACTCTAGCTTGTACTCTCGTGTCTAATATATATATAAAAATTTACAAACATACGAACCTAAATGAATATGGCAAGGTTTGTGCTTACAAGAGTCTCTAATCGAGGTATTATTACATCTATATAATTAATAACTCTTTGAACAAACTAATATTTAATATTAGTTCATATTATAACTATAATATTGATATAGAAAAGGTTTTACGCGTTGGTAAAGTGAAAAAATGGCGTTTTCTAATCGTTGTCTGTCATAAGTTCAGTTGAGTCATTGTTACACAGAGAAAATATAATGTTATATTTACACCAATCATTTATTGGGACATGAATGAAGTTAAAAACTGGAAGATATTTTAAGGAATTGTTACAAATTATTTCTCAGAGACAATATAACAGAGTTATTAGTTGCAGAAATCTTTAGAGAAATATTCAGCATTTGTAGGGAATGGGCTAAACACTAATTAAAATATGCAAAAAAAAACATGTTTGAGATATGTATCTTCATAAAGTTCCTTGTGTGCGTAATTTTATCTTAGAAGCTCCCATTTTGTCGATTTTTTTATGTACTTAAAGTAAAATGGATGGTTTTGTTTTAAATATGGTAGTTTTTGTATACCTTATAAAAAGAACAGTCATATAGCTATTGAATATCATTGTTGAGTTTCAGTAATTGTCATCAATTTTACGCTTTACCAACGCGTGATATATTAAAAAAGTATGGCCTATTTACATTGAGTTAGTAATAGGAGGTAGAAATATTTGTTTTGAATAACGAAAGGTTTAAAAATTATAATAACACAGTGTAAAATAATGGGTAATTGTGATGTTTTAAAAAGATTTGATAAATATTAACCTGAAGATTTTATATTTGGCAAAATTCAATTTCTCATTGTACTGAAATAATTTTCCCAGTGAGATACTGAGAGTGAGATTCAAACCCAGATTAGTCTAAGGAAGTTATTATTTAACCTTACTTTAACTCGACTGGACCTGCATTTATATAATACCACAAAAATTAAAAATGTATTATACCGTTCGGTTAATACATTTTTAGTTAGGTTAGTAATTTAGTTTGAAAATAATATGCTCGCAATCAACGTATACAAATAAAACAATGCGAAATAAGTCAAAGAAAAAATGGAGTAGTAAAATCTCCACATTTTTTCAAAATAAACTATACTCATATATAAAGCTAAAGACTCTGTTTGTTTGAATGCGCTAATATCAAGAACTACTGGATCGATTTGAAAAATTATTTGAGTGTAAGATAGTCCATTTAAAGAGGAAGGCTATAGACTATATAATATTACGCTAATTAGGAGAGGAGCACGCAGGCGAAACCGCTGGCAATTTCTAGTAATATATAATCATCTATATCAATGTAAGTAGGCCATAAAATCTTTCTAACTTTACTAAGGCAACATCGGATCAGGTCATCTCTCATAGCCCGCACTTAACGGATCCCAATAGGCGGAGTTAACGCTCTCACCCTTACCTAACTAATAAATAAATTAAGTAACGCAATAAAACTAATACATTCTGAATTTGGCACTAAACTAACTTAAATACTAGGCTTGAGGAAATGCGTTGGGAAATAAAACGCCCATAACGAGCGAGTCGTAGAACTTTGGATCGTTTTCAGCAACTCAAAACATGGCACGTTTCGTATAATTTATAAAGAGAGCCCGTGTTTTTGTGGTTAAATTTGTATAAAAGCAGTACAGACTAAAGCTGCTTAGAAAAAAAAAACACATTTTTGAGTTGAATAGTTAAAGATATATGGAAGAATATCGATCCAGCACTTGCAAACAAGTTAAGAGAACTCAAAATGTTATTAAACAAAGCATGAATACAATTGAAAGAATATTTTAGTTACAAAAATCTTAAATTTAAATAACTAGCTAAGCGCTGGACACAAATAATTAATAAAGAAATGTGTCAAAATACAATTTTTTGAAAAGAATATCCACTGAATGTATCTCTCGATTCTTCTCGGTAGGAGCGACCGAATCAGTGGTAGCTTCTTTATAAAGACGATTCAAAAGAGCTTATTTAAAAAGTCTATTCGAATACGGAATATTGCGATTTCATTAAAAAAAATTAGGAATTTAAAAACACGCACACAGCGTGTGCAAATACTTTAAATGGATTGTAGTCATAGAGGCAATAGAGCAACGTAAAAATATAGTGAAATTTCTGTAGAGATTTACATCCGGTTAGGGTCTTTTATGGAGAATCGATAAAATGCCAATAAGTTAGAGATTGTACCTTGTTTAGAGCTGCAAAGTGTAATTACTCTAAGAACATTAAAGTCATGTAATGACGAAATATAAGTTGTCAATTAGAGTAGTAAAAGTTTGTAATTAAGGTCCTAAGAAATCTGTAAAATCTGGATTAGTTATAATTGTTTAAATTTATTTATCGGGAAGTAATAGCACTTTTATAGCACCTTAGTTATAGTCTATAGTAGAAGTTTAATTGGGATCAGTATTTACAGTCTAATACAGATTTACAGTTACTTTATCGATGCATATTTAAGGCAGGACCCAAATTGGCCAGATTATGAAAAATTTTGTAAGAATATCAAATATTTGATTAGATTTGAGAGTTTTCGAGAAGACAGTCTATATGGCGACTGTTAAACTATTAGAAACAGTAAAGCCTACAAAATAACATGATATGCTTTATATTAATAGCAAAAATTGACTTTACTTTTAAAATAATTCTATTTGGATCTCTTGGATTTTAAATTAAGGCAATTTTCTGGTACTTTTAATTCATAAAGAACCTTTAATCTTGAAATGCTTTCGATATTTACTAATTTTGCAAATTAGCTCGTCACACAGATAAACTTTGCAATAACGGTCAGTTTTAGCTTATAGGGAAAATTTTCGTCAAATAAGTTTTCTCATATAAGACTTTCAAATATGCATAGCTTAGTTTATGTAAATAACTGATTTCTTTGAAGTGTCTCTAGATTTTAGATGTAACAAATCATCTCACACCTTTGTATAACTTAGTGGACGCAAACTTCGCTGGATGTTCATTCTGGACGTGCACTCTTAAAATGTAATGTCTCTGGTTGACGTGTCCCAGCGTCCCATCAGTCGGGACGGGGGTGCGGTCAGGGCGCGTCCCGGCCGTTGTCCCGGAAGGTGTTGACGGAGCTCAGCCGACGGCTCACGGCGTCCAGCTTGTGGAGGTAGGAGGTGGCGTCTGTGCGCGCTGGGCTGGAGTCAGATAATTTATTGGTGACATTTGATACAGTTTATAAAATTTATAAAATAATGCCTTACAAGTCACGATCGCAGAACCTGGAGATCGCTCATGTCATACAAAATTATCCGAAGAGGTCGCGATCCTCAGCACTGAAGAAAACGACTCAATGAGGGGGGAGGGAAAAAATTGCCGATGGACATAATAGACAAAACGTAGAGAACGACATAAGTGTACTTAGTGCGAGTTTTTTAACGTACTCGATCGCGTTAGCGTAATGCCAATTTGTATGACGCTGCAATAGCGAACTCTAGTGACCGCTGTTCCAACGCCATACAAATTGCGGTACGCTAACGCGATCGAATAGGTTACAAAACTCGCACTAGGCACACTGCTCGCGGTTTTCGCTTTGCTTTGCAGCTAATAAAGGTACGTAAATTTGTGTGTTTTGGTATTATTCGCTTATAATTCAATATTAGCTTTGCTATTTGAAGTACGGTTAGAACACGGAAAGCCTATTGTGCTTTTGATGATTACATTAATGTTAAGAATGCGTAGATATAGCTAGCCTTCTACCTTGCACAGGATATCAATGACGCAATGAACCTAAATATTAAAATAACAATGGGAGAAGTCGAAACTTGGTCATTAATTTACACAAATACTAACCTAAGCATAAACTGCTCTTCATTTGGCGAGTGCGCGCCGAGCGGCGACCTTCGTATCGATTCGCCTGCAATTTTAAATCATATTCAAATTCTAAATATTCTTAATTCGAATAAACTTATTCCCTATAAACACTAAACTACAGAGGTGGTAAAACTTAAAGTTGGAATATAGCTTAGTATATCGCTAGTCAGAAATGGCAACGGTTGAGGCGTATACTAGAGGCTAAGGGTCTTAAGGTGCTGTAATGGCAACCCCGCGCCAGAAAACACAGCGATATTATTTTTACGAGATGGATTGACGATATTAAAAGGTCGCGGAAAGTTGCTGGATGCAACAATATCTTATAATGTTGAGATCCCGTGAAGGATTCCCCTTTTTTCTATCGGGTACAGGAAAAAAGCACTTGAGGTTACTTGACGCTTAATATGGCGTAAACTAAGTCGCAGGTAACAGTAGTTGTGTAAATAGTGTTATCGGCATTGACTTCCGCTTTGTATTTTATGGCAACACAGTCATAAAACAAAAGCATCGCGCCCTATTTTATTAAAATGGTGGCAACACTGTGCCGTTGTTGTTTCCGGTGAAGTCTTCTTATTGATAAAAAGTTTCAGTGACAGTCAGTCTTTCTTCGTCATTCAAGCGAAGTGCATCTCGGAACGGGAATTGTGGTATTCCTATTATATCGTGTTATTGTTTATAGTGCGCTAACAATAGTCCTCTTCTTTTTCTTGTTCAACCGATGGACGTCCACTGCTGGACATAGGTTTCTTCATGGGATCTCCACAACACACGATTGTGCTGCTTGTATCCAGCGGTTCCCCGCGACCTTTTTGAGGTAGTCAGTCCATCTAGTAGTCGGAAGAGCCCCTACTAGATGGACTAGTTTCTATGTCCAACTGTGGACATCTATTGGTTGAAGAAGAAATTGTCGTTCTCACCAGAGGGCGAGGCCGGTAACTTCAGATGCAGCACCCGGCGAGCCAGGGCAGGGGTCGCGCGCGCCGAGCCCGCCGCTCGCGCCGGAGTACACGACAGCGGCGTACTGCGGACACGGTGTATAGAGAGGAGGGTCAAATAGGATATTATTAATATACTATGGAGAATATTACAAGATACAATTAGCAAATCTTAAAGTTAAAGAAGTGAAATATATAACAAATGTTAAAATAAGAATGACACAGACAGAGTGTTTAAAGTTGTTATCAAATACGTCCAGAGAGTGTAAAATCTGTGACAAACGAACGGTGAAACCGTGCGCCTCTCTCTGGATGTTAGGAGTTTATCTGTTAAAACTTATCTGCTTCATTAGTATTTGCAATATATCACACGCTTTCCGGTGAACAAAAACGTGACGAAACCTGCATATTTCGTGAGACATCATGCTTTATGTGTTACCTACTAATTTTGAGCAGCTTGTTGGGTCTTAAGCCCTAACCCCAATCCCCTCTTACGTAACAAGAAAGAGGACAACAGTAGGATAGTAGCAGGCCGTTATTTTACTTTTTTAAGTTAACTTACTTTTTTAAGATTAAGTTAGTTAACAACAGTATCAGTATATATACAGTGAAATAAGGGGATATAGTGGAATATACGGTATTGTTCTGTATGGTACTGTATATATGGATAATAGCAGCGCCCACGGCTCAACCGTGTCGAAATCAGTATCACAAATTATCTCACATAAAATTCGACCCCCGCGGGAGTTCTAATGTACTGTTAAGTAAAACGTTTACAACTAAAGTATTTTAATAAAAACCGTACCAACATCCGTTCAGTAGATTTTGAGAACATCGATCACATACAGACACTGTTTTGAGGACTTTAAAATATGTATAGGTATAGGTCGATAGGCAGAACTCACAGCAGCTGCGATGCGTTTCCAGCGGGCTGCGGCCGCAACAGTGCGGCTGCGGCCAGCGCGCGGGTCGTCTCGCGGCGCCGCACTACGAACGACATGCGCGCCGCCGCCACCGCCACCCACACCACCGATCTAGAAAGATTAAAAGCTAGACATATGCTATTGCGTACTTTTATTTAGAACTTTTAAAGGGAAACAATTTTGTAAAACATGATTTTTAAATACTTTACTACTAATCACCGTTTACTCAGCGCATGCACGGAAAGCTTTAAATTTTACCGTTTTCGTACTATTTTTTTTGCTGCTCCTCTCCTATTCATCTTAGCGTGATGTTATATAGCCTATAGCCTTCCCCAATAAATGAACTATTTTACACTGAAATAATTTTTCAAATCGGTCCAGGAGTTTCTGAGATTAGTGCGTTTAAACAATCAATCAAACAAACTTTCCAACTTTATATATTAGTAAAAATAGTTACTAGATGAATTATAAAGCTATTAAAATAATAAAGACACCCTAGTATAAAAGCAAGTAGGAGTCCTGTTGGCTATGTGTAAGATTTATTTTTCGTGATTTAATGTAAATTTAATTTATAAAAATCTGTTTTCGGATTACCTTTATAAAAGTTAAATTGAGCAATTATAAGAATGCTCGAATTTGTAATTTTAAGCTCATTTGACATATAAGAATTTTTAAAGGATGATGGGTGAGTTTATTGCGGGTTTTTTCTCAGTAACGACTTTTACACTGTATTCTTTGGTAAAAGCACCTGGTGCGATAAATTTAATTTCGTACCGCTTGTCAAAATGTGTACTGAAATGCATTAAATTTAAAACAAATGATACAATTTCTCACCAATATTCCTAGTAGGAACAAAGGGCATAATCAGAGTCGTGGTCTAATACGGCACTCACTTGAACCTCTTCAAGCCGCGGCTGCGCGGTGTGGTGCTGCTGCCGGCAGATATCCTCAGCTTCCTCTCCAGCTCCACGTAACCAGCCACAACTCTCTGCAGGTACCGCTTTTGCCAGACCAGCGCTTTGCGACAGCTCTCCAGTCGCGCCCACCGCCCGTGAAGATATCGGATCTGGTGACGAGCACAGACATAGTTTGGAATCTATAATTTATTATTTGTTTATGCATAGTAACCGGCCGAACTCAAATCCTTATAACTTATTAGCCCGACTACTTTAAAACCCTTCCGGAACCCTTATTTATTAGCTCTTTACCCAGCGTTGTCTGATTATGTTAATATCAATCCATATAAAGATAATCTTGATCCAGACAACAGTGTCTGGATTGTCTGGATTAAAAATACGTCGCATGCAAGAATTCCATCAGTGCAGTTTCTAAGAAAAAACATTTTTTCCCAAAAAATACTTTACCTTCGTTCCAGACCTTTCTCATTTATAATATTAGATAATCTAGCTATGACTTCGTTAGTCGTAACTACAATTTATAACTACCCTTGATCATGTTCTATATATAATTAAATTACAATGATTCAAAAGCACTTGTTTACTTGAATAAAGAATATTTTGAATATATTATATTAAACAATTTTCAAAGAATAAACGGCAATATTTTCTCCTAAATTGTAGACCGGAGGATAAGCTTGAACACTACGAAATTTAATCAATACGGCAAACAGCACTAGATAAGACTAAGTATAATAAATTATTTCCACAAAAGAGGTCAACTAAGTCTTGTCTTATATTTGACAGCACAAAACGTATTTCGTAATATTCAAATAAGGAAATATAACGCACGTCAACAACGTCAATTATGTTGGCGTAAATACATTTTTTTATTCTCTTACATAAAAACAAATATTTTAATTGTTACGATGAAACTTTAGCACCGACAATAGAATCTGTTTAGATATTATGGAGCCGCTCAAGACCGACGTTCCAAAGTTGCCCAATATGGTGTAAGTCGAATTTAATATTGTTAGATTTATAAAGGCAATAATTATAAAATTAATTTTGTGGAGATCCATAATACAAAGTTATGATAATATAGTATAATCCGAGTGTCTAATTGATATTTGCAATTTACCACACGTTTTTCGGTGAAGGTATACATTGTGAGGAAAACTAGGGAATACTTGGGACATTAGATTAGCGTTAACTTAGCGAGGTGGAAGCTTCAACCTTTCTCTCCAAAAAAGGAAAGAGAAGGCCTATGCTCAGCAGTGAGATACATCATATATCTTCATAGACTTGCTAGAAAATCGTCGAAAACAAAGCGACATGATACTACTGCAAGCAATCTTAAGTTGTAAAATTGATTGTCCTAATCTTTTATCGGAAATATTTTTCCGAACTCCTTCCTACAGAACCCGACATACACCATTATTGAATGTGCCTAATTTAAAAACGAATTATGCTAGAAATTCTATTATACCGCGCATAGCTCAAACTTATAATAAAAGTTACTCATAATTAGACCTTTTTCATATGACTAAACGTAAATTAAAAAAAAGAAATAATTAAAATTAACCGGAAGCAAAAATAATGGCAGTTACACACACACACACACACATACACACGCACACACACATAACACTACTACTTATAAACACTTTTTAATCAAACTTTATATTTTAGATCTTAAATCATCTACCTATCTTTGTTAAACGTCAATAATTTAATATAACCGATAGTCACTGTGTAATCCACTCCTGGCCTTATTTTATTATATACATAGTATTAAAGTAATTTTTTTTTGTAACGCTGTAGGATTACTGTATAAATAAATAAATAAATAAATAGAATTAAATAAATAGATTCATTTTCACTCACATAAATAGTGTCTTATTTTAATCAGTATGTGCGGTGACCACCCGTCCATCACGAAGACGGATCTGAACGTGAAAGAGCCCAAACTTGACGAGCAAAAGGAGAAAGACGATAAGGAAAAGAGACTACCTATGACCTACGCTCGGATTTCACCTACTGTGAGTTTATCCGAATGATTAATAAAGAATAATGGACATGTAGTATTTCAATACTGGAGCGGATGACAGTAAGGCCTAGTTGCGAGAGTTGAAGATTTTTGTATTTTTACAATCAAGTCAAGAACTGGAAAGGAGATTTGATATTCCGTTTCAAAGCTATTAGTGTTCCATTTTTTCAGTAAACACGTTAAGTCGCCGATTCTTACTATGATTACTAAAATCTGATGGCTATCGTTAATTTATTACTGTGGTACAGTTTATTACTAACAAGGTAGAAGTTTGCAGTCAATACGTTACATATGGATTAAATAAAACGCATATTCTGCCGAAATCCCGCCATACTATCAATATATTGTTTAATCATTGGAGGTCCATTATAAGCAAGTCCAAAACAAAATTTATATGAACTCATTCCAGTCATCTCGTGAGAAAACTTTGGAATCTGAGCGTGCAAGAGTGCGAGCCACATCTGAGCACGCGTTAAGAGCGCTTGCTAAACAACGGGGCCGATCGTTGGAAAACGTGCATCGTCCCGACGTGACTGCCGCGCAAGGCAACAGGGAACTAGTGCAAGGTAGGCTCGATTTTATGATAAAAGAAGATAAGAATAGTGTTAGGACAAGGGGAAAACGTTTAGTTCAATGTCTCGGAATTGCCAATTTCACCCGTAATTTTAGTCAATTAGAATTGACAACGTAATATTAAATGTCATAGTTTATAAAGCTTCTTTGTGATAAGATTGCGTTCGCAAATTTTACTGTACCCATATTTTGTTTCGTTATGTTTTTATGACGTCTTCCACGCCGCGAAAGTCGCCATACAAACCAAAACCACACCACATCAGCACTGCACACATTCAATGATAGAAACTCAACAATTGCTTCACTCCGCAACCGCAACTACACGAAAAAATCGAAAAAGGCTTTCTTATAAGTAATTCCTCCATGTTTAACAAGATTGTTAAAATTTTCCAGCGGCTTTGGGCAGTTTCCGTTGGCCGCCATATTTGGTGTGCGTGTGGGTGTTGGTTTTGGTACTGACGCACGCGCTGCATTGCGTGGTTGCTGTACTGGATAAAGCACTGCCTGCTGTGAGGTGAATAACATTTTTTTTCATTTCAAAAGGTTTGCACCTTAGGCCAACTAAGCAACTCTAATGCGGTTTGGTGCATTTCCCATATACCAAAAGTTCTCCAGGGATATGCAGGTTTCCTCACTATGATTTCCTTCACCGAAAAGCGTGTGATAAATAAGAAATGTATTGAGTTTGAATAAGTAATAGCTATTGATGTTATGCCAACCCTAAAAATGAAATTTAAAGAATTCAAATACGCTTGGAAATTTATTTACTCTTGCCTCTTTTGTGTATACCATAAGCTCACAAATCTTTTTCAGTGAAGGATATGAGTACATATTTATATCGAAGAATTAATTTCCAGAAAAATTTGTCAGTATTTCCGCACATGGACTGAAGAGAGCTGGAAGTGCGAGGTGGATTACAACCAGCGCCTGTACCACATCGGGTTGGCCTGCCTGACTGGCCTGCTGTACGCGCTGTACTGCGCGCTGCTGGCGGCGCACGGCCTGGCGCTGTGGGCCGTGGAGCCTCTGAGCACCGAGCTGGACGACAAGCCCAGCGTGGGCGACGTGCCCACGGTGACCGATTACGTGGACGTCGTGGGCAGCGCCACTAACACCAGCCCCAGGCAGTGAAACGAGACTGATATATGCTACCATTCCGTTTAACCAAATTACCAATGATTGATGATGAATGATGAAAACAAATTTGATACCGGCTTTATTTGTAATAAAGAAATCTAAATTACACGAATAAGCAATACTAATTGTTTTATTTCACACAGTTGCAGTATAAAACACATTTTTATGCTTTTCATCGAATACACCTTATTTATTACTTAGCAAATAATAACATTCAAGTATGCAAAATAAAAATAAAATCAAATTTTAAATAACTAAAAAAATAACTTGGTCAGCACATAAAGTTTTAAATATTTTCAAACATATTGGCTCTTCTTTCTCTGGACATTGCTGGACATAGGTCTCTTCAAGCGATCTCCAAATCAAAGGATCCTACCCATCTTGATTTTTCTGAGGATCTCTTTATTCCCTAATATTATACCGTAGAAACACTCAAAGCATAGCTCACTTCAATCGTCCACTGCCTGATTCTGAGATTTCTGCAGGCCCATATTTAGCAACCAATCGCTAAATATAATCTGATTTTCTATAACTGTATCTAGGACCTATTAGAACTATTCCTACAAAGAGTTTCGTCATAGTGCACTGGAGGTGGCCGAACATCGGGAACACCACATTGGCTCGCCGAGGACGTTACAAATCTTGAGAAACTCGTGAGTTTATGGCTTCTAGAATGAGCTTGGCTGGTACGTACAACGATCGATAAAATTTGACTGAGTGAGGGAAACAGAAAAAGAAAGGAGTTGAGGCCCGTACTTACCGCTTGCTCCTTCTCGTCGTTGGTCAACGCTTGCGTGCGCTCTTCCAGCTGAGCTCTCAGTTGTTGAACCTGCTGCTGTAGCTGCTGCTTTTCGGACCTTAAGCCAACCAGCTCGGGGCTGTCCGCGGCCAAGCACCGCCTCAACGTCGATATCTCGCGAGCTAGATCCGTTTTCTCAGTTTCGATTTCAGTCTGCAAAGAAATTCAATGCCGTAAAATTGATTGCAATATTGTAAGACGTAACTGAAAAGCTTTGATATCATACAACAGCTGAAAACCATTTTACCAGCCACCCTAAAGTAATTACACAATCCTTTTTCTCAAAACTCTTACTTGACAGCTTATTTTTCAGGCAACGGAGATGCGGGTTCCTTGACTAGTTAGACAAGCAATAAATTAAATTGGGAATAGATTAAATAGAGAGATACTCGTAGAGACAGATCGCCGAGTTTCTTACTGGCTCTTCTCGGTAGAAACAGCTTTCGAACCAGTAGTAGAGTTTAAGGTTAAGAGTGTACGCTTTTACCTAGAAGACCTACATCCACTGTTACCTAAAACCAGTTGACTGGAACTTGTATTCCGTATCTAACGTTGATATATTCAACGTTAGATACGGAATACATTAATAGTTAGAAACGAAAAAATGAATATTACCCAAAAGTGTCCTATTCATATTCATTTTTTCGTCATCATTCATCATTCATTTCATCAAGGCTTACAACAACTCATGCTGTATCGGTCAAAGGGACTTCTTGTCTCGGTATTAAAAAGTTTATTGAAATGCTAGATAAAAGAAAAAATATCGTACGAATGTGTCCAGGGTCCGATTTTTCGCGGCAGACGCCAGCTTTTTCTCCAATTGCGCGATGGTCGCGCTTTGCGTGTGCAGTAACTCTTTACTCCTCACTAATTCCACACCAGCCTCATGTTTCAATCTAAAAACAAAAAGAAATGCTTTGGGAGTTCACTATCGCATAAGAGAAACAAGACATTTTGGAAGGAAAATGCATTATTTACAAATTAAGATAGACCTCCACATTTTCGTTAAGTATCGTATGCATCGCATCAAACGGATTATTTCTTTCATGGGACCATAATATCAGCAGCGACCGGATTTGTCAACGCAACTAACAGCATTTCCGACGCCTCTTTTATTAGAATTTTCGTTGTAAGGGGTAGCGTAGATTCTACGATTCAATTTACAAGATAATGGAGGTAAACGAAAAATAATTTGTTGTTCTTGTGTGTGAAGCAATGCAATGCAAAGCAATGAAGGAGAAACAGAAGCTTAATCATCTCAATAAAGAAAACATATATTTAAGAAGACTCCATCCACTCGTCCTCATCGGCACGCAGCGCAACATGTTGCCTCTCGAAGCAATGGCGTCGGAATTGCCGACGGGTAGGTTCGTGCGATCCTTATGATGCTGGTCAGAGGACGCACTCGTATGGATTCCTGTCCCTAACAGCTTACCTCCTGAGCTCGGCCAGCTCGTCCTTCAGCTGCGTGGCGAGCTGCGTGCGCGCGTCCGCGTCCCGCTGGGCGGCGTCCCTTGCGTGCTGCAGCAGCGCCTGCAGCTCACTGGCGCGCCGCCGCTCCAGCTCCAGCTTGCACTTCAGCAGGGACACCTCGCCGCGCAACCGCTCGCTGATCTCCATCTATATCATCATTCTCTTACCTTTATCCCACTCTGAGTTGCACGATATGTCTTTTTCCACTCTCCTCTATCATTCGTCAACTCTGGTGCCACTCCTTTTATATGTATATAATTTTTCACACAAATCAATCTACAAATATATATAATACTACTACTATATATATAACTATCACATCTACCGAGGTAATAAAAAGGATACAGAAATTAATGTTTTTCCTTCAGGAACTAGGTAAAGCAGACCATATATCTTCATCTCCTTTCGGTAAACTGTTTACAAAAATTTGTCCCATTCTAGCAACCATTGCGAACGCAACCGGCGCGGATGCAAACCACTATATAAGCTGAAGCGGAGAATCTTCCACCTCGGCTTACTAACTCGGCCCACATACTTAGGGATAGTTTAGACACTAAAAGTTACGCAAACGAAGCTTCAACATGTATAATACAAAAACCTTTACAAAGTTATCGAATTCAAATTCAAAATATTCTATATTCAAGTAAATTCGTGAGCAAGTGCTTTTGAATCGTCAATTCTACTGCCGGTTTGGAAAGTTGTTCCTACCGAAAAAAGCCATCCGGAAAATCGGCGGTTGCTCTTATCAAAATATAATTCTTATCATATCACATATGGGCCTTTATGGCAACTCTGGGCATATATCTAATTCCATCAAGCTACAGTTACCTCCTGTCGCAGCTGGTCGGTGGGCTCTGCGGGAGGCACTGCCCTCTCCAGCTGGTGCAGCCTCCGCACCAGGTTCTGCTCCCGCTCCTGGACCTCCAGTTCCGACTTCATCGCGCTCTCCAGCCGCCGCTTGAGCATATCGATCATATTCGTGTCTTGGTTCTGGAAAAGGATGATTTAAAGGGCCTAATCAATATCTTACAGGTTTTTCACGATTAAAATGGAACAGACAGATTAAGTACTAAGATTTTCAGCGAGAGTATAGTAAAGAGTTCGCTGTAACGTGTAGTGAGTAGTCTTAGTTTTTTTTAAATTACCTGACTATATTCAGGTAATCTCCAAGAAATGACGATTACTCCGTCGAAATATAGTCATCGCACTATTACGACGGATTCCCTAAATCTTGGATTGGTCGGAGTATGTGGATACTCAGCCATAATTTATGTAAATAGACAAATATATAATAGAAGAAAGATTACATTTACAAAGATTGTCCTAAATCTGTACAGATCCGCTTTATACAAATGGTCACTCGTCACACATACATACAAGGTAACACACAATCCACTGTACCCTCGCGTTATCACTACATATTATAAAACAAAGTCCATATTTCCGTATGTACGCATAAAACTTTAAAACTACGCAACAGATTTTGATGCGGTTTTTTTAATAGATAGAGTGATTCCAGAGGAAGGTTTGTACGTATAATAACATTCAATACAAAGTAGAGAAATACTGTAATTTTTGAGGTTTCTGTAAATAATTACATTTTTTTCCGCTTACATTGCAAACGCAGGCTAAGCCCTACGAGATTTATCAAAATGATGTACTAAGTATTTGTACACCTTAAAAAGGTCTACAGAAAAGTCCGCGATGGTATATATCTATCTCTTATGGATAACCCACTTTTTAAAAGTCGTTTGAAACGCTATTATTTATCATTATGATAATATAAGTATGTATAATGTATTTATGTATATTTATTTTTATATACTATAAATATATGTAATATGTGTATATGTATGATATTAAATATATATTTAATTTTAGTATTTAAAATATAGACGTCAAGATAAATTTATTTTTATTATGAAGTGTTGTTCTTTGTAGTAAATAACTGTTGCGCACCCGTAATTTAACCATGATCCTTACATCAAAGGTTGTCTGGGAGAGATCGCTCCAAGCGATAAGACCGCCTTTGCACGCTACTGTGTGTTCATATGCTATGTAAATGTAATTCTTCTTTGTGTGTAATAAAGAATAAATAAATAAATAAAATAAATAAAACCCACAATAGCAGTTTTTTTCATTTACTTTTTACGAAAAATGATGCCTTATGTTCAAAGCAATTTTTATACAATACAGCATTAATCCTTATCCAATTGAGTACCTTAAATAAATTGTTGATTTAATATAGATCAATATGGCCGTTTACAGCATGCAATTTAAGTGAACCTTTTCGGAGATATTACAGATTTAAAATGCCGTGAGGACGCCGCGCTTCACCCTATAGCACTTCGAATCTTTTAGAGTTTGTTTAAAAACATTCTGTAATTAATTGTAAAAATAAAATACATAGGTAAAATGTAAAAGTAAATAAGTAAAAATGTACTATATGTGTTTAGATATTCCAAAGATAGCAGGAAATCGTCTTGGTATAGGGAGAGGAAATTGTTTTTCTCCAAATTTAACGCTTGCGGGCCACGGGCAGTAATGAATAAATCAAAACTACTGGCTCGATTTTAATCATTTTTTTTACACTGACTGACATGGGATATATATTTTATACCCGTGCGAAGCAAGGGCAGGCCGCTAGTAAAAATATAAAGAGGTAGAAGTAGTAGTGTGGAAAATCTGATTCCAAAATTTAGTCCCAATAGGTACGGGTTCGTACTTACGTGCAGCGTTTCTGCCGTGTCCTTGTGCGAGTCGAGCAGTAGAGCGAGCCGCGCGGAGTTGTCGCGCTCCGCCTCCAGCCGCAGCTGTGCCGATTGGCACTCTTGGGATAGCTTGTCGCGGACCCTACGTATCAAACCACATATATCAACAAATCAGTTCAAAATATTATATGGCCGATCAACCTCATAAAATTGAAGTTATCTGACATCATTTTAACGCTTAGGTATTGATCGGGGTTCCTTTTATCACCACCATTCAAAAATCTCTTCACTTTGACGCAATAACATTGAAGCATAAAGTTCGGTATATGATGTTCATGAAGCATAAAGTTCCGTCGAAGCATTAAGTAAGTATTGATCCTTGATGTTTCAAAAGTGCTTGAAAGAGCTTATGTCAATAAAAATTATTTTGATTTTGGCTACGTGCAATAAGCACGTAACCAATAACTTTATGCTTCAATGTTATTGGGTCAAACTGAAGTAGCTGAGTTAGTACTACTATAAACACTTCGAGTCAACCGTAACTACTACCTGTGAGTTTTACCACTATAACACATAAAACAAAACGTCGGTGTTAAAAAACGGTGTTAAAAACCGTTAAAAGAATAAAGTAAGAAGAAAGCAATGTTAGGAGTAGTTTACCATCCGTTTTCAAACAGGATACGTAAAATAGATACACTATAAACCACTACCACAGTCCAGTAACACTGAACACATTCACTAACACAATCTAAACAATCTTTTCGATCCGTAACCGAAGCATCATCAAGACTCCACTCCAAAAAGCAACACGAAAAAAGAAGAAATCTTGTAAGATTATGTCCTGATTGAAGGATTCATATGTTAAATAGATTTCTAAAAATAATTCAGTCTTTTTCTTTTTAAGTAAGCTCTATTTCTATAAATTAACTACACAAGTGTTGTCGCCAATGACTTTCACTTTGTATTTTTATAGCAACATGGTGTCAACACTGTGTCGTGTTGTTTCCGGTGGAGTCTTCCTATATATTGCTAAAACGTTTCAGTTGCAGTCAGTCTTTGCTCGTTATTCAAGAGAAGTGTATCTCGCAGCGGGAATAGTGCTATTCTATTATATCCTTCCACTATCCTCGTTTTAATACTAGATTAGTTAAAAAAAACTCCAAAGCATATATTTTGAGGTTAGGTACCTAACCTCAAAATATATGCTTTGTTTTGCTGTAAGGACAATCGCCAAGTGGTATACCTGTTCAGCTCGGTGATGAGCGCGTCCTTGTCCTTGAGCCGGCACTCCAGGTTGTTAACCTGCAGCTCGAGCTTCTCGTTCTGGTTTTGCAGGCGGTGCACCCGCTCCGAAGAAGACGAGTGGACCGAACTGGTAGACCTACTGACATGGTTTTAAAAAAAAACTCATTAAACACCATGAATATCACACTCGTACCCAAATCTCATAAAATTCAGAAAATAATTAGTATTATTTGAATAACTGAGTCATAATTTGACAATGGACTAAAATATATATATAATTATCATAGCTAATTATTATACTAATGTAGGAAAATCAGCTCATAAATTAACATTCATTCTGTATGCTAAATGTTAATTTACATTTGCTGTACATTGTTATCACGCTACTTAACAATAAAGACTGTGTATAAGACGGTCTATAATTATCATAAATTCCCATAGTGTATGGAAACTAGATCACAATATGCTCCATTACGACAAAGAGAAAGCAAATGAGACTGTATCTATCTGTCTCTCTCATTTATGTGCGATTAGACAGAGATAAGTATACGAGATACATCTTCCCTCTCATTATTGTGACACTCGTTTTTACAGGCCTGAGTGTAGGTATAATAACTCCATGTAAATTATACTTACTTCGAACTGTTCAAAGCCAGTCTGGGAATGTCTTCTCTTTCATCGCTGCTCGCCGACAATATCTGGAACAGAATATGTAAATTTTATATGTTTTTGACACCATTATACACATTAGACACATAATGTAACTATTACTTTTGTGTTATGGATCTCCGCAAAGTAACACCTTTTTCTATAAATTATTTAAATAAAGAGGTCCCAAGATATTACCATGCACAGAAATAATATGGTCATAGCAATCCATGTAATCGACCTACGCTACAGCTCTATGAACGTCTATCATTGAAAATGCGGAATTTCCAAGATTTTACCCTGTCGTAATTAACTATATCCCAATCACTTACGTACTCGGATAATTTCCTAATCTTTTTGTACGCTTCTGGTTTTTGTACAATGGATATAATCGCAGGGCACCTGTTCCATGATATCCTCGTCCAGGGTGTGGGAGTAGTGCAGCTGGTCCCGCACGGCACGCTCCAGCTCGGCGGTGGGCGAGCGCACGGCCAGGGCGCGCATCTCCTCGGACGGCGCTCTACTTGGGGAATGTCTTATCCTAGACACAAGAAATCCAAATGTCAAAATTAAATTGGACTCAACCTAGCGTCTAATTTATGTCCCAACTTAATGGATTCTTCTTCTTCTTCTTTCTCAATCGGTGGACGTCCACTGCTGAACATAGGTCTCCTTAAGGGATCGCCACAAACCACAATTTTGTGTAGCTTGGATCCAGCGGCTGCCCGCGACCTTTTTGAGCTGTAAGAGAGAAACTCGTCCCAGTCAGTTTCTTCAAATGTCAACCTCACCTGCACGTGGTACACCCTGCAAATAAACCGACGAGGCTCTAGCGACCGACCAATGGCGGTATAACCATTCCCAAGCTGACTTAAATATAACAGACCGACAGCGGGCAGCAGCGTTGTCGGTGCGAAATGGTCAGCACTGCGATCACCAACCCGCATGCCAAGCGTGGTGATTATTGGCAAAACCCTTAATGGATTATTCCTAATTTTCAAATTGGGATATTTTTTTTTAAATATATAGACCTTAATTTAATGCTTAACGAGGCTAAATCTTTCACGGCTGTCTTGTGATCATTTCCTTAGAAATAAGAACGCGTATGGCAAGCTATCATTAAAGGATATATGCCATCGCAGAGTCGTCTGTTGACCTTTACAAAGGGAATACTCCCATCATACACTATTTTTTTATCTCAAACAGATTAGGCAGTATTAGAAAGCTCCCAGTTGACTACTTTTTCGACATTTTCAACAATTGTCAAATTTCAAATAATACTAAGTTATCCACAGTGTTTTAATATGTTTAGAATGTGGATGTGAATTCACTTACCTTTCAACTAGTTCCCTCATATTGGCTAGCTCAACTTCAAGCTCCTGGCATTTCTCTGTTTTATCGCGCAATTTGTCCTTTAGTTCACTTACATTTGATTCTTCTCGCAACCTGAATAAAAGCAAAAACTTGTGGGTTATTTATTGACCACGTCATTTAATCATTTTTGAAGTAATATTACTGTATATCAGTCCGTGCGTTGTGCTTTATCAAAATTACTAAAATTGACCATCATATAAGCTTTAACATTAGAATAACATAATGGGGTAATATAAGATAAAATTACCTGTTATTCCTTCGGGAACATAGAGAAACGCCATATTGCATTATTGAAGATACTTAGTTTCATTTTTTAAATTAATATTTCTCATTTATAAAACCCTAAGCATTAGAAGGATTGTCATATATGGCGCACGTCTTAGTATTAAAGTGACCGAAGTAGAAATTTAGACTTAAGTTAGATACATTATTATCATAATAATTATTTTAATGTCATCTATGTCATCACGCTACGAAGTATTAAAAAAGCTAGTATTTTCTTGTTCTGGCAAGTTATGGGTCAATTAAACACATATTAGTTTTGTATGGGCTTCAGTTTAATTGCAATTTAACACAAATAATTCTTATGCAAATGCGATCATTTTAACACTAAGCATCATCTTCCTGCCCTTATCCCGCTCTAAGTGGGGTCGGCACAACATGTTATAAACATGCTGTCACATGATTTGGCTGCGTTTTTAAGACCGGCCGCCTACCTGACGTCAACTTAACTCAGTCGTATTTAACGATACCTCGATAAGAGGGTGGTCTATTCTACTAAGCCGGACATCACACGGTGGGTCAACTTACCTTAGTCGCCTTTTACAACACCTTGGTAAGAAAAGAGCTTGGTCTATTCTACTCAGCCGGGTACCACACGGCAGGTCGACTTACCTTAGTCCGTTTTTAGGACACCTTGGTCAGAAATGAGGGTGGTACTATTCTATTCAGCCGGATACCACACGGCGTATCATTTTAACACTAAGCGTGCCATGTATTTTAAATTTAGCTTACCTAGCTATCACTATCTGCAATTGCTGCCCGAGCTGTTGTTTTTCTACAACAAGCTTGTCCATCTCCAGTTGCATTGATCGCGTCTGTTGTTGCAAGTCGTTATTCTCAGACTCCTTATCTGTCATTTCCTTTGTGAGTTGGCTAATGTTCGTTCGTACCTCTGCTAGATCTAGTTTCGCTTTGGCTAGCTCAAAGGCCTAAAAGATACTGTTTATCAGATAGTGTAGTAGAAGTTAACCGGAATCGTTATAAATTGCTTGTTCGCACCCCGTTTTGTTTTATATTATTCGTTGTTGTTAAATGTAAACAAAATCAAAATTGATATTGATGTATATGAGAAATCCTTACAAATAATTTGCCGTCTGCCTGTATATGCTTTCGTCAATTTACTGGATGGATGCAAATGTTTAATTGAAGTTTTGGCTTAACATATAGTTTTAAGCGTGTTTTATCCATACACACATAATCCGCAATTGGCGGATTTTTTAAACTTAAAATGAAGCAAACGAAACCACGAGTTATACTAGTTTTAAATTTATTTATTATGGCGTCGCCAAAAGTTATCGTTTAAGTTATACTGACTAAATTTAGATGCAATAATTTACAAGAGTCACAAACCTTATCATTCAATTCCTTTTTATGAAAGTCTAGCTCGTGCTGCAAAAGTGATATTTGTTTCTTTATCCTCGCTAAATATCTTTTGTCACTGTTCGCGTGTCGATCTTGCGTTTTCTTTTCTTCACCATTTTTGTTCCTCGGCGATGGACTCCTCGAGACCATCTTAAGCTGTTCCTTCAAGGCCGCTATTTCACAATGATACAAGTTAATGTCCTCATTAAGAATCTCTATTTCAGTTTCTTTATCTTTTAATTTTTCGTTTAACAGTTTCAGCTCTTCTATCCGTGACGTCAGATCGTCGTTTACGGAATTAATTCTTTCTAATTCACTCTCACTATTCTGTAATTTTATTGATGCATTTTCTTGTTCCTTCTCTAGTTTGGTAAGGTTTAATTTCAGTTCTTTATTTTCATATGTAAGTTGGTCGTTTTCTTCTATGACTTTAGCTATATCTCGTGTCAAAGTGCCCACAGAATCCCGCATTTGGAACAGTTCGTTGGTTTTTTTCTCAAGAGCGCTCTTAACATTCTCTATTTCTTCCGTTTTATCGTTTAAACATCTCTGTAGATCGTCCAATCGGTCGAGGTGCTGGTTTAAGCTGTCTATTTGTTGATTTTTTTCTGTTACCAATTGTTCTAGTTTTTGTAGTTCAGATATCTTATCCTTCATCTGCTTGTTGTCGATTTCGTATTTTGCCAATACCATATTTTTTGATTGTAGTTCACTGATTTTTACTTCCAATTCAGATATCTTATTTGATAAGTTTCGTTTTTCTTTAGCAAGTTCTAAAATCATGTTTTCTCGTCTTAAAATATCTTCTTTTAGCAAATTTAAATCTTTCGACTTATCGCTGGTTTCCTGAGATAGTTCGGTGAGTTTTTGTTCTAAAAGCTTTTTATTTGAGGAAAAACTCTCTAGTTGGTTTTCATAGAATTTTTTATCATTCTCCATTGTGGCCATAGTATTTTCTAAGAGACCTTTTAGTTCTTCAACTTCACCTTTTAGAGTTGGAAATTCGCACAGTTGTTCTTCTGCATTCTTAAGTTCAGATTTACAAACATCTAGTTCCGATTTAAATTTCTTTATTTCGTGTTTTAACTGCGTAAGAATATCAGGAAAATTTTCTTGTTTAATGTCTAACATGATGCCTAGTTCGCGCAATGACGTGAACTCTTCACTTTCTGTTTTATTTTGAGATGGTTCCATAGAAAAGTCTATCTTCTTCGGTTCAATACTGACTTCTTTGCTTGCACTTATTTCTCTGTTGGGATACATTGAGCAATTATCTGGTATGTTTTGAGCAGTCGAGTGCTTGGCACTATTACAAAATTTATCGATCGTTCCAAATATGGTAGTTTCATTAGCATTTCTTACATACGGATCTCTGTTTTGCGTCGAAGTCAAATGAACGGGCAGAGAGTCAGCACGGGGTGTGCAATTGGACGCATCGAAATTATCAACATAGTCTACATTCAACGAACTAATATCAGGCCGTTGAACTTCGGGCGGCAGCGTCCTATTTAAATATGTTTTATCTCTGAATTCCTGTACACCGGTTAAACTCGTATTCTGGGCTTTCAATTCCAATTTACGCATTTGCAAATCTTGCTCGTCGAATTCAGATATCGATACGATATCGCTCAGCGTCCGAGCGGACGCTTTGGCCTCGATAACCTCGCTCTTTTGATTCTGCTCATCTTCCAATTTGAGAGCTGTGAATGAATCACACAACAAATTAGACGTGAGTTGCGTCTAGACAGATGTCAGAGCTAACTGCAGTTAACCTAAATAGATCCAACTAAATTGGACATAATCCAACACGATTATACATTAACATGTTTAGCAGGTTTAAGAAGTTATTAAATATCATTATCACACAATTTCTTTTTAGATTTTAGATTTGACTACCAATAACTCGTAATTATGTTTAATTAGGACTGAAAAGATACTAAGGTCTCAGAGGTAGTTTAATTTATTTTTATACCTTTGTATTAATTACATTATTTTTAAATTGCGATTTTGTCGTGGAGTGTATGCTTCGGTTGAAGAATAACACGATCGTTGTAGTGTGTGAATTTAGTACCAACTATTATACGGTTCCGGTATTATACATTGCAATCAATATTATGAAATAGATTCTTTATTTTAGCAAAACCATTTTATCGTTACTTTTAAGTTATGAAATTTTGGAACTATAGTGAATATCATCGAAACTTTGATTCTGATTTCACTTTCCTCCTATCAAGAACAAATCTTCTTACCCATTATCTCGTTAAGCTGTTCCTCTTTATCAGCGAGCGCCTGCTGCTGTTCCCGCACAGATGCCTGTAATTCTTCTTTTTCAGTCTCCAAGGTCCGTACAAGGTCTTCGAGTTGGCCGATTTTGGACTGAGCACTGGAGAGTTCTCTTTCAAGTACCATAACTTTGTCTTTTGGATTACCTTCGACAATCAACAATATTTGATAAAGAAACGATTATATATTAAAGCTTTCGCGGTTCGTCCTATTCATTTAAAATAAAATTATTCTTTATTGAAATAAACTTGTAAATGCTTTATAAATCGTCAACTCTACTGCTGGTTCGGAAAAGTGTTCCTACCGAGAAGAGCCGGCAAGATTCACTCGGCGGTTGCTTTTTTAAAAATATAATTCGTATCACTAATTACATTTAGTCAGTACTGTCTCGTACTGGGTCGAAGAGTAGCTAATGCTACCCGCGACTCCGTTCACGCCAAATTAAGCGTCAAGTAACCTCAAGTGTTTTCTTCCTGTTCCCGATAGATAAAGCGGAAACTTGTTATCTTATATGTTAACCCAGTGTATAAGCTTTAACTTAGCGAAATTTCATCAATATTGGTCCATCGGAAACCGTGAAAACATAACAGAGATACACACTTGTGCATTTATGATATTAGTTTTTCCCTGTTCTTAAAAGATAAATGTTTTTTTAAGCTGTTACGCGGGCCTAAAATATACAATACAAAAATTCCCACTTTTCTTTCCGAAACTGGAAAAAACAGTTAATACTTGAGGAAATTTTAACACTCAAGTTGACGTGAACGATGTCACGAGTAATATGCTTAAAATATAAAATTAACACGAATGTGAGTAAAGCTACAATAGACATGTTTTTCCAATAGATTACATACTTGAATTACCATAGACTGAATGTTTCTCGACCGGCTTGTCTCGTTCTTCCAAATTTTGCTTTAACCGTAACAACTGTTTGTCTTTGGACTCTAACTCTTCTTTCAAACGTTGGACCTGCAAAACATATTAATTAATATTTGAAATACTACAAATATGATGACCAGTTTTTATTGATATAGATGATTTAAGGCGAATGAAGCTCGTGGAGATTCGTCGAACATATCTCATGTTCGACGTATCTCTACGAGATCAAATCAGAAATGGAAGATCCGTAGAAGAACCAGAGTTACCGACATATATCAGCGTGTCGCGAAGCTGAAGGGTTGAAAGACGTTGAAGAAAAAAGGGTTGAAGGGTTGAAGGCTGAAAGGCGATGGGTGGGGCACATATTTGCGTTGAGGTCTTAAGGGGTTAGAATGGACCGATGACCTCATAAAAGGCCACGGGGAGCCGCCGGATCCACTGGAGCCGAAATGCACAAGATCGTGTGGTGTGGAAATCCCGCGAAGAGACTGAGTTTCACAGAGGACGTCTATAAGTTGACGAAGAAGAAGACGTTCTTTAGATAGGCTTCTTAAGTTTAAGTCGCTGTAAGACACTAGTTTGCCCATGCTAAACTAATACGTGCTTTTCGGCATGGTCTATTCCCTTCCCCTCTTTCAAACAGTAAGGTGTCAAGTTATTTGTGGATATCGGTACGATGTACAGTTGCGTAACCCCAGTTAATACTTCCAGGAAGAGTCAGTCAATATAAACTTTATATAGACTAAGTGATACTAATCTAAGCAGTTACCAAAACATCCTTCCATAAACATTGCAACTGGGCCAATCTATGTTTAATCTATGTACATATCCCTATATTCGAAAAGTTCAAATATAACTCTTGTTTAGCTCGCACTTGTTGAATAACATTGAACGTACACAACGTCCGTGCCAAGATACGACGCAATCGATTTGTTTTTACACAAACCTTTTGTGTTGATAAATAAATTGTTTTTGCTCAAAGACAATGGGATAGAGACTATTGCTTAACCTACGTGGGTGATAGGAAGGTGAGGACAAGAGTGGTAAGATGTTGTGCGGCCTAGGTTGACAGGTTCCGCTATTAGATGCGTCTACTACCACTAATAACGCCCAGACTGTACAGTATCGTCTTAACCCTAAATGGGGCTGGGATCGAAAGGAATATGAGGGACTATGGGGAGGTTTTGGTCGGGTTAGGGTTTTGGTTCCGCTTTTGATACGTCCATCGTCACTCCGACTCGAGCTGAGTCCCCCCGACATTAATTCACCTTATTTAAACGGGGGAAAAGTTAGAAGAGGAAAAAGAACATAGTACAAGAACAAGTAACGCTTGCTTCTATAACCGTGATAAGATACGATTTATAGAAGCAAGCGTTACTTTGCGGAACTCCATAGTACAGAAGTAACAATAAAATTATTTTGCAAATCGTAACGTATTACGATTTTGTTCGTGGAGCCTATGCTCCTGATGATGCTTCGATTTCGGGGCGAAACGATCTTAGAGGTTGTGTTAGTGGGTGTGTGTAGTGCTTGTATGGAGTGTTGGTGTTGGCGGCGTGTCCTACATGTATGTGGTATGTGATTGTTGCCTGCTTAATACACATTGCATGTATTCTCTTAACAAACGCGGATTACAGCGCAATAATTTAATTGTAACTTCTGTACGATAAAATATGTCCGACATCACCCAGAACAGCATCCGCTCATCAGACTCCGTGAAAAGACCAATGTTCACCATTGATTTACGAAAGGGAGGGAGGAACAAAGGCAAGGATTATAAAACAGCTGACCTCTGCGTGCGTGTCGTGCAGCTGCACACTGAGTTGGCTGGCGGCGGAGTGTGCGAGCGCCTCCGCGTCATTACGCTGCTGCTGGAGTCGCGCCGACAGCGAGGAGATGCGCAGCGCCTGCTCCGACATGCGCGCTTGAAGCACGTCGCGCTCGGCGCGCACCTCCTGCGACAATACACGTAACGGCCTGTTATCATCCCACTTCTGAATATACGCCTCTTCTTTCCTTTTCGAAGAGTTGAAGCCTAAGAACGATAGGTGATGTATAAAATAGACAAAGTAGGAACCGACATAAGCTAGCGGCTCCTACTTTGCGCCTTTCAAAAGTACAAAATTCGTTTGTGGGTCTGAGTATAAGATTCTATAATAAAATTCCGCAGAAATTATATTTAATAGAAATTCAAATTTAAAATTCTAAAATATTCATTCAAGTAAACTTGTAAATGTTGCTTTTGAATCGTCAACTCTACTGCTGGTTCGGAAAGCTGTTCTACCGAGAAGAGCCAGCACGAAACTCGGCGGTTGCTCTTTTAAAAATATAATTCTTATTACTAGTTAAATTAAGTCATTACTGTCTTGTACAGGGTCGCAGAGTAGCTGTGTCCACGCATTTTTATCATCTAAGTTATCGTTAATAGTGTAGTAGGCTTGTGTATTAGACTTTTTTTAATAGTGTTAAAATTAAAATTAAACATTAAAATTGATTGCGGAATTTCATTATAGACTAGTAATATCCCGCGGTTTCACCCGCGTACATCTCAGTACGATCGCATGACAGTGGAAAGTCTACTAAATCGTACTATAGAATTATTTAAGTTAACATAAAAGTTTTATTTCCATTCAAGTTTAAAAATTTAACATATAATATGTTGCTCAGTAAAGATGCAGCTCTCCAATGGTGAAAGAATTTTGAAATCGATCCAGTAGTTTTTGTATGAAAACATTACAAACATACATATAAATTATTCCTCTTTATAATATTAGTATAGAAATTCAATTGAATTGAATGAAATGAAATGAAATTTGACTCAGTTGAAACTTATACACCGTGACTTTTGCATGTATAATGTTCATATGGATGTAGGAGTTTAATTTTTTATATTGCAAATGCATATGTAACTGACAAAATTAATAGCTACAGTGGGAAAACAATTTTCCCACTGCAGTTAAATTGACGGGCGTATTTCCGACAGCGAGTAACCGCGAGTTTGCGGACAAGCTATATTTGTCGTCCCGTCCCAGTTTTCACTGAAAAGTCCTCTAAACCAGTATAAACCAGTAAAAAAAATTTAAGAAATATTATATATCTCTTGTCGCAATCAAATTTATTTATTTATTACCAGCGGCTCTTCCCGCGTGGAAAGGTTAAAACCGCAATATAGTATTTTGATAATCACAAAAATGGTTAAAGTGGGTTAACCTTAAAAGCTAGACATATGCTTTTATTAAGACCTTTTCGAGGGGAACAATTTTGTAATACATGATTTTTGAATAACTATCACCGTTTACTCGGCACACGCAAGGAAAGCTTTAAATTTTGCTGTTTTCGTACTATTTTTTATTGTTACTCCCCTCCTATTCATCTTAGCGTTTTATTGCTTCCTCGATACATGGACTATCTTACACTGAAAGAATTTTTCAAATCGGTCCAGTAGTTCCTGAGATTAGCGCGTTCAAACAATCAATCAAACAAACAAAGTCTTCAGCTTTATATATTAGTATAGATTACCTAATTTAAATATTAAAGATAAAGTGTATTTAAAGTTTTTGTTTCATCTGTCCATTCATCTTAGACATGGCTGATATACAAAAGGCTACTTTTAGAATATACAATTCATCAGAATCTCCCACGGGCCTAGAATAGATATAGTTTTTGTACGCGATAGCAAATTAAGCGTTACTCATTGTTTCTTGAATATTTCCACCTTTTATACGTACTGTGAAAACAGCTACTGTTGCCAATAAGAGGAAAATGGAAATAGACAAATACCTAATGTAAAAGCATATTCTAAAAATATTTGCTGATATAATACCATGATCCATATTGTTCTTAGTCTCTTTTTATTTTTATGGCGAATAAGATAATTATTATTGAATAGTACAGTCCTTTTTGAGTTATCTTTGTCTATAACTAGCGGCCCGCCCCGGCTTCGGACGGGTATAAAATATATATATATATATACAAAATAATGTACAAATACTTAGTATATAATTTTGATAAATCTCGTATGGTTCTGCCTGCGTTTTCAATGTAAGCGGAAAGCAATAGAATTATTTACGACATCACATTAAAAACCTCAAAAATTACTCTATTATTAATTATTAATCTACTCCATATTGAATGTTATTATACACATAAATCTTCCTCTTCAGTCACTCTATCTATTAAAAACCGCATCAAAATCTGTTGCATAGTTTTAAAGATTTAAGCATACATATGGATATAGGGACATAGGGGCAGACAGATAAAGCGACTTCGTTTTATACTATGTATCTTAATATTTAAATGAGTTAATCTTGTATATATATATATATTTTCCGAATCTCGGAAACGGCTCCAACTATTTTCCTGAAATTCAGCATGTAGGAGGTTTTGGGGGAGAAAAATTGATCTAGCTAGGTTTTATGTAAAAAAAATATTGTTTTGTCCCTGTTTTTGGGCATTAAAAAACACTAACATTTATATTGAATTGAATTTTCGCCATCAGCTGTCATGTCGACGTAGCTTATTCGGTTAGCGGGCAGCGTCGAGAAATGTGAATGCCAAGGATCGATCCCCAACTAAAAAATTGTTTATTCTTTTTTTTTTTTAAGTTTTAAATTTTATTTTCGAAAAATTCCCGAGCGAAGCTCGGTCACCCAGATATTGATATTTAAACTAGTTAATCTTCTGTTTTCGGGCACTGAAAAAATCCTCCATGCTCAAATGATATTTTACTTGTCAAACGTAATGCTGTGATAGCCATGATGTAACGAACGGACCAAAAAAGTCCAAAATCCAGGATCGAAACCCACATGTCACCGAAGCTTTCTTTCTTTTTTCTTTTTTTAATTGCATTTTTTATATCTTTTAAAAGTCGAGCACAGCTCGGTCATCCAGGAAAGTTGTAATTTTATATCGAGAAGATATAAAAAAGATGAAATTCGAAAAAAGGAAAACAGTATTGGGCAGGTGGGGTCGTATTTCCACTCATCTGTCGTATTTCCACTCATCTAGACCATCACTGAGCTATTACAACTTTACAAATGACAGTCTAATAAGTCTATGTTATCAAATAATATTGTAACGGAAGTAATAATAGGGATAAGATGGGAGTGGTGCGGAGAGGTGAGGTGCGGAGAGGTGCGGAGCGGAGCGGAGAGGTGCGGAGAGGCGCTATTACATTTTTAAATAAATTTTAATAGCGCGGAGGTTTTATGTTGTCAAAAAAAGAGAAAGAAATTGAATTGATTTTGACTTACGAAAAAACGCTTCTTATTTCTATCGTAGAAAATACTAAAAAAATAACGTATTTAATAATAATATTATAGCAGTTTTTCAGTGCATAAAAACAAGGATAAAACAACAACATTACCTCTTTTAAATAGATACTAGTTAAGTAGCTCAAGCATAAAGCGTAGATATCAGCGAAACGACATAAAAATTTTACTCAAAAAAAAAAAGAGACGTTTTCCGTAAGTAAAATTAGACGAGTGTACCATATATGACAATTTCCTTAACAAGTCTACAATAGAGGCTTCCAATTGGGATCGTTTGACTCTTTACTGAACTTAATGGACGGGAAAGATATTGAGCAGAAAAAGGTTAGGCGAAGGTTAGTGCTCGGTAAATATATTTCGACCTTTGGCGACTATTTGCGGTTACAAAGAATGCACAGGGCTAAAAATTTGCTAACTTTACAAAAGTGGGGAAAACTCTACACAGTTTTCTCTGCTGCATACGGAATAACATACATTATTGAACGCGTAACGCTTGGCAAATTCAAATTAATATATCGTTTGTAATAATCGGTGTTTTTATCTTTTGAACTTTGATAAACATATAATTGGTGCGTTGAAACTTAAATGGTGTGGAAACCTCTACACAGTTTTCTTCGCGTCTACAAGGCGAGAAAACATCACTGTACGCGTAGAGCTTGCGAAATTCCTGGTTTATTTAATTTACACTTCACAACTATCAGATTTGTAAATCTCTACACCATCTTCCCAAATTTTGTACTAAGTGAAAATACATCAACATCGTTGTGTTGGTTAAAACTTATATTAATACGATTATAAACATTGCAACTGATGTGAAAATCTCTAGTTTTCCCTACTTCTAGACTCCGAGAATCAAGAATTAAAATAAAATTTTTATTTCATTAGGTATGAGACATTTTTCTTTAGTTTGTGCTGCGCCCCTCTTTTAAGTAACAAACACTTGTGCCAAAGAACCCCGCTTTTTCTGTTCAAAGTCGACAATGGTTTTACAGTTAACAGCAAAATTAAATTTATTACAAAAAGAAAATCAATTTTAACATAACATATGTGGTAGAGGGTGTATGTGTATAAATGTGTATGTGTGTTTAAGGGGTGCGTTTGTGTGTGGGATTTGTGAATGTATATGGATATTGCCCATGAGAGAAATTAAGTTTGTTTCATTATTATTTTATTCTTATTATTATTAAGATGAATGACGAAAAATAAAGAAAGAAGGATTCCGAACAATTATGTAGGTACATCAACAAAGTACCTCCTTATATCAATTGTGGCACTATTACTAAACTCACCGAATAATCCGGCAGGCCCATAGCAATGTACCTCCTAAACTGACTATACAAAAACATCACACATCCACAAGGATTGTTGTCGCGGACACTAACAATTTAGGCCCGCACACCCACACTAATAACACATGATTACGCGAGTAATGGTCACATTGTGCCGTTTCTTTGTGACGCGAATATACTGATGTTAATGGTCGAGGTGACAAAGCGTGATGATGGGACTTTTCTGTAACCTTTTTGCAGCAGAACACGGTGTGGAACATCGGCGAAGACTGAAACGCAGTGCGTTTACAGCTTCTATGAGCGGCCGTGTGATGCGAGCGAGCGGGTATTGGATGCGGTACTTCTTTACAATAAAAATTATTACAGTATCTCAATATAACCATATAAACAAACCCACCACTGTAACTTCGTTAACGTCAATTTAAGGATCATAAATGCTATATGTATTTTTCACTGTTTCATCAGGAAAAAGGGGTTTCTTCATAATATGTTAGGCCGGTATACGAGGTTTATTTATATCCACTATAGTCTATATTGCTATAAAGCCTTTTCGTCTAATATATCTCTTAATAAAGTAGCGGCCTATTACTAACCCACTGCTGGGCATAGGCCTCCTCTCTCCGTTTTTGGAGAGAAGGATTGGAGCTAAGATCTACCACGCTGCTCCGATGTGGATTAAATGAATGAATGAATAACTCTTTATTGCACACCAGGTAAATAATAGACATAAACAAGAGAAATAAGAACATTTAAGAGTTCAAGGGCGGTCTTATCACTAAAAGTGATCATCAGTGGATTGGTAGGTTACAGATATCCCCAGAATTCTCTAGAGATATTCAGGTTTCCTCACGATGTTTTCTTTCAGCGAAAAGTGTGTGATAAATTCCAATTGTCAATTACACACATAAGTTTAAATAGAAAAACTCATTGGTGTCTGCCTAAGGTTTCAACCTGCACCCTTTCCCTGAATAAAAATCAAAAAATCGTAAATGTTACTATCGGTAATAAAATAAAGTAAAAAACGTACAAAATCATACTTGACCTTAATATATATAGCTCTGCATGTTGTTTTTAAATATGAAATACTATAAAAAAAAAATGAGTAATTTTGTTTTCATAGTTGGTATTTTAATGACGTAAGATTAAACTAAAATTTGAGGTTAAAATTTTGTAGTGACTACTCTATACCAAAACAAAACTTAAAAAACTACAAATAAGTAGAAAATAGGAACAAAAAACTTCTAAGATGATACAAAAATAGTTATCTATTCGTAGCATTGCTTAAGCTATAATTTATCTTGAAATCGACGTTACCGACTTTCTAGAAATAATTGCAATAAATAACATACCGCATCAATAAATTACTGCTCTGGACTCAACAGTATATTTAGCTCGTATATGTACAGCACACAGGCGAGCGGCGTGTTAGTGTGAGTTATGACGTCACGCGTAGGGCTGGCTGCTATTTCGGCGCACGCGCAGTTTAGATTTCTGCTTTTGTTATGGAAGATTGACAAGCAATTGGGCAATCTTTAATCGGGTTATACTGTTTATGACGTGTTAAAAGTCTTCGCGTTGTTTGTATGTTTAAACAAAGCGCAATTCCGAGCTGCGACCGTATAAAAAACATCTGCAACTTCGCAGTAAACGTGCGCATAAATTTTCTCACGAAGTTTTTGTAAATAAGAAAAGTACGCAATAAATTAAATTAAGAGAAGCTGTCAGTAACGAAGTTAAAACAATAACAGTTTGTTATAAAAACCTGTTTTCCCAAGCTTCATTTATCTTCCTTATTTGTGTGACTAAATTTGCGAAAAAATATATCATGTCATTGTATTTGGGTCGATAATGCTTTCGTTTTATTTTTTATTTGTCAAGTTATAGATATAACACTTGTAGATTTATAAACTTCTACGTTTTGTTGAATACACAATACATACTGTAAACCATTATACTTGCAAACTAATTCTATTAGCCTTGGCATCATTTGGGAGTTTAAGCGCGATCTTTCCGCCCGAAATCTGACAGTGTCTGATGACTGAGGGACCTATGAAAGAGTTACCTAGCTGGTAAAGAAAATTGTTACATTTGGAGTGTTAATTTGTCATTCACTCAAAAATTAGAAGATCCGAAGTAATTCAGGATGTAATTTGCGATAGGTGCGGTACGTAGTTTAAAATAAAATCCAAAGGTTTTCGTAGGACTATACACTGCAAAACTCAATTGATTTGAACCGGACAACAGGCAAACCTCAGGTTCAAAGATCATAAGATTGTACAGGATGGAAATACTTTGAAGAAATAAAAGTAATAAGAATATTATTTTGCTATAATCCGCGATAATTTTAAATAATATTCTTATTACTTTTGTATTATGAACCTCCGCAAAGTAACGCCTAATTCTATAAATTACTTTGAAAAGACTCAAACACTAGATAACTGGAGCAAAAGTTAAATTGTAAACCTTGCAACAGACCCCACCCAGAAGTCATTAACTTAACGAGAACTGACGCGTAGGGGTTAATGCAATATGTTCGTTCTAAATGCTAGTAATGAACTCTCTAAAGGTGTTTCCAGACCAAAGCCATGCGTTAAATATATTTTTTAAGTTTTTCAAACTCTTCAACACAAATGCAAAAGTGTGTTACGCCTTATGAGACTATCCAGTGGAATCATTTCAAAGAAATTTGAAGAAAAATAAGATTAAATCTTATATAACGACGGGTTAACATATTAGAGAAAAAGATTATCTTTTGTTCAATCCGGAACAGGAAAAAAATACGTAGTACATAGTAAATAATAAAGTAATAACGCACTGACTACATTCTTCTTACATGCATGTTTCAGTAGAAAACAAAACCTCGAATTTTTCAAAAATATATTTAAGTATGTACTGTTAAGAATCTCTATCATCATCTCATCATCATATCATCTCTAAGCTGTGACAGCCTATATAAGACAACGACTGACGTCATTCACTCTCTTTTGACTTGCGGCATTCGTAGGAGCTAGACGTGTTTGGGCGACCTCTTTTGTATTTCGTGTTATTAGAATCTACCCTCAAATAATCGCTATTCGTGATGGGAGCGACCACTGAGTTTCTTGCCAGTTCTTCTCAAGTGGATTAGTGTTCCGAACTGGTGGTAGAATCATTGTCCTTGGTTTTTGTAGTGAAAAGTGTCAGTGCACAGTAAGGTGCCTGGCGTGGGTCCCTAAATGCATTTTTTTATTATTCATTTTAAATTGAATTAAGATTTCATTTCTAACAGTAATATAACAATCTTACATATTCACAACCGTTGCACCGCGGGTTAAATAAAATGGATCGGAGATGTGGACGCAGCTTAAACGGAATGAGTCACAGGTCACGGTGAATTGAGTGAACTATTATCACTGTCAAACTCGTCCGGGAGCTAGATACGACTGTCTAGTTCATATTTGATACTAGTGGTACCCGTGACTTCGTCCAACCCAACTTTATAGTTTACTACCCGCTACGGCTTCGCACGGCTATAAAATATATAGCCTATGTCAATCAGTGAAAAATATTATTAAAATCGATCCAGTAGTTTTGATAGTATTCATTACTGCCCGTGTAAATTTGGAGTAAAACAAACCGCTATGCCCTGCATTTTAAATCTGTAATATCTTCTAAAATGTTCATTTAAATGACATGCTGTAAACAGCGATATTGATCTATGTTAAATTAACAATGTATTTAAGGTACTTAACTGAATAATGATTAATGCTATATTATTTAAAAATGCTTCGAAAATAAGGAATTATTATTCGTAAAAAGTAAAAGACAAAAAATGCTATTATGGGTTATCTATAAGAGATAGACATATACCATCGCGGAGTTTTCTGTAGACCTATTCAAGGTGTACAAATACTTAGTACATCATTTTGATAAATCTCGTGGAGTTCAGCCTGCGTTTGCAATGTAAGCGGAAAAAAATTTAATTATTCACGACATCACATTAGAAACCTCACAAATTATAGTATTTCTCTACTCCGTATTGAATGTAATTATACATGTCTTCCTCTTGAATCACTCTATCTATTAAAAAAAACCGCATCAAAATCTGTTGCGTAGTTTTAAACATTTAAGCATACATTGGGATATAGGGACATAGGGACAGATAGGGTAAGCGATTTTGTTTTATACTATGTAGTAATTTACCTAAATGATTTTTAGAAGCAAGCGTTACTTTGCGGCATTCCATAATACAGAAGTGACAAAGAATTTTGCTGCAATCCGAGTTTGTTAAGAGAATATATGTAATAATAAGTGTATGAAGCAGACAACGTTCACATGCCTTATACATGCAGGACAAGTCACCACACGTAGCAAAGTCGCCACCAGCACTACACACAGTGTTAGCATTTACGCAAACTTAGCATTACATTCTTATAATAAACGGATCAGATACTTTATAAACGTTGTTTTAAACTGCTGTAATTTTAAAATAACTTTCATATGCCAAAAAGGCACAAGTTTCCTACTTTGTTATGATCACCGTCATCTTTCTGCCCTTATCCCACTTTAAGTGGGGTCGGCACAACATGTTATAAACATGCTGTCACATGATTTTGCTAAGTATTTTACGACCGGCCGCCTGCCTGACGTCAACTTATCTTAGTCGTTTATACGACACCTCGATAAGAAAGAGGGTGGTCTATTCTACTTAACTGGATACCACACGGTGGGTCAACTTACCTTAGTCGCCTTTTACGACACCTCGGTAAGAAATGGGGCTGGTACTATTCTATTCAGCCGGATACCACACGGCGTAAGTTTCCTACTTTGTTATATAAATCGCAAATGTTTAAAATATGTTCGTGTATTATCGTACACAAAAAAACATATACTGACGAACATATTGTGAAGCTAATACAAGAAAATCTGTTTTTCCTTAAACATGAATGAAAATAAATATCACCATGTCATCGTTAGGTTTATAAATGACGCAATGGCGAGGAATCAGCGATTATCATTGGTGAGAATGTTGGCACTGTTCTCTGTATTTCATTTATTGTGCCATTGATTGTGTATAAAGTACTCAACTTTGTATATCTTTCTCTCTGATAGTTTCTCAGGGGCAATCCTATGGAGCTATTAGCTTCGTTTTACATACTTTATACATGCAGGATTCTTAAAACATCTGCCCTTCAAACCATCACCAAATATTAAGAGAGGACATCGAAACTAATTGGGCCAAAGCGTTGTTGCTAGATCGACAAGTCAATTATATATATAGCCTAGCGGTTAGACCGTGCGACTCATTTGAGGGGTTCACTCATTCAAACCCAAGGCTGCCTGCCTTATAATTTTTTCTAATAAGAAAAATATCATGAGGAAACCTACATATCTCCAGATAATTCTGTTGATATGTGTAACCTATCAATCCGCATTGGAGCAGCGAAGATTTTAGCTCCAACCTAAAAACGGAGTAAAGAGGTCTATGCTAAGCAGTAGTAGTAACTGGCCGTTATTTTAATTTTTACTTTAGCCTAATATATTCAAAAGTGCTTGAAAAGGCTTATTTCTAAAGATTGTTTTAATTTTCATAGATTTTTTCCCAAAAAATCCAAGATATGTTCAGCATGCCATCCCAAGCCCTTCGCTCGGCGCCAAGCTTCATTAACCGAACGCCAAACGACGTCGGACCGCGTGTATTTGTGAACCGGTGACGAATTGCGGCGACAGATAGTTACGCCTTGGACATGTGCCAGCATCGGCAGCTTCAAGGTCGCCTGGAGACGCAGTTGCAGGACGTGGGAAAACATGTATAAAACCAAAATGCGTGTGGCATTCCAATAAAAACTATAAAACGAACGTTGTCTTAGTTCACAGTTGATAGTTTAAATCGATTCTGCAATCTGTTGCATTTATCCTCTGGGGTTGGGACAAAAAAAAATCTTTCAGTTCGTACATCACTTTATCAACTTGTATAAGATTGGCATATTAATAAATTTCTTTTTTCCTTTTATCCTTAATTTTCTCACGTTTGTTTATTAATTACTAGCTTTTACCCGCAATTTCGTTTGCGTGAACTGTTGTGTATATAAGGAATAATTGTGCCAAATTTCATCGATATTGGCTCAGCGGATTCGCCGTGAAAGAGTAACAAATATTCATACTCACAAACTTTCCCATTTATAATATTAGTAGGATTGAGCTTCGACGTCTGATGCACGTCAACTCAATTCTTCTATATCTACTCTCCCCTTCACATCTTTACACTTACGTTCCGTTTCCCAATACAAATTTTACATTACATTATAATTTTTTCCACGATCATTTAAGCCTGAGGTTAAGCTTTGATTAACAACACTTTTCTTAAGAATATAAAATGATTCATATGTTTTCAAGTCATGAATTATATCTTAAATCAAATCTAATCCTTAATAATCTTTATTCAAATAAGCTCTTTCAAGCACTTATTAATCGTCAAGGATCAATATGATTAATGAAGCTACAACTGGTTCCGATGTAGCTCTTATCTAGAAGAAACAGAAAGAAACTCGGCTAATCCTATCATAAACTTGATTGGATTATGTGTCTTGTCTGTGAAGCAAGTTGTCCATCTCAATTTAGTAAATTTTATTCACTGCTCTGAATAAACCGCATGCTTATAAACGGAAACTATCAATACTGCATATTTGGTGCCTACTTTGGTGCTACATATTATAAAAAAGGTCATTTCATCTGTCTGTTTGCGATAAACTTGAAACTATGAAACGGATTTTACCAATAGACAGAGTGATTCACAACGAAGATTAAGTATTTGTTAAAAATCTTGTAAATTAGTTGAAATATGACAAAAAATAATTAAGCCGTTGACGAAATCAAATAATTCTTGTTTCCATAACGATACGATAAAGATACGTTAAACAAGTCTGTATCATATTATTACGTTAACATTTATAATGTAATGTCGCGCAAAATCAGATGAAATAGCGTTAAGTAAATATATGACAGTTAAATACAGCATTTTTGCAGTGCTATATTTTTGCAATCGATTCCGTGAATAAAGAGAGATCAAACGGATTTCAGCGATTCGATTGCGCTACTTTATCGGTATACCTAGACTATTAAAATATTAGTTTGAATATATGCTTTAAATGTTTCATTCAAATTGATTGACAAAGATTTTAAAGGAAAAATTGATAGGGTAGACAATGGCCTTTTTTTTCTTTATCATAAAGTTAAATATAAAATACTTATGTTAACTAACATATTTAAGTTGATAACAACTAAAGCAAGGGCATTAGTAATTGATCATGTACTAATAGTTTACCGTTTTGTATGAAATTTTAAATAATAAGCGTTTTGTTTGTTGTAGCTAATAAAATATTAATTAATAATATTAAATTTTAAACAATGGGCTACAGTTCTGAGCTTTTAGGCAGTTGTTAATAGACGAAAACAGGTAATTACAAATTTATTTTTAATTAGCTACAACAAATAAAACGGTTATTATTTAAAATTTCATACAAATCGGTCAATTACTAATGCCCTTACCTCAATACTGAATCTGTCTAAATAACCTTTTCAATAACCGCATTGTACGTTATCATTTTTGAAAATTTAGAGCGGGAATAGTTGGTAAAACAAGAAAAATCTAATAATAGATAAATAATTCCACCATAGATAATTTGTTATATCTCAACTCAAATGATTATGTAGGGTGATTATTTCTGAGGTTTTCAACTATTATTGTTAGTTTTAATTGAACTGAGAACGCCTGTGCCAAACGGATCAGCTCCTATTTTGGATTAATCCACCCAATTTCCCCATGTTGGGATATAGGTGTCACTTTGTCCCGACAAAGTCACCTGCTTTAACCTCCACGTCCACAACTTAAATTCGTCCTAAATATCTCCCATCTTACCAGCGAGTACATAGAGCGCCCAACTATAAGGTGGTATTTACTCATTTTCAGATATCCATTTAACAGGCCCAGTTGTAATAATTGTTGATATTGCCACATTGTTTTACACGATTTATTTATTTAGCATGTATCTATGTAACACCTCTAGACTCAATTTTGACCCACTATTAAATTCCAGAAATTTAATTAAAGCTAAAAATTATTGTATAGAAACCGGCTATACTCAAGTCGTATTTTATCGGCGATAACGCTGCGTAAAGAGCTCATGAATGTGAGCCCCGTATGGGCTTGAAAGTAATCGGGCTCATCCGATAAAATAACACGTGAATATAGCGGGTTACTATAAATTATGAATACAAATATTTTTCGTTATTTTTCACTTTTTAGTTTAAAACAGTGTTACTTAGTATTTGTTAAACTATTATCTATTACTTAAGCTGTTGTAGCCCAGCGGTAATACCGTCCGCCTCTTTCGAGGATGTTTAGGGTTCAAGCCCCGGGCAGGCACCAATGAGTTTTGTAGTAAAACTTATGTCTCTAATTGACAATTGCAATTTATCACACGCTTTTCGGTGAAGGAAAACATCATGAGGAAACCTACATATCTCTGGAGAACTCTGGAGATATGTGTAACCTACCAATCCGCATTAGAGCAGCGTGGTAGGACTTAGCTCCAATCCTTCTCAAAAAAAACGGAGAGAAGAGGCTTATGCCCAGCAGTGGGAGAGTAACAGGTCGTTACGTCTTTTTAATCTATTACTTACCTGTGCAATGTCCTTGAGTTGCGCGCGCTGCATCTCCAGATCGGCGATGCGTTTGAGAGCCACGTCCTCGGCCCGAGAGTGCGCGTCCAGACTCGCCCACACCCGGGACAGCTCCGACAGCGGCTCCACGCGTGGGCTTGGGCTGGACTCTGGGGACTTTATCTGTTGGGGAACAAATAAATATATGGGACACTTACACACACGGTCGTCCGTCCCCAAGGTAACTCAATACTTGTGTTATTGTAGACTGACAACTGGTGAATATATATTTATATATTTTTTTAAATAAAAATATACACCCAGGCTCAAAGACCAACTTCTTCTTCCTGCCCTTATCCCACTCTAAGCGGGGTCGGCACAACATTTTTAAATATGTTGTCACATGATTTGGGTACGTATTTTACGACCGTCCGCCTGCCTGACGTTACAGAGGGTGGTATCTATTCTACTTAACCGGATACCACACGGTGAGTCAACTTACCTTAGTCGCCTTTTAGGTCACCTCGGTAAGAGATGAGGGCGGTATATTCTACCCAGACGGATACCACACGGCGGGTCGACTTACCTTAGTCGCCTTTTAGGTCACCTCGGTAAGAAATAAGAGTGGTACTGTTCTATTCAGCCGGATACCACACGGCGTCCAAATTTAAAGACCAACAAAGTCATTTATAGAAAATGTTGGCCCTCGGCGGAAATCGAACCCGCGACCTGCGGAGCTGTAGGCAGGGTCACTACCCCCTGCGCCAACAACAAAAAAAAGGCAATTTCGCCAAATGTATACTCTAACTAGCAAGCGCCAGCGGCTTTGAAAACCTCAAAAATGGTTAAAGTGGATCAACCGTGACTTAAAAGCTTTACATATATGGCGGACTTTTATTAAAAATTTTTTGAGGGAAACAATTTTTTAATAAATAGATATTAAAGCATCTAACAAGTTATTGTAATACGTGATTTATGATGGTTGGTCGGATCAGATGGTTCGGTGAAATTATTAATCTGCTTGACAAACACAAATATAAGTTAAATATATTTATCATTAGTATGTTAGTAGATGTAAAACAGCATTATAATATCATTTTATTACTCGGTTATATTAAGTCAGAGGTACCGTATGCCGGGTAGAATAACAGTTAAATCTACGCAGCTTTATCGTTTATAAAATTTGAACTCAATAGTATAATAGCGTACTGACACAGCCTCCTTTTTATAGTTGTTTTAACATGCTGTAATGGCAAACACTGATTGTGTATATATCCTTTAAGAATTTATATATTGAAGAGAGACAAAGACAGAAAGAGAAATGGAAAGAGGGAATGAGAAAGAAAGGGATGACGACAGAGAGAGAGAGATGTCCTCAATATTTACCTCAAGATGTGTGTCCTTTTGTTCCCGTAGCGAAACATCTTCAGTGCGCTCGGAGCACGAAGCGGAACTGCGTTCGTGCGCGCGCTCCAAACGACGAGTGCGACGGGACACCTTCTCCTCCAGACAACGAGCCTGTCGATAAACAAATCAAATCAAATATTTTATTTGTGCGTTACGGTGTTAAATAGATCTTATATAAGCAGACAGTACTGTAAGCTACCACACAAAGCTGTACAAAAATTCCTTTCGCCAACTTTTATACCTTAACTTGATTAACCTTACTAGTATGAACCATAACACATCGGTGAATACTCGTATATGTTTATTTTTGCGAGGTTAATAGTCACACCCACTATTTTTTGTCAATTTTTTTGAAAATTAAGAATTGGAAAGTAAAAATGTTATTATATTAGTTAAATATATGTCATTTATTTGGAATAACACTTGTAACACTACTTGATACTTGCATATGTGATACTGATACTTGCACTGATGAACAGGAGGAATGTCTAGGATTCATTACATTAGGCTATACGAGCTTGGTCCCAATACACACACTGAATAATTTCAAACCGACCAACATTTGAGTACGAAACGATGGCTTTCTTCGTTCTGTGGATAACGTTCTGAGACAGATAACGGTTTACGGATCGTAATCCATACAATGGTTTATGACTAATAGTGGAATCGAAAAACAGTAAAAACAAAATAAGAAATTGTTAATATGGACAAATGTTTTGAAACCCGCTATAATATATCGAAACCCGTAATTTAATAAGCCTTGAAGACAATAAAATAAAAAAATATAATTGTCATATAAAAAACCTTTGCATAGAAGTTATCACTGTCGCGATTTCGACTACAAGATCAAGTACACATAGCTCAAAGATAAAATATCAATTACTAACAGTCACCTTGATTGATTTTAATTGAGATAGTTTTTCAATAAAAAGCAAATAAAACCAACCATAAATGTGTCATGTTTATTTTAAAGGTTATTAAATATCAGTAATTGAGTAATTACAATTAACCTCTAAGTAAAAATGTTTGTCTATTATATTATATCTAGGAAAACAGTATTTTCCACGTACCTGCTCTTTAACTTTCTCCAATAACTCCGTGTACTTTTCCTCTTCCTGACTACATTTGACGCAAGGCACTTCAGTTTGGTCCATTTTCTCACTCCTCATGGACTCTAGCTCTCCCAACAACGCTCTCATCCTGCTATCTCTATCGTCTATCGTTTTTCTCATCTCCTCTAACTGCACCAGTACTTCCGCTTCCCTGGTTGTTTTCTGTTCCAGTTGGTTTTCTAGGTTAGCTATAATGTCTCTGAGGAGAACAATTTTCTCTTCAGTCGTCTTTAGTTGGTCGTCTGTAGCGGCTTTCTTTGTTTCTAATTCCGTTATTATTTGATTCATTTCTCGAGCTTGTATTTCGAGTTGTTCCACCTGTATAGCAAATTGGATTTTAATTTTTGTTGATAATTAAAATTTATTATTCTAATAGTATGTTTTCACTTAAAGCAGTTTACTAATTATACAAAAATTTATATGCATACTTAAATAAATAGTTAATAGTCTCTATTTATGACTTAAAACTCGTATACATTACAAGTTATCCCTATACAAGATTGGCTAGTTTTTTAGACTTACCTCTGAGGTAGGTAGAATATAAAACAATTAGAAACTACGTTAGTTGGCAGAAGCAATACTAAAAACTGTTAGTTGTTAGAGCGAGAAGAAAAACAAGGTAAAAGCCTATATAAGCAAAGCAACAAGATGAACATAAATAAATTTATAAAAATATAAATAAATCCAACAAATTAAAATAGAGATGAACTACTTAATGAAAAAGATAATGCTGTAGGAGACCTATTTGTATATACTAAGTAAATGGTAACTATCAAAAACATAATTGTTTCTATTGGTAACTGAAACTAAATGGTACAGAAGTCTACGTGGATGATAAAAAAATAAAGTGCAACTCACATGTGCATCGTGCTCTCGGCAGTTACATCGCGCGAGGCGCATACAGCGTATCTGCATATATCCCATTCCCATATATACTAACGAATAGGCTAAGCTTCCGGTTAATATAACCTTCTCCGCATTATTATTAAGAACTATAATTTTAAATTAAAGATATGTATCTTTAATATTTAAATGAGTTAATCTTGTATGTATATATAAATATTTATATATACATCTCGGAAACGGCTCCAAAGATTTTCCTAAAATTGAGCATGTAGGAGGTTTTGGGGAGGAAAAATCGATCTAGCTAGGTTTCATTTAAAAAAAAACGTTTTTTCCCTGGGCATAAAAATACTTAAATTTATATTGAATTGAATTTTTGCCATTAACTGTCAAGTCAGCGTTGCTTCTTCGGGGAACAGGTGGTCGCGAGAAATGAAAATACCTAAGATCGAGCCCCAGGTACCTCATTATTTTTTTTTTTTATAGTTTCTTTTTTTTATTTTGTAAAAAAAACCGAGTAAGGCTCGGTCACACAGATATTCATTTATTATGAATTATAAGACGCTTTCTGCTGTTTACAACCGAAATATAAAACTTCAGGTTTTTCAGGTCTTTGTTCAGAGACAACAAAGTGATAGCGAACATTTTCAGATTTTCGGTTAATAGGGAACTATTACATGAAAAAACATTAATAGACTGTCTTTTACCGTTTCATCACGTATTGTCAATTAACCTGATTTTTAATCTGTATTTAAACACTACTAATGACTGATTATCACTGATCATTGACTAAATGTAAATAGTATTAAGAATTATATTTTTAAAAGAGCAACTCCCGAGCTTCTCGCTGGCTCCTCTCGGTAGGAACAGCTTTCCGAACCAGCAGTAGTGTTGACGATTCAAAAGCACTTGGTTATAAGTTTATTTAAATAAAGAATTTTGAATTTAAAATTTAAGACTAAAGTGGGAATAAAAATAAAAATCTGATAATATGTACTTAAATATTTAATATTCCATCCGTTTACGGTATTAATATTACTTGATTTTAAACTTTCGCGATTCATACTGATTATTATATAAACATACGGGTCACATCGCGTTATAATCGATTACCTTTGTATAAGGTTCAACGTTTCGGCAGAGTTGCATCCACCGTGGTCACGAACTGACTCAGAGAGAACAGAGTCAGTTCGTGACCACGGTGGATGCAACTCTGCCGAAACCTTGAACCTTATACAAAGTTAATCGATTATAACGCGATGTGACCCGTATGATTATATAATAATTAATATTACTTTTTAGTAAAATTGTTTGAAGTTAATTAAGCACAACTAGAAATATAATTGGCACAATTTTGTTTTAAATATTTCCACCTTCAGAATATTCTGGCCTTTTAAATTAAAGTTGATATATCTAAGTATATGTTAAACGTAAAATAAACTTCAAAAATAGTACATAGATAATATAATGGTATTGTTATTTTTTTTTTTTTTTTAAATATTTATTTTAGTATTGTTATTGTAAAAGTGTTATATTGTACGTGTTAGATTAAGTGTAGGTGCAGATTCATATCACGCGCTTAGTATTGAACTGACCTTATTCAAAATTAGACTTAGGTACATTGTTATCCTTATTTCAATGCCATTTATGATATCATGCTGCTAACTTTAAAAGCTAATGTTTCCTTGCTTTTCAAAGTTATGGGTCTCTTTAACTCTCACCAGTTTTGTAGACGTTACTTTTTTTTCGAATTTGACAAAACTTGATAGAATACGCAATGCGTATATTAGGCGAATTCTGAAAGTTGCGCCCATTACAGAAAAGATGAGAAGTGCGAGACTAAGTTGGTATGGTCATGTAATGAGGAGGGATGAAAATCATGTGACCAAAAGAGTTTAAAATATGAATGTGGATGAATGTATGGCTAGAGGGAGACAAAAAAAAAGATGGATGGATTGTGTGAAAAATGATATGCAAGTTAAAGGAGCACCTGAGTTGACGATTGATAGAGGAGAATGGAAGAAGACATATTGTGCCGATCCCACTTAGAGTGGGATAAGGGTAAGAGAATGATGATGATAATTTTTTTTCGAATTAGCAAGGTAACAATATTTTTTTAATCGGTCCCTTTAATACTAAGCGTGCGATAAATGCGATAAATATTTAATTGCAAACAGAAGGTTTAAAAACAAATTGACATACTTCTCCTAAGATCCTGGCGTTGGTCTGCAGCCGTGCTGCCAGTCTTGCGTTCTCCTCTCGCAGGTCCTGCAGCCTCGCTGCGAACTCATCTCTTTCGCTCTCTCGCTCTGTGGCCTGCTCTTCTACGAACTGGCGCGTAGAGCGCAGCTGACGATTGGCCGCCTCCAACTGTACAATATATCTTTAATATTAAAATGAGTCAATCTTACGCCGTGTGGTATCCGGCTGAATAGAATAGTACCACCCTCATTTCTTACTGAGGTGTCGTAAAAGGCGACTAAGGTAAGTTGACCCGCCGTGTGGTATCCGGCTGAGTAGAATAGACCAGCCTCATTTCTTACAGAGGAGTCGTAAAATACGACTAAGGTAAGTTGACGTCAGGCAAAGCGGCCGGTCGTAAAATACGTAGCCAAATCATATGACAGCATGTTTGTAACATGTTGTGCCGACCCCACTTAGAGTTGGATAAGGGCAGGAAGATGATTAAAATGAGTTAATCTTGTATGTATAAATATATTCAGAGTCTCGGAAACGGCTCCAACGATTATCATGAAATTCAGTATGTAGGGAGTTTTGGGGGAGAAAACTCGATCTAGCTAGGTTTCATTTAAAAAAGCGCCTCACCGCCTCAACTATTTTTTATTTTTATCTTAAAAAAATTACCGAGGAAAGCTTGGTTATCTAGGGTCTAAACTCTGATACATGATAAAGTGATTGGAAAGGAAGGCTAAGTTGGCCTCCAAAAAATTGGGTGTTATCAATAGAGCGAGAAAATACTTCAAGCCGGCCCATAGACTAGCACTTTATTATGGAACAATCTCCCTTTGGCAGCGTTTCCGGATCGGTAAGACTTAAGCCTAAGCATAACATAAGCATAACCTACATAAAGCGTATTTTACACGTTTTTAAAGGACGGCAACGCACTTGCTCTGCGAGGTTCGTGGATTGCGTGATTACATGAGGTAAACCGCATCCTATTCCATAAAAAAATGGGAAGGGCACATATTTCGAAAAACCTATGGACGTTGTAGCCGCAAGGTGCTAGTTGCGACCCTGCACTTAAAAACGCCATATTGACAGTTGTCTTTCAGCAGCTAAACCGACAACCTCAAAAAATGGATCTAGAGGTAGCAAAAGATAATGCTGTGTGGAATTTATTTAAAGAGACTTATGTCCAATGTGATGTCTTGGAGAGAGAAAGAACTCTGATGGCAAAGCGTATATACTACTAGTTGACTCTGCGATTTTATTCGTGTTAACTTAAAGGTTAAGCACTCATAATAATACAACATTTTTTTTCCTCCTCTAGAATGGAAATTCTGTTATCCTTTATTTTACGCCGGTATATAAGGTTTTATCAAGAAATTTTATCAATATTGGTCTAGCGGGTTAGCCGTGAAAGCGTTACTATTCATATAAGCATCAAGCGTAAATATTTCTACATAAAAGGCGTTTTGCATCTACCTCCTTTTGAAAGCAAGTTTAAATAATTAAAGCACTTTAATCGAATATAAATCCAAATTTCTATCGATTGCTACCTCTTTCATTAACTTATTACAAATAAAAAATGCTCATCTACTATTAAAAATTGTACTGTCACAATACTTTTATCATCAAAAACTAAGATACAAGTAAAGCTTTCATCATTGTCCTGCCCTAATTCCACTCTAAGCGGGGTCGACACAATACGTTCTCATTTTTCATTCATTCTTATCATTCGCAAACTCTGGAGCTTCTCCTTATAATTCACACAATTCAACCATCTCTCTTTAGGCCTCCATCAGCTATATATCCATCCAAAATAATTTTTGTCACTCATTTTGTCACATTATTCTCATGGTATGTCCATACCATCTTAATTTTGGATTTCGCATAAAAATAACAAAGATATATTACGTGCTTAATATATATTTAGCGGTGCGAACTTTACCTTCCCACAACAGACGCTGTGCACGAGTGGCAAACTTTGAATGTCCTGACGCGTGAAGCAAAAAAAAAAAGTTTTTACCAATAAACCTGATGTTTTTTTTAAATTACTAAAGCCGTGATAACAATGAGACCGTTTAATTTATTCTAGGATAAAGGAATGAAACTCATTTACTCAATATTGACCCTTTTTATTACAAAATATTGTAAGGAAACCTGCATATCTCTTAAGAATTTCTGAGATATCTTTGGTCTTTCCAAAAATTGGATTAACTTTGATTCTATGCTCTGATCTGGCCTGGCCTGCTCTGGAATCTACTTATATGATTAGATTTGTCTATACATATTTATTTACTACAATATTACAATATCATAATTTAGTATTTAGATTACATTTGTTTTATATTAAACACAATAGTTTGTAATTTGGCCACATAATGCGAAAAGGAGATAGCAACATTGAAAAGCTGATCATTATTGGCAAGAGATCACGAGTCCGGTAGCGAATCGCCGGCCAACACGATGGTGACCAAGTGAATGAAGCCACCTCCTCATCCAAATTCTACCAGAGACCGAAATAGATGAAGGCAGATCAAACGAAAGAAGGTTTCAGGTGACCACGATCAGTAATGAACGACCGATTGAAGAAGAAGAATAGAAGAATATTTATTTATTTATCTATTCTGATACTATAATACAAAGATTATAAAAGTTAAACAAAAATTCTTATGACAAATATTACGCACAGGCCAATAAATTTAAAATTAAAATTTTTATTCCGATACAGGTCTTGTATGGACACCTGTATCATAATATAACTTTTTAATCATAACGATGCACCTATACAACCTCCAGCTGGACCAAGGAGGTTAAACCTCTATCTTAAAAAAAAGGTTTCTATGAACGAGTCCGCGGCGACGCAACACGCATGCGCAATCGATGTTTGCGCTAACATTTGACATTTAAAAAATATTTTCAATATTTAAACAAAGTTTGGTTTTTATTAATATTGTTTTACGTATGAGAGTAGATACAGTAGTGTATAACACAGTACATAACTTGGTCTTATAACACGAGTGTGATACTATGTACGTGTTATAAGAACCCTTATTATGCAACAGTATCATAAACTACTATTATTTTCTCACTGATAGGTTAAATTAACAATATAATAAGTTTATATTTTAATTGTACTTAAAACATCGATTATATCTACTATGTTGATGATTCATAAGTTATTACATTAGAATTACTATGGAAGGAGACTGACGCCTGAACTAGAATTCCCTGTATTTAAAGTCGCCAGAGACTTCCTTACAAAAAATATAGACCAAGTTATACTTAACTATAATACCAATAACATAGTAAACAGTAAGCAGTAGATTCTCTTAAGAAACGCGAATTACAGTAAAATAATTCTATTGTATTGTATAACTGTTGTAATTATTATATAGGAAAAAAAATTTAAATTTTAATTGAAAAATGCAGAAAAAAAAGAATGTATATATGTGTGTGTGGGTGTGGGAATATATATATATATATATATATATATATATATATATATATATATATATATATATATATATATATGTGTGTGTGTGTGTGTGTGTGTGTGTGTGTGTGTGTGTGTGTACGCCGTGTGGTATCCGGCTGAGTAGAATAGACCACCATCATTTCTTACCGAGGTGTCGTAAAAGGCGACTAAGGTAAGTTGACCCGCCGTGTGGTATCCGGCTGAGTAGAATAGACCACCCTCTTTCTTACCGAGGAGTCGTAAAATACGACTAAGGTATGTTGACGTCAGGCAGGCGGCCGGTCGTAAAATACCTACATAGCCAAATCATATGACAACATGTTTGTAACATGTTGTGCCGACCCCACTTAGAGTGGGATAAGGGCAGGAGGATGATGATGTGTGTGTGGTAGGAGTGGTAACTCTTCAAGTTTGTTCAACTGACCTGTTGGTGCAGGTCGTCCCGGTCTCGCAGCGCAGCGTCCAGGTCGCACGCGAGCCGCGACAGCTGCGCGCGCGGCGACACGGCGTCGTCCAGCGAGCGGCACGCTGCGGACAGCGCGCCCGTCGCCGCGCCCGTGCCGTATCTACGGACGGACACGTGCTGAATTAATCAATACTCATCCTCATCCTCCTGCCCTTATCCCACTCTAAGTAGGGTCGGCAAAACATATTATAAACATCTTGTCACATGATTTGGCTAAGTATTTATTTATTATATGCCACATTTCTATTTTACGAACATTACACATATCTCCGTAATTACGCCGTGTGATATCCGGCTGAATAGAATAGTACCACCCTCATTTCTTGCCGAGGTGTCGTAAAAGGCGACTGAGGTAAGTCAACCCGCCGTGTGGTATCCGGTTTAGTAGAATAGACCACCCTCTTTCTTATCGAGGTGTCGTGAAATACGACTGACGTAACTTGACGTCAGGCAGGCGGCCTGTCGAAAAACGCAGCCATATCATGTTTATAGCATGTTGTGCCGACCCCACTTAGAATGGGATAAGGGCAGGAAGATGATGACACATATCTCCATAGTTCTCTAGAGATATACAAGTGTGCTCGCGATTGTTTCACGATCACAATCGTAAATGTTATTATCGGTAATAAAATAAAATAAAAAAACGTAAAAAATCATACTTGACTATATATACATAGCTCTGCATGTTGTCTTTTAAATATGAAACACTCAAAAAAAAAAAGAGTAATTTTGTTTTCATAGTTGATATTTTAATGTCGTTGGTGTCTGCCCGGGTTTGAACCCTTGGCCTCGAAATAGTCGGACGTTATTACCGCTAGGCTACCACAGCATATCAATATGGTACATTGAAATAATATACAAAGTTTTTTTTTATACTGTTCGCAAGTAAAGCGTCATACCCCTCAGCGATGACGTCAGAGTGCGCCCGCTCCCCGAGCAGCTGGGCGATCTTCACCATCGCAGCCTCCAGGTCGGAACGAAGCAGGTTCTCGCGCTGCAAGCACTCCGACATCGCCTCCTCCATGTTCTGAAACAAATAACAAAGATAAAGTATACAAAATAGTATCACATATTGTGTATTATGTTATATTACATAAAGTACCTGGGTAACCGAGCCTTAATCGGCAATTTTTTAAGTGATGTAAAAAAAATTGAAAAGAAAAATGAAAAAATAATAGGGCGGGTGGAGCTCGATCCTATTTTCACCTCTCTAGTCCGCCTGTTTCCAAATGAACTACCATGACTTCACGTTTAACAGCGAAAAATTTTGATTGTATTCAACGTAAATTAAAAAAAAAAATTTAAAGCCCGAAAATAAGGATATAACGACATTTTTTTTAAATAAAACTAATCTAGATCGATTTTTCTCCCCCAAAACAAAGTGATAACAATAAAAGCTCACCTTCCTTAGTAGTTCGCAGCTATCGCAGCACTTCTGTCCATAGTCTATCTCCTGATTCATCTCCGCAGCTTGGACCGCGCTAGATTCCAGCATCTTCGCCTCCTGGCGTACCTCTGTGGAAAACGATACAAAATACTATATTAAAAAATATATATATTTGTTTGTCAATATACATCACCATCATCTCCTCTCTTGCTCTTATCCCACTTTAAGTACGGTCGGCACAACATGTTATAACCATGTTGTCACATGATTTGACTAAGTATCTGCCTGCCTAACGTTAACTTACCTTAGTCGTCTTTTACGACATCTCGGTAAGAAATGAGGGTAGTCTATACTATTAAGCCGGATACCACACGGCGGATATATACTTGAGTCAAATTTGCGAGATGATCTTGATACAGTATCAACGACCCACAACCTTTTATTTCATAAATTAAAGAAGCCGCCTTTAATATCCTACTGTCGAACAAATAGTTCAAAACCCACCACACTTCAAATGCGAATAAGTAGGTTACACGCACTACAAAAATTCGGTGTCGGTTCGGTGTCGGTCAAATGAGGTGTCGGATTTTCCCTATTTCTTTAGTTTTCTCTCTCTCTCTCTCTCTCTCTCTCTCTCTTTCTGCCACATTGTGTTGTGTGTAACACTTAATTTTCTCCAATTCTTCTGTAGGCTGAAGTAGCCTATAAAAGGGTCTTTTGATTATTTGTGTTACTGATTGTAACCAGTTAGTGTCCTTAATAATTTTGTAAATACAATGTCTGCAGCTTCTAAGTCTGTTACCTGTCTCTGGCAATGTCTGCCTGTTGTCTGTTGATTTTCATGGATAAGCAGTAGGAGCAATATTGATGAAATTTACTACAATAGACATTTGCGAGTACATTTACACTAACAGATTGGATAATTATTCCCAAAAATACTTAATAAAGGTATTTTAACATTTAAGTTAACGCAAATAAAGTGGAACAACTAGAAAAAAATGTACTCACTACTGGTAGTAAGTCGCGCAGACAGCTCGAGCAGCTCCTGCGCCTCATGCCTCAGCCTCTTCAACGAGTGCTCCAACTCATTCTTGATGTCCACGCTGATGTCCCTCTGCTGCTGCAGGAAGCCCACCACTCCCTCCTCGTCCAGGGACACGAGGATCGAGTCCAGGTCAGGTGCAAAATGGACGTGCTTCCCGCGGGACACGACGCTCGTGTCTAATTCGGTCTGGTTGGGACTCGACGGGCGAGACTCCACGTCTATTGTTCTGTTTAAAAAATACAACTGGTTCAAACACGGCTTATTCTATTGAAAAGACTTCATTTCGTAGTAAGTAAATAAGTAGCGGTCCATTACTATCCCACTGCTGAGAATAGGCCTCTTTTTTCCGTTTTTGGAGAGAAGGTTTGGAGCTAAGACGTACTACGCTCTCGAGTGCGGATTGGTAGGTTACACGTATATCCAGAATTCGAGAAGAGATATGCAGGTTTCCTCACGATGTTATCCTTCACCGAAAAGCGTATGATAAATTGCTACCACAGCTCGTAAACATCGTGAGAAAACCTGCGTATCTCTAGAGTATTCTGTGGCTGAGTTTTTGTGTGTATAATATAAATATATAAACTACTACCAGTAGTAACACAAAAGTTTTTGAGTATGGATGTATGTTTGTTACTCTTTCACGGAGAATCCGTTGAACCAATATCGATGAAATTTAGGACCATTATTTCTTATACACCCGGGTAATATATAGGCTATATAAATCCTGTTAATTGTACAGGAATAGGATGACATTGAAAAGCGCAATCTATTATCGACCTATCACGCGACAACAGTCCACGCGAACGAAAGTAAGTTTAAGCTAGTGGAACCATAAAATACAAGCCGAATTTTTCTATTCATGCTAGTCTAAATATAAAAAAAAGCATCCAAGATTATTCCCAGTAACAAATTATATCACTATTATGACGTGTAGTCGAATAATGTTTATTTAAAGTTCATCTTGAATAATAACCATCGGTTAACTCAAGATGTGTCTATAGGTGTTCGAGAGTTAAATTTCGCAAGTTTCTCCGGTTGCTTTGCCCTTTGGCAAATTGCACCAAATTAATATCCAGCCGTTGGCTCATTGCCAGCTCCGTGCATCTTGAATGCATCTTATAATATAACGTTTTCCTAGAAACGTCCTAACTGTTTGTGTGAAACAAAATAATGCGTTTGCGTCTCAATAAATTCGTGTACGCGTATATATGTTTGGAATAAGCGAATCTTATTATATGGTAACCGGTAGATTGTATGCATTTTGTGTATAAATTATTACAAATTCAAATTTTGTATTTTATAGCAACACCGTCATGAAACGAGTAGCGCGCCCTTTTGACTGAAATGGTGGCAACACTGTGTCGTGTTATTTCCTGTGGAGTCTTCCTATATATTGCTAAAACGTTTCAGTCGCATTCAGTGTTTGTTCGTATTTCAAGAGAAGAGCATCTCGGAACGGGAATTGTGGTATTTCGATTATATCGTGTTATTGTAGTGTTTGCGTTAACACTTGTTTATGTTTATTATTTACCTGGTGTGCAATAAAGAGTTATTTATTCAACTCACCGGTCGTTCAGCAACGGCCCCAGCAGGTGAGCTAGCACTGTGCGGTTCAACTCGTCCTCGGCACTTGCGCAATACGCGACTAACTGCGTGACCGCACGCTGGAGCGTCGCCGCGACGCGACGCAGACCGTCTCTGGAAGGAAACAACAATTGATTTAGTATTAAATAGAATAATTTTAGATTTTTTTTTACATTCTCAGAGTGTGGGACCTGAATCCAGCAATCCATTGACGATTACATTGAAGGTCTCCGTACACACCGATACTTCCCTATGACAAACGTCTTTCTAAAGTGTACACACTAAACCTAGGTATTGGATATACAAGCTAACTCTGAGAATTGGTAAGATAGACATTTAACTAACGTTCACATGAAATTCGAGGCCGAAAATTTTGTCGGTAATTTTATCGATATCTCTCAATCTCGATCTCGATCAATCTCGATATTAAATCTTCAAAGATACTTTATGTCACCTTTTTGCTTAACGAATGTATTTAATTAGTAATAGAAGCTCTATGTAGCAATATTTTAAGCAGATTACCAAGACTACCCTTTAGATATCCATTGCAAGAGTTTAACTCTAGCATTTGTCAACTCTAAGTATTTGCGTCACCATTAAGTTCATTTTAAAACAAAAGTGAAGAAGAAACTTTTCCAAGGTGTTATAGGTGAACCGTTAGGGATCCAAATCTCGAGCCCATGAGTTTTTCTGTTAAAACTTATTTTACCAATCGATACATGCAATTTAATACGCGGTTCTCGGTGAAAAGGGAAAGCATCGTAACGAAACGTGCATATGTCTGGAGTATTCTTGGGATATATGTAATCTCCCATAATGGTGGGGTCACGACCTCCATTATTGGGGAAACGATGCAAGGAGGAGATGTAATCTCCCAATCCGCATTGAAGCATCATCATAGGTAGCATATAAGCGAAGCTCTTTTCTTCAGAAAAAAGAGAGAAGGAAGGCCGTTAATTAAATTATTTGACTTTACCGCGACACATACTACAGCTATCAATGTGCCTGTCCCACAATAGTATTTATAGTGTAATGTACCTCTCCTTGGTGACCTCTTCAAGCTGTCGGTTCTGGTCAAAACTGTAATTCCGCCGCTGCCGCCATTTGTCCGCCTCGCCGGCCGCTTCGTCGCGGATATTAGACAACTGTTGATAGAAAAATAACTTTTTACATACAATATAATATTTATTTATATAATATCGGCATAGGAAATAGTCAAATGATATTTGTGTAATTGTTTAATACCGGATATGAACATAAAACTTAGAAGAAACAAAGTTATCAAGTAGTCAATAGCTTAAATAGGGGAGGTGTCATTTGAGTGGAATTGTTCCATTACCCTTAAAAAAGGGATAAATATTCATTTTTAATGATGATATTGTAATGAAATAAGGAACATAAGTAATTTTTAGCAAGAAATTATTAGGTAGCAAGCCGACTCGTCATGTCATTGCAAATATAAAAGTAAGGTAGTAGAGAACTTGTTTTGAGTGACGAAAGCTTTAGTTTAATTTATTAAAGTTTCGTGTAAATTCATTGAAAATATATTTTCTTCTCTCTTTATTGAAATACTGTCTTAACCCTTAAATATATTAGAAAACAAAGGCTGATGAAATTATTTGTTAATAATGCCATTCAAAATCCTAAGATGTGCAAGTTTTAGATGGTATGGACATGTAATGAAGAGGGATGAAAATCATGACCAAACGTGTGTTAAATTTTAATGTGGATGGATATGTACCTAGAGGGAGGCCTAAACAGAGATGGTTGGATTGTGTGAAGAATGACATGCATATAAAAGGAGTAGCGCCAGAGTTGACGAATGATAGGACAGAATGGAAGAGAAAAACATGTTGTGCCGACCCCACTTAGAGTAGGATAAGGACAGGAAGATATATATTGCCATTCAATATCCATAAAACGGGAAATAATTGTATAATTCTAACGTTGCTAGGTAGTTATATTACAAAATACAATAAATACAAAATTTGACACATTGTAAACTAATAAAATAAATAAATAAATAAATATATGGGACACTTACACACACGGTCGTCCGTCCCCAAAGTAAGTAACTTAATACTTGTGTTATGGGTGACAGACAACTGGTGAATATATACTTATATATGTTTTAAATACATACTTTAATACAAATATACACCCAGGCTCAAAGACCGACAAATTCATTTATAGAAAATGCTGGGCGTCGGCGGAAATCGAACCCGCGACCCGCGGAGGTGAAGGCAGTGTCACTACCCACTGCGCCAACGGGCCGGGCCAAAAAATAATTTAAAGCTTTTTTAAGCTTTTATTCAACTTGCAATGTATGTACGCGAAGGTGGAATCTTGCAAGTAAAATTTGACCCACTTTCTAGTGTCGGATTGAGCTGTAATTTTATATATTGGTCCAGTCCCGATGACAATGCATGATGTTGTTCCCAGGAATGGTCCCAGACGAGGAAACTCCTCAACGGTTAACAGTAGGGATACGAGATTTCGTTAAAACCTTTTTGTAACTTAACATTTTTTGTAAACTCATTATAAGAAAATACAAAATATCGTACCATAAACTTTCTCAGCATAACCATGTTGCAACAGTTACATCTTGGACACGACACTTTACACATCAATTGACACTAACACTCACTTCACTACACTAATGTCTGATAAACGTTTCATTTTACATAAATCTCAATTTATATCATAAACCTGGATCATCGTAAAAAAAAAATTATGACGCCATCTAATATTATAAGATTAGCTTTTACCCGCAACTTCGTTCGTGAGGACTGTTGTCGTGTGATAGGTCGATAATTGATGACGTTTATGTCATCCTATTCCTCTAGAATTAACAAGATTTCTATGGCCTATATGTTATTCCGGTGTATAAGGAATAATTGTGTCAAATTTCATATATACATTAGTTCAGCGGATATACCGAGAAAATAATAACAAATACGACTATACTTTTCTTTTCTACACTTGCAAGCTTACTTATTTATAATATTAGTAGGATGTGAATGTCTATCTGTCTGTTACGCTTCAAATTCAATTTCAATGTTTACATACCTGATCGGTCACATACAAACACCTTAATTTCTTTATTTTGTTACACCTATACACAAATAATTCTGCTAACATATACAGCTCTTAAAAATGTTTTATTTAGGCATAAAGCGTGACGTTCGTACAGAGAAGTTTTAAAATAAAGAATTCATCATCCTCCTGCCCTTATCCCACTCTAAGTGAGGTCGGCACAACACGTTATAAACATGCTGTCACATGATTTGGCTGCGTTTCTACGACCGGCCGCCTGCCTGACGTCAACTTACCTTAGTCGTATTTTACGACACCTCGGTAAGAAAGAGGGTGGTCTATTTTACTTAACCGGATACCACATGGTGGGTCAACTTACCTTAGTCGACTTTTATAACATTTCGGTAAGAAATGAGGTCGGTCTATTCTACTCAACCGGATACCACACGGCAGGTCGACTTACCTTAGCCGCCTTTTACGATACCTCGGTAAGAAAAGAGGGTGGTACTATTCTATTCAGCCGGATACCACACGGCGGGATAGAATAAAATAGTAATAATGCTAAATGCAGAATGTTCTACTGGTTCTCTTACATGCAGAATTCGTAAAAACTCATTCACTAACCACCTCCAATAACACAATACACGAGCAATAGCATATTGCCTATCAGTCTTAACAATCGTTTCACCCTTTTATTCGCGTGTTCGGATGCAAAATAAACGGTGGTGGTTAAACTTGTTACTATAAAACTCAGCCTACTTAAGTGATGGGTCGCTTTGCGATTTTGTAACGGGGGTCTAACTCCGGACGATGCTTAATGGATAAAATCTATATTTAGCATTATATATTTTTCTTAACGCGAATTATAACAAAAGAACCTGGGTGACCAAGCCTTGCTCGGTAATTTTGAAAATGATGTAAATAAAAAATTACAAATAAATTGAAAAGAAAAATTAAAATAGGGCAGGGGCGGCTCGAACCTATGACTTGATCACACTGACCACAATGAAGACGTTTGACAGCAGCGTAAAATTGTGATTGTATTCAACGTAAACTTAGGTAAATGAATGTAATATATATATATATATATATATATATATATATATATATATATATATATATATATATATATATATATATATATATTTAATGGCGAAAATTCAATTCAATATAAATGTTAGTGTTTTTAAATGCCCAAAAATAGGGATAAAACAATTTTTTTTTTTACATAAAACCTAGCAAGATCAATTTTTCTCCCCCAAAACCTCCTACATGCTGAATTTCAGGAAAATCGTTGGAGCCGTTTCCGAGATTCGGAAAATATATATATATATATAAACAAGATTAACTCATTTAAATATTAAGATATATATATATACACATACAAATAAACAACCACATACACAAACACATACACATACACATACACAAACACATACACAAACACATACACAAAAACATACACAAACACACACAAACACATACACAAACACATACACAAACACAAACACATATACATACACAAACACAAACACATACACATACACAAACACATACACATACACAAAAACATACACAAACACATACTCAAACACATACACAAACACATACACATACACAAACACATACACATACTCAAACACATACACAAACACATACACAAACACAAACACATACACATACACATACACATACACATACACATACATAAACACATACACAAACACATACACATACACAAACACATACACAAACACATACACAAACACAAACACAAACACATACACAAACACATACACAAACACATACACAAACACATACACATACACAAACACATACACATACACAAACACATACACAAACACATACACAAACACAAACACATACACAAACACATACACAAACACATACACAAACACATACACATACTCAAACACAAACACACACACATACATACATATATACATATATACACAATTAACTCATTTAAATATAAACGATAAAGTTAATTCTGCCTAATTCTTTGAATTATAAAAGTCATAGCTGACTGACCAAAGTCGAAGTTCTGATTTGAATGTAAATATTTAGGGTCCCGCTATAATTGTTTAAACTCCAACATCTAACTGATATAGATTATCTGCTCTTGACATTAGCTTGTAGCTCCGACCTCGATTGCTATTTAAAGCTAACCAACGCGTCGATATCACGCACAAATTAATGTTTTGGTACTTCAAATGTATATGTTTTTTCTTACCCTTATATTATCTACTGCATAACTTAAATTTTCATCAGCCTCATGCCCTTATCTCCCTCTAAGTGGGGTCGGCAGAACATGTTTTAAACATATTACATGATTGGGCTATTTTTACGACCGGCCGCCTGCCTGACGTCATCTTACCTTAGTTGCCTGTCACGATATATCAGTAAGAGATGAGGGTGTTCCATTCTTTTTATCTTTAGCATTTACTAATGTAAATCCGCCGTGTGGTATCCGGCTGACTAAAATAGTAACACCCTCATTTCTTACCGAGGTGTCGTAAAAGGCGACTAAGGTAAGTCGACCCGCCGTGTGGTATCCGGCTGAGTAGAATAGACCAACCTCATTTATTACAGAGGTGTCGTAAAACGCGACTAAAGTAAGTTCGTCCACCGTGTGGCATCCGGTTTAGTAAAATAGACCAACCTACTTTTTTACCGAGGTGTCGTAAAATACGACAGAGGTAAGCTGACGTCAGGCAGGCGGCCGGTCGTAAAAACGCAGCCAAATCATGTGACAGCATGTTTATAACATGTTGTGCCGGCCCCACTTAGAGTGGGATAAGGGCAGGAAGATGAATCACTACGTAATGTAAATAATAAAATAAAATATCCAATCAGAGGCATATCCTATCAATAATAAAGCAACTTATTCTGAATTCGTATAAAATGTTTTAAATCACGTATTTATTTCTCAATAAACAATAACTTTGTTATCTTACAGTACACTAATTTTATATCATTCAAATTCAAATTCAAAATATTCTTTATTCAAGTGGACTGTTTACATTACTTTTGAATCGTCAAATCATTTAAAGAAGCTACCACTGATTCGAAAGTTTGCTCCTACCGAAAAGAACCAGCAAGAAACTAAGCTAACTAAGCTAATCTTTTAAAAAAAATATTAGAATTTGATAGATTATTGATAACAGAATAAGGCACTTTAGTATTTCATACTTCATTAATTTTATATCAAAACAATACTAACTTACCGGTGTTAAATTAAAAAATATATTCACCACAACTAACCACAGTTAGAATGTGAAATTAACTGCTACAACAATCAAATGATATACTTTACTGTTTTGTTACATTTGAGTTAAGAGGGTAATAATGAAATATAAGCGTTAAACAAGTTGCACATCGTAAGGTATTTAGAGAAATTGAGTATTATTTTTTATCAACTTATATATGTTAGTCTTATAAGCTGTGATGGCCTAGCGGTGCAACCGTGTGAATCTCTAGAGACGATCATGGGTTCAAACCCGGGCAGACACCAATGAGTTGTTCTATTAAAACTTATGTGTCTAATTGACAATTGCAATTTATTACACGCTTTTCGGCGTAGGAAAACATCGTGCGGAAACCTGCATATCTCTAGAGAATCCTAGGGATATGTGTAACATACCAATCCGCATTGGAGCAGCGTGGTAGGGCATAGCTCCAACCCTTCTCTCCAAAAATGGAGAGTCCTATGCCCAGCAGTGGGATAGTAACAGGCTGTTTCTTACTTTACTTACATACTATATGTTAGTCACAAAAAGCATTTTTGCCTGCACTTATGCCACTCACTCCACTTCACTTATGTCAGCACATGTTATAAACATGTTGTCACATGATTTGAGTACGTATTTACGATCGGACAGGTGCCTGACGTCAAATTACCTTAGTCGTTTTATGGCACCTTGGTAATAAAGAAGGTGGTCTATTTTACTCAACTGAATACCACATGGTGGTTCAACTTACCTTAGTCACCTTTTACCACAACTCGGTAAGAAAAGAAGGTCGTTTATTCTACTCAACTGAATACAACACGGTGGGTTAATTTACTTTAGTCGCCTTCTACGACACCTCAGTGAGAAATGAGGGTGGTTTTTTCTAGTCAGCCGGATACCAAACGCCGGACAATAAGCATTTTGTGTTTAACGTAATTATTTATTTTTGAAAAAATTCTGTTTTATACCTTCCTCAAATGTTACTTCTTATTTCTTTTATTAATTAATCTTTTAGTAAAAACTGTACAAAACTCACTACGGAATTTGTTTTATAATAAGTATTTAATATAGAATATCTGGGTGACCGAGCTTCGCTCAGTAATTTTTTACAAAAAAAAACTTTAAAAAAGAAAAAAACAATTATTTAGTTGGGATCGATCCTTGGCACTCACATTTCTCGAGGCTGCCCGCTAACCGAATAAGCTACGTCGACTTGACAGTTAATGGCGAAAATTCAATTCAATATACATGATAGTGTTTTTTAATGCCCAAAAATAGGGATAAAACAATATTTTTTTTACATAAAACCTAGCTAGATCAATTTTTCTCCCCCAAAACCCCCTACATGTTGAATTTCAGGAAAATCGTTGGAGCCGTTTCCGAGATTCGGAAAATATATATATATACAAGATTAACTCATTTAAATATAAAGAATATCTGGGTGACCGAGCTTCGCTCGGTAATTTTTTACACAAAAAAAAAAACATTAAAAAAAGAAAAAAACAATTATTTAGTTGGGATCGATCCTTGGCACTCACATTTGTCGAGGCTGCCCGCTAAACGAATAAGCTACGTCGACTTGACAGTAAATGGCGAAAATTCAATTCAATATCAAAATCGTGTTTTTTATGCCCAAAAATAGGGATAAAACAATATTTTTTTTACATAAAACCTAGCTAGATCAATTTTTCTCCCCCAAAACCTCCTACATGCTGAATTTCAGGAAAATCATTGGAGCCGTTTCCAAGATTCGGAAAATATATATATATACAAGATTAACTCATTTAAATATTAAGATACTATAGATATTTTTCGTTACTTTTCACTTTTAAGTGAAAACGTGTTTTTTATACCCTTCTCTTCAGGAACGGAGAGAGGAGGTCTATGCCCAGCAGGGATTTGTAACAGGCCGTTACTTTACTTTACTTTTATATGTACATGTATATTTTTTATTGTCACAAAATAGAACTCTGTGCGCACATAGGTACAGAGACAAGCTCATTTATTTTAATAGCAACTTTCCTTACTACTTGAGCATCCTGCATCGTTAGTAAACACGTAACAAAATAAACCCAGCTGCGTACGGAAATAAAATCTATGAAAAAAAACCAACCATGTTTAGTTCGTCGCGCGCGCGCGTTTTATCTGCCAAGCGTATTGTTAACATACTATTTTGAAATCTGCGCCACACACATTGGGAATGACTTTGGTACAGTTCAAAAGAAACAAAATTTAGGTCATCACGCGTTTTGCCAATGTTTTAATTACTATAGGCCTTGTATAAAGATTTGTTGCAAAATATAAATCTTGGAATATTATTCTACATGTGTGTGCGAATGTATGCAAATGTGGATGTGTGCATAAAATACGAAATTCTACAAATATTATAAATGAAAGTTTGTGGAGTATGGATGTTTGTTACTCTTTCAAGGCGAATCCGCTGAACCAATATCGATGAAATTTGGCACAATTATTCCTTATACACCGGGGTAACATATAGAAATCCTGTTAATTCTACAGGAATCGGATGACATTGAAAACTCTCAACGTGAACTATCACAAACTCAACAATCGTTTCTCCCTGCAACCGAAGCATCATCAGGAGATAGACTCCACTACAAAATAGCGAAGCGAGGCATTACCCAAACAAGTCTAGTTATATACTAATCGGTTCAACCCACCATTTATTTTATTTTGCCTGCGAACACGCTTAACAACCGTATAGCAAACGTGTAAAAAGCTTATAGGATTATAGCAAATTAATTTTATTATAACTTTTGTATTATGGATCTCCACAAAGAAACGCCTAATTCTATAAATTATCTAAATAGGTCACTTTAATACTAAGAGTGAAATATATAATCAAAAAAACAATGAAAGGTTTTTTTTTCTAGAATTACGTTTACAACTACTCCACTGCACGGGGTTTTTTATGTAGTATAAAGTAGATATTGAACCACGTTTGATTACAGACATATTCGTGTTCCGTCTAATACAGACGTAATATCTGAAATCTGTATAAATACAATCAAATTTGATCACAACTGCGCTCCTGTTAAGGGTTGTTTTAGTGTAAGTGGTGACACTTTTATAGGAGACGCTGTTGGTGTATGTATATATTCCACTAGCAATCGCTAGCAGCTCCGCCTGCGTGGAAAAATTGTTTTAATCTTTCCACTCGGGCTTTATATAGTATTTTGAAAACCATAAAAATGCTTAAAATAAGTTAACCTTAAAAGCTAGACATATGCTGTCGCGGACTTTTATTTAGAACTTTTAGAGGGAAACAATTTTGTAGTACATGATTTTTGAATAACTATTACCGTTTACTCAGCGCACGCAAGGAAAGTTTTAAATTTTGCCGTTTTTCTACTATTTTACTGCTGCTCCTCTGCTATTCATCTTAGCGTGATGTTAGATAGCCTATAGCCTTCCTCGATAAATGGACTGTTACACTGAAATAATTTTTCATATTGGTCCAGTAGTTCCTGAGATTAGCGCGTTCAAACAAACAATCTCTTCAGCTTTATATATTAGTATCTTTATATTTAAATGAGTTAATCTTGTATATATATATATATTTTCCGAATCTCGGAAACGGCTCCAACGATTTTCCTGAAATTCAACATGTAGGAGGTTTTGGGGGAGAAAAATTGATCTAGCTAGGTTTTATGTCAAAAAAAAATTGTTTTATCCCTGTTTTTGGGCATTAAAAAACACTAACATTTACATTGAATTGAATTTTCGCCATTTACTGTCAAGTCGACGTAGCTTATTCGGGTGACGGGCAGACTTGAGAAATGTGAATGCCAAGGATCGATCCCTACCTAAATAATTGTTTTTTTTAAGTTTTTTTTTGTAAAAAATTACCACCCATATATTAGATATTAAACCACGAATTACAGACATACTCGTGGTCAGTGTTTAATATAGACGTAATATCTCAAATCTGTATAAATACAATCCAATTTGATCACAACTGCACTCGTGTTAAGGGTTGTATTAGTGTAAGTGGTGACACTTTTATAGGGGACGCTGTTTGTTGATGTATATATTCCATATCCTGTTCGGTTCAAACATAAACAGATGTAAATAGTTTTAAAGAAACAATAAGATATTGCGTTAAGTACACTCGAGAGATAGATTGCACCTGCTACTATGTTTTATTATCGTTAACACAATTTACAACTATGGATTTTAATTTGACACCCGATTTGTTTATGGATAAGTGAATGGAAGAATGTTTTAAACAAGTTTATCTGAATTTCGATCTGTATTTAGTACAGTATTAGTTACTAAAGGACTATAGATATATTATAAAAATGTTTTATCCCGCCATAAGTGGGGTCAGCACAACATGTTTTAAACATGTTACATGATATGACTATTTTTTTTACGACCGGCCGCCTGCCTTACTTCATCTTACCTTAGTTGCCTGTCACGATATATCAGTAAGAAATGAGGGTGGTCTATTCTACGCAGCTTGAACGTCGAGTGGTATCCTGATGAGTAGAATAGACCAAACATATTTCTTACCGAGGTGCCGTAAAAGACGACAAAAGTAAGTTGAACCACCGTGTGGTATCTGGTTGAGTAAAATAGACCACCCTGTGTCTTACCGTAGTGTCGTAAAATACGACTAAGGTCAGTTGGCGTCAAGCAACTGGCCGGTCGTAAAATACGTAGCCAAATCATGTGACAGCATCTTTATAACATGTTGTGCTGGCCCCACTTAGAGTGGGATAAGAGCAGGAGGTTGATGATCGTCGTGTCAATTAGGTCGTGCTTAACTTAAAATAATTAAAGGGAGTTATATGCAACGTTCACTAAGAGATAGAGCGACTTAGAAAGATGGTATACAAATGTATTTAATTAAGGTATCGTGTGTCGGTTTCTAAGGATAAGGTCAGAGTTTATCGCGACAACTAAGTGTTAAAATACCCTCATTTCTACTTTATATATTTTTTAATTATAAGCTGATTTTATTATTTGATAAATTAGCTCGGTATATAAGCTTAAATTGTAACAAATTTCATTTTTATTACCACTGATTTGCAACGAGAGCGTTTCAGACGACTTTCGCATATACATTTATTATGTATTATTCTTGGCTTGGTGATAATTTTGCCAGAATAGAGAATAATCCACGCGTGATCCCCTCTGTACCAATTTATAATCAATAAGCAACACGCAGGGGTTACAGATTTTGAATTTGGGACGCGTAACGGACCGACGAGCTTTACGGGACAAATATAGGGACATCAGAATTTGTTATCTCTTTAAAGCTCAGACAGACTAAGGAAATATCGGACAGATTTCGGATAAAAAGTGATCAGTGAATAAAAATATTGATGGTCTTATAAAAATAAATCCCACTAATATTCTTTTCGTACTAATATTATAAATGCGAAAGTTTGTGAGTATGGTTTTACAAGTATATGTTTGTTACTCTTTCACGACGAGTCCGCTGAACCTATATCGATGAAATTTGGTACAATTATTCCTTATACACCGGAATAACATACAGGCTGTAGATATTCTGTTAATTCTATTAATTCTACAGGATGAGGATGACACTGTAAAGCGCCATCTATTATCAAGCTATCGCACTACAATAGTCCACGCGAACGAACTTACGGGTAAAAGTTAGGTATTATAAATGCGAAAGTTTGTGAGTATGGATGTATGTTTGTTATACTTTCACGGCTAATCCGCTGAACCAATATTGATAAAATTTGGCACAATTATTCCTTATACACCGGGGTATGCGTAACATTATAAAATTGTTACTAAGAATGTTGTGATTTCCTGTAATTTTTTGGCTTAAATTATATGATCCACATAAATAAACATATAGGCTATAGAAATCAAGCCGTGAGGCATCCGGCTGAATAGAATAGTACCACCCTCATTTCTTACCGAGGCATCGTAAAATACGACTAGCGTAAGTTGACGTCAGGCACGCGGTCAGTCGTAACAACGCAGCCAAATCATGTGACAGCATGTTTTTAACATGTTATGCCGGCCCCACTTAGAGTGGGATAAGGGCAAGAGGAGTCTACACCTGAATAACATATAGGCTATACAAATCCTGTTAATTCTACAGGAATATAGTGACATTGAAAGGCGCCACCTATTATCAACCTATCACGCGACAACAGTCCATGCGAACGAAGTTGCGGGTAAAAGCTAATAAATAAATAAATTTAGGTACTTATTACTTACCTTTTGGGCAAAGTTATACCTTTTTACTTGTTAAAGTTGACATCTACGGTATATATTATTTTTGTATTATGAAACTCCGCAAAATAACGCCAAATTGGATAAATTTAGCTAGTTACACTTAATTTAACACAAACAAACATACATGACGTCATCGTTTTGTCTATATTGTATCGGTAAGGTGAAAGATCATTCGGAATGTAAACATATCATTATACTGTTTAAATACTGATAAGACCTATACATCTATACTAATATATAAAGCTGAAGAGTTTGTGTTTTATTTGATTGATTGTTGGAACGCGGTAATCTCAGGAACTACTGGACCGATTTGAAAAATTCTAAGAGTGTAAGATAGTCCATTTATCGAGGAAGGCTATAAGCTATATAATATCACGCTAAGATGAATAAGGAGAGGATCAGCAATAAAAAGATATTCCGAAAACGGCAAAATTTAAAGCTTTCCTTACGTGCGCTGAGTAAACGGTGAAAGTTATTTAAAAATCTCTTGTAATTAACTCGCGATAACTCTTTTATTGTAAAATTTCAATTCAGGAATATTATGATAAAACAAAGTCTCAAAAAGCTGCCTGTATGTGATCAAATTTCTCAAAATCTACTGAACGGTTTCTTGTACGGATTTTACTAAACGATCTTCTTGAATTCTTAAGGCAGGTTTCGGTTGGAACAGATAAATCGATTTTGATGAGACTTACACTGGACGATAGAGGCGGTTGTGGAGAAACGTACTGGCTATTTATCAGCTTTGCTAAAACATGCTTTTTATCCTAGAATTTCCGCAGGCTCGGGATTTACGTGGGAAAAACTTTGTGATTTCGACAGACACAGTTAGTTATGTATACATATAATTAGTGTTACCTGCAACTTCGTTCGCGCCAACTTAGTTTAATTACCCTCAATAATGCAATGTTTTTTTCCATGTCCTTGATACATAAACTATATTTTTTTATCCTATATGTTACCCGGGTGTATATGCTTTAATTGTATCAAAGTTGATTAATATTAGTTCAGGAGATACAGTTACAGACAGATAGACAGACTTTCGCATGTATAATATAATGGATATCTCAAAAATTCTTCTTCATACATTTTACGTGCGAATTTACCCCGATGTTTCGCTAAAACATACAGGAAAATACGCGCCAAAAACATGAGTCATAGCATTATTAACTGAGAGACAACCACTATCCATATTATTAGTTCTAGGTGCTACTTTAGGTTTTACAAATACCCTAAAAAATAGTTAAAAACCCTTAATTATACTCTGAGTTTTATCCTGTTCCCGAAGGAAATACAGGACTTTTTTCAGGCCGAGAATCCTATATGCTAGCCCGTTATGCAATTTTTTGTGATATATTTTACCAATATTGCACCAGCAAAATAACTTTGAATGCGTAGCATACAGACAAACGCACAGACGGATTTTCGATATACATATATTAAGTACATATTTAGCCCTCTTGCAAAAGTTTGTCAAATTTAATACCAATAACCAACCAACTTGGTGATAGCAACTATAATGCTGCTTCACTTTACCCAGTAGCCTTGGGTCGATTTATACAAACGGGTTAACTTATTCTTATCTTAGATACGCAGCTTACTCCCGCCTTAAACTTTGGGCGATCTATTGAGGAAAAAGCCAAGACTGCCGCTAAAAAACTCGGCATACTAATCAAAGTGAAGCAGTACTTCACACGGGAACAAATCCTAACCTTATACCAGGCACAAGTTTGTTCTTGTATGGAGTATTGGATTCATCTTTGAGTCCGCTAAGGTCCAACTGAGGTTCGACTCAGTAGATCGACGCGCCAGAAGAATTATAGGCGATAGTAAACTGGCTCGAAAAAGGCTCGCGACACTAAAACACAGGCGTGCAGTTGCATCACTTTCTGTTTTGTACAAAATATATTTAGAAGAGTGTGCCACAGATTTGTTTGATCTGATTCCTCCCTAACCATTCTACTAACGTCAAAACATCGTCGGATTATCAATTGTTCATGTGCAATATAAGGGCAACAGACTAAGCAAACTAATCTTTAACACCCTTCACATCTATAGTTCAAGGGTGGAATATTTAACGCAACTAACTTTCATTGAACCTATACTCGCAAATCACGCGGTCACTAGACACTGGTCACTAATATTTTTAGACGCTGCACTAATAACACCGCAAATTAATAACGGTCACGTCCAGTTTGAACTTAACAAGCACTTATCAACTTCAATCGTATTGCTCTTTCACTGTAATCAAACACTACACTATAAAATGACCCTTATGTTCAAACAACACGCTTGGGACGCGGTTGCAGCGTTCATACGCACGCAATGACGTCACACGCACGTACGTCCCCATCGACGCTCGACGCCGCACTGAGCGTTAAGGAAACTTTAAATTTCAAATCTGTTTATGGGACGTATTCCTCTTGGCCTTCGGGATTATAGCGTCCTTATCTTTCTATGGAATTTTTATTAAGTATATTTATTTATAGACTCACTGATAAGATATACGTTGGTCATTGCTCTTAAATGTGTTAGATCAAACAAATAAAAACCATATTATCTGTAAAACTAAGTTAACATTAAGCAGTAATAATTAAAGAATTAAAAAATGTATTCGGCCGGTGACCTTCATTTATTACTGAGGTGTTGTAAAAGGCGATTGAGGTAAGTCGACCCATCGTCCGGTATCCGGCTGAGTAGAATAGACCACTCTAATTTCTTACTGAGGTGTTGTAAAATACGACTAAGGTCGTAAAAGGTGACTAAGACAAGTTGATCAACCGTGTGCTGTCCAGTTGAGTAGAATAGACCACCCTCTTTCTTACCGAGGTGTTGTAAAATACGACTAAGGTAAGTTGACGTCAGGAGGTGGCCGGCATAAAATAGGTAGCTAAATCATGTGACATGTTTATAATATGTTGTGCCGACCCCACTTAGAGTGGGATAAGGGCAGGAGAATGATGATCCGGCCTGTGACTAGCTTGCTTCCGTGCAAAAGCTTACCCCTTCCTTTTCGAGAGATGAGTTGGAGGTTTAGCCGCAATGCTCCTGAAATACCTATTCGTAAATACATTCCAAGAATCCTCTCAAGATAGCCTCAGCGTTTCCTCAAGGTATCTTCTTTCAGCGAATATATCGTGATGTATTGTAAATATCAATTACATTTAGTTTTATAAGAAAAACTTATTGGTGCCCGGAGTTTGTACCCGTGATTTGAAAGGTTTACGTCGTCCCAATCGGCTATCAAGGCTCAAATCTAGGTTAACACTAAACAAATAGGTCACTTTTGTTCACACAGATGCTGTGGCTGGGCGCTGTGAGGTCACCATCGCTATTATGGCTGTGTGTTGACATATGTTACTCATATCATTGCGGTATTATCCTAAATAATAGTACGTAAGAATGCGGAAAAAAGCAGTAGCTACAAAGTATCTATGCGTGATGACCCCATTCACGAATTCGGCACCTATCAGTTTTATAAGATGCCCTAACGATTCTGAATCTTTCATGGCTTTTGGTTGAAACTATAAGCAGACAATGATTTGCCTCTTATTAATGTGTTTTATTGATAAACGAAAATTATTCATGGCCGTAAATTTGATGAGAATTTTAGTTTTGCCAATCTGAGCTCACTCACCCGTTGGGCATTTGACTTTCTTCCATGCTTTTGAGTGTCATTAGCATTAGAATTCCTCAGATATCTTTTGACTTCTATCTATAAAATTACTTTCATTGACTTCTTAATATGTCCCAACACCCAGCTAAAAAGCAGTTCTAGAACTTTCTTTGTAAGGCATTTTCGCTTTGTAAGGCGTTGTTCGAGAGGTTGTGCGAGTAGCAATCTCTTTTTCCAATTTCTTGGAACAATTAAATTAACGGTACGAAAACATCCGGGCACATTATAAATCGTCGAGCACACGCCGGGACAATGTGATTTACAATGAATTTGAACTACAGTCGAGCGAGGATCTTCGCGTCTCTTTCCAGATTTACAAGGGGGTGATGCGGTTTGTTTATTCCAAAACAGGCGTTACATCCGACTACTATATCTTACTGTTCCGACTTGGAATATTTACGTTTTTGGATGTATAGATAACTAACTTTTACCAGCAACTTCGTTCGCGTGGACTGTTGTCGCGTGATTGGTTGATAATATGGCGCTTTTCCACGTCGTCCTATTCCTGTAGAATTAGCAGGATTTCTATAGCCTATATGTTATCCCGATGTATAAGGAATACTAGTGCCAAATTGCATCTATGGTTCAGAAATGGCAACAAAGACATCCATACTCACAAACTTTCGCATTTATAATATTAAATCAAATCAATATATTCTTTATTACGTACAGCCAAAAAATAATACATTATATACTGTACATAAACAATTATTAATTATCTATATATTGACAGTTGCCCAACAATATTAGTAGGATAGGATATGTTTTATTGTATACCAAAGAAATAAAGTACAACATGAAAATGTGGTAGAATCAACTGCCAAAACGCTGAACAATAGTACCCTGGTGGAGTAATACAGAGGCCCCTATCTTCATCCCCGTAGGTCAAGTGAGTTGACACTATACACAGATTATATTATATAGGGTCATAGCTAATAGCCAAAGGGTGAGACCGTGATTTCATGGTCTTGGGTTTAAACCCCAAGCAGGCACTAATGAGTGTTTTGTTCAAATTACAAGCCATATCTAGCGAGATGAACCCGACTTTCAGTAGCCAGTTTTACATACATAAACAGTAGTAGAAAACGAATATACATATATAATCTCAAATATTTTAGTATATTATGATTGCAATCACTACCTCTCACAGCTGAAAGGTGAGACAATTTGCGTGTGTGTGTGTCAATAGCACCACACTAACCTGACCGCCAAAACGTAAAGATACCCAAACCGTGCCTCAGGGTATTCGAGGATCCAAGATCTAACTTTTCTTCCGGTGAGGTAAGCAAAATCACATCTGCGTCAAGAGTTTCTCGACAAAAACTTCCGTTAAACACTTGAGCAAACACTATATATACATAGTAGCGGCAACTTTAGAGCTCCCATAAACCCGCAGCAAACAACGTATTCAATAAAACTTGTTCAGTTGAGATCGCCCCGACCCCCTGCGAAGTAGGCTATGAATAAACCAAATCACTCGAGAGAAACACTCCATGTGTTTATGGTTATAACAAAGGGTACCCAACACGTGTCCCATTAACACGTGGGAACTTTGTCACTTCCACTTTATGAGACGGCTGCTTTCAACTTTCTGTTATATAACCACATTCAATATGTTCTTTAGCCATACTAATTATAAGGCGAAAGGTCAGTCTATCTATTTCATTTTACCAGCTTATCTCCTGGACGAATAGTGATAAATTTTTTGTTCATTTAAAGTATAAAGGGGTTCAAATCCCGGGCAGGCACCAATAAGCTTTTTTATTAAAAACTTACAAGTCTAATTGATAATTGCAATTTAACACTTTTCGGTGAAGGAAAACATCTTGAGGAAACCTGCATATCTCTAGAGAATTCTGGGGATATGTGTAACCTACCAATCCCCATTGGAGCAGCATGGTAGGTCTTAGCTCCAATCCTTCTCTCCAAAAACGGAGAGAAGAGGCCTATGCCCAGCTGCGGGATAGTAACATGCCGTTACTTTACTTTTTTTACGTGTCTAATTTATATTTACAATTTACCATACGCTTTTTGGGGAAGAAAAATATCGTGCAATCCGCTAATTCCTAGGCGTAACCTACCAATCCGCATTGGAGCAGCACGGTCAGTCTTAATTCCTGACCCTTCTCTCCACAAGACCTTACTCCAGAAGATGTTATAGTAACGAACCCTTACTTGTAATTTTACGCCAGGGTGAATTAAAGGTAATGAGCAATCACTTAATGTAGAAAACAAAGTAGCAGGTAAAACCAATGCATGTTTTGTACAAAATTACATACGCATAGTATTACAACAAGAGTGACAGATTAACAAATTCGCCGATCAAATATTAATACGACCCACATATTTGTAAGCGTAGTGAAAATAAAACAAGGAAGCGCATCCAAAGGGGGTCGGAATGCGCTGAAAGTTCCTTGAAACGCGTAAACATCATTACATGCGCTACAAATCGGGTATTTTTTCACAGACAGCGCCGTACTTTGGTTAACACGTGCAATAGAAGACATTTTTACGCATTTATCACGATCACGCCTCTAGAACGTTCGATAAAGGTTTATAGACTCGTATATACGTTTTTAAACTCAAATTCCTCCATCTTTTTTTTGCCCATCAATTTAAAAAAAGCAAGTTTAAGTAAGCAAAATAAAATACATTCGTTAAATCTTATTATACTATTGATTATTATGTAAATGATAAGATTGGATTTCATCCAACTATACACAGAATTAAACATTCTTACGACTATTTGACTTCATATTTGGAATGAAACATTCTATTTAAGAATAATTTTTGAAAATTGTTTCCTCTAAGTTTTTATTAGTTCTTCTCGACAAGAACACTTTTCCGAACTGAGTGGTAGCTGAATTACAAATTGATGAAATCATATAAAATCAAAATAATCTTTATTAAATAAGCTCTTTCAAGCACTCTTGAAACGTCAAGGATCAATAGTTCGGAATGTTGCTCTTAACAAGACGAACCAGAAAGTTTGAAGAAGAAAAACTTGGCGGTCAGTCTTTTAAACATTTTCAATTTTACATTATTAAGCTTCTTGTATGAAGCTAAAATTGAACTTTAATTGACAAATCTAAAGTGCTAAATAGGTCATTTGCATATTTTTAAATTTGTTTGGATAGTAATCAAGCCGTGTGGTTTCCGGCTGAATAGAATAGTACCACCCTCTTTCTTACCGAGGTGTCGTAAAAGGCGACTAAGGTAAGTCGACCCGCCGTATGGTATCCGGCTGAGTAGAATAGACCAACCTCATTTCTTACCGAGGTGTCGTAAAAGGCGACTAAGGTAAGTTGACCCACCGTGTGGTATCCGGTTTAGTAGAATAGACCACCCTCTTTCTTACCGAGGTGTCGTAAAATACGACAGAGGTAAGTTGACGTCAGGCAGGCGTTCAGTCGTGGAAACGCAGCCAAATCATGTGACAACATGTTTGTAACATGTTGTGCCTACCCCACTTAGAGTGGGATAAGGGCAGGAAGATGAGTAATTCACCCGCAAAATACTCGTTACGTCATCATTAACATGTATTTATTAATTGCTAACTAGGGAACCGTTACAACTTGGCAGGGGTATGTACAACTTCAGTTTAAATCTTCATGAGCGTTGCTAGGTCAATGAGTTGAGATTTAGGCCAGTGTTACACAATCTGTACAGATATCTTACGTAAAAGTTGTAAAAGCACTACTTAAAAGCGCTCCCTAACAGGCGCCGTTGCGTAGATAGCAATTAGTAGGTCGTGTGCACGTAATTGAAGTTAGGAGTCAGAGTACAGACGGCGTCATAAATTGTTATATTTCAACTTGCAATATATGTATGTGAAGGTGGAATCTTGCAAGTTAAATTTGACCCACTTCCTGGTGTCTGATTGGGCTGATTTTTTTTATTTTGGTCCAGTTCCAATGACAATGAATGTTTATAATAAGCATGACCTAATACTGCTGCCACGATTAGCTCCAGGCGTGAAAACTCCGCAATGGTTAACAGAAGATACATGGAATTTTTTTAAAAGCTTTTTTAAAAGCATTTTTAAGTCGACTTGTTTAATATCAATATAGGCTTAAGCAATATAGGTGTTTTGGACTAGAAATAAGTGTAAATGTTTAAAATACACATTCTATTGAGCGGCTATGTTGGGCAAGACTTATAATTCAATTACTTTTTTTTATGCATTTTCCTTAGAAATGAAAACATGAAACCCATTTATCTACAAACAAGATTTATTGCAAAAATCTTGAGCGACCTAAGTCACTTCACCTCAAGAACTAAAGTTACGACACTGCGGGTGTGTAGTGTAATTAGTAAGAAGAATTCTTTTGAAGTTTTCTTACAATAACCGTTTTTATATTTAATGTATAATAACAACGTTGTGTTTCGTGTGTTAATGTAAAACTTTACTTTATGTACTATGATATATTAATTCATCGACCTGAAACCTATATTCTAGCTCCATATCATAATCACATATCATATTTTGAGTTTGGATATGTGACGTAATGAATTAAAAAAAATAATTAGACAAAGAAACTCTTTTCATCGCGATTGTCCAGTCCTATGAATTTAAAATTGAAACCGTTATCTGAAGTGCCTTAATGCCTCGATCCTTACTATGTGGGTGAACATCTGGCTATAGCGGACGTAAGGGCTAATTCATACCACATTACGAATTAGCGGCTAATGAACATGACTTTTTCTAAACGACAATGGGTTTTGTGATTTGAGTACTAGGACTTATTAGCGTTATTACAGGCCCTATTAGGTGTGATTGCTTCAACATGAAAAGGTCGATGCATCTGGTGCTCCGGATGCATCGATTAGCGGAAGGGCCATTATCAGAGAGGCCCCGACCCAGAGGTGGCACACTCTGTGGTTCAGAGTTGCTGCTGGCGGGGATAGGAGCAATGTGTACAACGGTACCCTGTCCCCGCCACCAGGAGCGTGGTGGAGCACTGAGGTTGTTTTAACCGGTGAAAGTCCGACATACGGATCCATAAGAGGTTTTTGTAGATAAAAAGGTATGACTACTCTGACCAGCTTTTATTGAAAGTGCAGACTTGATGCGATCAGTACTTCTGTACCCTTCTCTTCAAGCAGTAAGTTTAAGTAAAGTTTTAGTTTAAGTAACTTTATGGTATACTACCATAAAGTTTATACCTTTAGGGTAGCACTATACTGCCTCCTGTCTAATAGAGTACTCACGAATGGTTTCCTCATTAAAAAAAAATAATAGCCTTGCGATAAGTAGATTGTATCGATCGTAAACAATGTAATGTTATTTAAAGTGAGTCGAAATTTCACAGAACCACTTTAAAGATACCTAAATTGTATTTAAAGAAATAGACATAGTTCGTGTAAGAAAGAAATTAACTATGGAACTCAAATATGGAATGGTTTGTTAAAAATGTAGGTAAAAGATAAGCACTGTAAATCATTATCTTCCTGCCCTTATACCACTCTAAGTGGGGTCGGCACAACAAGTTATAAACATGCTGTCACATGATTTGGCTGCGTTTTTACGACCGACCGCCTGCCTGACGTCAACTTACCTCGGTCGTATTTTACGACACCTCGGTAAGGAAGAGGGTGGTCTATTCTACTAAACCGGATACCACACGGGGGGTCAACTTACCTTAGTCGCCTTTTACGACACCTCTGTAAGAAATGAGGTTGGTCTATTCTACTCAGCCGGATACCACACGGCGTAAAAGCTTGTAAAAGCAAAAGATAAGCACTGTAAATGTATCTTGAAATTGTTGCTCAGGTATTCAACTATACCAAATATCGACCCCGTCATCACTTTCGGTCCATCTGATTAGCGGACAGACTTTCTCATTTATAATATTAGTATGGGTGAGAAAATGTCAATGAAAAACGTAATAAATTGAACTGTTAACTCATATGTAAATAAAACATTTTGCCCACATACGTCCGTCCCCACAAATGCGCACGCAAGCTACGCGGCCGCCCGTACGGTGCAATGGCGGGTTAGCGAGTGCACTCGCGGGTGAGTGAACTGCGTCTAATTATACCCGTGCTAAGCGCCATCCACCGGCTCGGGAAAAAGTTAAATGTCCTTGATTTGCGCGCGCCGTATTAAGCTTAGCCATCTTTTCTTTGCATACGTACACACTGTCGTACTGGGTGGGCCAAAGTAGATTATCTTACTAGTAAGTAAAGGCCTATTCCACTTTTTCTCACCTTTGGAGTAAAGAAAGAGAAGAGGATTTGGAGAAAGGATATTCCTTAGAAGACCAATTTACAATTTAACCGCTTACGTACACCCATATTTCCCATTTGACTTCATTACGATATCGGAAGCGGGATAAATTACCAACTCTTGCTGGAGGGATGGACTTTAGAGCTAGCCCGCTGCTCCAATGCCGATTTTTATGTTATACATATATCAATAAGTCTCATGAGAGTATCTCTCTAGTCATGAACATCTCGTCCAAGGTCAAAGGTATCTCTTTTGTAAAATTCAACTTGCCTTGTATGTATGTATGTGAAGGTTGAATCTTTCAAGTAAGTTTGAGATATTTACCGTTATCCGATTAAGCTAAAATTACACATACTGGTCCAGTCCCCATGATAATGCAAGTTTATGGTAAGCATGACCTAATGTTGCTGTCAGGATTGACTCAGGACAAGGGAACCCATCAACGGTTAATAGTAGTAACTTGAGTGAAAAGCTTTTTTAACTTAACTTGTTATTAATGTAGTCCTCTATGTTATAGGACCATGTTTGTATCAGCCTCCTTTTAATAGGTGTTTGGAATGTTGTAATGGGAAGACTATAAATTGATTGCGAAATTTTATTAAGGAATTGTAAACCAAAACCCGGAAACCATTTGCGTACTTTTGTCAGGCACAAAGCAGGAGCCGATAACTCACTGCGTTAAGGCCTAAGAGAAAAACATACAGCCACTTGGTGTCAGGTAGGATATTGCCAATAAATCATTATATTGCTCCAAAAGAAGTCCAAATAGCTGTTGGACAATATAAAATTGACTGTGGAATTTCATAAAAGAATCGTATACCAAAACCCGGAATAAATCTTCGTACTTTTGTCAAGCACAAAGCAGGAGCCGAGAGTTCGGTCCGTTGTGTCCTAAAAGAAGAGCATACAGCTACTTGGTGTCGGCTACGATATTGCCAATTAATCATTATACTGCTCTAAAAGAAGAACAAGTATCTGTCCAACAATAAAAAAAGGCAATCGAAACATGTTAGGGATAAACAGTTACAGGGAGTAAACAGTTCGGCCAAGCAATCAATTCCATCATTAAACGCCATCTAGATTTACGAGTTACTCACGCGACGGGAACGCGAGGGTGGAGGTATTTATAGTGTCGATTCGCCATGGATTTATTTGTTTCGTCTATAGCGTTGGACGCTGCATCGTCATCAGTCTTTTCGAATTAGCGTCAGTTTCACAGCGAACTGAGTTTATTTTACATTGAATTTTAATTGATTGGGCAGTTCGAAAGATATTAAGGTTGCAGTCTTTTAAAATTCAAATATAAATTATTCAAGTTTGCTTCTACAAGCTCTCTAATCTTTAATATTTAAATGAGTTAATTTTGTGTATATATATTTTTCTGTATTTTAGAGAGGGCTCCAAAGATTTTCAAGAAAGTCACTACGTATAGTTTTGGAATCGGTAATCGATAAAACCTAGGTAGGTACCTAGGTTTTATTTTTCAAAATGTTGTTTTATCCCTGTTTTCAGACACCGAAAAAAGTGCTTTAATTTTTTGAAAAAGCAAAGAATAAGTACGCTGTCAATTACAAAGTCGTGATAGCTCATTTATATGTATGATTGGGCTCTGTGTTCTGTTAAAATAGTGAAAAATTTAACTAACCTCCTTCTCCTGACTAGATTTATCAGCGTGGATCCTGTCACGCAGCGCAACCAACTCCAGCGGCCAGCTCGACAGCTCCGCGTCAGGGTCTGACAGCAGCACCTGGATGACATACATAGTTTAGATGATTTCTACCTAAATATGTCGGATATAGTTTAACGTTGAGGAAACTATAAAGTTTCTTAAATTATCAATAAGATGTGATAGCCCACAGGTGAGATCCTGCGATTCTTTCAAGGGGTCGCGGGCTCTAGCCTCGAGCAGGCATTAATGAGATTTTCTGTTAAACCTTATGTGAATAATTAAAAATTCACAATTTATCACACAGGTGAGGAAAAAACTCGCGGAAACCTGCGTATAGAGAATTCTAGTAATATGTGTATCCCAATCCTATTCCCAGCAGTGGGATACTAACAGGTGGTTACGTTACTTTACTTTAAAAGTAAGGTCACATCCATTTACTAACCCACAGCTGGGTATAGGCCTCCTCTCCGTTTTTGAGAGAAGGATTGGAGCTAAGACCTACACGCTGTTCCAATGCGGATTGATAGGTCACACATATCCCCAGAATTTTCTAGAGATATGCAGACTCCTAACGATGTTTTCCTTTACCAAAAAGCTTGTTATAAATTGCAATTATCAATTAGACACATAAGTTTTAATAGAACTCATGATCATCTCTAGAGAGCCGCATAGTCTTCCACTTGGCTATCACAGCTTACTTACTATACATTTTCTTATAGTTATTACTTACAAGAACGTCAGTCATACTCTCAAAAACTTTTGCACACACTTAAATATAAATTATATTACTCGCAAATCATTGACGCAGCCACAGTGGTCACTGTTGATAAATAAAACGTAACGCGTGACCCCGAGCTTCCTTATCGGCTGCCAATTGTAATGCAAACAAACAATTATATGTTATTGATTAATGCACTTTATTGGTTAAGCAATAGGACGTTTAGTTGGTGAGATGCCGTGGCGTCCAGTACAGTGGTTCCCAAAGACAGCCACGCCGACCCATAAGTGAAGAACTCTTTAAGAATCCATTTTCATATAACGTCCCCGGAATAAAAATTTATTAACACGTTCACAGTCCTCTGACTGCAATGAAGTCGTAGGTTACCTAACATATGAGTCCACAACCACTATCGGGGTTGCACCGAATAGGGCATTACTATGGGACATATTTTGATGAACTTATACACCGTGTAATTCATTTTACGTTAAACTTAAGACAAATAAATACCCAAAAAAAATAAGAAAAGATAGCGTAATCAATCCAACAGAATTTTTTTACATTTTCAATTACATAATTTTGTATAAACTTTATATATGATAAAACAATTTTATATAAAAAATTTAATCGTATTTTTTATAACAAAGTAAACAATTTTATTTTTATTTTGAACAATTTGTAGTAACTTTTGTAGCAGAAAAACTTTTTTGTCGTTCAAAACTACTGATATTCAGAGGCAAGTAATAAACATAACTTTATGGAACTTATAGGCATGTACTCGTAGCGCGACTTCTTCAAGTAGTTACTATGCACGCCTAAAAGACATCATGCCATACTAAATTAGAGACTACGATATAAAAAATATAAACTATTATATATTTTATATCAGAAATTGAATCCCGATGTTTTAGGAATAAAAAAATCAAAAAATCATTGCTCTAAAGAGGACATCAGTACACGTGCTAACAAAACTCAAGTATTTCTGGTTTATGACATCGTAAATAAGCGTACAGGATCAGCTAACGTTACGTGAGAAATAATTATTTGATTGTACTAAACATCTTTAATGAACAATAAACTCCATTGAATGCTACTTAAAATTGCTTCTCGTGGCTACTTAATTACTGAACTAATAGTCTATAATCTTTGATTAATGCGTAATAATTTATATTAGCTGAAAGCACAATTTCAGAAGAATCATAATCGCCATGTTATTATAATATCTCTAGTACGCAATATAAGTACATTTTTTTATTTTAGTAGAATCTTCGGAAGGAGCAATGTTTACGCAAAGATAAAAAGCACGTTAATGCGTTGGTAAAAACATCGCTGCTTTTACATTCTTTGCTTTCGCGTCTATAACAGAAGGGGAAGAGTGCCGAGTGACGATTTTTAGTGGGATTGCGAAAATCATTCTACCAGCTCTACTATACAGTACCAACAAGAAGTGCCTTAATGTTTCTATCGGTAAAAGCACACGACCTGAACTATGCTATACTCGCACACTGTCAATGACTGAAGATATTAAATCATATCGCACGCTTTACATTAAAGTGACTGATTGTACGGCGCTTACAAAACTCGAGAGTATTAAAGACTGCCTTAACTTAGTTTAGTTCGTAACATGATGTCAGAAATGGCATTGAAATATGGATAACAATATATCTAATTTAATGAAGCCTTATTTTTAATTAGGTACTTTCATACTGAGAGTGCCATTATTATGAAAATACTTGTAATTGTTCAAGTGAAACCTAACTAGAATTTTAAATAATAATCTAAACTTCTGTAAGCGAATTTAACAAATTTTTTACATTTTTCTGAAGTATAATATAGATGAATCCATGTTCGGAAAGCGTAATTTATTTATTTCTTTATATGATTGTTTCTATACATATTTATTGTTAGAAAAGAGAAAGAAAATTGAAATCAGCACATTTACTAAGGCGGACTTATCCCTAAAAAGGAATCTCTTCCAGTTTCCATCAACATAATTACAACGTTATTTACATCAATGTGCAAAAAAGTGGGCTTTGATATTAAGGAAGTTTGAGAAGCTCAGGTATAGAGCACACATTTCGCTAACTGCTCATCCTAGTTAACCGATTCTTAATAAAATATAAATAATTGTAAAGTAAACTTACTGTATACATTACTACAATAATTTATTCCAAAATTCCTTAGGGAATTAAATAAGCCATAATAGTAATGGTATAATACTTTAAACAATAAATTAAGAAACTATTGTAAAGTATCTATTGGTAATTTGCAGATGCATTTGTTGTTTAACTTTAGCGTTTAAATACACTCATTATTGAGTGTATTTAGTGCTATGTGTGTGTGAGTGCTATGTGCTGTTCCTGTTAAGGTAAAATGAGAATATATTTATTCTATACTACAATCGCCAGCGTTGAAAGATTAAAACCGTAATATAGTCTTTGAATAACCATAAAAATGGTTGAAGTGGGTTAACCTTAAAAGCTAGACATACGAGGTGTGTTCAAAAAGTATCGCGATTTTGTGTATTTTCAAAAATTATTTATTTATTCGTAAATATCTATTTTGTCCCCTTCAAAGTAATCCCTCTGGGATATTATACACTTGTGCCAACGTTTTTACAAATCTTCGAAGCACTTCAAAAAATCATTTTTTTGTATCTTGTTCAGCTCCTCCTTCGATGCCGTCTTTATCTCGTCAATCGTGGCGTACTGTCGTCCTTTCATGGGCCTCTTCAGTTTCGGGAACAAGAAAAAGTCACAGGGGGCCAGATCTGGGGAATACGGTGGCTGCGGTATCATTAATTTATACCACAAATTATCGATTAAAATCGAATGGCACGAGCCAATCAATATGCCTAGGTCCTCGGCAATTTCTCTATCGATAATTCGAAGATTGGCCAATACCATTTTCTTCAATTCATCAATTTTTTCGTCTTTTGTTGAAGTGCTCGGGCGTCCGGCACGCTCTTCGTCATTCACATCTTCTCGGCCTTTTAAAAACATTTTGTACCACCGATAAACGTTGCTTTTGTCCAAAGTAGCTTCTCCATATGCCACAGTCCACACTCGGAATGCATCCGCGCACTTAATTTCGTTTTTCACACAAAAATCGATACAGGTTCCTTGTTACATTTTTTGAATAGGGAAAAAATCGAAGACAAACCAAAACACGTGCAAGCAAAGCAGCTATTAACAATTAACCGAACATTCAAAATGGCCCAACTTTTCATCATAAGTGAGAGACATATGTACCAACATAACGCCACAAAAAAATCGAAATTGGAATATATGTAACTCGCGAAAATTCAAAATTCGCGATACTTTTTGAACACACCTCGTATGCTATCGCAAACTTTTATTAAAACTTTTAGAGGGGAACAATTTTGTAATACATGATTTTTAAATCACTATTACCGTTTACTTAGCGCATGTAACTAAAGCTTTAAATTTTGTCGTTTTGTTAATATTTTTTATTGCTGCTCCTCTCCTATTCATTTTAGCGTGATGTTATAGCCTATACCATTCCTCGATAAATAGACTATCTTACACTCAAATCAGCAGTTCCTAAGATGTTCAAATTATCAAACAAACAAACTTCAACTTCATATATTTGTATCGAAGTATGAATCGCGAAAGTTTAAGATCTAATTTGGATAAAGTTACCAATAAAGGGCAATAATATTTTTGAAGTGGTGAGAGGTGTAGTCAAGAACTAGGTCAACTATTCGAGACATGTCACGAGAGCTTTGGCGCGCCGCCAACTGTACGTAAACTGTTTCAAAATGAGTACGATAATTCGCCGATGACTGTACATCCTTACATCCATACTAATATTACAAATGTTGTCGCCAATGACTTTCGCTTTGTATTTTATACACACCGTCATGAGACGAGTATCGCGCCCTTTTGACTGAAATGGTATCAACACTGTGTCGTGTTGTTTCCGGTGGAGTCTTCCTATATATTGCTAACACGTTTCAGTTGCATTCAGTCTTTGTTCTTCATTCAAGAGAAGTGCATCTCGGAACGGGAATTGTGGTGATTCCTATTATATCGTGTTATTGTATATAGTGTGCACTAACACAAATACGAAAGTCTACAAAAATACGATTTTTTTTTCAATAATTCATTACAAAAAATACAGATTGAGACCTTCTAGTAAGTATTAGAAATACTTCTGTCAGTGTGTCTGTCTGTCTGTTACATCCTCAAGGCTAAACAGCGAATCAATATTGACGAAATTCATCACAATCAAAGCTTATACACCGAAAAAACATATAGAATAGAAATTTCAGATCCCAAGAAATTAACTTTTTCGGAAACATGGATTGTACTTAAGGGCTTATGTAGACGCGAACGATTTCACGGGTTACACAAGTAATAAATAAAGCTAATCGTATGTGGGATCCAGCTGAGTACAATAGACCACCCTCACTTCCTACCGTGGTGTCGTAGAAGGTGACAAAGTTAAATAGGCACCCGCCGTGTGGGATCCGACTGAGTTGAATAGACCACCCTCACTTCTTACCGAGGCGTCTTCTAAGTTGACTAAGGGAAGGTGAATCGCCGTGTAGTATCCGGCTGAGGAGAATAGACCACCCTCCTTTCTTACAGAGGTGTCGGCAAAGGCGACTAAGGTTAGTAGTCGTCAGGCGGGCGGCTGGTCGTAAAATACTAAGCCACATCATATAACAACATGGTTAAAACACCTTGTACCGACCGCACCTATAGGCATAAGGGCTGGAGAATGATGACTAGTTAAAAATTAAACTAGGTAGTAAACTAAACTTAAATAAATCAATCAACTTACGTGAGTCAAATTGAACTGTAAAACTCTATCCGGCATGCCGTATCACATTGTAGTCACACACACAAATCGCCTAAATTACACTTCACGAATCAATATAAAATAAACTATTTTTGTCTATATACCTTAAGCATAGATTTAAACTAAAAATCTATTGTTTCTGTTTCAGTTTCAAATGTTACTAAAAAAAGCACCAATTTTTAGTAACATTTTTTGTAACATTTAAACATACTTCAAAACGGTAAACCTCTGAACTATATAGGAGAATTTTGTACCTAATTAAATTTTGAAAAATTAGTATTGGGACAAAAAAAACACTGCAAAGTGTTGTCGTGGAGTCTATCTCCTGATGATGGTTCGGTTGTGGAGCGAACTTATAGGATAAAAGCCACGTTTCTTGTTGGGAACAAAAAGAAAAATATTAAGTACATAATTAAGGGTATTTTAACATTGACATTGATTCGACAATTTAGCGGATTGTTAATTCATAAATGGCTTTAAAGTAGGACCAGCCTAAAATGGGTATATCGAAAAAAGAAAAAGCAAATGTTTTTATTGTATGTGTAATTAAACAAAGATAAATATGGGTTTCTCATTTTCCATCTCTTATAACTTGTTGGACACTCGCACCCACTCATACGCACTCTATGCCCTACACGCACACCTTTAAAAGTACTTTAAATGCTATACTGAATTATTCAGCCTTTTTTTATCTGTCTCTATAACTTTTTTTATTAGAAGTATGTCTTAACACGTCCTTAATACATTGATTTGCAAATTTAAAGGTTTTAATGGTTTTTCACTGCGCGAAAATCACTATATATATGTCCGTGACAACGCTCAATGCGAAATCATAACAACAACTGATTTAAAACGGACCTTGCTCCATTTCAATTCGAGAAGGGAGTAGGGAACCTCGTTTTATTAATGGTGAACTTTTTGTTCACTGGCGTACGTCCAAAATGCGCGCGTAGGCCAAAGACGTCATGCTAAGGCTGTTTGTCCACAACAAGTCATTCTTATTCTTATACAAAGCTAGCTTTTACCCGGCTATAGCTTATCTCTGTGTATAAGGAATAATTGTGCCAAATTTCATCAGTATTGTTTCAGCGGATTTGCCGTGAAAAGGCAACAAACAGTTTGCGAGTATGGGTGTATTCATACAAGCTTTTACCCGCGACTTCGTTCGCGTGGACTCTCGTCGTGTGATAGGTCGATAATACTTCTACAGGAATAAGATGATATTGAAAAGCGCCATCTATTATCGACCTATCACACGACAACAGTCCACGCGAACGAAGTCACAGGTAAAAGCTAGTATGAATATACATCCATACTCACAAACTGTTTGTTACTCTTTCACGGTAAATCTGCTGAACCAATATCGATGAAATTTGGCACAATTATTCCTTATACACCGGGGTAAGATATAGCCTATAGAAATCCTGTTATTTCTAAAGGAATATGATGATATTGAAAAGCGCTATCAATTATCAACCTATAACGCGACAATAGTCCCTGCGAAGTTACGGGTAAAAGCTAGTAATAAATATCTTAGACTTCCCTAGATCTAGTGTAGTAAAAGCTGTGCGTCTCGAGTGGCAATTAGCCTAGACGACCCGAATATATTTGGCAACGCCGAGTGTTCCGGGTGTAACGCACTGCAAATCATTAAATAATATTTATACCGACACGTTTGCAGAAACATACTTATTATTTATATATTTTGGAAGCTAATGTGATGTAAAGAGTATAAAATACATATAAATTTAAAGTTCTCCTAATATGACCACTATACTTGAGTACTATAGTTGAGACTAGTTACAAGCCCATACGAGGCCATTATTCTTTATAAGGCGTTATCGGGAAGTATTGCATCTGCATATTATGCTATTGATGTTAACAATCTATCATGCACTTTTCCGTGAACGAAAGCGTCGTTCAGAAACCTGCATATCTTGCGAAAATCCTACGAGAATAGTAGAATTTAAAAATGATCTTCTTTTTTAACCGATGGACATCCACTGCTGGACATAGGTCTCCTTAAGGGATCTCCATACCTAACGATCTAGTACCGCTAGGATCCAGCGGCTACCCGCGACCTTTTGAGGACGTCAGTCTACCTCTTTGGGGGTCTTCCGGTGCGAGTTCACCATTCCAGCACCTTAGGACCCCAACACCGATCGGTTCAATCTACTACGCACCCCAACCATTGCCGTTTGAGCTTCGCCATACGATGAGCTGTATCGGTTACTCTGGTTCTTTTACGGACCTCATTCCTGATTTGATTGCATAGATACACCAAGCATAGCTCGCTTCATAGTCCTCTGAATGACTCAGATTTCTTATGACGCCCTTTTTTGTTGATACAACTGTAGAGTTTGAAGCTCGCAGTACATCTTTTATTATAGATTCAAGTCCTCAATTTTGCAATTCGTAAAATCAGTCCATAGTGCCGAAATATAAAAAATAGTTCCGTTATTATACATATCGGCGCGTTCTAAATCGTTTCAAGCATTTACAAACAAAATATGCCACATAAATCCGGCATTTGTTTACGTTGGGGCAACCCGTCGGCTATCACGTGTGGGATACGGGTTAAATATTAGGATTATATTGCCACACTTAACTTGTTATAAAAATTATGGCTTTTTATTGGGCTATGGACGGAAAACGAACGATATATATGGATGGCATCCTGTTGGATTCTCATATTATTTGCATTTGCCCTTTTTGTATTTCAAAATTAAGGTTATTAATGTAATGATTTTGCCGTATTGCGTAGATTAAAATATTCTCTTTAAAAAAATCAACTTGCTATATCAGTTAAACCTGTTCTTTACACAGGACATAGTATAATATAGAATTTGATTTTAAGTACAAAAGTGACGAAGGCAAAACTGTAAGTCAGAGTTAATTGATCCATATGGTAAAGATTGGTAGGTATTTTTTTAATCTGTAACTAAAGCTTCACAATTACACTACATGTTTATCTGTCATATATTTACAGCCTATTATATCCTAAAACTAATCTCCATACGTACACTACGCTCATCAACCACTTTGCAAATAATGTATAGAAATCGGCGTCACTTTGCGGAGGTACATTATACAAAAGTAATGAAATTCTTTTGTTATAATACGCGATTCGAAAGCGAAAGATCTTGCCACTTTGCCGTAGACTCTATATGATGTCTTTTACAGCAAATTTTAAATCATTATAAAAGAGATAACAAGGCAAAGCACAAACCTGAAGCTGCTCTTGCATCTCCTGCAGTACCTGCCGCCGCACCACGTCGTCGCGACGCGTGTCCTGCGGCACGACACGGCGTTACACACACGAGCGGTTAGTCGCATTCCAGCATGCACCAGACAACTTTACATTAGGGCCCGCATGTATATGGCAAGAAGATCAAAGGGCCTGGCTTTAAAATAACTGCTCTCACAAAATTACACTTAAATGTGCGTCAATTCGACGAACAATTGTCACTACGCTGACCAAAACTGTTGCGATAACCTCCAGTATGCTGCGAAACGATTGAATCACTGAGCTAAATGGTGAGACATGGGACCATCAAGAATATACAGACAATTTCGGACCCTTGGTCCTTAATTTAATATCAATTTGTCATGCGCTTTTCGTTGAACAAAACTATCGTGAGGAAACCTGAACAACTACTCAAAAGTACTACTTGGATATGGGTCGCGCACCAAACCACATTGGTTGGTTTTAATTCCAATCTATTTACGAACAGGAGAGAAGAGAACTTAATTTACCAGTAAGAGCAAAAGGCGGCTGCTTTACTATATATATTGACAATTCAACGGAGATTCCCAGTTAATGAAAATTGAAGTTTAAAGGGGTACGCGTTTAAGTCTACCTTACCATTCACACCACCAAATGCTGCAAACAATACGATACATGTCTATATTTTTGATACCAACAAAGAAAAAAGATGGCCTGTTTAAGCGCTAATATATCACAAGAACTGGCAAAATATTAGTGGACTAAGTGTGGATATGCCAAAAAACCAAGACTAATAACAGAATGTTCTCAATCAGTTCAAAATCACAAACCTTGTAATAATATTGGATAGGATTAACTGACTACAAAGCTGATTATTGTCCAAATTTGAGTCTAGATTCTGATAACTTTTAACAGTATTTGGTCAGCGTTAGACGAACTTTAACTTGCAACAAATATTTTATAGGCAGGCATAGAGAAAAAACGTTACAAGAAATGATATAAACAGTTTCCAAGAATGCAATTTTTGAGTCACAAGTGTGAGTGCTCGGATGGGTATGGCAGTGATTCTGTACACCAGTTTTATTTACATGGAAACATTAACACCTTTTTTAGTATAGGCAAAATGGCGATAAACTTATACAGTCAACTTTGGGTTAATAAACGATAAAAATGCAATATTTCTACTAGGGATAGTTGCCCTAACATAAATATTTAACAAAAAATTCCCTAGACACCGGTCAGTAAGTTTTTCTGACTTCCTCTATGTTTACTTCAACTATACTGAAAATGTCCTACTTTAAAATACACCGCATAACTTCTTATGCTGGTAACAAAATCATTTCAATTTCAAAAGTTAGTATTAAGGTAGATTTAAGTTAGACTTGTTTACAAGAAAGTGGAGTAAATTCAACACTTATTGGTACCGAATAAATGTTTCATATTTTTTGCTTGTGTAAAACAAAATCCATTCTTTGTAGGTGGTTATATTTGTTAATAATAATTTAATTATAATTTATTCACTGCTTTCCATGTTTTTTTAAAAATAAGTATAAGAAGCGTTTCTTCTGAAAGTGAGTAGATCAGATATTTTTGGACAACAGAATATACTGTTTCTAGTTCTATCATTTATTTATAGTCCTAACTGTGTATGTTTCTTTAGGTTAACTTAATAGTAATAATAAGTTAATAAGTCATATTAGTATTAGTACATTATTACATATTACATTATTTTTATTATTGTCACGAGTAAATAAAAGTGTTAACTCCCAACTAAATAATTTATTAAACTAGTAACAATATACCTATACTATTATCATTAATTTTTTTACACATTTAATTATCTTTTTTCAGACTTTTAAATTGGCGGAAGAGACATTGTTTTTTTTTTAAATTTGACAAATTTTGGCACTACTAACTATAGCCAATAGACCCTCGGTTGACTGTATGATATATTATATTTGATATATGGTACCACCACACTTGCATTACTTTTAGGGGTCTCCAATACTGACCTTCTCCAGCTCCAGGTCGATATCCTGCTGGTACAGCGACACGTTGGGTTCCGTGTTTTCTGTTGTCTGTATGTGGGCTTTCAATCGTAATATCTGGTGACAAATGAGGGAAAATTAAATATATAAACCTTTTTTTTCAGAAAATATCTCAAATATTATTTCATAGACACATATGTATCCAAATGTTCGGCAATGAAAAAGACGGATGAAAGAAGAGTGCATGCAAATGAGATGAGAATGTTAAGGTGGATGTGTGGTGTGCCAAGACTGGATAAAATACCAAATGATTATACATACGGAAGTCAGAAAATTACGTATATTATAGAAAACTCGAGAAGTAAAATGGTATGGACATGTAATTATTTTATCCAACAAGTGTTAAATATTTCGTAGAAGCGAGAACCATATTACGCCGAACACAAAGAAACGCAGAAGATTGATCATTTTAACAAATATATATTGCAATAGCCAATTGGGTAAAGTTTTTATATTAAAACTGACGTGCCTATTTGATATTTAGCCCGGTATATAATCTTCAATTGTACCAAATTTCACCAACATTGCTGCAACGGATAAGTCGTGAAAGCTTAATAGACAAACTTTGAACTTTCTAATATTAGTACGTATATCATATGAACCTGTTCGTCAAGCGCCGCCACAGTTTCCCGATGCCTCGCCTGCAGTTCGTTCACGTACGAGACATGTTCCGCTCTCAAGTCGTCAACGAGTTGGTCCTGTTTTTTGCTTATTTGTCTCAGAGTACTCTCCAAAGGTGTGGATGTCTGCTAAAAAATTAATCTATTCATTCCTCGGTTAATTGCCTCTTCAGATGACAACATGCATCTGGGACTCCCTAAGCATCGTCTAGCTTAGGGAGGGACCACTTTTAGAGAGGTACCAACCCAAAGATTGCGCACTCTAGGGTTCAGAGTTGCTGCTGGCGGGGATGGGGGCAATGTGTACAACGGTACCCTGTCCCCGCCACCAGCAGCGTGGTGGAGCACTGTCATGTTTTAATGAACAAAAGAATAGTACCCCACCCCACCCTCATTTCTTACCGAGGTGTCGTTAAAGGCGACTAAGGTAAGTTGAGCCGTTTGGTATCCGGTTGAGTAGAATAGACCACCGTCTTTTCTTATCGAGGTGTCAGGCAGGCGGCTGCTCGTGGAGTACGTAGCCAAATAATGTGACAACATGTTTATAACATATTGTGACCTCGCTTAGAGTGGGATAAGGGCAGGAAGATGTTGATGTTGGTCGTGATGACTTATGTTAAATACTGTCTATGTTAAATGAGGACAGATTCGAGTTAATTTTGTTCTGCTGGCGGGGATGGGGGCAATGTTTCATTTACAACAATTTCAATGTGCTACCAACCACTCAAGCAACCATCCATTCATTGTGGAATTAGTTTTGTAAAAACACTAGGCCAGTTAGGCCAGTTAATTAGGCCACAGACACTCACCTCCACGTTGAGTGAGCCAAAATCTACGGAGCGTGTGCGACGTCGTGCGTCTCCAGCCGCCAGGTCCGCCTCAAACTCGCAAGACCCCGTGGGGGACACTCGCGCTCGAGCGTGCCATATCTCTTCGGAATAACTAAAAACAACCAGATAATTTATATAATTAGGCGTTACTTTGTGGAGATCCATTATACAAAAGTAATTATAATTTTTTTTTGCTAAAATCCACAATGAAGTAAAATATATAATGCTAATTGAAGAGTGAACTATCCGTTTCCATACCAGGTACATGCAGGATTCGTGACCACCGCCACCACAATACACAAGCACTACATACGTTCACTATCACTAACTCAACAATCGTTTCGCCCCGCAACCGCATCAGGGGATAGATTCCACGACAAAATCGCAAAACTTGCTTGTGTATAGTGGTGGCAGTGGGGGTTTGTGCGTGTGTTTTTATGAATTCTGCAATTACCAGGTATGAAAAGGGATTGTCCAATCTTCATTTAGCATTATATATTTTTTCTATTTTACTTTATCATCTTGGTAAATATGTAATTGTGAAATTGATTTATCTATGTATGAAATTGATTTATACATCATTGACAATATGTTTTTAGCCACATATTGACCTAACCGTAGGCAAAAATTAGAATAAATCTATTGTCCATCACACATAGTCAAAACCTTCGCTTTCACAACTAGTATAATACAAGATTAAAGAAAATCTACCCAATGTTTTCAGATCAAAAAATTTATAGACTTACGTTCTTCTCCTTGGCAGCAAGTGGAAAAGTCGAAACATTAATTTGATACACAATATTTAAAAAAACAAATACGTTATAATAACAGTTAGTCATTATATGAAAAGTTATATACTTCTCACTGTACTGAAGTAAAAAGAAATGAGCTAAAACCCACCCTGCCACAACAAAATTTACAGGTGACCCATAATAATAATTCTTAACTTTTAGAAAATGCAAAAGCGTTTTATAAAGTTTCCGATCATTGTAAAAATCAAAAAACTGTGAGACCGTGTCCCTCTTTTGTCCCTGTTATTATTAGGAAGTATAGTTCAAATAAACGCACCTCCTTTCCATGTCCGAGCATTTCTTTTCGAAGTATGTCCTCAAATTTTCCATTTCCTTCTCATGTCTGCTACTCAATTCTTCTCTTAGCTCATTTATATCCACACTACCCGCTTTTACAGAGGACAGGAGCTCTCTCAATCTGCGCGATTCCACCGCACTCGTTTGTTTCTCTAGTTTCATTTGCATTTCTAACTCTTTCATCTCAGTGTCGAATTCTACCCTCATTTTACCGGTTTCGTCACAAAGCATCTGAATCAGACCTTCCCGGAGTTTGTTTTTAGTATTATCATCAATTAAACCATCGAATTTATCGAATAGGTATGTCAATTTGTTTTCGAATCCAGTTTGAAATTCGTCAGAAGATCCAGAAGATCTTAGGTCAGATTTTGAGTAATTAACGGTGATTTCTTCTCTGTCCATGTCTTTCTCACTATTTGAACTCTGGAGGGACGTTGTACCGCTCATTAGAGCTGAGTAATACTTTGTACTGTCGCCTTTGACCATGTTTTGGTATTTCACGAAGTCTGATAACTGAGCTTTCATCGTGTCATCCGAATTACACTTTTCCCCTAGGATATGTTGCAGTTTTTGCACTTCGCTAATCAGGTGGTCATTTTCATCCTTCAGGCCTTCCCTTTGCTGCAATGAGATCGTTAGATCCTGGATTAGTTGGTCACGTTCAGATATAGCCTCTTCCAAATGCACAAGCTGAAAGGACAGACAGTGAGCTCATAAACATTCATACACAAAGCAAAGCGAAATGTATAATTACTTAATTCTTTACTTTGAACATTATTTTATAAAAACTGTTTATAAAATTATTATATAAACATACGGGTCACATCGCGTTATATAATAATCAGTATAAATCGTTTATAAAATTAATCTGTATATATATTTATTGTAAATTAACAATTTATTCAAAAGTAAACTTTATTGAAAATGACAATTATAATTTTTAAATCAAATTTTATGCAAAGGTAGGTGCATAGATAAAAAAAAGATAACAAAAGTTTTTTCTTAAAAAGAAAACCTTTTTGCAAAATACGTAAATTCATATAACTAAGACCTACAACAGGACTAAGAAGTTTCTTTAGAAGGTTTAATCAAAAAATATTAGGATTTTGAAAATAGCTCAAAATACAAGAATATTCTCATTATGTATTTCTCAATATAAAATTTTTGAAACTCCTATATAAAAATATAGCAACACAATATGTTAATTTCAAAGTATTATCCATTCCAATAAGTTTTCACTATTTATTTATAACATGCATACTGAATGAATTTAAATTCAATTCTTTATTAAAAAAAACTTGTTATCAACGACTTTCAAAAGTAGCTTCTACTGAGAACAGCTAGCATGAAAGCTTGAGAAACTTGGTGGTTGCATTTTCATCATTATTTTCATAATCAGCCAGCCAATCAAACAACAATTAATCATGAAAAATCCATATATCACAACATCCAGCTGATTCTGTACATATGCTATAGGACTATGTCCTACTGAAATATTTCTCATATTTTAAATGTATTTACACTGAAGATTTATCTTCTCCCTGATACCTTTTCGAAGTAACAATATTCATTATTGTATTATGGCTACCCCATTGCCACTTTAGCATCATAATTTACAGAGCTTTATCAATTTAACAATTTATGGTATACAAATCTCTGTTCTGATTTGATCACTTAGAGAAACTTAGTGGAGGTCTAGCAACCCATTTCAAAACCCTTTGAGACCCAATACTTATCAACACATCAACACATCCTAAGCTATATAGGTAATTTTAGTTCGTTTATATTTGTTAAGTTCTGAGTATATACAATATTATTATTGTTATATTTAAATATGTATATCTCATTGAGTACAACGATTAATATAAAATAGAATAAACCTCATATTCGTAGCTCCAAAAATATTGGCTATAACCAAGTTACTATTTTTATAATTTAAATCAAATACCACAGCTATATCTTTATATTTAAATGAGTTAATCTTGTATATATATATTTTTTCCGAATCTCGGAAACGGCTCCAACGATTTTCCTGAAATTCAGCATGTAGGAGGTTTTGGGGGAGAAAAATTGATCTAGCTAGGTTTTATGTAAAAAAAAATATTGTTTTATCCCTGTTTTTGGGCATTAAAAAACACTAACATTTATATTGAATTGAATTTTCGCCATTAACTGTCAAGTCGGCGTAGTCTGTTCGGATAACGGGCAGCCTCGAGAAATGTGAAATCCAAGGATCGATCCCCAACTAATTATTTGTTTTTTCTTTTTTTTTTAAGTTTTTAATTTTTTTTGTAAAAAATTCCCGAGCGAAGCTCGGTCACCCAGATATTTTTTATAAACTATATTAAGTATGAAAGAAAATACGAAAAATAGTCAACATTTATTCAGTAAAGGGTTAAATATTTTCTTAAATAGTATGTTAAACGTGCAGACATAGCATGCAAGGGTAGTTAAAAACATAAGCAAGATCGTGCAAGCCACCAATGCCACAGAAATACATATAAAGCAGCAACACCCATAGAGAATAAGTACCTTCACATGATATTCTTCACAAATAGTTTTATAATCTGTACTCATTGTAATAAAAGAGTTTGTCTCATCTGGAACAATAGATTTAGGTGGGGTTCCACCATCTTTACTTTCTTTAGTTTCATCTTCAATTATAATTTCCTCAACTAACACATCTTGCTCTATCTTATCACTTGCCAAGCTTGCAGATGGTGTTATAGATTTTTCAGGGCTATTATCTTTTACTGGTGAAGGTTTATCTTCAAACACCTCTTCGATCTTAATACCATCAGTTGCCCCAACAAGGCATGGTGACAACAGGCTCTGAAAGACAGGCAATTGCTCCAATGTTGGCCCAATGATCATGCTGCCTTCTGGAGGTGGTCCGAATATAATTTTAGCAGCTTGAAGAGGGACCTTAGGAGCGGCCTGCCCTCTTATATCTAATTTTATAATTTCTTCTGATCCCGAACTGCATGGTTCCAGAGATTCTACGCTTTTTTCTTGAATAGAAGGATTAGCGTCCTCATTCAAGTTTGTACTATCAGGATTTTCATTTGTATTATGGGTACTGTTACCATTGAGAGAATCAATATATTCACTTTTTTCTGAATCTTTCTGCGAGCTGTGGCTCATAGAATCTGATGATAAGGATTTATCTTTTTGTACATCTTTCGATGTGTCAGAGGATAACGCAAGTACAACCGGACTTTCTTCACTTATGTGATTATCTGATTGATTTATCTCAACGTGCCATGATGCACTCTGATGGCTATTATCTTGTGGATTTGGGGTCAAAGCAGAGGGTGTATGATTTAAAGGACTATGTTTAGGTAATTGGTCGGTGGGTTCATCTTTGGATACATTATGTGTTTGCGAAAGTCCAGGCTCGGACTCTGTGTTAGAATATTCAATTTTAGAGGGAATGTGCTCTGATATTGATTCTATCGCGCTAACATCCTCAATATCATTTGAATAATCGCGTACTAAAACTTCTTCAGTTTCTCTTGTTACATTTACAGAGGCCCTATCGTCATCTACTATGGCACCCACAGCGTGTATCTGTTGTGAATTTACAACATCCGGAAGGACATTCTAAAAATATACAAACATTATAAATAAATCGGAGTGAAATTTCGTAACTCTGATCGGTGAAAGCTTATAAAGCGACTTACTGAATCAAACAATGTTTGGCGCTTAAATACTAAATTTGAAATGTAAATGTAAAAGTATTGTAAATTACACAGATACCTTTAAAATTTATATAAAATATGCACACAAAATTATTTCCCTTTATACGAGTCCGAGAAAAAGTTTAAATATTGTATCAATTACCTTAATTTCCGACGTCTCTGGCAGATCTTTTTGGACTTCATCCATAATTTAATAGACTCATAGTAGTATCGTGAATATAACTCAAAAAGTCAATAAACCTGTCGTCAAGACGACGTTTTTTCAAACAAAATACAACAGAACAACATAAGCGCCACTGCCATATAAAACTATCACGTTCCGTTAACGCTTCCTTTGGTTAAAATTAATTTATAATTTTAAAATATTCTCGTCGCATTATGTATAAATTAAAATTTAACGGGTATTTATTTTTATTTCTATTTTTGTTTAAAACAAGGAAGAAATTAATTTCTCAAAAAATAGTTGCCTTCTCTCACAGCTGAACAAAGGTCCTTTTCGGAGGGTTTATATATTGTACGTAGAATGGAATACCAGTTGTTTTGATATTTAAATTAAAGGAGATAATAAAAATTCATTCAAATGAATTTATAATCTCCAAAATTAGGACCGTATATGATATATTATTTATTACCTAGTGTTGCACCACTCACTATAGCGGCGTGTGAAAAAAAGCTTTAAATATCAGGAACGGAAAAATGATTAACTGGCTTACGATAAATAAACTTCTAGCTGTACTAAACCAAACCAAGTAAGGACAAACATACTTACTTACGTACTTGACACGTTCATATTTTAAGATTCAGTACTGTGTACTTGTACACGGTAGATTTTAATTTTAGTGTCAAGTACAATAATGTGAAATGGTATTTTGGCGCGAAAATACTACAAATTGTTTATGTACATGACGACCGTTTCATTCAAAACTAATTTATATTTGTGTGTATTTTGTTAACCGTTAACTTTCTATTCATAAGTCCACCTGTACGAATCATCAATCCTATTTGGCAAATCTTTAGATGATAATTTTGAAATTAGATAAAAAACTTACGATGCAAATTGTAGAAGTTTTTAAAAATTTATTTATTAGACCAACTAGTAGCTTTGTTACACATCACTACATAATATAAAACAAATTCGCATTCATTTCTTGTACGCATAAAACTTTAAAACTACGCAACCGATTTTGATGCGGTTTTTTTTAATAGATAGAGTGATTCCAGAGGAAGATTTGTACGTATAATAACATTCAATACGAAGTAGAGAAATAATGTAATTTTTGAGGTTTCTGTAAATAATGGCCTTTTTTTCCGCTTACATTGCAAACGCAGGCTAAACCCTACGAGATTTATCAAAATGATGTACTGAGTATTTGTACACCTTGAAAAGGTCTACAGAAAAGTCCGCGATGGTATATGTCTATCTCTTATGGATAACCCACTGTAGCATTTTTTGTCATTTACTTTTTACAAAAAATAATGCCTTATTTTTGAAGCAATTTTTATACAATACAGCATTAATCCTTATCCAATTAAGTACCTTAAATAAATAGTTGATTTAATATAGATCAATGTGGCCGTTTACAGCATGTAATTTAAGTGAACATTTTCGGAGATATTACAGATTTAAAATGCCGTTAGGACGCTGCGCTTCGCCCTATAACACTTCGACTTTAGCAGCTATGTCGCTCTTTCAAGAGTTAAAGCTGTGAATGTTGTTTATAAAGACATTCTGTAATTAATTGTAAAAATAAAATACATAGGGAAAATTTAAAAGTAAATAAGTAAAAATGTACTATATGAATTTAGATATTCCAAAGATAGCAGGAAATCTTCTTGGTATAAGGAGAGGAAATTGTTTTTCTCCAAATTTAACGCTTGCGGGCCACTGGCAGTAATGAATAAATCAAAACTACTGGATGGATTTTAATCATTTTTTTTACACTGAGTGACATGGGATATACATATACCTATTTTATTTTATAACCGGGCGAAGCAGGGGCAGGCCGTAGTTATATATAAAATAAGCTTTTTAAGTCATCACGCCCTTAGGATAACCTTTCACGACGCTAGTAGAACTTCTATGCTCTACCCTAAACATTACTAACTTACTTAAAGTCATTATTTACTGTAAAGTACATAGTAAAAGGGCCTGTTACTATTGCACTGCTGAGCAAAGGCCTCCTCTCCCCGTTTTTGGAGAAGATTGGAGCTAAGACCTACCACGATGCTCCAATGCGGATTGGTGGGTTACACGTATCCCTAGATTTCTCTAGAGATATGCAGTTTTACTCTAAAAAAAAAAACGGTAAAGGAAAAATCCATTACCGAAAATCGTGTGATAAATTGCAATTATCAATTAGACATATGAGGTTTAATATAAAAACTCTTTGGTGCCTGTATAGCGTTTGAGAACATGATCGCCTCTAGAGATACATAGTACTGGAAAAATAATATTGGGGTATTTTCATTCAATAAAACTCAGAATAATATATTGTATAACTTTATTTCTATTTACAAAATGCATATATTCTATGAAAGCCAGTTATTACATAGGAAAATTAAACCATCGAGATGTTTATCGAAATATATCCTAATGATAAAATATAACCATCAGAAACTAAAGGGAAATACAATATATAACAAAAATTAATATTTCTAATAAATGTTAGTCACGTGGGTAAAACGCAAGACAAAAATTCTACAAGACTGTGATAAAATTGCAAACTAGCGTTTAGAGTTAATATTATTTACAAAAGTAATGAAAGAATTATTTAACTCTTATTATATTACAATTTTTTTAAGAATAACAGGTTTTTCCCAGAATCCACGTTTAAAAAAATTTTTATGAAAAAAATCGATCATTACTTTTATACTTTGGAATTATACATATTAACCACTACGTCTATAAAATTATTTAAACAGATTATATTGATATATTAACAAAGATTACTTTGTTTTGTGCGTAAAATCCAGCATTTTATATAAGCAATTTTACCACAGCATGTGAAACGAGTGAATTTTTTGTCAAACTATTCGAAAATAGAAGAGATTTTCGGAACCTAAAAATTTGTCAAACAATGTTTGACCGCCAATTTTCAAATGTTTAAAAATACAATATAATGTTGGCGCGAAAGTTAAATTATTTATTATTCTTTTCGACAAACTCATATACCTTCTATATCATAGACTATAAATGCCTTAGAGTAATAACGCACAGATATTTAGAGAAGTTCTCAGCTGAGATACTTTATGGGATTTGTGTTTATTTCCTAGCGTAGACCGTATTAGTTAACTTGTTGATATATACAGCTCAGTAACATCTTAAAATCAATCAGGAAGTTCTAATTTATTCAATTAAAAAGTTATTACAAACCGTAAACTTTACTGCTTCTGGGAAAAAACCGCTTTTACCTAGAACTGTCAGCGAGTCAATGTTTACACTTTTCCAAATCTTGTTTCTTTTAATTAAACTAGTTTTACTATTACATGGTAATTCTTTTAAAGCTTTTATTTAAAAATCAAAACAAATTTCCATGTACCTATGTTTGTGTGTGAAGGTGGAAATTGCAAGTTAAATTTGACCCACTTCCCATATCCGATTGAGCTAAAATTTTACATACAGTCCCGATGCATGTTTATGATAAGCATGACCTGGTCAAGCCAAGGCCACGCGTAGGCGCCGCGGGTCGTCCAGCTCGGACGGTGCGGGGGGCGTACGCGGGCCGGACCGGTCGGGCGGCCGACCGACAGACGCCATCCAACGGTCACCATCAACGCACACCTTTTATACATATTTGTACCGTGCACTATAAAGCATTAAATACATCAAATACAATCCTCTCTTCATATTACGGGCTTCATATGGTCCATCTCGCCCATTTTACGAGCGGTGACATCGTTACATCGTGATACGTGCAGAAGTCATTGGAAGGTCAACGCCGTGCACTACTTTTCAAGAACAAAGACATCAAGTTCACGTGTATCGGTCTTCAAGACTTTCAACGACGACATCAAGACATCAAAAGGATAGTGCCTAAAACCGTGAGATCGTTCCTTTATTACTTCTATTTTCCATTCATTTCCTACATACCATTAAAGTCATTATCATATTCACAGCTTCAATCAGTGTAGTAATCATTCATCTTTTTTCGTAGTAATCACTATTGCGGTAATAAAAAAATAAAAAAATTGTTTTAGTTCTAATTTTCATTAAATTAATAGCTTCTACCTTTCTTTAGTTTCTATAGTTCAAATAACAATTGTGCTTTCCACAACGTAGTAATCATAATAAGTGCATAATCATTATTAAAGTTACATTTCATCGGATATTTCAAATTCCATTAAAATCATAATTACATACATTGATAGCTTAAATCACCGATAGCTAGTTTGTAACTTTCATTCCATCTACGTGACAATCATAGTTCATTTCGGTCTTAATAAATAACATTTGTTTATATTTTGTTTTCTGTTATAGGTTGGCATATGCGGCATAACGGTACGATTCTTACTTTAATAATCGCAACGAAAAGCGCCTGATATTTCAAAATATCAATTACGTATATTTAATCTTTTGCTTATATTAAATTGTCAGGAGCTTTACATAATCCATAATATATTATTTTTTTCACATTTTCACAGGCGATTAAACATTTTCCATACTATTTTGAAACAATAAGTAGATCAAACAATTTAGTCTTTTTGTACTTGCTATTTCATTTTCACAGGCAGTTGCAATTTAGTATACAATATTGATCAGAGTATTTTAGCAAACGCTTTAACATTAGCCTAGGCAATTAGTTATTATTCTATTAATTATTTTTGTTATAATTTTACAATAAATAAATAACAATGAGTGAACGACAATTAAAACTGATGATTAAAAAACGCGCTATATTAAAAGGAAAGCTTACTTGCTTTGGATCATACATTAAATCATTAAAAAATAGCGATGTACTTAATGAGCTACAAAATCAAATCGAGCTTCAATTACGCTTACATAAATTTGAAAGCTTATACGAAGAATTTGACACTTTACAGAACGAGCTAGAGGAATTAACGGAAAAACCTGAGGAGGAGTGTAAAGAGCGAGAGGCGTTTGAGCAGCTGTACTACTCGTTCGTGTCTGCGGGTCGTGCCTTGATCGAGAGCCATGCCAAGCAGTCGCTTCCTTCGAATGAGTCTATGGTTGCGGTAGGCCCTAATGCTCCGGCACACTCACACAAACGTAAGGTTGTTGAACTTCCTAAGATAGACTTGCCATATTTTACTGGTGACTATCATCACTGGCTCGGTTACAGGGATACCTTTAATTCATTAATTCATTCTGATGACAGTATTGATCCAATAAATAAATTTCATTATTTGCGAGCTTCACTTAAGGGAAATGCAGCTTTAACAATATCAGGTTTGGACTTTTGTTCAGATAATTATCAGTCTGCATGGAAAATTCTATGCGAACGATTTGATAATAAGCGTCTTCTTGAAAATCATCATTTAAACTCACTCTTTCAAATAAGTTCGTTGCAAAAAGAGTCTAGTGTAGGTTTACGTTCTTTAGTTGATACAACAAATAAAAATATTAGAGCGTTAGCAAGTTTGGGTCAACCAGTCCAACATTGGGACACTTTAATTATTTATATTATATCATCGAAATTAGACAGTATCACAAACAGGGAATGGGAATTTCATAGAAATAATTTAAAAGATTCCCCTACTTTGGATATTTTTATAAAATTTATTACGAATAAAGCGGATCTTTTAGAAACTTTAGGTGCATCTTCCTCCAAACATGAGAAGTCTGATAATAATATAAATAAACCGAAAAGTTTTATTGTGTCCTCTGACAAATCAAAATTAAAAAATAAATTGTGTCCATTATGTAATAAAGATCATTTGTTACATAACTGCGAGACCTTTAGAACATTGCCTGTAGAAACCCGAATACAAAAAGTTAAATTATTAACAGTTTGCACTAACTGCCTTCGCTTAGGTCATTCTGTGCAAAAATGTAGGTTATCACATTGCAAATATTGCAATAAAAAGCATAACACTTTATTGCATACAGAGCAATCTCATACATCTCAAATAGAGAATGTTGCTCTGTCTGCAAAATCAATAAATAAAAATCCTACCACATCAAACGTTTTACTCTCCACAGCCCGGGTTAAAGTGCTAGATATTTACGGCCATGCGCATGCTGCCAGAGTCCTGCTTGACAATGGAAGTACTGCAAACTTTGTAACTCAGGACCTTTGTGGTAAGCTAAAACTTAACACTTCTTCAGTAGATGCTAAGGTGTCAGGTATCAACAATCAATCTCTTAGTAGCTCACGTTCCTGCTCACTTACTTTAGAGTCTTACAGTAGTGACTACAAAGCAAACATTGATTGCATAATAATACCTCAGATCACAACACAGCTTCCTTCTAAATACATTAAAATAAAGGATTTACAAATACCATCAGGGATTTGCTTAGCCGATCCGTCTTTCCATGTTCCAGCCACAATCGATATTTTGGTTGGGGCAAATATTTTTTGGAGCGTTATTGGCACAAATCGCATCGAATTAGGTAAACAAAAACCTATTCTTTTTGAAACTCAACTGGGATGGCTTGTCTCAGGTGATATACAAATTAATAATAATTTACATCAAAAAGACAAACATACATGCATGTTAATTCAATCTGCTGATTTTGATCTTTCTCGTTTTTGGGAATTAGATTCTATTTCGTCTCGGCTTAATTTTAGTGCAGAAGAACGTGCGTGTGAAGAACATTTTATAAAGACTACGGAACGCAAACCAGACGGACGTTTTATTGTTTCCTTGCCATTAAAAGAATCACCTAAGGTTTTGGGAGATTCATATCTTATAGCTAAGCGCAGATTTTTATCTTTAGAGCGTAGGTTAGAAAGAGATCCAAAAATGAAACATTTATACGTAGACTTTATAAAAGAATATCATGACCTAGGTCACATGACAGAAAGTAATTCACATTCACGTAACGAAATAGTATGTTATTTGCCACATCATGGCGTCATGAGAGAATCTAGTTCAACAACTAAGTTGCGCGTTGTCTTTGACGCGTCTGCAAGCACATCATCTGGAAAATCGCTTAATGATGTTCTATGTGTAGGGCCAACGATACAAGATGATTTACTATCGATTCTGTTGCGTTTCAGACAACATCCATATATCGTGACTGCAGACGTGGAGAAGATGTTTCGTCAAACCGAAATCTTCGAAAGGCAACGTCATCTTCAAAAAATTCTATGGAGGTTCGATCCCTCTCATACATTAAAGACCTACCAACTTAATACTATCACGTATGGTACGGCATCAGCACCTTACTTAGCTACAAGGTGTCTTACTCAATTAGGCCATGAGTCTGAAGATCCAGATATAAAGCGTGCCATTTGTCATGATTTTTATGTTGACGATTTTTTGTCTGGACATAATACTATTAAAGAAACTGTTACTTTATGCCAAGGAGTAAGTAAAACTTTAAACAAAGCCAAATTAAATTTACGAAAATGGTATTCAAATAATGAAACTATATTAATGGCAGTTTCTGGCGAGTCAAATGTATCTGGATCTGTAGATCTCAGCGGAGAAAATCTCTCCAAAACCTTAGGCTTAAACTGGAAGTGCTCTACGGACACGCTTTTATTTTCAATTAATTTATCTTTAAATAACGTTGTTAGTAAACGTCATATTTTATCTACCATTGCTCAGGTATTCGACCCACTCGGCCTTGTTACACCTTGCATTGTCGAGGCAAAAATATTAATGCAACAGTTATGGTTGATTAAATGTGATTGGGATGAACCTGTTCCAACTCACATACAAAGAGCATGGTCTGATTTCGCAAAATCATTACCATCATTAAATAATTTAATCATTCCCAGATGTGTCGCGTGTCATTCACCTGCAAACGTGCAGCTACATATATTTGCAGACGCATCTGAAAAAGCTTATGGCGCATGCGTCTATGTTAGATGTTCAGTTAATGATGGTATAGTTAGTTTTAACCTTTTAGCATCCAAAAGTAAAGTTGCACCTTTAAAGGCAACAACGATTCCACGTTTGGAGCTATGCGCTGCGTTGTTGGGAACAAGGTTAGGAATTAAAATTTTAAATTCGTTAAACACTTCAACTTAGTAAATGTGTATTGTGGTCTGATTCCACAATCGTTTTAGGCTGGCTTAGTTCCTCTCCCAGCCAACTCAAGCCATTCGTACGTCATCGCGTTTCTGAGATACAGGAAGGTTTCTCTGAACATGAGATACGCTATGTGCCTTCCAAAGAAAACCCCGCAGATCTCGCTTCACGAGGTTTGAGCGCGGAAATATTGGCAAAGTCTTCTCTGTGGTGGTCAGGACCTGCGTTTTTGAAATTAGATCAATCTAACTGGCCAGACAAATCCAAACACGAGACACACGTTTCTGACTTGCCAGAAATGGTTAGATGTTTTCTTGTTGCTCAGGAAGATAATATAATTTCTGATCTAATATGTAGATGTTCCGTGTTTTCCAAAGTACAGCGTATTGATGCGTTCATACTTAGATTTATAAATAATTGTCGCGGAAAGTCTAGGAAAACTATCGGTAACATAACAATTAATGAAATTAATATGGCTACTAATGTCCTCTTAAAGGCTGCTCAGAAAGATTCCTTTCCAGAAGAGAGATTGTTGCTAATTACTAAGAAAGGTTTGCCTAACAAAAATAGACTTACTTCTCTTTCACCTTTTATTGATGAAAACGAACTTATTCGCGTAGGTGGTAGGCTTCATAATACTAACTACGACTATAATATGAAACATCCTGTTCTTTTGAGTAGTAAACATCCTTTATGCATATTAATCTTTAAAATGCTACATTTAAAATATTTACATTGTGGTCCACAGTTACTATTAGCGACAGCTAGGCATAATTATTGGCCTTTAGGAGGAAAAAACTTAGCTAAGCGCACAGTGCACTCGTGTGTTAAATGTTGCAGATTGAAAGGTAAAACCCTTCAGCCTGTAATGGGAAACTTACCTGAAGAGCGTGCACAATTAGAATTTCCTTTTCTTGAAACAGGGGTTGATTATGCCGGGCCAGTGTTGATTGCAAATCATAAGGGTAGAGGATGTAAGCATATCAAATCTTACATTTGTGTGTTTGTCTGTTTCGCGACAAAGGCTATACATTTGGAGCTTGTTTCGGACCTTACGAAGGAAGCGTTTGTTGCCGCATTAAACAGATTTGCAGCTCGTAGAGGTAAACCGCAAACAATCCATTCTGATAATGGAACTACATTTGTAGGCGCGTTTAACGAGTTGTCTAAACTTCTTAGCCAAATTTCACCTGCAGACATGAACGAGACAGGTATAAATTTCTCTTTTATTCCGGCGTACACGCCACATTTCTCAGGTTTGTGTGAATCCGCGGTAAAATCTGTTAGACATCACTTGAAACGGGTTTTAGGTTTAACTTATTTAGACTACGAAGAGATGAACACTTTGCTTATACAAATTGAGGCTATTCTAAACTCCCGTCCAATTACCCCTTTGTCTGATGATCCTTCTGATCTTTGTCCATTAACCCCAGCTCATTTCCTTATAGGGCGATCTCTTAAATTAGTGCCACATCCTGAAATTATCAGCAACAGAATCTCATCTCTTGCAAGATTCAATCGAATCCAGTTGCTGAAACAACATTTTTGGCGTCGATTTTCTGACGAATATGTTACTTTGCTACAGCAAAAGACCAAGTGGAAGCACTCTCAAGGATCGCTAACTGAAGGGGCGCTGGTTGTCATAAAAGACAAGAGCTGCCCCCCTCTAATGTGGCTTCTAGGACGAGTTGTTCGAGTGCTGCCGGGGAGCGACGGCGTCGCCCGGGTAGCAGACATCCAAACCAGGAAAGGAGTCATCAGGAGGGCCTTCAACACAATATGCCCCCTGCCTTCTGAGAGTTTTGAAGACACTTCAACGCCGGGAGTATGGTCAAGCCAAGGCCACGCGTAGGCGCCGCGGGTCGTCCAGCTCGGACGGTGCGGGGGGCGTACGCGGGCCGGACCGGTCGGGCGGCCGACCGACAGACGCCATCCAACGGTCACCATCAACGCACACCTTTTATACATATTTGTACCGTGCACTATAAAACATTAAATACATCAAATACAGTCCACTCTTATTATTTTCGGGTCGTCAGAACTCCCGGTAAATCTAGCTGGGCACTGACCCCAACAGACCTGATGCTGCCAGGATTGGCTCCAGACGAGGGACTTCCTCGACGGTTAACAGTAGGGACGCAAAAATTTTGTTAAAAGCTTTTATTTATTAGTAACAAAATTAAAACTGATTGTGGCAATTTATTATACCAATCAATAACAAAACGATGTACGCATTTTATACCTTAAGTTTTAATAGGCAAAAACGTTTGTGACCCAGTCTGTTAGAGCGCCAAAACGGTACACATAAACACACTGTAAGATATATGATTCAACTCATTTATCTTTAAAGATAACTATATTTTCCTGATATTAATTAATTTATTATCTTTATATTATACCTTTTATTTTAATTTCAAATCTTAAAGTTGGCAACATTTAAATTTATGCTACATAAAATTTTTCAAAGACCCTCCCTCCCATCTTAACGATATTAATCTAAGGCGATGCTTTCAATGTTTCAACCACCTACAACAATTATTTTCACAATTATAACAATATAATTCTCTCATATAACACCTTACCTCTGTTAATTTAGGTCTCATGTTGTTTATTCAATGACCTATAACTTTATTCGTATCAAAAATAATCCAATATAAGCGATCTAAACTAAGGGAAGTTAAATTTAAGACTAGTCTTTTTAAACTCTTGCAATGCATACCCTAATTTGATTTGATATATATGTTTTGTATCGAGCGTCAAATATAGGCTTAAACGCGACCGGATACATACTTAAGGGCTCGTGCTTTTTATTCCATTTTGTAACGGCTGTACACTCTCGCCCAAGAGCACTCGCTATGTCTCGAGACGCTTTGGCCGAGACATTTAAAGCGCGGCTACACTTAGCAGCGATCTGCGAAGCGACGGGTAGAGCGAACGGCTTGCCAACCAAAATTCGTTAGCGTCATGGAGCGACAAGTGTAGCCCCCAGCATTCTTGACAGTGTATTTGTTTCCGTCACTCACCAATCGCAGTTCGCTTCGCTGTGTAGGGTAGTCGCAGCCTTAAGCTCAGAGTGACTATGTACACCCTTGAAAGTGAACAGCGAAGTGGTCGCGGAAATTACGAGGCGGCGCGTGTACCCTTGACATACCGAGTCGAGGCGAGAGCTACCCTGTACTCTGGTACTAGAGATGTCACGGGGTGTTTCGCAGAGAGTGTACAGCCGCAATTATGGTTATTCTGATAAAATAAAATATTGTATAACTATTACGGTCTGGAGTTGAGAGCTTACCATAAAGCATACACTTTTCGCCTATGTTATATAGTAAACGACGATTTACTAGATAATATAGGTTAAAAAAGAGTCAGTTTCGATAGATCGTATTTGGCTTTTACGTAACGTTACGAGAAAATATTGATATCTTTTATTCTTCGTTTAATCATCGCAAAGTATACTTTTCCGACCATCCGTGGATAGAGTAAAACCATTAACACTTTCCATCCATATACAGTCCTTCGTTTCCTTCCGAACTTTATAGATGGTTTATAATTGACTTGACTTTGAACTACATTCATTTGACTTAGATGTTTAAAAATAAACAGCCTTTAGTGAGAACACGCCACACAATCATGATTAATCAGAATCAAACTGTAAATATTGTTTGTTCAAAAGTAATAATGAAATTAATTTTCTATAATCCGCCAAAAAGTAAATTGAAAAAATATATAATGCTAAATGTAGACCACTGTACACTTAGCATTCTTTTCTATACACTTTATAGCGGGTTATAGCAAAATAATTTTAGTATTACTTCTGTATTATGGATCTCCGCAAAGTAACACCTGATTCTATTAATTAAGTATTCTTTATTCAAGTAAACTTGCAAACAAATGCTTTTGAGTCGTCAACTCTACTGCTGGTTTGGAAAATTGTTCTTATCGAGAACAGCTGTTGCTCTTTTCAAAATAAAATTATTATAATTAGATAGATTTTGTCATTCATATATTTTTGATAACATTTTTGTATAAGGTAAGGGCAATAACAAGTAAATGATCGTTTTGTATGAAATTTTAAATAATAAGCGTTTTTGTTTGTTTTTACAACTGCCAAAACCTCAGAACTGTAGCCCATTGTTTAATATATAAAATTTAATATTATCAATTCATATTTTTTATTAGTTACAACAAACAAAACGCTTATTATTTAAAATTACATTGAAAACGGTCAACTACTAGTACATTATCAATTACTAATGCCCTTACCTTAATAGTTATTAATGAAATTAACTTTCAGACTTACACCCATTTTTGTTACTACTCATTAAAAACTAATAACAGCGATTTATCTCAAGCTCTATCACATTGAAGCAACACTTAGATCGCCTTTAACTAGATTTAGAACATTCATATTATATCAAATACTTCTACAATTTATTAACTTGAATTTCTACACTAAATATTAATTTAACGAAAATATTTTCTCATATTTTTAATTCGAAGTTCACAGTCATTTTCAACACTTTAATCCTCTAGTTAGCAAAATTAAGAGGAAAGGGAAAATTTATAAGTTTAACCCAGCTTTATACATTTATGCCTAGAAGGAGGCCTTAACAGAGTTGGATTATGTGAAGTATGACATGCATATAAAGTAGCGCCGGAGTTGAATGATATGAGAGAATGGAAAAGAAAAACATGTTGTGCCAACCACACTTAGAGTGGGATAAGGACAGAATATAATATATAGTAATCCGAACTTTTAATACAATACTCAAGGAATTGCAAATTATCGTTTACTGCGTGATATCAAGTTTGCTTACATTTTTTTTCCAAATATATTTAAAGATTTGGTGACTAGATAATCCATCAAATTCGCTTTAATATTTGAATAGAGATCCTAGTGCATCTAACATAAATTTTCATCGTTAATTACCAACAATGATCTATTAGCAGACGCATATATTGACAAAATTAGTATATAAAAAAATATTGCTGACAAAAATAAAATATTAAATACTTCAAATAAAATCATCAACGAATCATCGAAAAATCAACGAAATTATGGAGGAGCATTTTATCAAATTCAACCATTCCGTATGTTACGTCATAATTATTACGCGAGAATCATCATAAAATTTAGTTAAGACCCAATTTTTTTTTATTGGCAGTATCCAGCAGACAATCACCCGAAAGGAAAAATGCGGACTCAGTCCAGTAATTTTTTTGATTATTATTGATATAGGTAAACTGAAAAATTATTAATTATTATTGGTATACATATATCAAGGACCATAGCGACGAAACAACAAAAATGCGAATTTTACTTTTAACTGTAGGTTGGATGTACTTTATAATACAGTAACCAATAGTAAAGTCGAATAACAGTAAAAACTCATGACATATAATAGTTTAAAAAAATTACCAAAATCTTTTATTTTTTACCTGGCAACATTATATTTATAACTGAGAGTAATTACGTTGATTCAACAGCGTGGACACAAAAGCGCGGACAATTGAAGAAAACGTGATCCGACTGGTAATTACCACATATTAACTATCTAGCAGACTCCTTAGGACCATTCATTCAACACAAGGTTAACACGATTGATATTTCGTGACAACGTGCTCTGAATTCCCAATGTATGTATTACAAGCGAGTTGTATTTGTTTGCGTCAATTTAATCATTATAATACCCTCTATCGTACAATAAAGGGTATTATATTATCTTTTGTTCACGTTCCAGAAAAAAAAAAGATTTTTTCTAAATCCTATATATTAATTATGCCAAATTTGATCGATATCGCTTTATTTTATTACCCGTGGAACCGTAAAAATTAAAATAACTGTCGCGTGTATATAATTATTTTTTACCAGCAACTTCGTTCGCGTAGACTGTTGTCGTGTGATAGGTCGTTAATAGATGGCGCTTTGCAATGTCATCCTATTCTTGTAGAATTGACAAGATTTCTATGGCCTATATGTTATTCCGGTGTATAAGGAATAATTGTGCCAAATTTCATCGATATTGGTTTAGCGGATTCGCCGTGAAAGTGAACAAACATTCATCCATACTCACAAACTTTCGCATTTATATTATTAGTAAGGATTGTGTTCGTATGTATGAAAAAACTGCAATTCCACTATGTCACTCATTTTGTGACGGACCCCTTATAACAATTTTCATAATAAAATCGACGCGAGAATTAATGATATCACATTACTCTTTAATAATCTGTAGGTCAAGAACAGTTCAATTAAGAACAGTGAACTTAAAGTGTTGTTTAAACTACACAACATATGAAATAACACTATATACCAGGCGTTTGTCGCTCAAACCGATATTCATAATGTAATAATAAACTTCGATATAATATACGACGGATGTAAATATACATATTTAATTATACAGAAAATATAAATGTATAAATACTAACTATGTCATCTCAATAAACAATTTTTATATAATCCATCCAACACTATATTAAAATAAAAAAAAGAATTAGAAAAATAAATATTACTTTATATTACGCAGGTTACCGGGTTTATAATATCCGCTATAAAATAGGGATGTAGAAACGTAATAGATCTTTATGTTAATCGATTATTTTATTGTTACAATCGATTTTTAATAATCGATCTACACATAATAAATCGATTTTAAAATCAATTATATCAATGACCCTCGTTTTTTACTTTTGTTTTTTTAATATAATGCGTTGTTGGCTCAAAGCAATGTAGCCAAACTACACATTTTGTTGGAATTTTGCAAATGGCGCATTATGTTATTTTGTATTCGTTTTATTTTAATTAATTATTAATATAAAAAAGCTAAATTTTAGTCACAAATTTCATTTCGAGTTAATAGATTTATTTTGAAAGGAAAAAATCAATATTAATAGATTTTTTTCTACTTCAAATCATATCTCTATAGATAAAATATAAAGCACAATACGTCTACACTCGCTCACGGCTCATGTAACAATGACATTTCTTCATATACCACAGCATATAAATTGTATCACCACACAATGCAAGTTCGTGATAAGTAAATAAATAGGTATTAAAGAACGCAACTAACAAAGACCACAAATAATATTCATACAATAAATAATACAAGCACATATGATTTCGTTACAGCCGTACAGGAACTTAATGCCTAACGCATTTAATAATAAAATCTTATTTAAATATTGTCTGCTAAGCCGGAACTTACTCTAACAAAATTCTGAAAAAAAAAGGAAACTGAATTAATTGTTTTTTGATGAATTATGTAGTTATTTAACTTGGAATGGATAGGACATATAACGAGAAACACTGTAAGTTTTTTTACTAACAAAACCCTTTATTTAAATTAATATCCTGGAGATGAGAGAGATTATGCTGAACTCTGAACAAATTATTTATTTCTTTATTTACATATTGTTAGAAAAGAGAGAGAAATGGCACATGTATAAAGGCGGACTTATCTGTACAAGGGATCACTTACAGTCAACTTTTGAGTAACAGAAGGAAAAAGAACAAGAAGTAAAATACGGGTAATACATAAAGAAAGAAAAAAGATCGGTCACAATATGTAGCAAAATCATGACACAACATGTCTGTAGCATGTTGTGCCCACCCCACTTAGAGTGGGATAAGGGCAGGAGGATGATATCTGAAGAATAAAGTCATTTCCCATGCTTATGCTTCGGATAGGGCAATTTGTTGGCTGTAATCTATTTTCTATGAAAATATCACCTCATCTGAAGAATAAAGTTACATCCCCTATGCTATATATGGGATATGTAACTTTATACTTCAGATATAGTAGATAGAAGAATAAATAATGATGCAAGCACATATGATTTCGTTACAGCCGTACAGTTAGGTCATGTATCGAAATGGCTATACTCACGTGTATTATCGGGTTAGCCCGACTAGTTTCGAACCCATCCGGGGCACTTATTCATGAGCTCTTTACACGACGTTGTCGCGGCGGGAACTAGTCGGGCTAACCCGATAGAATAACACGTGAGTATAGCCAGTTCTATACATTAACTATGGATACTACTCACGATAGTTCAAATTTAAAAATAGTAGATATACTGGAAAAAATTTTGTAATGGAAAAACATTTTGTAATGGGTAGTATACTAAAGTAAACTCACAAGTCTCAGTTGGAACACTTAGCATGTCATTAGGTATAGTACGGTCAGGTTGTGGTCGCTTCCTCTTCTTCCTCATCTTGGGCCATCAGCTGCCGAGCCAGCTGCAAGGCCTGAAAATATAATATAGCAAATGTAAAATACAAGCAGTAAGTTTTTTTATGAAAACCAATTAGCTACTGTGATAGCCCAGCGGTGCGATAATGTGAATCTCTAGATACGATCATGGATTCAAACCCGGGCAGACACCAATGAGTTTTTCTATTAAAACTTATGTGTCTAATTGATAATTGCAATTTATCATATGCTTTTCGGTAAAGGAAAACATCGTGGATATCTCTAGAGAATCCTAGGGATATGTGAGACCTATCAATCCGCATTGGAGCAGTGTGGTAGGTCTTAGCTCCAATCCATCTCTCCAAAAACGGAGAGAGGTAGCCTATGCCCAGCAGTGGGATAGTAACAAGCTGTTAATTAGCTACATAGGCTCATTCATTAATAATTATAGTTTAAAAACTTTTTAATTAAGGCAAACAATGTGAGGTAAGCTGCATTTCTGGTTATTTCTAGGATATTTATAACCCACTAATCTCTATTGATGATTCTATCGATATATCATATCATATAGACATACAAGAGGTCACAAATACTTGACTTTAACTGAGTGTGTTTCGACTCATTAGTGTTACCAACTCATTCGATTGTTTTGGAATTTGTGTCTACAATAAAATTCCGCAATCCATACTAGACCAATCTACAGAAAGGTTTGAGTTAAGTATAAGAGATGTACTTATACGTAAAGTATATTACAAAATTAAAAAGCCTAATAGATAAAAAAGCCTGGATTTAAAAATCCTTTCAGCTTCATACAGGACAGCGGTTTAATAATGTAAAATTGAAAATGTTTTAAAGATTGACCGTCAAGTTTCTTTCTGGTTCTTCTCAGTAAAAGCAACATTCCATACCAGTTGTAGCTTCATTAATCATATTAATCTTGGTTCAAAAATGCTTGAAAGAGCTTATAAAGATTATTTTGATTTAATTGGTTCATTTACATGCATCTCTCTTGAATAGGACATCTATGGTCATATTCAGCAGTCGTATTAATTTACTTTTATTATACTTTAATTTTTGTGACGGTTGTAATTAAAAAGTATTTTGACGTGACAACGTGTTAAATTAGGTTGCAGCTTGGAGTCACTCATGAAAAAGTGTAACACCCGCTCACGTCTGTTACGATGAGTCACCGAACGAAAGAGAGGCCCGCCGGACTTTCGAATGCTTTGCGTCTCTCTCCCACTCCAATCCATCATATTTAAAAAGATGTTGTCACGTAAAATCTTTGCCCGTAAAACCGACTTTACTGGCAACTGTTTTTTTTATAAATTTATCATCCATACTGTATGTTCAATCTACTTTCATTCTTATGTTTGTAATATCCTAACCTTTGTGATTCAATACAAATCAATTGTGCTTGTCATCAAACTATGTTCAAATATTCTAATACATTTTTGTTATTTGTCTATGTAAGTGTTTGCACACTACTAATCAGCCATTAGCAATAAAGTATCAAAGTGTAAACTGATAATACTAAGTGCTTTAACCAGCCTGATAACTTTTATTGCTCACGATCAAATCAAGATTTAATTATATCATTGATTATCAGTATCTGGCTGAATAGAATAGTACCACCCTCATTTCTTACAGAGGTATCGTAAAAGGCGACTAAGGTAAGTTGACCCATCGTGTGGTATCCAGTTTAGTAGAATAGACCTCTGTCTTACCGAGGTGTCGTAAAACACGACTAAGTAAAGTTGACGTCAGGCAACCGGCCTGTCGTAAAAACAGTCAAATCATGTAACAGCATGTTTATAACATATTTTGCCGACCTCACTTAGAATGGGATAAGGACAGGAGGATGATGACAAAACTTAACTTAGTAACTGTGAGATCCAATTTGAACCTACTCACCACTGAAATACATGAACAATGTTTGTGAGATCACTACACAAAATATGCAATGACTCAACCTTAAGTTCAAATTATGCAATGACTCAACCTTAAGTTCAGTTTAAAATCATTCTACCAGTTATGAATTTATATACATACAAGGTTATTTAAATATTAACGCCGTGTGGTATCCGGCTGAAAAGAATAGTACCACCCTCTTTCCTTACCGAGGTGTCGTAAAAGGTGACTAAGGTAAGTCGACCCGCCGTGTGGTATCCGGCTGAGTAGAATAGACCAACCTAATTTCTTACCGAGGTGTCGTAAAGGGCGACTAAGGCAAGTTGACTCACCGTGTGGTATCCGGTTAAGTAGAATAGACCACCCTCTATCTTATCGAGGTGTCGTAAAATACGACTAAGATAAGGTGACGTTAGGCAGGCGGCCGGTCGAAAAATACGTAGCCTCACAACACGTTTATAACATGTTGTGCCGACCCCACTTAGAGCGGGATAAGGGCAGGAAGATGATGATGAAGGTTATTTAAATATTAAATTATATTATTTAAATATACAAAACAAAAATGTTTAAATGCAGTAACAAAAACAAAGTATAAACATTGCATAGAATGGAGATTGTTGTTATTTAAACAAAAACAAAACTTAAAATAAAAGGAAGAGGTATACAAATAAATAATAAGCTACAAATGTATGCAAGCTAGAGGTAAACTAAAAATGATATGAAGGCAAAATGATGGTACTGGTATATATATATGTAGAAACTGTTCATTAACATGTTAGTGGACATGCTTATCAACAAATGTAGCGTTAGTTAATATACTCCATTATGACAGCTGTCTTTCTGACCGAAATTCTGCATAGTAACATTGAAATATATAAAATAAATAAATATATATATAAAAAAATAAATAAATAAATATATATATATATATATATATATATATATATATATATATATATATATATATATATATATATATACCTTACCTTAGTCGCCTTTAACTACACCTCGGTAAGAAATGAGGGTGGTCTATTCTACTCAGCCGGATAACACACGGCGGATCGACTTACCTTAGTCGTCTTTTACGACACCTCGGTAAAAAATGAGGGTGGTACTATTCTACTTAGCCGGATACCACACGGCTAATATAAAATAAATAAATATTAAACTTTAAAACAATAGAAATGGACAAGCATTTTTAGACATAAAAAATGTCATACTAAATTTTATTGATTTCCAACACCAATGTAGTTTATTGAAATAATTTTGATTTATTTTTTTAATTTTGTAATTTTGCATGCCTATAGTCCTAGGCGAAACATTTCTACTAGATAATAATATATAGCACCCTTTTGTAAAAAAAAGGTTTCAGCAAATACAGAAATTTGAATTTGAGTGTATTTGATTATACATATATACCGACTACATTATATACCTGAAACTCGTTATAGTGCATTTTCCTCTTCTTCTCGAACTCAATTCTCCTTTGGCGTACATCCTCCGGCTCGTCCTCGTCGCTATCACAAGATTCCACACATTTAGGAGGCTTATTCATACTCGCAGCAAGTTTCGCTGCCAAAATATTTGCGTCCAACTCGTCCGACGGTTCCAAATCGCCGTCTATGGCCTCTGAATATGGCGTTTTAGGCTCATCGACTTTCATATGCCCGTAGTCCTTATTTGGTGGGTGAAATGTCTCTATTATATTCATTTCGTCAAATCTCTGCTCTTTAGACCGCTTACTCGTCGACGGCATCCCATCTTGGTTATCTACACTACGCGATGTTTTTAATATGCCCTTAGAGGGCTTTTTTTGCAAGTTTTGAGCCATGATCATTTATCAAAATTGCATTTTATTTAGCATTTAATTGCATATACATAAATTTAAACTTTTAGATACGACAAATGCACCGACCGACTCCTCTTCATTCTTAATTTTTTTTTGACAAGCCACATAGATTCAAAATAAACATTGCTCCCATTTTTTCGTTATGACGTTAAAAGCAGATTCAAAATATTAAAGAAACTAGAAAGCTAAGGAGGGTTTTCGATATTAATACCTAAAGATGAAATAAATTTATGAATCTTCCTGTTTAAAACACAAAGTATGTATTCCAATTCATTGTTCAAGATTTTAAACAATTTCTTTTGTTTTTCCAAAAAAGCTATCCATAATATGTTAAGTATCAAGTTGTCTATGGTGAAGAATACTTGTTGAGAAAATAAATACCTATATACAACGATAATAGATGAAATTAGCATTATATTTGTCTATTATCGTTGTGTTATCCGAATTCCGAATTAAATTTGTATTTTGTTTATCTTTTGTTTATGTTGACTTGTTTCTATAACTTTTTGTTAAAAAATAATAGTTAACTTCGGGCTTGTGGTATTAAATAAATTCATGCGAATTTTGATAATAGCATATATATCATGGTAGAAGATACAAGTTTAAATTCCAACAAATCTAAGGTTGTTATGGGTTAACAAATGTTTTTTTTTTCATTGTACCTTCTTCTCTTCTAATATATGAAGGTTTAACTGGAACCCTAAATGTTTGCAGACAAAAACAACACGTCCCAAAGCTGTTTACTTATGGACCGAAGCAGACGTTCAAAAATGGCTTCGGAGGCATTGCAGCGATTATTATAATTTATACTGGGAAAGATTTCACGAGGTAACTAGATAGTGCTTGGTTGGTATAAATTTTAAATTTTTCCGGCCTAAAAGAAGGCTCTTGTCCTGCAATGAATTATGATAAATTTCAATTTAAATATTACATTTTCATAGACTTTTGGGAACATATATATTTCTATTTGGTCACAAAACTTATTCTACTAGTACTGTAAATAATTAGCAATATTATTATGTGGTTTTTACAAAGTTTTTACGAATCTTGTATGTATTAAGTATGAAAACGCATTGTCCACTCTACATTTAGCATTACATATATTTTCTATTTTACTTCATTGTGGATTAAAGTTAAAATAATTTTATTATTACTTTTGTATCATGGATCTCTGCAAAATAACACATAATTCTATGAATTATATTTTATTTCAGCATGATATAACTGGTAGAGCTCTGGTACGTATCAATGACAATACCCTGATTAGAATGGGAATAACCAACAGGGAGCACCGTGAGGCCATCTGGAGAGAAATCCTGAAACTTAGACTCAAGGCGGACATAGTTGAGATTAGAGATCTTGAGAGACGTCATTATTATTTTAATTATGACTTGTGACAAGGTTATATAATAAATAATAAAGCTATCAAAGCTTTGAATATGTGATATCAATCAAGACCTCATAAGCTCAAGAGTGTTAACTAATAAAGTGGGTTTTAAAAGCTTATTTACTAAACTGATACTTGATGAAAAAATAATCGATGATTTTTTTCTACATAATTGATTTTTAATAATCGATTATTTTTTATCCAAAATCAATTTTTTAAAAATAGATTAGCCAATTTGGCTTGGGCCTAAGAGGCTGACAAAATTTTTGAAATACCTCAACTACTACTACGCTCAAATACCCAATTGAGCTATCGCGACAATGCAAATGACAGCGAAATTACCCTTTGTATTCTAATTATGTTGTAGGGTTTTATTGTCAGAAAACGAGAACGAACAACTGGATGCACCATTTGGCATATTATAGAAAATCGCATGAATGTCTTAATTGTATTGTATTGTAAGGAGGCCTGTTATGTTATTAGACAATAGATATTTTTATAGATAATGATATTACTATGTTAAAGAAATTATTTTAATAAATTATATTTATATAATTTGGTCATTTTATTTTTAACCCTGGCAATTATATTGTAAATTAAGTGAAGTGAAAAGTATAAGTAATTTTTTTTAGTTATAGTCACTTTTTATACCTACTATACCGTTTTTTTGTTTAGTGATCATTTAACGTGGCGTGAAATACAAAAATAATAAAAATATTAGCGGCGAAAGATTAAAACCGTAATAGTCTTTAGATAACCACAAAAATGGTTAAAGTGGGTCACCTTTAAAGCTAGACATATGCTGCCGCGGACTATTATTTAGAACTTTTAGAGCGGAGCAATTTGTAAAACATTATTTTTTAATAGTTATTATCACCGTTTACTCAGAGCACGCACGGAAATCTTTAAATTTTGCTGTTTTCGTACTATTTTTTATTGCGGCTACTTCCCTATTCATCGTAGCGCGATGTTATACAGCCTGTAGCTTTCCTCAATAAGTGGATTATCTTACACTGAAAGAAGTTTTCATAGCCGTCCAGTAATTTCTGAGATTAGCGCGTTCAAACAATCAAACAAAAAAACTAGCTTTATATATTAGCATAGATTATATAGCTTTCCTTGATAAATGAACTATCTTACACTGAAAGAATTGTTCAAATAGGTTCAGTAGTGCCATGAAATTAGCGCGTTCAAACAAACAAACTCTTCAGCTTTATATATTAGTATAGATTTCTCAAGAACGTTACTATTTTCACCTTGTATGTCTCGAACAATGTAAGGCTTCTTAAAGTAAATCCTCAGACAGTATTATTTTTTCATTCAATACATTGAAGAGGTAAAGACGACTTGAGTAATGTTCAAGCGGTCATTATTCTAGAAAATTTATTGTGTTAAGTGTACAACAATATTACTATAACGTAAGTTTCATCTTTTATATCTATTTTACAATTCTGCCGTGTGGTATCCGGCAGAGTAGAATAGACAAACCTCATTTCTTACCGAGTTGTCGTAAAAGGTGTCTACTGTAAATTGACCCGCCGTGTAGTATCCAGTAGAGTAGAATAGATAAACCTAATTTCTTACCAAGGTGTCGTAAAAAGCGACTACTGTAAATTGACCCGCCGTGTAGTATCCAGTAGTAGAATAGATAAACCTAATTTCTTACCGAGGTGTCGTAAAAGGTGACTACTGTAAATTGACCCGCTGTGTAGTTTCCAGCTGAGTAGAATAGACCAACCTCATTTCCGAGGTTTCGTAATTTGACGTCAGGCGGTCGGCAGTCTGATACCACACGGCTGTTTATTGCAATTTGTCACAATTTAAGTTTCTGAATTCGGTCTCTTTAATATTAAGCGAAGCTTAATGAAGCTGTGATGGCCCAGCGGTAACACCCTTCGACTCTTTAGAGGAGGTCGCGGGTTCAAATCCGGGCAGACACCAATTAGTTTTTCTGTTAAAACTTATGTGTCTAATTGATAATTTTAATTTATCACACGCTTTCGGTGAAGGAAAACATCGTGAGGAAATCTGCATATCTCTAGAGAATTCTGGGGATATGTGTAACCTACCAATCCGCACTGGAGCAGCGTGGTAGGTCTTAGGTCCAAACCTTCCCTCCAAAAATGGAGAGGAGGCCTATTCTCAGCAGTGGGATAGTAACAGGCCGCTACTTTTTTTAAATAAATATATGGGACACTTACACACACGGTCGTCCGTCCCCAAAGTACCTAAGTAACTTAATACTTGTGTTATGGGTGACAGACAACAGGTGAATATATACTTATATATTTTTTAAATACATACTTAAATACAAATAAACACCCAGACTCAAAGACCAACAGATTCATTTATAAAAAATGTTGGCCCTCGGCGGGAATCGAACCCGCGACCCGCGGAGCTGAAGGCAGGGTCACTACCCACTGCTACAACGGGCCAGTCAATTTACTTTTAATATTAAGCGTGCGTTTTGTACTATGAGATTACGCAAATGAATGCTTACTTGTCTGAATCCCATGGTGTTTACGCAATGTAGGATATATTTCGAAAGTTACTTGTTGCTATCGTGATCCGTTACGTGTAGGACAATATAAATACATGACATGCATTGATGTCGCTGTCGTGCCAGAAATGTTACAGTGCAAGGCACAAGCTTTTTATATCAATCAACGCTATAACATAAATCTTTCAATTGATTGGTCATTGACTTGATTTAAATGACAAAAGTTATTATATCACTACATATTATAAAACAAAGTCCATATATCCCTATGTACGCATAAAACTTTAAAAATACGCAACAGATTTTGATGCGGTTGTTTTTAATAGATAGAGTGATTCCAGAGGAAGGTTTGTACGTATAATAACATTCAATACGAAGTAGAGAAATACTGTAATTTTTGAGGTTTCTGTAAATAATTATATTTTTTTCCGCTTACATTGCAAACGCAGGCTAACCCCTACGAGATTTATCAAAATAATGTACTAAGTATTTGTACATCTTGAAAAGGTCTACAGATAAGTCCGCGATGGTATATGTCTATCTCCTATGGATAACCCACAATAGCTTTTTTTGTCATTAAATATAAATAAATAAAAATAATATAATATATAAAGAAAAATAATGCCTCATGTTCAAAGCAATTTTTATACAATACAGCATTAATCCTTATCCAATTAAGTACCTTAAATAAATAGTTGATTTAATATAGATCAATGTGGCCGTTGACAGCATATAATTTAAGTGAACATTTTCGGAGATATTACAGATTTAAAATGCCGTGAGGACGCCGCGCTTCGCTCTGTAACACTTCGGCTTTAGCAGCTATGTCGCTCTTTTAAGAGTTTGTTTAAAGACATTCTGTAAGTAATTGTAAAAATAAAATACATAGGGAAAATGTAAATTTAAATAAGTAAAAATGTACTATATGAATTTAGATATTCGAAAGATAGCAGGAAATCTTCTTGGTATAGGGAAAGGAAATTGTTTTTCTCCAAATTTAACGCGTGCGGGCCACGGGCAGTAATGAATAAATCAAAACTACTGGATTGATTTTAATAATTTTTTTTCAGAGTGACATGGGCTATATATTTTATACCCGTGCGAAGCAGGGGCAGGCCGCTAGTTTATTATATATTAATTTACATAGGTAATATTAGCAAAAAATGACACACAAAAGTCTTACAAATTACCTTAAATAATAATTAAACTTTTATTCAAAGGCCCTGTCGTAATCGGCGTATCATTTCGCTACGCTTTGCGCCCAGTATGACGTAATATACGACATACGCGGCTACTTGAGCTTCACCTATAAGTTATGCATTTATTATTCTACTTAAGTAGAATCTACTTTATACCTCTTGAACGTCAAAACGTAATTATATGGGGCCATTTACTATCTACGTCGATGAACCCTCGGCGGGCCGTACTGTACCCATAACTGTCTTAGTACAAAGAAGTATAGGATAAAATCGACAGTGGAAACTTTGTTTTGGATTTAAATCAAATGATTTATAGAAGCGGGCGTCACTTTGTGGAATTCCATAGTACCGGAGTTGCAATCGAATTTATGTTAACGCACAGTATATACAAGAACACGATATAATAGGAATACCACAATTCCTGTTCCGAGATGCACTTCTCTTGAATGACGAACTAAGACTGAATGTAACTGAAACGTTTTTTCAATAGGAAGACACAACCGGAAGGGCGCGATACTCTTGTTTCATGACTGTGTTGCTATAAAATACAAAGCGGAAGTATATGGCGACAACATTTATTTGCTATAATCCGCGTTTGTTAAGAGAATTTATTTAACTCTAAGTGTATGGACCAGGCAACATTCACATATCTTATACATGCAGGACAAAGCACAATTGATGGAGGGGGTTGAATTAATATACTGCATGCATTTTGTCGTGGAGCCTATCGTCCTGATGATCAACAATGATATGCAATAATGAGCAACAAAATAAAATTATTTTTTGTTTTGTATCTTTCGCTTTCATTGTATCAATTGTTTTCATTCGATTTGGTCTGAAACAAAAGTATTAGAGTGTGTTTCTCCTCTCAACTGCGGCACACCCAAAAGCTTTACGCGTATCTAGTTAGTCGCGTTCGGGCAGACGCTCCGAAATAGCCATTTTAATGGCCCCCCTTTGTTATTCTTCCTGCCGACTGGTGCAGGCATAGTTACTGACGGGACGCCGAGATAAATATATAAGATCGCGAGGAATTTTCGACGACAACAAGAATTATTTATATAATAATACCTCCCTTAAAGTAACGGCCTGTTACAATATTATTGCTGGGCATATGCCTTCTCCCTCCGTTCCTGGAGAGAAGGGTTGGAGCTAAGACGTACCACGCTGCTCCAATGCGGATTGGTAGGTTACACATATCCCCAGATTTCTCTAGAGATATGTAGGTGTCCTCACGGTGTTTTTCTTGACAGAAAAGCGTGTGGTAAATTGCAATTAGATACATAAGTTTAAATAGAAAAACTCATTGGTGCCTGCCGGGGTTTGAACTCATGACTCTTTAGAAAGACTCGCACGGTCACACCGCTGGGCTATCACAGCTTATACGTCCCTTGTTCAAAACAAATCATAATAATCTCGATTCAAATAAGCTCTTTCAAGCACTTTTGAATCGTCAAGGATCAATATAATTAATGAAGCTACATCCGGTTCGGAATGTTGCTCTTACCGAGAAGAGCCAGAAAGAAACTCGGCGGTGAATCTTTTAAACATTATCAATTTTACACTATTAAACCGCAGTCTTGTATGAAGCTGTAAGAATTTTCAAATCCCGTCTTTTTTATCATCCAAATAATCTTCAATTTTGTAATATGCTTTACGTATAGGCATATCTCTTATACTTAATATAAACCTTTCTGTAGACTGATCTAGTATTGACTGCGGAATTTTATTGTAAAAGCGATTACAGAGACCATCGAATGAGTTGTCAACTCTGCTGAGTCGCGACACAGGTATCACAAGCTTTTTGTGACGTCTCGTATGTCTATGATATACATCGAATTTCGTCTAATACATATGGATATTTTTCCGTACGAATAGAATATTACTATATAGGTATATGTATATTGTGATGCTACAGTAAGTATGCCTATTTTTTTGAACTTTTCGCGAAGGGACTCACGTTGCTTCATATAAAAGATAGCCCGTATGGCTCTTTTTTGAGCAACAAAAATCTTTTCTATATCGGCCGCTTTGCCCCACAGCATTATTCCATATGACATAATGCTGTGAAAATAAGCAAACAAAAAACAAGTCGCGCTGTTTCAACATTGGTTAGATGCCTTATTTTTCTGACAGCGTAAGCGGCGGAACTAAGTCTACCTGCGAGGGCAGATATATGGGTGCCCCACTGGAGTTTATCATTCAAAGTGAGTCCCAAAAATGTGGTTGTATTTTCTATTTTTAATATTTGCTTATTAATCTCTAAGTTTATGTCTTACCTAATTACATTCGGTAAAAGTAAATTATTTACAGAAAACCAGTTTAATATCTGAGGTAGAGCACTGTTTACATCTTCAAAGTTATCTTTATCTCGATTTACTTTAAAAATAAAAGAAGTGTCATCTGCAAACAACACAATATCGCAAATATTTTGAACACAATAAGCTAAATATTTTGAACACAAAGCTTCCTACCCCTCTTGTACTTCAAAATACATATTTCATTAGAAATCAAACGCTAATAGCATGTTCAAGGAAATATTAGTCGGTTTTACGATTGTTTGCTGCAACATAAATCAATGGCCGTTTAGCGTACACATATCAACGAGCGATAAGAACAGCCTGTTCGCGGTTCTCTGATATACAATATGAAATACTAGATTTTACCCGCAACTTCGTTTCCGTGGACTGTTTTCGCGTCATCCTATTCCTGCAGAATTGACAGGATTTCTATAGCCTATATGTTATTTCGGTGTATAAGGAATATTTGTGCTAAATTTCATCGATATTGGTTCAGCGGATTCGCCGTGAAAGAGTAACAAAAATACATCTATACTCACAAACTTTCGCATTTATAATACTGGCTTTTACCCGAGACTTCGTTCGCTCGGGCTGTTGTCATTAACAGAATTTCTATAGCCTATATGTTATTCCGGTGTATTTACACTAATATATAAAGCTGAACAGTTTGTTTGTTTGATTGATTAATTGCTTGGAACGCGTTAATCTCAGGAAATACTGGGCCGATTTGAAAAATTATTTCATTGTAAGATAGTCCATTTATTGAGGGAGGCTATAGGTTATATAACATCACGCTAAGATAAATAGGAGTACAAAATAGTACGAAAACGACAATTTTTAAAGCTTTCCTTGCGTGCGTTGAGTAAACGGTAATAGTTATTCAAAAATCATGTATTAAAAAATTGTTCCCCGCTAAAAGTTCCAAATAAAATTCCACGACAGTATATATCTAGCTTTTAAGGTTGACCCACTTTAACTATTTATATGGTTATCAAAATACTATAATACGGATTTAATTTTTCCACGGCGATTGTTAGTAAGTAATAATTGTGCCAAATTTCATCGATATTGGTTCAACAGAGGTTCAAAGAGCAACAAACATACATCCATGCAAACTTTCGCATTTATAATATTAGTAGGATTTTTCCCAGATTTACGTTTTAAACAAACTCCTCTACGATTTGAAATTGAAAACGCATTGCTGGCATCAGTACGAAAAACATAAACAAACGCGAGACATTAGAAACGGACGATGGCGTGTTCCCGTTGCCAAGTTAACTCCAACAAATGTCTCGCGAATCGGGATTTCGTATAGCTATTATGAAATTATCGCCGGCAGAAGGCGGTCATTCTTTTGGATGCTTAACTTTATTGTGTCAGGTTGAGTACGGCATAGTTAGCGAGTCGTTGTTCGCGCGAATAGGTCGTGCCCGCCATATTTAAAAAACTCGCGCCTTTATTTGCGCGCCAATTAGTTCTGATACAGTAGTGTTGGTAATATACATTTTTAGTTTCTGTGATTTAATGCAATACTGATATCGTGCTTAAAAGTTTGGAAAGGTGATTAAAGTTTATTTATTCAAATTATTTAAATATTATTTTTAAAATAATCATACAAGAGCAGTGTTGCCATCTTAGTGGATTTTCCACTAAAACTGGTGGTTTTAACTACCCACTTAGTGGCCAAATATTGCTTTTAGTGGCTAGTGGTTTTTTTTGGTGGTTTTTGTAAAATATATAAGCAGTTAAAAAGCTAGATTTACTTCCATTTTACGATGATTTTTATCTATGTGTTCGTTTTCCTTTTTGAATATGCATATATACATTGGTGTACAAGCTTAAATCCGCTATTTGCTCATGGTTGGTGTTAAATGTTAATGAACATATGAATCGGATATGACCATGCCATATTTTTATTTTTAAGAGGTACGACCTCAGTCAATATTGAGTCAACATTATTTGTCATTTCATACAAAATCCTAATTCATGAGAATCCTAAACAAAAAAACCGTGGTTTCATCCCGGCCGACCTTCAACATCCACTCCAAGACGGAATCACTTCGGGCGGAGGACGATGCTAGCCGTATGGTGCCATCAGCGGGGCATAATTATCTATTATAAAGTGCTGAAATCTGTTGAAACTATCGAAGTGCACCGTTACCGATAAAATTGTGAGGTGCTATGATGGAAAAAGGCCAGAATATAAGCTAATTTTCCTCCATGACAATGCTCCGTCACACACATCAAAAAAGGTTCAAAATTACTTTGAGACGCTCAGCTGTTAGATGCTACTCTATACCGCTTATTCACCAGAACTGGCCCCATCCGACTGTCATCTGTTTTCGTCGGTGTGCCATTTGCTCGCTGAGCAGCAGTTCGATTCTTACGCGAGACGTCCAAAATTGAATCGAAAAGTGGTTTGCCTCGAAAACGAACAATTTTTTTTGGTATGTTATCCATATATTACCTGAGATACGACAAAAATGTATATTTTGAATGAAGTTTTAGTTTTTCTTTCCTATTAAAAAATGGTTTGTTTTTAGAAAATAAAAGCGGATTTTAGCTAGTACACCTGGTAGATATTTACTCTGCTTGAGTAGGCATAACTGATCGGCAAGAATTAGTCGTCTACGTTTCTCTACACGCGAGGATTTCCACCTAATATTTTTCTAAACTTATACTTTATACGCAGGGATTTCTCACTTCATATTTTTTTCTGAATACTTATAAGTTAGAAGGGTTCATCGTTCAGTAACGCTCATGGGCTCATAATTATTAATTTTGGTTTGTATTAACTGAGCGAATTTATTAACGCGTAACTGTGCAAAAATCACAATATACGCAACGGGATTCTTGGCTCGTAGATATCTGAAATACTACGGGTTGAGTAGCGAAATGTAAATTTTGTGATATTAATTTGTTAATTTTTTAATAAGTAATAATAAAGGAAACTAATTATTTGTATATTTATTGTCTTTCATAAAACAAAAATTGTTTTAGTGGAAAATTTAGCGGTTAGCGGTCATTTAGAGTGTAAAATTTCTGTTTGTTAGTGGTTTTCTGGTGGTTTTGAAAGTTGAATCTAGTGGGAAGCTTATTGAACTGTTGGCAACACTGTACAAGAGAGATTGTATTTTTTAATCGTATGGCAATTATGCCGGAAGAGTATAAGCGTTAATTATTAATAATAGAGAACGTCAAATATAATATAATAATAAAAATAATGTGATAATAAAAATGACAAATATTTTTATGTCAAAATTGAGATTATTAAATTTATTTATATTAAGTATTTAATATTAAGTAGATTTTTTATTCCATTTTACAAATCAATATCCAATTTTTCCAATCCACTTTTTGTTAATTTATATATATTTGATACCCAAGAAACGGGATTACAGACAAATTAAGTTTTTCAAGATAACATCAAGATTATGTCGTGAAAAAAAAACATAAGAAAAAGAATAACATAAAAAAATAATTTAAAAATGCGAAAAAATATAGAAATTTGAAAAAAGTGTTTAAATTTGATTATTTCTTATTACATTAAATATAGTATCATACTATATTTAATAGTCCAAAATACTCAAGGTAATTAAAAAACTATCGGCCGTAGCATTGTAGTCAATAATTAAAAATAAAACCTAAAGTGGCCTTATTAGTCCAAAATATAGACATGTCCTTAAACCATATTTTATTACTTCACACATATTAAGGTCATTCTCTTAAATTTTACAAGCTGCTTTGTGTAAACAACAACTCTGGAGCACATTGTGATTCAAACAAACAAAAATGTTTAGATATATTTTATTAATTGTTTGAAACCTAAGCTTTAGTAATTCCTCTTTCGATGGACGTTGACTGCTATACATAGGATATGTTAAGAGATTCCAAAATCACCGTTTAAAATACAAATCAGCGTATTGGGATCTTAGCAATTTACATGATGTTTTTTTTAACTTTATATTGTTACTCTGTTAAATATAAACTAGGTTTAATTATTCCTAAAACCAAAATAATTCCATTTAATTAGACAATATAAGAGTTAATCTTTGCCTATAGCAAAAGGTAACGAGTAATAATAAAAAAATAATAGGAATCAGCAATATTTTACCTATATTTTACCTGACCTATATTTTAGTTGAAATTTATAAGCTGTTTCGTGAATAACTTGTTCTTCTTGTCCAGTATTGGACATACCTAGGTATTTTGACATCATACGACCCTGTCGCGTTTATAAGCAGCTCCATAGTATATTCTTGTAGTTGTCCGTCCATCTTGTCTTGTTATAACGTGAAATCTATACCTATAAAACAAAAAAACCTATAAAAAATGCCGTCTGTATGTGATAACTGAACGGATCTTTATACGATTTTCAACAAAAGGTATTACTATTCTTGAGGAAGATTTAGATTAAAGTACTCGTCCTAATGTATTATACTTAAACTCCTGCTGGGATTCACGCGGGAAAAACTTTATGAGTCACTGCTTTCCACGCAGGCAAAACCGCAAGCATAGCCAGTCAATTATAAATATTTTTAATATTTAAATGAGTTAATCTTGTAAATATTGAAATAAGTTAATCTTGTATGTATATTTTCGGAATCTCGCAAACGGCTCCAACAATTTTACTGAAATTTAGCAATGTAGAGCGTTTTGGGGGAGAAAAATCGATGTAGCTAAGTTTTATGTAAAAAAATATTTTTATTCCTGTTTTTGGGCATTCAAAAATTTATACTGAAAGTGATTTTTTGCCATTAAATGTCAAGTCAGCGTAGCTTATTTGGGGAACGGGCAGTCTCGAGAAATATAAATACCTAGAATAAATCCCCATGTACATAATGATTTTTTTCTTTTTTTTTAAAATAATTATTGAGTAAGACTCGGTCAACCTACTACTAAATATAAATTGATCACGAAATATTTAGATCTCACATAGGTTTACCCGCGATCTCTAGGTAAGTGGTAGCTTTCAGCTATTACCGCTTTATTTTGCATACTTCAAATTAATCTTGATAGTATCGATAGATAGAGATGCATGCAATACAATCCGCAAACAAATTCGAATGAAATAGTTGTATTTAATAAAGTAACTGGGTGACTGATACTTAATCGGTAATTTTTCAAAAATTGTAAAACAAAAAATCAATAAAAAAAGAAAGAGTCTGTTGAAATATGGGAATCGATTACAGGTTTTTAATTTTTTGGTCCGCCCGTTACCATTAGGCTCTCACAGCTTTGCATTTGACAGCTCAAATATCATTTGGATTCAATTTTAGATTCTATCAATTTTATAATTCCCGAAAACAGGTATAAAACGACATTTTTAAAATAAAAAACATAGCTAGATCGATTTCCCAAAACCCCATGAATGAATTTCATGATTTTCCGGGATTAAGAAAATATGTATATAAATATACAAGATAATTCATTTAAATATTAAAGATACAAAAAAATAATAAAATGGCAAGGACGCGTTGATTTTTGTCTCCACGCGTCAATTTTCGTTCGTAAATTTAATGTTTATTTGATTAACGTGTAACATACGTTGATTAAATACAAAATAACGTTCAGAAAATTGAGAATTTTTTTGAAAATTATTTCCACTTTAATTAATATGGATTTGCATATAATTAGACGTCTTGTTTAAACCATTATGCTCCTGCTAACGGTGAAACATTGAACGCATTCTTATTTCACGCTACGCGTATGCCAAGTTGATTGCATACTGCCCATGATTTATTGTATTCGAACGATAGCACGCGAATAGGGCAATCAGATGTGCGCTAAACTATTATTATATGATATAATTTACATATATATATATACGTTAAAATAAATATAAAAATAAATAAATATACGTTTTTTTTACGTTACACAGAAACACTCAAAGATTTATCCTATTCAATTTAATTTGATTCAAACTATGAAATACTAGAAATCCACCGTGTGGTATCCGGCTGAATACATTAATATCACCCTTTTTTCTTACCGAGGTGTCGTAAAAGGCGACTAAGTTAAGTGACTCACTGTGTTGTATCCGGTTAAGTAGAATAGACCACCCTCTTTCTTATCGAGGTGTCGTAAAAGGCGACTAAGGTAAGTGACTCACCGTGTGGTATCCGGTTAAGTAGAATAGACGTAAAATATGACTAAGATAAGTTGACGTCAGGCAGGCGGCCGGTCGTAAAATACGTAGCCAAATCATGTGACAACATGTTTATAACATGTTGTGCCGACCCAACTTAGGGTGGGATAATTGGCAGGAAGATGACGATGCAATACTAGAAATCGCCAGCGGCTCCGCTCGCGTGGAAAGAATAAAACCGTAATATAGAATTTTGATAATAATAAAAATGATTAAAGTGGGTTAACTTTAAAAGCTAGACATATGCTGTCGCGAACTTTTATTTAAAACTTTTAGAGGCGAACAATTTTGTAGTATATAATTTTTAGTAACTATCACCGTTTACTCATCGCACGCAAGGAAAGCTTTAAATTTTGCCATGTCCAAACTATTTTTTATTTCTGCTCCTCTTCTATTCACCTTAGCGTGATGTTATATGGCCTTAGCCTTCCTCGATAAATGGACTATTTTATACTCAAAGAATTTTTCAAATCGGTCGAGTAGTTTCTGAGATTAGCTAGTTCAAACAATCAAACAAACAAACTCTTCAGCTTTATATATTATTATAGATGTAGCTCTTGATAGTAAAAGACTTCTACATCAGCCTCCTTTTAATATTTATTTGAAATTGATTGTTTTGATTTATTATGAAATAGTACCAAACGCAAACATTAAATATTTAGGTTTCGATGTTTCTAAAGAGTTATTACAATATTGACTGGCCCATTGGCGCAGTGGGAAGTGACCCTGCCTTCAGCTCCGCGGGTCGCGGGTTCGATTCCCGCCGAGGGCCAACATTTTCTATAAATGAATTTCTTGGTCTTTGAGCCTGTATATTTGTATTTAAGTATGTATTTAAAGCTGTGGTAGCCCAACGGTAGCACCGTGCGGCTCTTTCGAGGAGGTCACGGTTTCGAACCCGGGCAGACACCAATTAGTTTTTCTGTTAAAACTTATGTGTTTAATTGATAATTGCAATTTATCACACGCTTTTTGGTGAAGGAAAACATCGTGAGGAAACCTGCATACCTCTAGAGAGTTCTGGAGATATGTGTAACCTACCAAACCGCAGTGGAGCAGCGTGGTAGGTCTTAGCTTCAATCCTTCTCTCCATAAACGGAAAGAAGAGGCCTATTCCCAGCAGTGGAATAGTAACAGGCCGCTACTTACTTTTTACATTTATGTATTTAAAAAATATATAAGTATATATTCACCAGTTGTCTGTCACCCATAACACAAGTATTAAGTTACTTTGGGGACGGACGACCGTGTGTGGTAAGTCCCATATTTATAGAATTAGGCGTTACTTTGCGGAGATCCATATTACAAAAGTAATAATAAAATTATTTTGCTATAATCCGCGATGAAGTAAAATAGAAAATATATATAATGCTAAATGTAAGTGGACAATCGGTTATCATACCTGATACATGCAGGATTCGTAAAAAACACATGCACAAACCTCCACCACCGCCACCATGATACACAAGCACTATATACGTTCACTATCACAAACTCAACAATTGTTTCGCCCCGCAACCGAAGCATCATCAGGAGATAGACTCCACGACCAAATCGCTTTGCAATTTTGGTCGCGGATTATTGCAAAATAATTTTATTATTACTTTTCCATATATATTTATTTATTTAATAGTTTTATATTTAAAATGAATTAGTAGCAGCCCTAGGGTTGAGCTATTTCAGCACACTATTCCGTAGAGTACGCGGCGCGTAGGTCCAATTTATTTGTTAAATGTTTTGATAGCTCTTAAATTATTTCGCAGTCCGATGTAAATACAGATCGCAGATTGGATCAAGATGTTTTGATTGGCGTAGGTAATTATAATAATGTGTATATTTAGTTTTGTATCTAACGTTCAAGGTTTGATGCTGCGTTGGTTGTTCTAGGTATTGTGATGATGTTTACGGCCTGTTACAGTAAGCTGTTCAGTATTATTAGTTACTGTATCATCTTCCTGCCCTGATCCCACTCCAAGTGGGGTCGGCACGACATGTTATAAACATGTTGTCACATGACTGGGCTGCGTTTTTAGGAGCGGCCGAGTGCCTGACGTCAACTTACCTCTGTCTGTCTTTTACGACACCTCGGTAAGAAAGAGGGTGGTCTATTCTACTTAGCCGGATACCACTCGGTGAAAAAAGAGATTGATTGTGTGAAGTATGACATGCATATTAAAGGAGTAGCGCCAGAGTTGACGAATGATGGGAGAGAATGGAAGCGTTCCTCATCCCACGTTTAGAGTGGGATAAGGGCAGGAGAATGATGTTTAGGGTGCCAAAGTGGTCGGCCTCCTCGTGGCGCACCCTGGGCAAGCTTAGTCTTGGCGATCGGACCACTGTGGGGTAGCCAATCCAGATGTCCCTCCGATTAGCAGAGGGCAATCTGGACGGGCCGGGGACTCCGGGGAGGTTAAGAGTGGAGTCTTTAATGAGCGACGGGTTCAGTTGGGCTTACTGTAAGTCTGGCTGGACATGGTTTCGGTCACCGTTGGTCAAGCTTGGCAGCCCAGCAATGGGAACGGGGACCTTCGGGTTGCGAGGAAGAAAACCTCAATAAAATAACCCGGTGGCGGCGGAAGCACCCACCGGTAGAACTCCTAATTGATGTTTGACGCAAATTCACCTGAACATATTTTTCAATCAAATTAACACCTTCCTTTTAAATTAAATTATGTTCTGACGTACATAATAACTTCATTTAACCCTGATCATGTCGTAAGTCAGGCAGTGAGCTATCGTAGCGAGGTATTTAACGGATTTATTGGTTGTACGTTTCAATTTATCAAGCGGTTTATTTTGTTAGCTATTAAATTATTTCCCAGTTTCGCCGTAAACCCACATTGAAGACGAAATTACGATGGTTGGATTAACGGAATTAGTTGACTATAAATTAAGTTTATTTCGTATTAAATCGCCTACTAAAAGTAATTGCCGTACATCAACAGGTGTTTTGTGTATCGATTTATAAATTGTTCTGAAGAGTAACGCCTACTTGCGAAATTCCATTACACAATAGAAACGAAAAATGAAAAATTTTCTAATTCACTGTATAATAATTCATATAACAATGAGAGATATTAAAAAGAGAAAATCGCATAAAATATTACGCTTCATACAGGAAGTAATCATCATCTCTTGTCCTTATCCCACTCTAAGTGGGGTCGGAACAACATGTTATAAACATGTCACAAGATTTGGCAATGTATTTTAGGGCCCATCGCCTTACCTTACCTTACCTTAGTCATATTTTTCGACATTTCTGTAAGAAAGTGGGTGGTCCTTCTAATCAACCGGATCCCACACGCCGTTCTACTTACTTTAGTTGTCTTTTACGATACCTCGGTAAGAAATGAGGATGGTACTATTCTATTCAGCCAGATACTACACAGCGTAGTTTTAAATTATCGCTCATTGACTGCAATAGTGGTACAACTCAAAAAATCAAGGTATTTAAGATAAGGGTTTAAAGTTTTCGTTGCTAAGGAAAATGCATAAAATGCTTTAGTTCACCTAAATGAAGGGCCGATTATTGAATTATAAATTGTGCTGGAATTGCTACTGTAAAGAATGTGTATTTTTCTATGTGTATTTATACCTATTCACAGAAAGCCTACTATACTGTTGAGGATTGTTTAAACAAAAGTAATGTGAATATTATTTTGCTAAATTAAAATTGTTATCGCGGATTATAGCAAAATAATATTCACATTACTTTTGTATAAACAATGTATTATGGACAACAGTACAAGACAGAAACGATTAAATGTAACTAGTATTAAGAATTGTATTTTTAAAAGAACAACCGCCGAGTTTCTTGCTGGCTCTTCTCGGTAGGAACAGCTTTCCGAACCAGCAGTAGAGTTGACGATTCAAAAGCACTTGTTTACAAGTTTATTTGAATGAAGAATATTTTGAATTTGAATATTTCTATTTCAAAACCATTGTTTTCTAAGTTGTACCACTATTGCGGCCCACGAGCGATATGTAAAGGATTTAAATTAGAACAATTATTCTCAAAACTACGTAAGTAATCTATGAAGTTCGGAGAATTTTATATGCTTATGTATCTCAACTCGGGATTAATGAGTCAGTTTGTTTCGCAGAAAAATTATAAACGCACAATTTTAAGAAACATTTGGCTGGGATAATTTTAATGAACTGAACTCATATCCGGTAGTGAGATTGCTCAGAATCCGTCTGATATTGTCAAATTGAACTATTATTTCCGGTCGTGTTTATTTTCGTTAAGACGCCGTGTGATATCCGGCTGAACAGAATAGTTCCACTCTCATTTCTTACCGAAGTGTCGGAAAAGGCGACTAAGGTAAATCCACCCGCCGTATAGTATCCAGCTGAGAAGAATGGACCACCCTCTTTCTTACCGAGGTGTCGTAAAAAACGAATTAGGTAAGTTGACGTCAGGCAGGCGGCTGGTCGTGGAATACCAAATCATGTGACAGGATGTTTATGTGTCGTAAAAGGCGACTTTGGTAAGTCAGGTTGCCGTGTGGTATCCAGCTGAGAATGGACCACCCTCTTTCTTACCGAGGTGTCGTAAAAGGCGACTAAGGTAAGTCAACTCGCCGTGTGGTATCCAACTGAGAATGGCCCACCCTCTTTGTTACCGATGTGTCGTAAAATGCGACTAAGGTAAGTTGATGTCAGGCAGGCCAGCCTGTCATGGAATACGTAGCCAAATCATGTGACAACATAATTTTAACATCAAATCAAATCATGATAATCTTTATTCAAATAAGCTCTTTTAAGCACTTTTGAATCATCAAGGACCAATATGATTAGTGAAGCTGCAACTGCTTCGGAATGTTGCTCTTACCGAGAAGAACCAGAAAGAAACTCGGCGGTCAATCTTTTAAACACTTTCAATTTTACATTATTAAACCATTATGAAGCTGAAAGGATTATCAAATCCAGGCTGCGCGAACCCCACTAAGAGTGGGATAAGGGCAGGAGGAATGATGTGTTTGTTTTCGTTAAGGAAATGGAAATTGTGTTGATCGTTTTAAACTCGCCAGATCTGTAAAGAGCTGGTATTTGTAAACAAACTTTGAAGAATCTCATCCATTTCTCTATTGACGTAAATGTTTTAATGGACAGACATTACTGACATGCTATGAGTTCTATAACACAAATATGTTTTCTAAAATTGACTGCTTTAGTTACTTGGTGAAACGAATGAATTCATAGCTCTAGAAGATTTTAATATTTAGAGAACAATAAATGCTCTAGAAAAGCCGTGTGTTTCAAGCTGCCGCAGCCCTCTACAGCGGCTGCTGTAATGCAGACTTTAGTCAATGATCTGATAAAGTCCTCCAAAACACGCCGCTTTAAGCCGAGGTTCGGTCTCGCAGACACCCTTAAGGCGACGTTCCCAGAAGTTGCGAGTGCGTCAATGCACTCGGTCTTACCAATTTTAACCAGCGAAGCGTCTCCCTACATTGACGCTGTCAAGACAGAAGGGCTAGCAGCATTAGTCATTTAAAAAAAAAACCTCTGCCTTGAGTAGCATTTTGAAGGAGAAAACTGAGTTACGCATATTTGATATTGTACCGCAACGTTTATAAACACCGAATACTTCTGTTCCCACAAATCTCAATGGCCCTCGTATAATCGCACGAGCTCGTTATCGGGGCTTAGAAATTGCAGATAATTCAAATCAAACCTTGCTTTGAATGGTTGCCAATATGTAAATAAACCGATCTACACCGAAATATGGCACAACTGAAGCATTTGGGACCGTCACAAAACTGCGTTATTGCCATACCGTTGAACCTTGGCAATATAATACTTCGCACGCTTGTGTACATCTCATCCTCCTGCACTTATCCGACTCTATATTGGGGTCGGCTCAACATGTTATAAACATGTTGCCACATGATTTGGCTACGTATTATATGACCGGCCGCCTGGCTGGCTCAACTTACCTTAGACGCCATTTAACTATACGACACCTCGGTAAGAAAGAGGGTTGTCTATTCTATTCAACCGGATACCACACAGTGGGTCGACTTACCTTAGTCGCCTTTTACAACACCTCGGTAAGAAATCAGGGTGGTCTATTCTACTCAACCGGATAGCTCACGATGGGTCAACTTACCTTAGTCGCGTCGTTTTACAACACCTCGTTAAGAAATGAGGGTGTTCTATTCTACTCAACGAGACACCTCACGGTGGGTCACTTTACCTTAGTCGCCTTTTACACCACCTCGTTAAGAAATGAGGGTGGTCTATTTTACTCAACCGGATACAAAGCATCGGGTCAACATACCTAAGTCGCCTTTTACGACACCTCGGTCAGAAATGAAAGAGGTCTCTTCTACTAAGTCGGATACCAAACAGCAATTACAGGTACCATAAATAATGACAGAAATACAAGTATTGAATTTAGTACTCGAATATATAACACGCAAAAACATGCAAATAATTGAGCTCACTACAACGTGACCTCACATTAAAATGATTTAAATTTAACCGTTGGCTCGCTTTTGTTTGATTCCACAATCCGGGATTCCTCTCCGGAGATTTAATTAAACACGACGCCGGACAAAAACGCGGCCGACGCTGGGGCGTTGCGAAATTAGGATCGTGTAAACAAATTATATCGGGTACGTCTGTCGTGACGGTCATATTCGATATATTTTATATTTGAAGACATCACCAAAAATTATACCCAAATAATTATTTATGATGAAACGCCGTGAATAGAATAGAATAGTGCCACCCTTTTTTCTTACCGAGGTGTCATAAATGGCGACTAAGGTAAGTCGACCCGCCGTGTGGTATCCGGCTGAATAGAATAGACCAACCTCATGTCTTACCGAGGTGTCGTAAAAGGCGACTAAGGTAAATTGACTCACCGTGTGGTATCCGGTTTAGTAGAATAGACCACCCTCATGTCTTACCCAGGTGTCGTCAAATACGACTAAGATAAGTTGACGTCAGGCAGGCGGCCGGTAGTAAAATACGTAGCCAAATCATGTGAGAATATGTTTATGACATGTTGTGCCGACCCCTTAGAGTGGGATAAGGGCAGGAAGATGATGATTATTTATGACGAAATGATCATTATCCTCCTGTCTTTATCCCACTCCAAGTGGGTTCTTTAAGACTTACTTCTTAAAGAATTTTGGGACTTTAAGTGCTATTATTTTCGATTATAAATGATACTTTTGTTTCAGATCACGTCATGAACAAGAAATCACATAAAAAGAAGGTTAGTAACGCGTAAAGTAACGGCCAGTTATCTCACAGCTGGGATAAGGTCTCTTCTCTCCATTTTTGGAGCGAAGAGTTATAGCTAAGAACTACTACGCTGCTCCAATGCGGATTGGTAGGTTACACATATCTCCAGAATTATCTAAACACATGCAGCTTTCCTCACGATGTTTTCCTTCACCGAAAAGCGTGTAACAAATTATCAATTAGACACATAACTTTAAACACAAAAACCCATTGGTTCCTGACCGGTGTTTGAACTCGTGACCCCCTCGTAGGACTACCACAGTCTCACAGGGCTATCAAAGCATATTAACACATAAAAAGAGAGAGGGATACTCCGTGTTGCACACCGTGCCGGTGATCTACTCCCCCTCCGTCTTACTAATTTCGATGGAACGGAACTTGTTGTACTAGAAATAAGCTTGGTAGGTGTATAAGGCTTAACAGACAGACTTTTGCCATTATATTATTAGTAGTACCTGGGTGACCGACCGACCGACTTGGTTGGTTATTTTTAAAATGATGTAAAAAAAATTAAAATAAAATTGAAAAGAAAAATTTAAAAATAATAGTGCAAGTGAGGCTCGATCCTAGGTATTTTCACCTCTCTAGACCGCCCGTTCTCTAAATGAACTGTTATGACTTTACGTTTGACAGCGAAAAATTGTGATTGTATTCAACGTAAATTTCAAAAAAAATTTAGAGCCCGAAAACAGGGATAAAACGACAAACTTAAAACTTATCTAGATCGATTTTTCTCCCCCAAAACCCCCTACATGCTGAATTTCAGGAAAATCGTTGGAGCCGTTTCCGAGATTCAGAAAAAAATGTATATATATATATATATATATATATATATATACATACAAGATTAACTCATTTAAATATTTAAAATAAAGCAAGATAATATATATCTGTTATCACAATTAAACTGTTAAGATATTAATTAAGAACTGGGTTGGTTTACCAGCGCTCATAAGGCGGGAACCTGGCACGCATAATTTTGGCAAGGACCACTTGATCTGTAATTGATTGCTCTCAATCAACTGTAACTGGGTCACTTATTTTCTTTTTTTTATGCGATTTAAATAGCGACGACGTAGCTGCAACATTGTTGCGTTTAACAGAAATATTTAGATAAAAATATTTAAATGAGTTAATCTTGTATGTATAAACATATTTTCTGAATCTCGGAAACGGCTCTAACGATTTTCATGAAATTCAGCATGTCCACTGTTTTGGGGGAAATACATCGATCTAGGTAGGTTTTATTTTTTTTTATTCGTTTTATCCCTATTTTCGTGCACTAATTTTTTTTTAATTTACGTTGAATACAAAAACAATTTTCGCTATCAAATGTGAAGTTATGGTAGCTCATTTGGGAATCGAGCGGTCTAGAGAGTTGGAAATACCTAGGATTGAGCCCCACCTGCCCAGTTATTTTTGTATATTTTTCTAATTCTTTTTTTGTTTAATTTAATTTTTTTTATATATTTATAAATTACCGAGCTACCCACCAAGTACTTTTGATTAAATCAAAATAAACCTTTAATAAAATAATTCTTTTTTTAAAATTTACAACAAAAATGTACAAATTATATCTATCTTAAATTACTTATACGCTAGGACTATACAAATCGTGCCCACGCGGAATGGTCCCAAGAATGCTGGCAGTGAATCGCTAAGCTGATTCTTTGTGCGAAAAGTGAGACAGCCCTTTTGTCACCTGAAGCGGCCTGTTGCCTGCTTCATACACATCATGTACTCTCTTAACAAACGCGGGTCACAGCAAAGTAATTTTATTGTAACTTCTGTACTATAGAGTTTCGTTCACGCTTGCTTTTATAAAACATTGAACTGGAAATGATAGATGCCGGGAGAGAATTCCATTACCTTGCTGTGCGCAATAAGAAAGAAGATGCGAAGCCGTGCGCCTTCGTGGGAGGTCAATGACGTAAGGGTGGAACTTCCCCCTATGCCTTGCGGTGTGATGATAGAAAGGCGATGGAGGAATAAGGTAATGGACTTCAGCACACTCAAATTCAAATTCAAATTCAAAATATTCTTTATTCAAGTGGACTGTTTATAGTACTTTTGAATCGTCAAATGTTTTAAAGAAGCTACCACTGATTCGGAAGTTTGCTCCTACCGAGGAGAATCAGCAAGAAACTCGGCGGCTAATCTTTTAAAATTATTACAATTTGATGGTTACAAGATAATCGTTGCAGCTGGATGCGTAGCTGACTGCAGTTAAGATATGCTATCACTCAAATAATCCTCAATAGTATAGTAAGCTTTATGTAGCAACATCGTTTTGAGATAATTTCTAAACTTGTGTAAAGGCAAGTCTAGGCACTCTTCAAAATATATCCTGTACAAGAACGACAGCAACCCTGCGATATTGAAGACTGCGCCTATTAAGACCCTAAGGCCACTGTTGCCTCTTCCAATCGGTTTCGGAGTTGTGTCTATGGTTATCCCGCCACTGGACTGTTACTATCAACTTTGAATAAAGTATTTGATTTGATTTATAACAGCAGCGTGGATGTCACGCTCCATATCGCCTCCAGACCTCGGTTTGATGTACCAAGTTCATCTATTTCGGGTCGGCAAGGCGCTGCCAAGCGGGAATACTGATTTGCGTGAAATTGTACCGAGAACACGTCTAGTGCAAGTGATTAATAATGCAGCTGGACAGAGTTTTACTCAGAATTAAATTAAACCATCTGGTTAAAAAGACAACTCCATAGTAATATTATGAGTGGGAAAGTCTGTCTGCCCGTCACGCTATCATAATTAATGCGCGGGTATTGAAAAATTTGTATCCGCCGTGTGGTATCCGGCTGAATAGAATAGTACCACTCTCTTTTCTTACCGAGGTGTCGTAAAAGGCGACTACGGCAAGTTGACTCATCGTGCGGTATCCGGTTAAGTAGAATAGACCACTCTATTTCTTATCGAGGTGTCGTAAAATACGACTAAGATAAGTTGACGTCAGGCAAGCGGCCGGTCGTAAAAAACGTAGCCAAATCATGTGATAACATGTTTGTAACATGTTGTGTCTACCCCACTTAGAGTGGGGTAAGGGCAGGAAGATGATGGTGATTGAAAAATTTGTAAATTACAAAAAGAGTTCAACGTGGCATTTACAATTGAGGTCCGCGTGATTCCCTGCAAGAGAAGTTTAAGGAAACAGGTATTTTTAAATTTACTATACAATAAATTTTTAGAAATTAAATTTTTGTATATAAGAATATACATGATTATAAAAAGATTAACGATGTATGTTATAGACAAAGTAGGGACCGACATAAGCCGGCTCCTGCTTTGCGCCTTGCAAAAGTACGTAAGTCGTTTGTGAGTTTGGGTATAATATTCTATAATGAAATTCCGCAATCAATTTTAGCTTTACCATTACAGCAATTTAAGACTATTAATAAAAGGTTAAAACAGAAAGCCTACTATACTATTGAGAAATACTTAGATGATATAAATGCCTGGACGTAGCTATTATTTGACCCTATGCAAGACAGGAATAACTAACTGTAACTAGTAATAAGGATTATATTTTGAAAAGACGAACCACCGAGTTTCTTGCTGGCTCTTCTCGGTAGGAACAGCTTTCCGAACCAGCAGTAGAATTGACGATTCAAAAACCACTTGTTTACAATTTTACGCGACTAAAGAATATTTTGAATTAAAATTGAACCTGCTTACTCAATCATAATCATTCTCCTGTCCTTATACCACTCTAAGTAGGGTCAGCACAACAAGTTATAAACATATGTATGTATTTTTGATCGGCCGGGAATGACGTCAACCTACTTTAGTCGTATTTGCGACACCTCGGTAAGAAAGAGAGTGGTCTATTCTACTTAACCAGATACCACACAGGGACAACTTACCTTAGTCGCCTTATACGACACCTCGGTAAGAAATGAGGGTGGTACTATTCTATTCAACCAGATACCTCACGGCGGGTTAACTTACCTTTGTCGCCTTTTACGACACCTCGGTAAGAAATGAGGGTGGTACTATTCTATTCAACCAGATACCTCACGGCGGGATAACTTACCTTAGTCGCCTTTTACGACACCTCGGTAAGAAATGAGGGTGGTCTTTTCTACTCAGCCGGATACCACACGCAGGTTCGACTTACCTTAGTCGCCTTTTACGACACCTCGTTAAGAAATGAGGGTGGTCTATTCTACTCAGCCAGATACCTCACGGCGTATCGACTTACCTTTGTCACCTTTTACGACACCTCGGTAAGAAATGAGGGTGATACTATTCTATTCAGCCATATACCTCACGGCGGGTCAACTTACCTTAGTCGCCTTTTACAACACCTCGCTAAGAAATGAGGGTGGTCTATTCTACACAGCCAGATACCACACAGCGGGTTGACTTACCTTAATCGTTTTTTACGACACCTCGGTAAGAAATGAGGGTGGTACTATTATATTCAGCCGGATACATCACGGTGTAAATATACTTTTATTAAATATTTTCTAGTAACTCGGTTTTAACAATGTACCGCGCCTGGATCTCCTTGAGAGAAGGTACCCTGACATAAAAGCTGGCCTCCGCGTATATCTGGTGCGCGTTATTTCTGTCTGAACACCTAAACAACGTGTCATTAACGCTATTACATATTTTGAACGCTCTTTAAACGGCCAACAAATTTATGTTTTCCTTCCTGTAAATAATATATCGCAACAGCGAATACTGTTGCGGGAAACGTTTATCGTAAATCTATTCCATCTTTTCTTCCCGCGATTTTGTTTGCATATACTTCATTACTGAGATAAGACCCTAATTTACTCTCCAACTCTGAAACTATATTTACGCCACTATCTTTAGCTTGTGGAAGCATTTAATTGTAGATTCGTGGCCATAATGGTAACTATTTGCCTTAGTAAGATATACGCCACTAGCTTTTACCCGCAACTTCGTTTGCGTGGACTGTTGTCGCGTGATTTATTGGTAATAGATCGCACTTTTTGATGGCAACCTATTCCTGTAGAATTAACAGGATTTCTATAGCATATAAGTTATTCCGGGGCATGACAAATAATAAATAAGGTTCAACATTTTAAGCAAAGTTAATAACAAAGTAATTAATACCAAAGTTCAAGTTATATAAACAGCAGGAGATTAAGTCAGGAAATTAAAAATTAATCATATTTTGGATCGAAAGGTAAAGTTTCCGACAAGTGAGATCGTTTGGATGCTTTAATGCTTCTCATAATCCTGTTCTAATCCCACTTTTAGTGGGGTCGGAATTATATATTATAAACATGTTGTCACATGATTTGGCTACGTTTTTACGACTAGCCGCCTGCCTGACGACGATTTACCTTAGTCATAGTTTACATCGCGGTAAGAAAGAGAGTGATCTATTCTACTTAGCCGAACCTTAGTCGCCTTTTACGACACCTCTGCAAGAAATATAGGTGGTTCTACTCAGCTTATACCACACGGCATTGGATGTTTAAAAGCTGTTTTTCAAAAATAAGAGGGTGATTAGCAATTCAAAAATAACGAATACGCGAAAAGAATAATCTAAACAGATAGGCACATAGCGACGAATCTTCCACTAATTCCTGATGACGCCGCATCCGTTTTTAAATATAACGGCCTACAATAAATGAAATTAAAATCATTTGAACTGATTCCAAGATACCAACGGTGAACAATAGTGTCGTTTAGTATTTAAAACATCAGTTAAATGGTTGCCAAGAACATTATACGGCTATCAATAGATTGCGCTCCGGCTCGCAGATGGTGGAATCGCTAGCATGACATGCATCTATATATACAGAAATCAAATCAAATCAAATCAAAATAATCATCATCATCTTCCTGCCCTTATCCCACTCTAAGTAGGGTCGGCACATGTTATAAACATGCTGTCACATGATTTGACTGCGTTTTTACGAGCGGCCGCCTGCCTGACGTCAACTTACCTCAGTCGTCATTTACGACACCTTGGTAAGAAAGAGGGTAAGCCGTGTGGTATCCGGCTGAGTAGAATAGACCAACCTCATTTCTTACCGAGGTGTCGTAAAAGGCGATTAAGGTAAGTCGACCCGCCGTGTGGTATCCGGCTGAGTAGAATAGACCAACCTCATTTCTTACCGAGGTGTCGTAAAATACGACAGAGGTAAGTTGACGTCAGGCAGGCGGCCGGTCGTAAAAACGCAGCCAAATCATGTGACAGCGTGTTTATAACATGTTGAGCCGACCCCACTTAGAGTGGGATAAGGGCAGGAAGATGATGATGGTAAGAAAGAGGGTGGTCTTTTCTACTAAACCGGATACCAAACGGTGGGTCAACTTACCTTAGTCGTCTTTTCGACACCTCGGTAAGAAATGAGAGTGGTAATATTCTATTCAGCTGGATACCACACGGCGTCTAATCAAAATAATCCTTATTCAAATAAGCTCTTTCAAGCACTTTTAAATCGTCAATCAATATGATTAATGAAGCTACAACTGGTTCGGAATGTTGCTCTTACCGAGAAGAACCTGAAAGAAACTCGGCGGTCAATCTGTTAAACATTTTAAATTTTATATTATTAAACCGCAGTCTTGTATGAAGCTGAAAGGATTTTCAAATCAAGGCTTTTTTATTATCCAAATAATCTCCAATTTTGTAATATGCTTTACGTATAAGTATATTTCTTGTAGAAGCGAATACCGAGACCATCGAATGAGTTGCTAACTCTGCTGATAAACTAACTGTAACCAATGATTAATAAGTTAACTACACATTAAACCACCTTGATTATCTCCTTGAGGTTAAGGGTTTAATTCAATCAAATGATAATTGTAAATTTAAAAACAATATTTGATTTGATGACTTTTTGTTATTATTATTCGCTACGTTTAAACAGATGTTATTTGAGAAAGGTTAATTGGCAAATATACAACTATTTTTAAATACGATATAAATTAATATCTGAATATTGACAAGCTGGAATAAGTAAGTAGCGGCCTGCTACTATCCCACTGCTGAGAATAGGCCTCTTCTCTCCTATTTTGGAGAGGTTTGGAGCTAAGACCTACCACGCTGCTCCAATGCGGATTGGTAGGTTACACATACCTCCAGAATTCTCTAGAGATATGCAGGTTTCCGATGTTTTTTTGCTGGAATATTACCAAAATAATCTAGTATTTGTTGTCGCCATTGACTTCCGCTTTGTATTTTATAGCAACACGGTCATGAAACAAGAGTATTGCGCCCTTTTTGATTAAAACAGTGGCAGCACTGTGCCGTTGTTGTTATCGGTTAAGTCTTCTTATTGATAAAACGTTTCAGTGACAGTCAGTCTTAGTTCGTCTTTCAAGAAAAGTGCATCTCTGAACGGGAATAGTGGTATTCCTAATATATCGTGTTATTGTATATAGTGTGCGCTAACATATTTTAATACCGTATGTAACTGGTTTTCACGGTAAGTTTTTCTAGCGCAAACAGTCCATCATTGCCTAATGAAACATTTAATTTCAAATAAATCTACCAAACAAAAGTCGGTATAAAGTTAAGTCTTTACGATGCTGTGTATAATAAAGTGATTTGAATTAATGTAAACAACACTGTGCGCGAAATATTCGACAGGTCGTATAACGTTCAAACCTGTCGGGTTATCATGTACCGATTGACGCTAACTGTGTTTTGCCTAACTCTGGTTGTATAGTATCGGGAAGTTAAAAAATTTACGCATTTCGCTAATATTTGGGTTAATCTTGTATATACAATATGTACATTTTTTGAATATCGGTAACGGCAATGATTTTCATGAAACTCAGCAAGTAGCTAGCTAATCTAAATCAAAAAAATAAAGTAAATCTAGCTAAATTTTATTAGTGTATCTGTATATGTTCTGAATTTCGGGAACGGCTTTAACGATTTTCATGAAATTCAGTATGTAGGGTTTTTGAGAAACCGATCTAGCTAGGTTCCATATAAAAAAATGTCGTTTTATGTTTTTGGGCACTGAAAAAAACTGCTACAATTTTAAGAGAAAGCAAAGGTATATTGCGCTGTCAATTTAAAAGTCACGATAGCTTATTTGGGTAACGGGTCTTAATTTAAAAATACCAGGATCGATTCCAGGTAGGCTCTGTGGTATCCGGCTGAATAAAGTAGTACCACCCTCAATTCTTACCGAGGTGTCGTAAGAGGCGATTAAGGTTAAGTAATAGTAAGTAACGGCCTGTTACTATCCCACTGCTGGGCATAGGACTCTTCTCTCCGTTTTTTTTTTGGAGAGGAGGATTGGAGCTAAGACCTACCACGCTGCTCCAATGCGGATTGGTAGGTTACACATGTCCCCAGAATTCTCTAAAGATATGCAGGTTTCCTCACGATGTTTTCCTTCACCGAAAAGCGTGTGATAAATTGCAATCAATTAGACACATAAGTTTTACTAGAAAACTCATTGGTGCCTGCCCGGGGTTTGAACCCTAGACCTTCTCGAAAGAGGCGCACGGTGATACCGCTGGGCTACCATAGGTTAGTTAGGTAGGCTTGGTCTACACCTAGTCAGAAATCCGTATATTATTTTTTGTAAACTCGTTTAATACTAAAATGTACAAACTTCACAGCGAACATAAACATTTACGTGTTAGTTAAACATATATCGGATAAGCCAACCTCCCTACAGCTTCAGCTGTACAAACAAACAAGCTTTTGATTTCCCAATCTCATCATCCTAAAATTTATCGAGAAAGGAATGAGACTATATATTGTAAAATATAAACCCTCTGGTTTTGTACAGTATTTTTGTATATAAAGAATTATAAAACAATCAGCCGTGTGGTATCCGGCTGAATAGAATAGTACCACCCTCATTTCTTATCGAGGTGTCGTAAAAGGCGACTAAGGTAAGTCGACCCACTGTGTGGTATCCGGCTGAGTAGAATAGACCTGCCTCATTTCTTACCGAGGTGTCGTAAAAGGCGACTAAGGTAAGTTGACCCACCGTGTGGTATCCGGTTGAGTAGAATAGAACACCCTCTTTCTTACCGAGGTGTCGTAAAATACGACTGAGGTAAGTTGACGTCAGGCAGGCGGCCGGTCGTAAAAACGCAGCCAAATCATGTGACAGCATGTTTATAACATGTTGCGCTAACCCCACTTAGAGTGGGATAAGGGCAGGAAGATTATGAAAGAATTATAAAACAATAGGTGAAGTATATAATAGACAAAGTAGGAACCGACATAAGCTTGCGGCCCCTGCTTTGCGCCTTGAAAAAGTACGTAAGTCGTTTGTGGGTTTGGGTATAAGATTCTATAATAAAATGCCGCGATCAATTTTAGCTTTACCATTACAGCAGTTTAAAAAACATTATTAAAGAGAGGCTGATACAGAAAGCCTACTATACTGTTGAGGATTATTTATATGATAAGAATGCGTGGATATAGATATTGTCCGACCCTGTACAAGATAGAAACGATTAAATGTAAATAGTATTAAGAATTGTATTTTTAAAAGAGCAACCGCCGAGTTTCTTGCTGGCTCTTCTCGGTAGGAACAGCTTTCCGAACCAGTAGTAGAGTTGACGATTCAAAAGCACTTGTTTGCAAGTTTATTTGAATGAAGAATGTTTTGAATTTGAATACGTGTTTTACTAATTCTGTATGCTTGAAAGTAAAAGTAAGTAACTGCCTGGTACTATCCCACTGTTGAGCATAGGCCTCCCTCTCCGTTTTTGGCTTTGGATTGGTGCTAAGACCTACCACGCTGCGCCATGCAGATGGATAGGTTACACATATCCCCAAAATTCTCTAGAGATATGCAGGTTTCCTCACGATGTTTTCATTCACCAAAAAGCGGATGATAAATTGCAATAACCAATTTTTTATTCTAAGAATACCTGGCCAAAACATGTTATAAAAATGTTGAGCCGACCCCACTTATAGTTGGTCAGATAAAAAACAGATAATTCACTCTTCATTTAGAATTATATGTATTTATTATTTACTTCATTTTAGCAAATTAAATAATTTTATTATTATTTTATCTACTCTGATACTATAATACAAAATTTATAAAACTGAAACCAAAATTCTTATGACAAACATTACTTACAGGCTAAATATAAAGAATAAAAAGGTTTTATCACGATACAGGTCTGGTATCATAATATAACTGTATCATAATATAACTGTATCATAATATAACCTGTATCATAATATAACTTTTTAATCATAACAAAGCACCTATACAACCTCCAGCTGGGACCAAGGAGGTTGAACCTCTATCTTAAAAAAAGGTTTCAATGAACGAGTCCGCGGCGACGCAACACGCATGCGCAATCAATATTTGCGCCTTGGCGCTAACATTTGACATTTAAAAAATCTGTTCAATATTTAAACAGTCTGGTTTTTATTAATATTGTTTTACGTATTATAGTATGAGAGTAGGTGAAGTAGTGTATAACACTGTAAATAACGTGGTCTTATAACAATCGTGTTAAAAGAACCATTATTATGCAACACTATCAAAACCTACTATTATATTATGAATCTCTGCAAATAAAAGCCTAATTCTATAAATTATTCTATATATTTATTTAACTAAAGGGTAACTTTATGATATCCTTTTAAAATATATCATAAAGTTTCATAAAAATAGCAAACGCATAAATTACACTTAATGATTTATTACTACAGATGAAAGAGTGCTATAATTTTGATTTTTCACAAGTACTATAAATCATATCGCAGTCTGCTGGGAAAATATGTTCTGTTGAAATAAAGATTGATTTCCCAACAAATGGCTTCTACAAGAGAAATGTTTATTTTCAGGAAATATTGAATGTGCTTCTAGTTATATATGAGACGTATTTAATATGATAAAAAGAAGTTAAGTAACCGCCTGTTACTATCCCACTGTTGGGTCGGTCTCTCTCCGTTTTTGAAGAGAAGGATTGGAGCTAATACCTACCACGCTGCTCCAATTCGGATTGGTAGGTTAAATACCCTTAGAATTCTCTAGAGATATGCAGGTTTCCTAATTATGTTTTTTTTTCGCCGAAAAGCGTGTGATAAATTGCAATCGCTGATTACACGCATAAGTTTTAATAGAATAACTCAGTAATGCCGACCGGGGTTTGAACCCGTGACCTCCTCGAAAGAGTCTATCACATACCCTTATCAGAGTTAATAAAAATAATATTGCATAGATAATAGACAGACATAATTTGTTTTTCCATTATAAAAAAGAAAAAAATAATAATCAAAACAAAAAATTGTTGCTAATAATAGGGGCTTGATCCAGGGTACTTTCACTTCTTTACTGTACAAATGGCTAAAAATCCATTTACTTTCTATTTAACATATGTTGTATTTTACATTTTTTAATGATCATAGTTTATATATTTTTGTAGTTTTCAGGATATAAGTATAGTTTTTATATTTTATATATTAGTATAGTTTGCATCAATTATTGTTTGAAGTCATAAATAAATGCTGTGCGTACCTGTAATTTAGAAACATATAGGAAAGATGATGTATTCATCATCCTCCTGCCCTTATCCCACTCTAAGTGGGGTCGGCACAACATGTTATAAACACGCTGTTACATGATTTGGCTGCGTTTTTACGACCGGCCGCCTGCCTGACGTCAACTTACCTCTGTCGTATTTTACGACATCTCGGTAAGAATGAGGGTGGTCTATTCTACTAAACCGGATACCACACGGTGGGTCAACTTACCTTAGTCGCCTTTTACGACACCTCGGTAAGAAATGAGGTTGGTCTATTCTACTCAGCCGGATACCAAACGGCGGGTCGACTTACCTTAGTCGCCTTTTACGACACCTCGGTAAGAAATGAGGTTGGTCTATTCTACTCAGCCGGACACCAAACGGCGGGTCGACTTACCTTAGTCGCCTTTTACGACACCTCGGTAAGAAAAGAGGGTGGTACTATTCTATTCAGCCGGATACCACACGGCGTAGAAAAGATGATGTATTGAATGTTAAAATTAGTTTCAAAAGTATATGTACATGATTTCTAGTTGGTAAGCCTTATAAATAAATAAATAATATAAATCACGGTAATCACAGTTATAAACAAAACAAAGACGTCCATTTCGGTACGTACCGATAAAATAGTATTTCGAGTGTGAATGTTCCCGTGTGCCAAAAACTAAAGGGGTATTCACCTGCACTATGTTTTATAACAAGAGTGCCCGACTTTTTTAACGGTTGGGCCAAACGGGATCCACGTGCGCTTATCGCATCCTAAGCAAGGTTAACAAAACATGTTATAAACATGTTGTCACATAATTTGTCTAGGTACGACCGACGTCAACTTACTTTAGACGTCTTTTACGACATATCGGTAAGAAAGAGAGTGATCTATTCTACTCAGCTGGATGCCACACTGCTCAGATAAAAGATTATATTATTGGGTATAATATAATACTGGATTTATAAATATAGAAAATGTACAAATTATTGTACGTTGAAAAGATTAATACTTATACAAAAGTAATAAAAAATATTTTGCTATAATCCACGATGAAGTAAAATATATATAATGCTAAATAAATATAATGTCAATAAATAAAGTGGACAATCCGTTTTCATACCTGATACATGCAGGAGATAGAGAATTGCGAAACGATTTGTCCTGGAGTCTATCTCCTGATGATGCTTCGGTTTCGGGGCGAAATGATTGTTGAGTTTGTGATAGTGAACGTATGTAATGCTTGTGTATTGTGGTGGCGGTGGTGGAGGTTTGTACATGTGTTTTTACGAATCCTGGATGTATCGGTACGAAAATGGATTGTTCACTCTACATTTAGTATTATATATATTTTCTATTTTACTTCATCGCGGATTATAGCAAAATAATTTTATTATTACTTTAGTATTATGGATCTCCGCAATTCCAAAAATATTTAATTTGCATTGCTGTATGATGCTGGGACTATTAGTCTAAATCGCTGATTAGTGACTCTAGCTATAATTCAATCTAATTCTAATTAAAATTCAAATTATTTATTATTCAAATAAACTTGAAAACAAGTGCTTTTGAATCGTCAACTCTACTGCTGGTTCGGAAAGCTGTTCCTACCGAGAAAAGCCAGCAAGAAACTCGGCGGTTGCTCTTTTAAAAATACTATTCTTAATGCAAGTTACATTTAATCGTTTCGTATCTTGTACAGAGTCGAACAATATCTATATCCACGCATTCTTATCGTCTCAATAATCCTCAACAGTATATTAGGCTTTCTGTATCAGATTCAAATTCTAATATCCAAGTTCAATAACAAATCAGCCGGTTGAGTAGTATACTCAGCTGGATACCACACGGCTAAACCTTGTGTAAATGCAAGTCCAAAAAAAAATTTGTTTGGTTTTACGACCACTAGACGACAAATGAGTCGTATAACGTGATTCTTCATAGTACACGAGCCCTAACTCTGTCCTCCTTCATCGTGGACTATCCACACACGAGCAAGAGTCAAGTGGCACCAGAAATACACAGAGCGGTTTACCACCGCGTACCAGCCATTCATAATACGTCACACTAGTGTTGCGAACTTAGCACTTTCGGTGCTAGATTTAGCACCATCACATCAGCATTTACCACCTAGCACTATATCTAGTTGTAATAGCCCAGCGGTGCGACCGTGCGAGTCTCTAAAGACGATCCTGGATTTCTACCCGTGGCAGTCACGAATGAGTTTTTCTATTGAAAGCTTATGTGTCTAATTAATAATTGCAGTTTATCACACGCTTTTTGGTGAAGGAAAACATCGTGGGAAACCTGCATATCTCTAGAGAATCCTAGGGATATGTGAAACCTACCATCCGCAATGGAGCAGCGTGGTAAGTCTTAGATCCAATCCTTCTCTCCAAAAAAACCAGTGAGAGGAGGCCTATGCCCAGCAGTGGGATAGTAACAGGCCGCTATTTACTATATCTAGCACTTAATTGGCTTCATGCAGATTTTTATAAAAAATAAAACCACGTACATAGTACCATACATAGTGTTAAAATACCAAGCGAATAACAAAATACTAGTATTATAGTGTAGCAACAGGCTTGAATATGGAATTCTCCCTATGATTCCTGAATATCCAGAATATGGAATCCAGCCTAAAATGTCCATCGACAATAAAAAGAAAATAGACGAGTTTATTTCCCTTTTTAAAATGTGTTTAGACAATGATAAGCAATAACATAACATTATTTATTTCATGTTCCTTAAAACTATCACAATTTTTGGAAATCTAGAACTTTTTAGCTTGTCATTTAGCACCACCCAATTGTATCGAGTTGGCAACCCTGCGTCACAATCGTCTCGGACGCGGCGAAGAGTGAACCCATTCATAAAAACAACTAAAACATTTGACGAACGTTGGGTGGATGTTGGGATGCTTTTTCTGCGTAAGACACCGATAATAGAACAACTTACTTGTTTCTCATGATACATTGTATCAAACTGAACATCACTTTTCGTCAAAGTAACATCTTACATCAAGAAATTATTTACTGTTACTTATAAATGTTAATATTTGGTTTCAGCAAAAAAGGCGCGGCCGGGACGATGGGCGAAACAAGGAAAATATCGAGACCGGATCGGAAATTAAGGAGGAAACTGAAATTTCAACTGCTGAGAAACATGAAAAGGAAAAGCTGTGCTATGAGATCAAGCATTCCGACGTTATGGGAAGGTAAGCTTTTGTGTTTCTATAATAGGTATTAATTTCGTTTATCATTTTTCCTTTTTAAAAGTGAATAATATTCGATACAGTGAATACTTTTATAATATAAATTAATAAAAGGTTTCGTAATTCAAGTGTTCAATATGTTTATAAGGTAAAAGCCTGTAAATATTGGTTTATTTTAAATAAATGTCTCAATGTTTGCTAATACGTAAACAAAAATCGATTGCTATTTAGACATAATCTCGCTAGTAACACGCCCTTGCGAAGGCTCAATGGCGTCGTGAAATTAATCGAATTTATTTTAAATTGGTATCTGAAACGTTATTTATTGCAATAGCTGCGAATGTTATTGATAATTTTTCTATTATTTACCTAGAACGTTAATTTGCAGCGTATCTTTAATCTTTGATATTTTAATGAGTTAATATTGTATGTATATATATATATTTTCGGAATCTCAGAAACGGCTTCAACGATTTTCCTGACAGCATACAGGTGGTTTTCGGGCAGAGTTTTATTAACAAAAAAAACGTTTTATCGCTGTTTTTGGGCATTAAAAAATAACAAAATTTACATTGAATATATTTTTGCCGTGAATTGTTAGGTAAGCGTAGCTTATTCGGGAAAATACCTAGTATCGAGTACCACCTACCCAATTATTTTTCTTTTTCTTTTATTATTATTTTTATTTTGTAAAAAATTACCGGGCAAGGCTCGGTCACCCAGGTTTTTGTATTTAACTATGACATAACCTTGTGTACTATGTAACATAATTAGTACTTAGTACCTTTTAACCGATGGGCCTCGATTAGTGTAACGGGATTTTTGTACATGCTGCTTGGACCCTGACCACTCTACAGAGTGGTACCGACGATACGACATTAAATAATTTCACTACTCACTTCGAAGTATTACATTATTTTGGTATAATTCAATATATTTAAATAAAGAATTTAAGAAAAATATATTTTCGAACAAACTAAATACGTTTAAATTGGGAAACACGCTCATTGATTAGGGTTCACTCACCTTGTAGTTCGCGCGTACGGCGCTCGGGGTAGATATGACGATCGCCGCGAAGATCAAACGGAGCGGTGAAATACAAAGGTCGCGGCGCGGTAACAGCAAGGGCAAGGCCATTTTTACATTTTTGTATTTATAAATACAAAGGAGTATAATATTGTTTATAGGGTTTATTTTTGTATGGTATGCTGCCATCGGTCATTGATCCATATACATCATGAAGTTTAATTTCAAAATAAAAAATAATATCCTGTGGCTAAAGTACTTCATTGAATTAACTGATTTTTTTTATGTAGGCTGCTAAGGTGCGTAGCTATCTAGGATTAAAATTAATGTCGTATCGTCGGTACCACTCTGTATATAAGATTAACTCATTTAAATATTAAAGATGTACCTACACATTATAATACACATACCTACGTTATATATTCTTTTTTGTTGAAGAAAAAAAAGAATATATAATTATATAATATATAATATTATATAGTATATAATACTGAATTTATAAATATAAAATACAAAACAAATGAGAATATCCTCAACAATTGTTTCGCCCCGAAACCGAAGCATCGTCAGGAGATAGATTCCACGACGAAATCTCAAAGCTTTTGCGATTTGTCGTGGAGTCTATCTCCTGTCGTATCGTGATTTGTATTTGTTTTTTATTTGTGAACATGTGCAGTGCTTGTGTATTGTTGTGTTATCGGTGTCGGGTAGTGCGTGAGTTTTAACAAATTCTGCATGTATCCGCTAAATGTAGACTCTACATGTAGCATTACATATATTTTCTGTTATCGCTGATTATAGCAAAATAATATTCTCATTAGTTTTGTATTATGGACCTCCGCAAAATTAACGCCTAATTCTATAAATTAAATATACAAATTATTATACGTTGAAAAGATATAACTTATACATGATTTTTCTAGTAACATTTGAGTTTTTCTGCATTGCTGTATGTGCTGACTATTGGTCTAAATATCTGACGAGTGACTTTGGCTACATTTCAATTCTAATATTCAAGCTCAATAACAAATCAAATACATGCGACACACGTGTACCATTAAGAATAATTACGTACAGATTAAATATCTCTTATTAAATCAAACACGATCAAAGCATAAGGCATACAATACACGCTTCGTTTAGAAGTTCGACAGGCAAGAGAGATCGCTTAGGAGAGGGGTCGGCAACCTGTGGTTCAACTATACTAATATATAAAGCTGAAGAGTTTGTTTGTTTGATTGTTTGAACGCGCTAATTTTTAGGAACAACTGAACCGATTTGAAAATTTCTTTCAGTATAAGGTAGTCCATTTATCAAAGAAAGCTATAGGCTATATAACATCACGCTAAAATGAATAGGAGAGGAGCAGCAATAAAAAATAATACGAACACGGCTAAATTTTAAGCTTTCCTTACGTGCGCTGTTTAAACGGTGATAGTTATTCAAAAATCATGTATTGCAAAATTATTCCCTTCTAAAAGTTCTAAATAAAAGTCCGCGACAGCATATGTCTAGCTTTTAAGATTAACCCACTTTAACCATTTTTATAGTTATCAAAACTATAATATTACAGCTTTAATCTTTTCACGAGGGCGCAACCGCTGGCGATTGAAAGTTAATTCTATACGCATAAAAAATTGTCTACTACCGACAATTTGGAAAATTTGCACATTGTGGACTAGCCACAGATTATATTAGAGAGAGGGTGTACATCAGAAAAAAAGAGAAATCAAATGAAGCTATCTATGTCATGGTGACTCTCTTTTTTATGAGTGATTAGACAAATATATGAAAGGATCTCTTAACTTCTCTGTCTCATTATTTGTTGGACACTCAGGCCTATGTCTTCCCTATTTATTTTCAAAAATTTTGTTCTTTAAGGTAGCTAAAAATTACATAAGATATGTAAATATTACAAAAAAAAAACAAAATTGTTTAATAAAAATGCTTAAAATTTGAAACATTATGTCTATCACGTACAAGTCGTACGTATTAGTATTAAAATGTTGCCGATCCCTGGCCTAAGATATTATTTGTCATCGTGCCAAGTTTCATCAAAACACTTAAAGATAACGCGCCAAGCGGGAGAAGGTATACTAATTTAAGATGTTAAATCTGTTCTAGGTTATTGTAGTACTATAATCGCGTCCCGTAGAAACTGAGCAAAATAACGGCGTATCGCTATCCCACTGCTGGCCATACGCCTCCTCTCTCCTTATTAGGAGAGAAGGGTTCGAGCTAAGCTAAGACCTACCACGCTGCACCAATTTGGTAGGTTGGTCCTAATTGGTCCAAATTGATAGGTTACACATATTCCTAGACTTCTCCAGAGATATACAGGTTTCCTCTCTACGTTTTCCTTCGACGAAATGCGTTAGTTATTTTTTTGTTCTCTTCATTTAATTTCTTTTCTAACCCGTGTATAATTTTTATCAAATTTTACCAAAGATGGCTTCATTCAGAGGATTCTTTGAAAGGCGATGGAAGTCCTTGAAAGCATAACGCTTTGGAAAGCAGTGAGAGAAAGATGCAAAGATTTTTTTTCCATTTTTAAAAGCTTTTATTCAACTTGCAATGTATGTATGTGAAAATGGAATCTAGCAAGTTAAATTTGACCCACTTTCCGGTGTCTGATTGATGATTTTACATACTAGTCCAGTCCAGATGCATGTTTATGTTAAGCATGACCTGATGTTGCTGCCAGGATTGGCTTCAGACGAGGGAACTCTTGAACAGTTAACAGTAGGGACACGAAATTTTGTTAAAAGCTTTTTTTAACTTGACTTGTATGAAACTCCAAATCAAATCAAAATAATCTTTATTCAAATAACCTCTTTCAAGCACTTTTGAATCGTAAAGGATTAATAAGATTAATGAATCTACAACTGGTTTGGAATGTTGCTTTAACCGAGAAGAACCAGAAAGAAACTCGGCGTTCCATCTTTTAAACATTTTCAATTTTACATTATTAAACCGCAGTCTTATATGAAGCTGTAAGGATTTTCAAATCCAGACTCTTTATAATTCAAATATTTTCAATTGTGTAATATGCTTTACGTAATAAGCCTATCTCTTATAATTTAGCTAAACCTTTCTGTAGTTTTATTTTTTTTCGAATTGACTATATGCTTTTAGCCCTAACGGCTTTTACAGCGTCACTGGGCGCGACGGGTGAGCGCAGAAGCATCGTCGAAGTTGTGAAATGCGGAGAGTAGAGCGTGGAAGCTCTATTAGCATCGGGGAACGTCGTTCGAAGTTTGCCTCCTGTGAGGCCGGATCACGTCTTAGGACGACGTTTAGTAGAGGGCTGATGGTATGACTTTGATTAGTCAATAAGACGACGAAAGGGTGGCAAGAAGCCACGACCAACCGATTTTAGAAATCTGGGACCTCGTCTTCGCCGGCGAAGACGCTGAGTGTGTGTATTACGTGTTTCTGTGTTTGCGATCGTTATTTGATCGTCAGAGTCATATAGGACGCTTTTTGGACGCCTATATTTTCGGTGGTCAGACCTAACTGGGATGTAGGTGGGAGCAACTGAAATGAGAGGGTTCGGGTGTCCCTCAGATTTCTCGAAGTAAGACTTCGCAAAACGTTTAAAGAGGTGAGTAATGGTAGGGAGGTCGAGGTCTCTATGGAGGGCAACGTTCCGCATGAACCACGGATAACCAGTGGCTGTCCGCATAAAGAAAGTGCCATGTGGGAATCGATCCACGGTTTTGAACCTTTTTGGCCCGCCTATTATCATTGGGCTATCATGGTAAGTAGTTATGTAACTGCGCCTAATTCTATAGCTTCGCATCTTTCGTTAAATTCCAGGTATATGATAGCATCCAGAGACATCAAAGCCGGCGAAATAATAATCGAGGCCCCAGCACTGGTCGTGGGCCCTTGTGCCGGCTGCGCGATCGTGTGCCTCGGCTGCTACCGAGAACTGGGCGGGGACAGCTTGGCAAAGTACGTCTGCATGTAGCTTGGCCCAGCGGCGCAAGCAGCAGTAACCCTACCTTTAGATCCGTAGGTCGCGGATGCGATTCCTGCTAAGGGCTAACATTTTCTAAATTAATTCATTGGTTAATCAGGTTTGGGTGTATAATTATGTAAGGTAAGGGTACTAGAAATTGACCGTTTTGTTTGAAATTTTAAAGAATAAGAGTTTTGTTTACTGTCCTTACCTTATATATTTGCCGGTTGCCTGCCACCAAAACACAAGTGAAATGAAATGAAAAAGATAATTAATTAACTAATTATGTGCTACCTATTATGATTAAACTTTATGTCAACACGTAAGGTTCTTATTTTGGGGACGGACTACCGTGTGTTTAATCGTCCTATATTTATAACATTAAGCGACTTAGGGTAAGTTGACCTTTGAGAGTTTTCATGATTCATCGCTTCTTCTTCATTCCTTACCGAGGTGTCGTAAAAGGCGACTAGGGTGAGTTGACCCGAGTCGTATCCGGCTGAGTAGGACAGACCACCCTCATTTCTTACCGAGGTTAGATAAAAGATGGTCTATTCTACTCAGCCGGATATCACTCGGCGGCAAATATTAATTAGACACATATGTGACAAATAATACGCCGTGTGGTATCCGGCTGAATAGAATAGTACCACCCTCATTTCTTACTGAGGTGTCGTAAAGGCGACTAAGGTAAGTCGACCAGCCGTGTGGTATCCGGCTGAGTAGAATAGATCAACCTCATTTCTTACCGAGGTATCGTAAAGGGGGCCAAGCTAAGTTAACCCACCGTGTGGTATCCGGTTTAGTAGAATAGACCTCTTTCTTACCGAGGTGTCGTAAAGTACGACTGATGTAAGTTGACGTCAGGCGACCGGTTGTAAAAACGCAGGCAAATCATGTGACAGCATGTTCATAACATGTTGTGCCGACCCCACTTAGAGTGGGATAAGGGCAGGAAGATGATGATATATGACACATAATATCTTTTAATAGAAAAACTCATCGCTGTCTACCCGGGGTTTGAAGCCATGACGACATAATGACTGCAGGGTGTCACTGCTCGCCTTTTTTCTATGAATGACAGTCTTCCAAATAATGGTTCCCATTTTACCAGGTGTCCAGGCTGTCAGTGGCCGATCTGCAGCAGCACGTGCTACGGCCTGGGGCGTTACACCGGCCACTCCACGTACGAGTGCGAAACGCTGAAAGCGGCCCCGCCCGATTACAGCCGGCTCGATGACCTGAAGAATTCCTATTACGCTATCACGCCTTTAAGGTAAACATTTTCTCCTTCCCCTAATCCCACTCTAAGTGTTAGTTGGCAATATGTTTTCAGGTCCCATTGTCAAGGATTCCTATCACGCTCTCACACGTTAAGGTAAACATTTTCTCCTGCCCGTATCCCACTCCGATTGCCACTCAGCAATATATTTTCACATCCCCTTGTCAAAGATACCTATCACCCTTTCACGCCGTTAAGGTAAACATTTTTGCCTGACCTTATTCTACTCTAAATGCCACTCAGCAATATGTTTTCACCTTCCATTGTCAAGGATTCCTATCGCTCACTCACGCTGTTAAGGTAAACATTTTCTCTTGCCCTTATCCCACTCTGTCAGTTGGCAATATGTTTTCAAGTCCCATTGTCAAGGATTCCTATCACCCTCTCACGCCGTTAAGGTAAAACATTTTCTCCTTCCCCAAATCCCACTCTAAGCATCAGTTGGCAATATGTTTTCACCTTCCATTGTCAAATATTCCTATTACCCTCTCACGCCGTTAAGGTAAACAGCATCAAAATGTGTTGCGTAGTTTTAAAGATTTAAGCATTCAAAGGGATATAGGGACTTTGTTTCATACTATGTAGTGATGTAAAAAATAGGTTTTAAAAACGCTTTCCCTTCGGAAATAGGAAAAGCACACTTTGAGGATATGAATATTGAAGGTACACCTTGTATTAGCTCATAGTGTTGCCTTGCAACCACAGGGATCTAAAATAACATTGTTTAATTACAGATGTCTCCTATTAAAGAAAGCTGATCCCGATAAGTGGGCAGCGTTGAGAACCATGGAGTCCCATAACGACCTGCGTCGAGCCGGAGGTGAAATCTGGCCGCTGAACGAGAGCTACGTCGTGCAGAGGCTGAAGAAATGGGGCTTGGACTATGATGATGAGGAGATACATACCATTTGTGGTATCTTAGAGGTAAGTAAGTATCGGCCTGTTACTCTCCCACTGCTGGGAATAGGCCTCTTCTCTCCCTTTTTGGATGGAAGGATTGGCGATAACCAACCACTCTGCTACAATGTGGATTAGTAGGTTACACATATCTCCAGAATTCTCTAGAGATATGCAGGTTTCCTCACGATGTTTTCCTTCACCAAAAAGCGTGTGATAAATTGAAACTATCAATTAGACACATAAGTTTTAACAGAAAAACTCATTGATGTCTGCCCGGGTTTGAACCCGTGACCTCCTCAAAAGAGTCGCACGGTGTTACCGCTGGGCTACCACAGCTTGTCCTTGTTGAAGGTGAACTTAAACGTCCTTGTTGTAGGTGAACTTAAACTTCCTTGTGAACTTAAACGTCCTTGTTGTAGGTGAACTTAAACGTCCTTGTTGTAGGTGAACTTAAACGTCCTTGTGAACTTAAACGTCCTTGTTGTAGGTGAACGCATTCGAGGTGGGCAGCAGCGGTGCGAACGCCCGCGCGCTGTACGACGCAGCGTTCCTGCTCGCGCACGACTGCACGCCGAGCACCACGCACACGGACGGCGAGCGCGCACCCGCTCGCCCGATCGTCGTGCGCGCCTCCGTGCCGCACGCGCGCGGCGACATCATAACTCTCTGCTACGCTTACACGCTGCAGGTGATATACTCATCCTTGTTTTATTTATAAAATACACTTATACATATGTACTAAATAAACTGAATAGTTGAAAAGCCACTGTCGGGCGTATGCGCGCCCTTACTGGTGATTACTGAAAATCGGTGTTAGGGTCTCGCAACCTCAACAATAGCCGAGCGATCCTCAAATTTGTGAGGAGCACACTGAGCTAAAGCTGGGAGTTGTTAGTGAAGTATTATGATGTGTAGCTTTAATTTAAAGTAATTTTAGGTATTAACAATTGTTTAAGTTTCTTTCATTTTTATTTCAAAGTTATGTATACTTTGTTTTTTATATTATAATTTTTGACTGGCCCGTTGGGGCAGAGGGTAGTGACCCTGCCTTCAACTCCGCGGGTCGCGGGTTCGATTCCCGCCGAGGGCCAACATTTTCTGTAAATGAATTTGTTGGTCTTTGAGCCTGGGTGTATATTTGTATTTAAGTATGTATTTAAAAAATATATAAGTATATATTCACCAGCTGTCTGTCACCCATAACACAACTATTAAGTTACTTACTTTGGGGACAGACGACCGTGTGTGTAAGTGTCCCATATATTTATTATTTATTTATTTATTTTATTGTCATGTTGTTACTCTTATGTCTGTGTTGCCACATAAATTAAGTCATCCTTATTCTTCTTTGTAAACCGATTGACGTCCTCTGCTGGACATAGGTGTCTTCATGATCTCCATAACACACGATTTCGTGCCTCTTAAATCCAGCGGCTCCCAACGATCTTTTTGAGGTCGTCAGTCAACCTCGTAGGAGGTCTACCGAGACTGCGTTTTCCGTTTAAGATTCCAACGCCCATCGGTGCTCCACAATATGTGCCCTACCCATCGCCACTTCAACTTGCCATATCGGTCTAGTTCTTCTACGGATGTCCTCATTTCTGATTAGAACACGTAGAGATACTCCAAGCATAGCTCGCCCCATCGCCCGCTGAGCGACTCTGAGTCAAGTCTCAAAGTCTAATCTGACTCTTCTTATAAGGCCCATAGTCAACGACCAGTCATCTCAACTATAAGATTCTTTACGATTATACTATAATGAAGTTAAATATTCACTGCCCGCGGTGCCATAAAATATCAGTGTGCTTAGAACGAGTTTTTTAACCTACTCGATCGCGATTTTGTCGTAGAGTCTTTCTGCTGTTGATGCTTCGGTTGCAGGGCGAAATGATTTTTGAGTTTCTTATAGTGAACATGTGTAGTGCTTGTGTATTGTGGTGGTGGATTGTGCATGTGTTTTTACGAATCCTGCCTGTATCAGGTTTATATATTGTGCTTATGTTGTTTTGTTGTGGACTTCTCTATCGTGGAGCGAAATCAAAGTGATGCAGATGGCAATATATTTATTATGAAATGTGTTGCACGTTAGCGTATTTATTAGCGACTGAATAACAAATTACAAATTGCGTCTAATGCAGACATTTGATATTAGCTAACGATTCGGTACATATATATTTTCTATTTTACTTTGTGCTGTTGGTGTTTAGCTTGTAGTTGTGGACTTCTTTATTGTGCAGCGAAATCAAAGTGATGCAGATGGAGATTTATTTATTATGATACGTCTTACAAGTTTGCGTATTTATATTTATAGCGACTGAATATTGATTAATAAATTGCTTCTAATGCTGACATTTGAGATACGCTGACGTACTTCATCGCGGATTATAACAATGTACCGCAGCGTCATAATATCGGATGTAACAGAAGCAATTTGTAATTTGTTAGTCAGTCGCTAATTAGTAGTAATTAATAGCAGAGGTTGTTGTAGTGAGTGTGTGTAGTGCTTGTATGGAGTGTAAGTGTTGGCGGCGTGTTCATTTAGCGTTGCATGTATTCTCTTAAACGCGGATTACAGCAAAATAATTTTATTGTAGCTCCTGCTTAATAAGACTTCTTATTATTTAATCCTTTAATGTTTGAAATGTTTAACCGGCCAACCTATATAAATTACTAATTAATTTTTATTACAATGTTTGTGTTTGGATGTTTTATTTTAAATTTCGCAAAATTGAAAATGAAAAATGAAACGTGACTTTAAATAAAACACTTAACTGTCGAGTGTAATACAAGTTGACGGGGACCGTGAATCTAAATTTGATACGAGTATGCATGAATATATACTCCAAAGATTTAGGTAATAAACTAAATGTAAACGAACAAAACCATATGATCATCATCATCATCATCTTCTTGTCCTTATCCCACTCTAAGTGGGGTCGGCACAACATGTTATAAACATGCTGTCACATGATTTGGCTGCGTTTTTACGACCGGCCGCCTGCCTGGCATCAATAAGTTTTTCTGTTAAAACTTATGTGTCTAATTGATAATTGCAATTTACCACAAGCTTTTCGATGAAGGAAAACATCGTGAGGAAACCTGCATATCTCGAGAGAAATCCGGAAATATGTGTAACCTACCAATCCGTATTGAAGCAGCGTGGTAGGTCTCAGCTCCAAACCTTCTCTCCAAAAACGGAGAGAAGAGGTCTATTCTCAGCAGTGGGATAGTAACAGGCCGCTACAATCTATCTATATTTACTCGAAACTTATTTCTCACTGAAGTATATTCAAGTTTTCGTTTCGTTCAGGGCACGCTAAAGCGGCGCGAGCACCTTAAAGCGAGCAAGTTCTTCGACTGCGTATGCAAGCGGTGTTCAGATCCGAGCGAGCTGGGAACGTACGCGAGCGCCTTCTGCTGCCCGCGTTGCGCGAACCGCGTGCTCAGCACCGCACCGCTCGACGCGACCGCACCGTGGCGCTGCGAGCGATGCCCGTACGAGATGGCAAGCACCGCCGTACAGTTGTTGCTTAGCAGGTAAGCACTTGTTGCTTAGGAGGTAAGCACTTGTTGCTTAGGAGGTAAGCAATTGTTGCTTAGGAGGTAAGCACTTGTTGCTTAGGAGGTAAGCAATTGTTGCTTAGGAGGTAAGCACTTATTGCTTAGGAGGTAAGCCATTGTTGCTTAGGAGGTAAGCACTTGTTGCTTAGAATGTGAGCCAAAGTTCGAACTCCTCTTCTCAAATAGAAAAGCCTCAGAAGAGGAATAAATTTCAAATTATTCAAGCTAGTGCCACGATTCCCGAATTACGAATATTACGAATATAGCTAGTTTAGCGTTCCGCAAAGTTATAGTCAGAAGGAACGAGGTACGTCTTAAAAAAACGATTAGTATTGTTGTTCTTAGGCAATTCGAAACACATTGTAGGTAGACCACTTACAGATCAGACGATTTCAAAAAGCTGGCGAGTATCTACTAGATCAAAGATCGTGTGGGGATATTTAGAAAATACTTATTGAAGGTTCAAAAACAAGATAACCTTACTTATTTCAGAATAACAAATGAATTCGAGTTTATCGACGCAAACGACGTGCTGGGCTTCGAGAACTTCCTGGTCATATACCGCGACGTGCTGCAAGAGAGCCACTATTTATGCCTCTCGGCGAAACATTCCTTGAGCCAGCTCTACGGGAAGGTGACGGACTACATGATACACCAGATGCCGGAGGAGAAGTTGCACAGGAAAGTGGAGATCTGCAGGGATTTGATGAAGGTCTTTGACGTCATTGAGCCGGGCTGTTCCAGATTACGAGGTGAGAACGGGAGGAAAATTCTTTGAATTCACTAAAATCTCTGAAAATGTGCATCTTTAGGAACTTTTTGGGATATCTGCAACCTTCCAATTCGTTTTGGGGCAACGCGATGAGTCTAATCTTCTCTCCAAAAAGGGGAGAGATCTCGAAAGGACTTGTCCTATGGTATTTGGGAAGTTTAAAACCGAATACAGTAATAATCCTTTATGGAATAAAATACGTTACTTATCTTAAACGTTTATAATCCTTTATTATATGATCCTTTAGACCAACTAATATTTTGGGAGCTTTAACAGAATTAAAACGAAGGCGTCAGAAAATATAAGTAAAATTTTGAAAGCCACATAGGCGCGGCCCGATTTTCTTATTTTTTTTTATTTACAATAAAAATGTACAAGTTATATCTATCTTAAGTTACTTACACGCTAGGGCTATACAAATCATGCCCGCGTGGAATGGTCCCAAGAATGCTGGCAGCGTTTCCGCGCTAGCTATTTCTTTGTGCGAAAAAGGAGCCAGCTCTCTCGTCACCTGAAGAGAAAAAGAAAGAAGAAAATTTTTGCACTTTGACTCCATGGCCATAGGGTCTCAACTTGACTCAACTCAACGATTTTTAAATCTCAAATACCTAACAATGTTAGTAGGTTCTTAACATGTTATGTTTAAAATATATTTTCCAGGTATAACATTGTATGAACTGCACGCGCCTCTAATGGTACTAACCACGAGGGACTTCGAAAGGAAAGCAATAACAAAAGAAAACTTACGGAATCGTCTCAAAGAGGTAATATTTATGAGTTATCAAATTAATTCTCTAATTAATTAAGGACTATCATAAAACCCAAAAATAGCAAAAAATTACCAATTATTGTTTACGCACACACTATACAATAACACCAGATAATAGGAATACCACAATTCCCGTTCCGAGATGCACTTCTCTTGAATGACGAACAAAGACTGACTGTCACTGAAACGTTTTATCAATAGCGACACTCCACCGGAAACAACAACGGCACAGTGTTGCCACCATTTTAATCAAAAAGTCATTGGCGACAACATTATTATACACCGATACTGTATGATCAAAAATTGTATAAATTACTTAGAATGTAAAACAGTAAAGTAGTGGGCTATGACTATACTATGCTGGGCAGAGGCTAGCCTTTTCTAATTGGAGAGGAAGAGTTGGAGCTAACCACCGCACTTCTCCTATACTTGCTAGGTTACATATATCATCAGAAGTCTTTTAATATATCCATGTTTTCTCAGGATGTTTTTCTTTACAGAACAGTACGTGATCAATTACACTGGTCAACAAAATTTTAATTTTTTTTTCACACGAAAACTGATGTCAAATTTTGAATATACTAGGGCCTTCAGGACACGTCAGGTATTGTGATAGTAACAGAAACACATATTTATTTTTTCTATATAAATAGAAAAATTAGCTACACGTAAAGAAGTAATTGTTTAATGTACAATAGATAAATAGAATTTTCGGGAATATTAAGCTTCTGGTAGATCTTTTTAAGATTCCAATAATAAACTGCTAGCATTACTCTGGACTCTATTTCCTTTCGTAGCGCTTCTTCATTAAGAAAATGTCCTGATGAAACTTTTCGCCTTGTTCATCAGTCACAGCTCCCAAGTTTGCAGGAATCCAAATGAGAGTGCAGCATTTGTATATTTAAAGACTTATCAAATCCCAAAGCTTTATATTACATTAGAATTTCATTCATTAAATCTTTGTAATTTTTTGTAAGTTTCCTAAAAAATTTGAACAACATCCACAAATCTTTTCCAGGCAACTTTTTCTAGATCATTCAATTTCTCTTCAAAATCTTTATCCTTTATTAGTTTCCGTATAATTAAATTATAAAATATAACAGTTACAAGAAGTTAATTTATCCTCGCTGAGTTTGGGGAATTTTTTGTTTTAGATATTAAAATTCACTGTCGCCTTTAGGCATAGCCTTTATAAAATTTTTCATTAAGCCAGGTTCAGTAAATGATCATTTTTAAATGTTAAACCTGGCCTTATGGACTCTAAGTAATTCACGTGTGGGCCTCAATTTCTTTAAGTAGTGACTCTTTTAGACTCGTTAGAAATGCATTTATATTCACTAAAAAACTGGACGTGACCGGAACGAAACTATAGTTTTTTTTTTAATGAAGGGTTGCCAACCTAAACAGAAATGACCACTAAGTTAATGTGACAAAAATAGTGTTGAACAGTGTTATTGATTAGGTATATGAGTTTTTATATTAAGCTCATTGGTTTCAACCCAATAATGTACAAAGACAGAATTTAGTTGCAGTTTTTAATAACAAAAACTTAAAAAATTATAAACAACTGACTGTTAATAGATCTTTGACTGGCCCGTTGGCGCAGTGGGTAGTGACCCTGCCTTCAGCTCCGCGGATCGCGGGTTCGATTCCCGCCGAGAACCAACATTTTCTATAAATGAATTTGTTGGTCTTTGAGCCTGGGTGTAAATTTGTATTTTAGTATGTATTTAAAAAATATATAAGTATATATTCACCAGTTGTCTGTCACCCATAACACAAGTATTAAGTTACTTTGGGGACGGAAAACCGTGTGTGTAAGTGCCCAAATATTTATTTATTTATTTATCTTGTATTTTATTAGTATTGCACAAATTCAAACAAGGACTCACGTCCACTCTCACTCGCAGCTCTAATGTTACTGACGCGATGCGCTTGAGACAGTGTAAGATTCCCTTTATACACTAGTATTAAATATCTGGGTGACCGAGCTTCGCTCGGTAATTTTTTGCAAAAAAGAAAAAACAATTATTTCGTTGGGGATCGATCCTTAGCATTTACGTTTCTCGAGGCTGCCCGTTACACGAATAAGATACGTCGACTTGACAGCTAATGGCGAAAATTCAATTCAATATAAATGTTAGTGTTTTTTAATGCCTAAAAACAAGGATAAAACTATATTTTTTTTACATAAAACCTAGCTAGATAAATTTTTCTACCCCAAAACCTTCTACATGCTGAATTTCAGGAAAATCGTTGGAGCCGTTTTCGAGATTCAGAAAATATATATATATACAAGACTAACTCATTTAAATATAAAGATATGTGTTTATAAAGATATAATTATGTGTAAATTATATGTTTGTGCCTTGTATATAAATATACAAATTATAATCACAAATCTCAAGCTACGAATACATACATTGCAGGTCGTGAGCTACTTAACGGAGGCTGCGTATATCCTGAGCTTCGAGCCGCGGCACACCTCCGAGGGTCTGATGGCGGCTGCAGCAAAGGATGCCCTCTCCAAGATCAAGACTTGGGAGCAGATTATCGGGAAAATCTCCTGATTAAAAGATTTTCCAGTGAAAATCGCTCTTGCGTCCGATGCTGTTTCCACCGACACATCATCATAATTTTTTTTATTATGTAAATAATATGAATTAAAATACGGAAATATTACTATTTATATTTAATTAATAAACTAACTAAATGTCCTAATTTAATAAAAGTTTTGAGCAATGAAAAACGATGTTTCTTTTTGCATATATCGTAGATTTTTTACCAACATTAATTAGCCTAACTGTTAATCGGCTACCCGTTTAACTGAGTCCTCGCTCGCGTCGCACCACACCTCCCTCAGTCCTCATTATCGTCCTACCTCCGCGTTAAACAGTGAACAGGCTTTCGCGTTTATAATATTAGTAGGGGAAAATGCTAAATTATGGAAAGATTTCCATAAATATTTCGTGAAGTTGGGTAAATTAAAAGTTCCTTTTCGTATTTGAGTGCAGTATAATAAAAGTTACATTGGTTACATCGAATATGAACTAACAATTAACAAAATATCAACAGTCACGTAATAATAAGAAAGCGCCTGTGTCTGATATGAAAAATTGCTCTTGGAATTAATACAGGCGCTTAATAAATTATCAATTGAAGTTAAATGTCTAAACACTATATAACATATTAGACTTTTCAACATGAAGGTTTTAATTAACGAAATAATGTAACGAATAAATACTGTTAATGGAGGTCCAGAAATGAGTTTTAATGAAACCCCTTGAAAATTCAACTTGTATTCCCGCACTCTCGCATATTTCATTCATCTCTGGAGGAGGCTTTCACCTTCCATTGAGAGGTTCTTGCACAACATACAACACAATAACAAGCTTTTCTAGTAATATGCCTCTTATCTATTACTATTTATTTAACTTTCTTAGCAAGAAATAAAACGCTTTTAATTTTATTTTATTTATATATTCCCGCACTCGTAATGAATACCCTATCAAAAAGCAAACGTTGATTGAGCCATATTTGTTGAAACAAACAAAGATGGCTTATTTATTCCGTTGTCATGGAAACCGCCATTTACGCCGAGCACGCAATCGGCTGTGTTCGTAGGACGCTCCTGACAGGGAACTCTATAATTGCTTTCTGCCTTTCCTTCTAATATCCGTTTACAATACCTTAATCACAATATGATGATTATGCAAATAATAAAAATGCTTCGATTTGAAAATCCTTCCGACATAGTAAAAGTTTGTCTTGTTTTAATTATGTAAAATGAAAATGTGTAAAAGATTTACAGAACGAGTTTTTGCTGGTTATTCATAATAACATTCTGAACGATTGGTTTTTATTTTCAAGCGCCTGTCAAAAACAAAGAGCAATACCGCACAAAGACTGACAAACTAAAAGTAATAATGCAATTGTTTTGCTATAATCTACGATTAAATAGAAAATATATATAGTGCTAAATGTAGAGTGGACTACCCGTTTTAATACCTAATACATGCAGGATTCGTAAAAACACATAACGACCACCATGTAAAATATAATATTATGTGTCCAAACCAGACAATACAATGGAGAAAAGGATTGGAGCTAAGACCTACCACGCTGCTCCAATGCGGATTGGTAGGTTACACATATCCCCACAATTCTCTAGAGATATGCAGGTTTCCTCACGATTTTTTCCTTCACCGAAAAGCGTGTGATAAATTGCAATTATCAATTAGACACACAAGTTTTAGGAGAAAAACACATTGGTGTCTATCCGGGTTTGAACCCGTGATCTCCTCGAAAGAGTCGCACGGTGTTACCGCTGGGCTACCACAGCTTATAGTCCATTTTAGTATGTCGGTATACGCCTCACGTTCCGAATGCCGACAGTTTATTTTTACCGCCAGTGTTATATTTGACTCCCGCGCCGTTTTGTAGTCTGCTTTATTCGTAAATATCTTATAATATTTAAGTTAATTTCATTGTTCTGCTAAACAAACATTGTGGATTATTTTTTTTCCAAAATAGACTTAAATAAGGTAAGTACTGCTGTATTAAACAATATTTTATAGTAATTTAATAGGTTACTTTGTGGAATTCGTTGTATGGAACTAATGCAACTATGTTCGTTTTCAGAGTATAGGTAATATATAATGTGATTTAATAGTTACAGTAAAAATCTAAATCAATATAATCTTGTCACCATCTTATTATCAATCTACGAGTATACTGATATATAAAGCTGAAGTTTTTTTTTGTTTGATTGGTTGTTTGAACGCGTTAATCTCAGGATCTACTGGACAGATTTGAAAAATTCTTTCAGTGTAAGATAGTCCATTTATCAAGGAAGGCTGTAGGCTATATAACATTACGCTAAGATGAATAGGAGAGGAGCAGCAATAAAAAATATTACGAGAACTGCAAAATTAAAAAAATTCCTTGCGTGCGCTGAGTAAACGGTGAAAGTTATTCAAAAATCATGTATATTTAGAACTTTTAGAGAGCAGTAATTTTGTAATTGTTCCCCTCTAAAAGTTCAATATAAAAGTACAGCATATGTCTAGCTTTTAGGGTTAACCCAATTTAACCACTTTTATAGTTATCAAAATTCTATATTATGGTTATAGATTATAACCATCCAATCGCAAAGGCTTTGCGATTATGTTGTGGATGTCGTGGAATCTATCTCTTGATGATGCTTCGTTTGTTTTGTTTGGTTGTGTTGTTTTCGATTGTTGAGTTTGTGATAGTGAACGTGTGCTGTGTAGTGCTTGTGTATTGTGGGGGCGGTGTTGGAGGTTTGTGCATGTGTTTTTACGAATCCTGCATGTATCGGGTATGAAAACGGATTGTCCACTCTACATTTAGAATTCTATTAAATATTATAGCTAAATAATTTTATTATTACTTTTGCCTTTTGAATCCTTCTAGGAATGATGACACAACAAGAGTCCTGCGAAGTGTGTTCAGCTCCAACGCAACACAAATGCTCCAGCTGCCAGTCTGCCCACTACTGCTCTAGAGAACATCAGAAGCAGCATTGGAAGTACCACAAACATCAATGCGTGCCGGCCAAGGTGAAGCACGATGCCAAGGTCGGGAGGTATCTCGAAGCTACAAGACCTTTACGAGCTGGTGAAGTGGTTATGAAGGAGGCTCCACTCATCACTGGCCCTGCTCAGGTAGTACTTTGCTTCTGTTATATATTTTTAGAATAAAATGAAAACTGGAAGGCGCTGGAAAACGTAGCGTCGTTACACTCCTTACAAAATGTACCCCTTATCTTAAAAAGGTAACGGGGAGGCGCTAGATGCAAACAGCACGAGATCGTGTGGTGAGGAGATCTCGTGAATCCATAGGTCAATCAGGTGGAGGTCAATCGGTAGAGGAAAAAGATGTATTTTCGACAATCTCTTTTGGGTATAGTCCATGTTTGAATACACACAACCTTGAAGATCATTCTCATCTTCTTCAGTTCGGTATTTACTACAATCCACTAAGTGCGAAATATTCATGCTGATACTCCAAGGTTTTCATATGTACGATATCTATTATAGATAGCTTCCCATATATAGTAGCTAATTAGATCATTTCTCCATAAAAAAATCATCAAAAACAGCACAAATTACCTCAGTAGAAACCCCTTTAATATCCGGAGCTCCTATTAGTTTAAAAGCACCATAAGGTGTAAGTGTTTTCCATCAGCCTAATGTAAAATAATCTCTAAATTTAGCATTACAGTTTCTCCTTCTCCAATCCTCTCTCTCTCTCCCTTTCTCCAATCGCAGATTACAGCAAATTCATCGTATCGTTACTTTTTTAATATGGAACTCCGCAAAGAAACGCCTAATTCCTCCAACTGTGGAAAGACAAAGAATTATCAAATTATTTTTTCAGGTAACTCCACCCGTGTGTCTCGGTTGTTACAAGCTGTTAGAAGATGGCGGAACTGTAGTTTGCGAGAAGTGTGGCTGGCCATTTTGCTCAATAATTTGTACACAAAAAGAAGTGCACACACCGGAATGTTTTTATACTCAGCAACGGGGTGAAAAGGTTAGTCTAATCAAGTATATTTATGAAGCTGCTCCTATCCTAATCCTACTAAAACTTTCAGCCGGTCAGTTCTTTTTCTTATGAAAATACACGCGAGTTCAAAGGATGATCTTTCCAGCAAGAAACTCGACTTTTATTATTTGTTTAATCTTCAATTGTGCAAAATGTTTATAATTAGGAGTATTCCTGATACTTGATTTGAATTTTTTTGTTGCGATGCTATCTATGGTGGTGAGTGAAAACTTTATTCATGTCGACATCTGAATGAAATTTGGTAGCGATTTCTAAGTAAAATATATCTGTCTGAGCTGAATACTAAAGTAAATTTAATCGACAGTTACTTGACGGTTCTGTAGGTACCCTTTTCAAATCAAAGACTACTTCTTTATAATAAGAAAAATGAGTATTCGGAAATCCTTATAGTTGTTTTATAAGAGGCTTGCGTTTGATTAATTAACTAATGAAAAGCCTTAGCTTTGACCTTTAGTGAAACGCTTTAGGTCGGAGCTTTGATGCGATTTATAGAGGTAACCTTTTTTGTGAATATAGTGGACTCTGTAAAGAAGGCGGCGTTACGCTATGTTATGTTACTTTCTATAACTTTTAATTTTTTTATCGCGAAAAAGATTACGATCAACTATTTTAAAATCATGGTCAATATTTTTTTTGTCAATAGAATATTAATTATGAGAATCTTAACTAAAGAATGTATTTAGTAATTTTGTTCTCTCAGGTTTCAATATCCACCTTTGGAGTCCCGCATCCGAACTACCAATGCATCACCGTTCTGCGTTGTCTGTATCAAAGAGACCATAATCAGAAGCTCTGGTCCAAGCTCATCGGCTTAGAATCTCATGACAACGACCGCAGGGGAACGGACAAATGGAACAATGATAGGAAAATGATTGCAGAGTTCATCTTGAAGTTCTTCAAGCTCGACCAGACATTTGATGAAGCGGAGATTATGAAGTGTTGCGGAATTATACAGGTACAATATCACCTTTGTACCTATACTTAGTTAATCTTTTTATTACTTGTAACATCTAAACTGAAACAGAACCTTGGGAACATTGGGACGCATTTTAAATTACATTACTAATTATTTTCTAATATTTATTGATTTTGTGATGTCTGAATAAAGAAATCTATTCTAATTGATGTTAAGAAATGTGATTAATATATGGGTTGTTTATATATCTTCAGGAATATATAATTGCTCATGTATATAGGTAACAATATGGGTGCCTTGGGAGACTCTTGAAAGGCTGAAAAGGTTGACGACAGAGTATTTCCTATCAATGAGTCAGATCGGTTATATCTAGGTTCGAGGATGCCTATCGGTGCAGAACGAGCCGTCAGCTCACGTGTCGAACTATTCCACCCATTATAATATCCCTGAAGGGGATATTTGTTAGGTCTTCAACTACAATTTTATGCTACTAGCTTATCAATAAAACCTGAGGACTCAATGGGATTGACAAATGTTTATCGTTCCGAAAATGGCAACTAGATGACACGAGTTGCTCTTTATTACCTATAAATTTTTCTTATTAACAAAATTTTTGTATTTCTTGCTATATAGATCAATGGCCATGAAGTGCCTCTTCTAGAACCGGAGTACGTCGCCGTGTTCGACAAAATCTCTATGGTAGAACATAATTGTAGAGCGAACTGCAATAAGAGCTTCACATCTAATGGACAAATCGTAAGTTAACATACGGTCAACAATTCAAATTCACTTCCTAGGGGTAAGTGATCTTGAATTGTTAGAGAAATATTATGTTCACTCGGTATAGGTTATATTGTACTAAAATTCACCAACCTATTACAGTATTAGCCGTAGGAAAATATTCGTTATACGTTGAATTACTCTTTTCCAAATGTTTTTAGTGTTCACTATCTTGAGAATGGCTAGCTATTTCAGTGTGGTTTATGTTAAATAGTTTTTTTTATTTCTTGTCCTTATCTTTAAGCTGTGAAGCGTAGTTAGCTTATAGAAAAATTTGGACACTTACAGGTACTTATCGCGGGTGCGGACATCCCCCCAGGCTGCCACCTATCTGTGTGCTACACGGACCCGCTGTGGGGCACGGAGGCTCGGCGCCACCACCTCTCGGACTCCAAGTTCTTTGAATGCTGCTGTGAGAGGTGCTCAGATGTTACCGAGTTTGGGACCATGTTCAGCGCTGTTAAGTGTAAGAAGAAGTGAGTTAAATCCATCAACATATCCAGTAACATTATAAATGCGAAAGTCTGACTGTTCGTTACGTTGTCTATAGGCTTTAATTGTGCTAAAAATGCTAAAATTTCATCAATATTGCTTACTTACAGAACGCCAGATTTACGCATTTATAGTGCGAAAATTTAGTACGCATCTATACTAATGCATTTAGTACGTATCCATTAGTATGGATGCAGAAGACATTCGCAGTACACAAGTATGCAGTACACAGTATTCAAATTAACTTATTTAAAGCTTTATTGCAGTTCCCATGGCAGAAGTTAGCAATAAATTTCTTTATGTGAACTAATACATGTTATTCAACAAGAGCAAGTTAGTCGCAACTTATCTGTAAACGAGCCGTTTTTTAGAATCAAATTTTTAATGAAGACATAATTTATATTTAATAAGACTTTGTGAGTATTGGTAAAATAATGAAAATAATAAACTCATAACTCTTTATGTAGTACCAAAATGTAAATTAATCGCGTAGTTTAATTATTTAGAATTCGTTTGAATTCTATTCTTGCAAATGATAAACATTAATAAATCATTAATAAAACATTAGTACAAGTGCCTTTGATTTGCTTTATCCATAGGAGGGACAGCGTCTGTGTCTTCAAGATCTTGTACCTCCTACATACAGCATCCTCTGGATGGCACTAACAATTGTGATCAAGTGCAAACTTGCTATCGATTATGCAAGAAATCCTATTGTTTTCAGAGACTGCAAAGGTTATCTTTTACCAGACACATTCAATATTCCTATCCTACATAAGACAAAGTCACCCGATCCAAACAACCTAGGGTTGGACAATAAGTTTTGGAAGTGCGGAGTGTGCAAGGATGAGGTGTCTGACGGTATCATACAACAACTTCTTCAAGATATCGGAAGGGAGCTTAACGTGATGCCAAAAGGTGAACCGGATGCTTGCGAGAGGTAAGTATGTAGAACCAATCTTGTAGTCAATAGGAGCTTCACTTTTTGTGCATAAAAAATATAGAAACTTATAAAAAGTATAGACAAAGTAGATATGTAGACAAAGTAGGAACTACCACAAGCTTACAAGCTCCCGCTTTAGCTTTGTAAATCATGTATGGGTTTTAAGCATAAGTAAGTTTTTAGTATTAGATTCTACAATAAAACTCCGTAATGAATTTTAGCGGCTATTTTAGCATTACAACGGCTAACTATAACTACTAAAAGGTGGATGATACAGCCATACTATTGAGGACTACATAAATGATAAGAATGCGTCGATGTAACTACTCTTCGACCCTGAACAAAATATTAATAACTGTAACACAAACTAGTTACTAATGATATTTTGAAAAGAGCAACCGCCGAAGTTCTTGCTAGATTTTCTCGGTAGGAACAATTTTTCGGACCAGCAGTAGAGTTGACGATTCAAAAGCACTTGTTTACACCTTGAATAAAGAATATTTTATAGAATATAACTATTATATTAATGGTACAGATTCATCGGCCACTGCAGCAGCTACCTCCACCCCTCGCACTACTACATGACAGACGTGGGTTTGGCCTTGGCCCAGATGGTGGGGCAGCAGCACGAGCTGGGCCTGTCCGTGGTCACCGACGACCGGCTGCTGCTCAAGATACAGCTCTGCCGGAAGATTACCGACCTTCTGGAAACACTAGCTCCAGGTAGTGAACTAAATTAAGATAAAACCTATAAGTGATATTATGGAGCCTAGTAGATCAGTCTACTAAATTAGTTCACTAGATCAGAAAATTAATAATAATACGTAAAGCATGTTACAAAATTGAAGATTATTTGGATGATAAAAAAGACTGGATTTGAAAATCCTTTCAGTTTGATACAAGACTGCGGTTTAATAAGGTAAAATTGAAAATGTTTAAAAGACTGACCGCCAAGTTTTTTTCTGGTTCTTCTCGGTAAGAGCAACATTTTGAACCAGTTGAATCTTCATTAATATTGATAATATTGATTGATCCTTGAATATTCAAAAGTTCTTGAAAGAGCGTATTTGAATAAAGATTCCCCGCACCGGAAAGAGCAGTGTCAGAAGACCCTCTGCGAGATTGACTGACGACAACTAAAAGGCACATTATCACAAACTCAACAATCGTCTCGCCCCGAAACCAAAGCATCATCAGGAGATAGACGCCGACATAATCGCAAAGGCTTTAATTATATTACTTTTGATTTATATAATGTTCGTAGCTGAAACCCGCCTGCGCGGCTCTCTGCTTTTCGAGCTGCACGCGGCTGTCGCTGAGACAGGTCGGAGGAAGTCTCTAATAGAAGGACCCGTCGTTATGTTGGGTTACATCACGGTAATTATAGAAAGAACATTTATATCCCCTATTATTGTGATACACGTTATAATAATACGAATTACAAAAATGGAAACCAGAATTGTATGTTGCAATTAGATTAATAATCACTACATAGTATAAAACAAATCCGCATTCTCTGTCTGCCCCTATTTCCCTATGTCCCTATATCCCTATGTCACTATGCATGCTTAAAGTAAGTAATTTTAAACAATACAGAATAATTAATCCAATTAAGTACCTTAAATATATCGTTAATTTAATATAAATCAAAATGGCCGTTTACAGATGTAATTTTAATGAAAATTTTTAAGATATTACAGATTTAAAATGCAAGGGCACAACGATTGAGGCACCGCGCGCGCACCTATACATAGCGCGTTGGAGGCTGCGCTTCGCCCTTTAGCAGGAAATCTTCATGGTATAGGGAAAGGGGAATTGTTTTACTACAAATTTAACGCGTGCGGGCCTGGGCAGTAATGAACAAATCAAACTACTGGATAGCATTTAATCATTTTTTCACTGACTAACATAAGCTATATATTTTATACCCGCGCGAAGCCGAGCGGGCCGCTAGTTATCTATATATCTTTTCGGTGAAGAAAAATATCTTGTGTAAACCTGCCCATCTCTAGAGAATTCTGGGGATATGTGCAACCTACCAATCCGCATTGGAGCAGCGAGGTAGATCTTGGCTTCAATTCTTCTCTCCAAAAACGGAGAGAGGGGGTCTATGTCCAGCAATGAGATAGTAACAGGGCATTACTTTACTTTTTTACTTTTATGTCCAGGAATCCCGTAAGATCCTTCTGGAGTCTGCGACGCTGTTGGCCCACGAGCCGCCCGAGCTGCCGGAGGGTCGAGTCGGCAGACAGGCCCGGCTCAACCTGCTGCAGATGGATGAGCTCATCAAAACGCTGTCCTGTGCACTGCCTTCCCCACTTTGATACATATTTATTCTCTAGTTTCAAATAAACTTAACGGCTAGCTTAAATTTTTTTAATTTCCCCCCTCATTTAAACAGTACACTCCAGCTATAAAAGAAGTGGTTTTTTACTATCCCACGGATAAATAAGGGTAAGAGGTTTGAACAACCATACTGCTCCAATACTAATTATAGGTTACACATATCCCCAAAATTCTCTAGAAATATCTTAACGCAACCTGCATGGTTGCCTTAAGATATTTGCGTTCACCGAAAAGCATTGACAAATAGCAATTATCGATTGCAATTTATTACTAGGTTATCACAGCATATACATATTTAAACAGCAAATACTTAATTCCATATATACATCCAATCTCGAACCATTAAAATAATATTTAAAAATGTTGAAAAGGGTATCGAACCAGCAAACCACGGAGCTGAAGGCAAAGCTATTGTCATCTGCCTCAACAGGCCAGTCAATGATATTGTTCAAATTATTATCGGCCTAATATCGCAATTAAAGTTACTTAAACGCGGCTAAACGCCCCAATAACCCAGGATGAACTAATTGGTTAGCCATAAAGCACTGGCGCACCGGACGTGCGTGTCCCCGCTAAACCAGTTGCCTTACAGGTTGGTTCACATCTCGTGATAACTGGGGCAATGGGTTCTTGGAACTGGGGCCGATCCAGTCCTGCAAACAGTTAGCCCTACACTAGCCTGTGACAATGTTATACCAACGAGAACACGATCAACTTTAATATTATCTTCTAAAGATAATTCTTTACCAATAGCTATAAGGAAGGTAAATCTTTATGCAACTTTAAAAGAATGATTTATAGAATTAGGCGTTACTTTGCGGAGATCCATAATACAAAAGTAGTAATAAAATTAATTTGATATAATCCGCGATGAAGTAAAATAGAAAATATATACAATGCCAAATGTAGAGTGGACAATCGGTTATCATACCTGATACATACAGGATTCGTAAAAACACATACACAAACCTCCACCACCGCCACCACAATACACAAGCACTATATTACGTCTAAATATTTTATTTACAGCAAAAATGTACAAGTTATATCTACTTTAAATAACTTACACGTTAGGACTATACAAATCATGCCCACGTGGGATGGTCCCAAGAATGCTGGCAGCGTTTCCGCGCTGAATCGCTAAGCTGATTCCTTGTGCGGAAAAGGAGTCAGCCCTCTTGTCACCTGCAGAGGCAATTAACCGTGGTGTTAAAACGGATTTTTTTTTGCACTTTGACTCCATGGCCCTATGGTCTCAACTGCTAACAGCACAAATATATAACTCTCGATGAGAGATGCATACTTCCGCCGTTTGCCGGATTCGGCCATTTCCGCCGCAGCTTCAAGTCTTGACGCTGTCTCCCTGATATGGGACGAGGCTAACGTATCAACGCATGTTGAGTTCCACATTAGGGCCCGTAAAAATAAAGAAGTTATTGCCTGTAATATCCTCTTCATCCGCAGCTAAATTAAAAACAAACATTACTTTAACTCTTTTTTATCTTTTCTGTTTGTTTTAAGTTAATAATAGTTTATTTTAATAGTTTAAATCGTATAGTGTTTAGTAACACTATAGTAACTTAGAGTGGGATAAGGACAGGATGATATAGTGTTTAGTAACAAATTAGCCGTATCTTATCCGGCTGACTAGAATAGACCACCCTCATTTCTTACCGAGGTCTCGTATAATACGATTAAGGTATGTCGACCCGCCTATGTCGTAGGCATGTGGCATCAGGCTGAGTAGACTAGACCACCGTCATTTCTTACCGAGGTGACGTAAAAGGCGACTAGGGTAAGTCGACCAGCCGTGTGGTATCCGGTTTAGTAGCTTTCTTATCGAGGTGTCATTAAATACCACTAAGGTAAATTGACGTCAGGCTGGCGGCTAGTCATAAAAACGCAGCCAAATCGTGTGACAGCATGTTTATAACATAACCCCTGACCCCACTTAGAGTGGGATAAGGGAGGAAGATTATGAGTGTTTAGAACCAAATAAATAAATTATTCATTCATAACATTTATTATGGGAAAAAATCATCTATAGTACCTAACTCATAAACGCTCGTTTCAAAACTTACTAGTGGAATAGTTTATGGAGGCGTGGCGTTAATTTATGATCTGATAAGCGGATCTTATTATATCTTATTATCTGTTACGATGTATGTTTGTCCCAAATACACTGTCAGCGATGACCTCTACTTATAGAGTTATTACACTAGAGTAGAGAAGCCTCAGACACAGGCCTGTGAATGATATCATTACACTCCTGCCCTTATCCCACTCTAACGGGGGTCGGCAAAATGTTATTGGCTAGGTATTTTACGACTGGCCGCCTGCCTGCCCTCAACTTATCTTAGTCGCCTTTTTGGACACCTCAGTAAGAAAGAGGGTGGTCTATTCTCCTCAGCCGGATATCACACGGCAGAGCAGCTTACCTTAGTCGCCTTTTACGACACCTCAGTAAGAACGACGGTGGTCTATTCTACTCGCCCGGAAACCACGCGGCGATTCAACATACCTTAGTCGTCTTTTACGACACCTCGTAAGAAAAATTGGTCTATTCTGCTCAACCGGATACCACACGGTAGAGGAACTTACCTCAGTCGTCTTTTACGATATCACCGTTAAAAATGAGGGTGGTCTATTTTACTCACTCGGATATCACGCGGCGAGTCAACATACCTTAGTCGCCTTTTACGACACCTCGGTAAGAAAAAGTGGTCTATCCTACTCAACCGGATACCACACGATAGAGGAATTTACCTTAGTCGCCTTTTAGGAGAACCTCGATAAGAAATGAGGTTGGTATATTCTACTCAGCCGGATACCGGCTAATTTTTTTTATATATTTTGATATGAGACTATCATTTCGTGATAATAAACTTGCTGGTTTGGACATATTTTTCCACTTTCCGTTACATATCGAATGCAAACAGTGTAAATTCGTTTAGTAGCTACACCATAATGAGATGAATTTTCAAGGCGACGAGCTATATTATCACCCGAGCGACGCCTGATAAAGGATTCTGCCAAAAGCAACAATATCGCGTGTACTGTGATAATTATCACGTGTAAATATACAAATGACAGTTGCCTGAAGATATCTGAACACTGGCAGAGTTTACCGCGACGCCACGCGGAATACTGCGAATATTCAAACATGTTCTTGAAGTGTATTTTTTGATAAACAATGGGTTAACAGATCTAAATAAGTGCATTGTAAACAATAATGTTGGTGTGTGAAAACTATATCTAATGTGAGTTTATTTTGTATAGTGTGTTATCCAGAGTAGAATAGGCCACTCTAATTTCTTAGTGAGGTCTTGAAAAAGGTTACTAAGGTAATTCGACTCGCTGTGTGGTATACAGCCGAGTATATTAGACCACCCTCATTTCTTACTAAGGTGTTATAAAAGGTAAGTAAGGTAATTTGACTCGCTGTGTTGTATCCGTCTGAATAGAATAGATCACCCTTATTTTTACCGAAGCATCGTAAAAGTCGGCTAAGGTAAATTGACCCACTGTGTGGTATCCGGCTGGGTAGAATAGATCACCTTGTTTCTTACCGAGGTGTCGCAAAAGGCGACTAAAGTATATTGACGTCAGGCAGGCGGCCGGTCAATTAACTAGCCTATATGACAACATGTTTATAGCATGTTGTGCCTACCATATTTAGAGTGGCATAAGGGCAGGAGAATGATGAATGTGATTTTATTTTGTTGTGACGAAAACTTTGTTTTCAGTGTTCAATACGATGTTCTTAATTCTCGATTCGGTCTCATATCCTTAAGGAGCAATATAAGTAATAAATTTGAGATTCTAGTGTCCCAGTATGGATATATGAAAATATTATTCTACAGTCTGCTATAAAATGGCTTTCACGGAGAGTGTTCCATTGAATTACATGACGTGATTCCTGCTGCTAAATTCCATAACCGCACTGTATGTCAGAGGTTAAAATATCATCCACACCATCTGGATGCGTGGCGATCCGCCACAGTGCGGTTTTCAATTAATTTCATCCCGCGCACCACCATTTTATGGAACAATCTTCCTTTGGCGGCGTTTCCGGATCGGTACGACATATGCACCTTCATAAAGCGTATTTTCTACCTTTTTAAATAACGGCAATACACTCGCTCTGTGTGGGTCGTGGGCATTACATGAGGTGCACCGCCTGTTTGTTTGCCATTAATTTTAAGAACAAATTAAAGATATTTTTACTAGAGAATCAAATATATTAACAGAAGACTGAGAAGTATATCCACAAGTATATCCTTAATTAAACTGTGTCGCTCCTGGCTACTGCTGAAAAACAGTGTTGTGCGATAGAATTCTGTCGCTCAATTTATACTGAGCTGAGCCATTTTCTTCTTCTTGATATATGCAGTATATTTATATGATATTGTTTTATGTTATTGGTATGTTTCTGTTCTATTGTGTTATATGTTAAAGTTTAGTTTTAGTTAACAACTGTGTATCGCGGAAGGTGAAATAAACGTTCTTTCTTTCTTACCATCCTATTCCATAAAAAAAATCATATTGTAACAGTTTAGTAAAGCTTCAATAAGTCGACGTTTGTAAAATACTATGATCATCATTCTCTTGTCCTTGTCCCACTCTAAGAGTTCATCATAAATCAAATGAGTTTTAAACATGTTGTTACATGATTTGCCTATTTTTTTTACGATCGGCCACCTGCCTGACGTCAACTTACCTTATTCGACGACTTTTACGACACCTCGGTTACAAATAAATGTGGTCTTATCTACTCAGTTGTAATAGCATAGTGCTTAGCTTAATTGGGTAAGGGGGCGGACTAAAGAAGTGACATTTACCCGGATCGAGCCTATCTAACCAAATATTTTTTTCATTTTTTTTTTCAAGTTTTTCTTCATTTTTTCAAAAAAAATCGGTCACCCAAGTACTGTTTATAAATAAAGCTAAACTTCAGCATACAAAAGGAAAATTGATGAAATTTGAAATCAATCATCTTACTTAGAAGCTTATTGACTGGCCCGTTGGCAAAGTGGATAGAGACCCTGCCTTTAGCTTTCTGGTCGCGGGTTCGATTCCCGCCGAGGGCCAACATTTTCTTTAAATCAATTTAATGGTCTTCGAGTCTGGGTGCATATTTGTATTTAAGTATGTATTTAAAAAATATATAAATATATATTCACCAGTTGTCTGTGTACCATAACAAAAGTATTAAGTTACTTACTTTGGGGACGGACGACCGTGTGTGTAAGTGTCCCATATATTTATTAATTTACTATACTATGGTTTTATATCCAACAGTGAACCTGTACCGGAAGATGCAGGCATTTATTCAACATGTCCTTAAACTTACCGAGGCGCCGCTAGATTCAAACGGCCTACGACCATTTAAGGTCCAAACTCCTTAAGAATCTTGTCCTGTAATACTCGTTCGTTCTAGTGTTGTATTATGAAAATGAAATGTTAATTAATCATTATCCGAATAGTGTCAAAGGTGCTATAAATCATTTTCTCTTTAGCCTCCTCTCTTTTATTTTTAGAGAAGGTTTTACCAAGTGACCCGCTCCAATGCGTATTGGATATAAACTAAAGCATTCTTAAAAGCTTTTATTCAACTTGCAATGTACGTATGTGAAGGTGGAATCTTGCAAGTTAAATTTGACCCACTTCCCGATGTCCGATCGAACTTAAATTTTATATTGGTTCACTCCCGATGACAATGCATGTTAATGATAAGCATGACCTGATGTTGCTGCCAGGATTCCAGACGAGGGAACTCAATGGAGCGCCACTAAAATTTAATAGCTTTTTTAAAGCATTTTTAACTTGACTTGTTTACGCATTAACACAATGAAAACTTTAAGCCCATTTATCATAAAATATGTTTTTTCTAATGTGGATGGATATGTGCCTAGAGGGACGCCTAAAAAGAAATGGTTGGATTGTGTGCAGTATGACATGCATATAAAAGGAGTGGCGCCAGAGTTGACGAATAATAGGACAAAATGGAAGAGAAAAACATGTTGTGCCGACCCCACTTAGAGTGGGATAACGATAGGAAAATAAATGTTTTTTTTAAGTTGTGCCACTATTACAGCCCATGAGTGAATCAGATAACGCAGTGAAGTATTTTTTTATACGTAAGGACCATCTTCTATATACGACTTTCAAATTAATGTATAAATCACGATCGGCAAGTCTCAAATGTCGATATGACGACAGTACTGAAACAGCGTCAATGAAATTGTTTGCATTTTTAATTTGAAAAAGTAAATCCATTACTGGTACACTCTACTGTGTTGATTTACATTTAGAGTGAGCAAATAGCACTCGACTTGATGAAGTAATGTATAATATTAAAGTTTTGGATTGCAAATATTGGATCGCAAGTTAAAATTTTAGTATTATTTAATTATTTTTATTGTAAAAGAAAAAACATTCTTACATAAATATAAATAAACAGGAAAAATATTATTTTATATACAAATATATCTTTAAAAAATTTTGACCTCTGTAACCGAACTAGGTTTTCCTGTATCTCGGTATACAGCGCCCTTCCCGTAAGATGTGATTTATTATTATTGTAAAAATGACAATTATTACTTTAAGTAAACAATAGTTATATATAAAAAGATAAGAAAAAAAGAGGGTAGTTGAATATGTTCCTCTCGGTGAGTAATATGTGAAGTGCATGAGTGTGTGTGAGAGGGTGTGTAACAAAACCAAAAAATTGTGTATAAAAATATATATGTATATGTGTGAAGAAGTATAATATTATAGTTTGGATTGCAAATATTGGATCGCAAGTTAAAATTTTAGTATGAATTACACTAAACAGACATTTACGATTACTGTTAATTGTTTATTAATTAATAATGAAATAATGATGAAATGATTAATAATGAAATGCTTAAGTAATTGTGACCAAGCCTTGATCGGTAATTTTTTACAAAATAAATAAAAATAAACTTAAAAAATAATAATAATAATTGGTTAGGTAGGTGGGTCACCACCACCCGTTCCCCGAATAATCTACGTTGACTTGACAATTTATGGTAAATATATTTAATATTAATTTTAGTATTATTTTAACGCCCAAAAACAGGGATAAAACTATTTTTTTATTAAACCTAGCTAGATCGATTTTTCGCCCCCAAAACCAACATACTGAATTTCAGAAAAATCGTCGGAGCCGTTTCCGTGATTCAGAAAATATATTTATATGTATTGATTATTAAAAAAAGACAGTCATTTTCAATAATAAGGCATGATTTTTCATGTCAATAAAAATATATCATCTATAGTATATGATTATTAATTTAGAGAAAGCAACAAACTTAATACAAAAGTAATAATAAAATTATTTTGCTATAATCCGCGAAGAAGTAAAATAGAAAATATATATAATGCTAAATGTAAGTGGGCAATCGGTTCTATTTTACTTCATCGCGGATTATAGCAAAATAATTATATTATTACTTTTGTATTATGGATCTCCGCAAAGTAACGCCTAATTCTATAAATTATTCAACAAACTTAAATTAAAAACAGCGGATTTCTAATAACGTTAGAAATTATTGAAACTCAATTGATACATTGAAAATAGAAAAGAACTAATAAACGTATATTGCAAAATTAATGATATTATATACATAGACAAGTAGACGCGCAAAAAGTAGTAGGGAAAAAAATGGCAAATTAACCATAAGTTATTTATGCTGACTGGCCCGTTGGCGCAGTGGGTAGTGACCCTGCCTTCAGCTCTGTGGGTCGCGGGTTCGATTCCCGCCGAGGGCCAACATTTTCTGTAAATGAATTTGTTGGTCTTTGAGCCTGGGTGTATATTTGTATTTAAGTATGTATTTAAAAAATATATAAGTATATATTCACCAGTTGTCTGTCCCCCATAACACAAGTATTAAGTTACTTACTTTGGGGACGGACGACCGTGTGTGTAAGTGTCCCATATATTTATTTATTTATTTATTTATTTATTGCGTTACTTTGCGGAGGTCCATAATACAAAACTAATGAGAATATTATTTTGCTATAATTCGCGATAAAACAAAATATATGTAATGCTAAATGTAGAGTGTAATATTCGTTCTCATACCCGATACATGCATAATTTGTAAGAACTCGTGCACTACCCGTCACCGATAACACAACAATACACAAGCACTGCACACATTCACCACCACAATCTCAACAATTGTTTCGACCCGTAACCGAAGAATCGTCAGGAGATAGACTCCACGACAAGCTTTGCGATTTTGTCGTGGAGTCTATCTGATATTTTATATTTTTGCGCCGTGTTTAGCATTCTTCCAAAAGTAATAAAAAAAAAAATTGGTTGTAACGCTAAAAATGATACTCACGGTTAAATTATATGCCATACGTTTTTTGTTTATAAGTTATCTGTGCGTTATATGAACTAGTGCTGCCACCTAGTTTAATAAAAACATTAATATAACTGACGCGGAAAGAATCGTGACCTTACCTTTGTATATTAAAACTTTTACGTATTGTATAAATGTTTTAGTACTGATAAGGGGATCTTTAAATGTTTACTTAATTTACCAATGTCTTAATATATTTCAACTATATACGCATTTATAATTTAAAGTTAGGCGGAAGGGCTACCAACTATAAACAAATAAAAACAGTAGTATCCTTTTTTCACTAAATTATACGTTTTACTGAAAAAATAATAGCCTATTTTTCAAAACAGATTGTTTTCAGCATCAAAATGATTGACACGTAAACTCACGACAACTTTTTTTTATTTATTTCTGCTCTGGAAATGAAATGCTAGCTGTAACCACAAACAAATAACAATGAAACTTAATTAAACGCGTATAAAGATTACCAAAAAACTATACTACTAAAATATGTATACAAAGCATTAAATAAATAAAATATAATTTCTTTACTTAATACTGATAAATATTCTAAACAGACTTTATTCTCGTAATTTATAGAATAAGGCGTTACTTTGCGGAGGTCTATAATACAAAAGTAATGAAAATATTATTTGCTATAATCCGCGATAACAGAAAATATATATAATACTAAAATGCACGACAAAATCGCAAAGCATGTCGTGGAATCTCATCTCCTGACCATGCTTCGGTTACGGGGCGAAATAATTGTTGAAATTGTGGTGGTGAATGTGTGCAGTGCTTCTGTATTGTTGTATTATCGGTGGCTTGTAGTGCATGAGTTTTTAAAAATTCTACATGTATCAGGTATGATAACGAATAGTACACTCTACATTTAGCATTACATGTATTTTCTTTTATAGCGGATTATAGTAAAAAAATATTTTCATTAGTTTTATAGTTAATGTATAGAACTGGCTATACTCACGTGTTATTCTATCGGGTTAGCCCGACTAGTTTCGAACCCATCCGGGGCTCTTATTCATGAGCGTAAACGTCGTGTAAAGAGCTCATGAATAAGAGCCCCGGTTGGGTTCGAAACTAGTCGGGCTAACCCGATAGAATAACACGTGAGTATAGCCGGTTCTATACATTAACTATGAATACTACTTACGATAGTTTAAATTTAAAAATTCATTAGTTTTTTTTTATTCTCGTAACAAAAGTTGGCAGCCCTACGTAGAGGTGACTCATTTGAAGTTCTTAAAGATATTTTCACTATCTACACCAAATTACTTCTGATATGAATGAATATATTACGTCATAGACTTTTGAATTAAAAAATATATAAAGATATGGGACACTTACACACACGGTCGTCCGTCCCCAAAGTAAGTAACTTAATACTTGTGTTATGGGTGACAGACAACTGGTGAATATATACTTATATAATTTAAATACATATACACACACCCAGGCTTGAAGAACAAACAATTTTTTGTTAGAAAATGTCGGCCCTCGGTGGGAATCGAACCCACGACCCGCGGAGTTGAAGTCAGGGTCACTAACAACTACGCTTACGGGCCAGTCATATTAAAAATAATATACCTATAAGTAAATTAAAATTATTAGAAATTATTAGTAGGTAATTATTTTTCTTACCAACTTTTTCTTAAATATAAATTGTCTCATTTCGTAGGTTAGCTGGCAGAGATCTCTTTCATAGGGATAAGTTGACCTTTGTACACTTTTTATTACCAATAATATTTTTTCCAACATTTTTTTATAATATATAAATAAATAAATAAAACCAATAATTATAGCCTACAATCACACTGTCATTAATACTCACAGAACGTGATTATTATCCTTGCACTTCACTATCGACGATGATCGTTAATCGTGTGATTGTCTATAATCGGCACAATCACGGTGCAAGCGTCCACGCGATTGTCCGTATACGATACATACATGATACATGATGGGTGTCTGAAAAACCATCGATTACCGGACTTGAAACGATCGTAGGCGATCATGCTTATAATAATATACTTCATATTTAAATATCATCATCCTCCTGTCCTTATCCCACTCCAAGTGGGGTCAGCACAACATGTCATAAACATGTCTACCTGACGTCAACATTCCTTATTCGTATTTTCCGACACATCGGTAAGAAAGAGGGTGCTCTATTTTTTCCAACCGGATACCACACGGTGGGTCAACTTACCTTAGTCGCCTTTTACGACACCTCAATAAGAAATTAGGGTGGTCTATTCTACTCAGCCGGATACCACACAGCGTACTATCTATACTAACTGGACTTCTGATATAAATGAATATATTACGTGATAGAGTTTTGAATTAAAAATAATAATTATAACCTACAATCACACTATCATTAATACTCACTTCTTCTTCTTCTTCTTTGTCAACCGATGGACGTCCACTGCTGGACATAGGTCTCTTCACGGGATCTCCATACCACACGATCTTGTGCCGCTTGGACCCAGCGGCTCCCCATGACCTTTTTCAGGTCGTCAGTCCATCTCGTGGGGGGGTCTACCGACACTGCGTTTTCCGGTGCGGGGTCGCCATTCCAACACCTTGAGACCCCGCCCATCGCCACTTCAGCTTCGCGACACGCTGAGCTATGTCGGTAACTCTGGTTCTTCTACGGATCTCCTCATTTCTGATTTGATCACGTAGAGAAACTCCGAGCATAGCTCGCTCCATCGCCCGCTGAGCGACTCTGAGCCTTCTTATGAGGCCCATAGTCAGCGACCACGTTTCAGATCCGTAGGTCATCACTGGCAACACGCACTGTTCGAAGATTTTGGTCTTCAAGCACTGAGGTATTTTGGACGAAAAGATCTCGCGTAGCTTCCCAAACGCTGCCCATCCGAGTTGGATTCGGCGGCTAACCTCTTTCTCGAAATTGGACCTACCTAATCGGACTGTATGTCCTAGGTATATATACTCGTCTACAATTTCGAGTGCAGAGTTCTCAACGATGACCGGGTGGAGCGGAACATGTGAGTTCGACATGATTTTCGTCTTACTCATGTTCATTTTAAGACCCACCTGTTGAGATACTCTGCTGAGGTCTTCGAGCATTGTGTTAAGATCCTCCAGAGACTCTGCCATAAGGACTATATCGTCGGCAAATCTAAGGTGAGTGATGTACTCGCCGTTAATGTTGATGCCGTATCCGTTCCAATCCAAAAGCTTAAAGACGTCCTCCAATGCAGCGGTAAACAGCTTTGGGGAGATGACATCTCCCTGTCGCACACCTCGCTGCATTTGGATTGGTCTCGTAGTTCTGTCTTGGATACGGACAGACATTGTGGCGTTTTCATACAAACACTTCAACACTTGGACGTACCGATAGTCGATTCGGCATCTCTGGAGCGATCTTAACACGGCCCATGTTTCCACCGAATCAAAGGCCTTCTCATAGTCCACAAACGCCAAGCAAAGTGGCTGGTTATACTCCTCGGTCTTCTGTATAACCTGCCGCAGCGTGAATATGTGGTCTATGGTAATATAGCCTTTGCGGAAACCGGCTTGTTCGGGAGGCTGGAAGTCGTCGAACCTACGAGCGAGACGATTCGTAATGACTCTCGAAAACAACTTATAAACCTGACTCAGCAGCGCGATGGGTCTGTAATTCTTCAATAAGGTGTTATCGCCCTTCTTGAAGAAAAGAACCACCACGCTCCTGTGCCACGCTTCCGGCGTAGTACCTTCGTGAATGACGGAATTGAACAATCGCTGAAGGACTTTTAATATGGGTTTGCCACCCGCCTTCAGGAGTTCTGTTGTGATTCCGTCATCACCTGGTGCCTTGTTGTTGTTGAGTTGTTTGAGAGCCATACTAATCTCGTATAGGCTGACGTCCGGGATATCTTCGGTATAGTGTCGGGTCAGCTTGGCTCTTGGATCTTTTGCCAAACTGACCACAGGCTGTTGTGTTGAAGTGTATAACTGCCCATAGAACCGCTCAACCTCTCTCAAAACCTCCGGTCGAGACGAAATGATACTACCACTATCGGTCTTCAATCGCGTCAACTGCCTCTGCCCAATAGACAAATCTCTTGCGAACACTTTTGAGCCCCTGTTACGCTCAATTGTGCCTCGAATGTATTCGGTATTGAAGTGTCGCAAGTCACATTTCTGTGCCTTAGAAATCTGTCTATTGATCAGACGGTAGCGCTTCGCGTCTACTGAAGACTGTAGCCTCATTTCGTTCCTCTCGTCCATAAGTTTGAGAGTCTGGGTCGAGAATTTATTGGTTCTTTTACGGTGTGTCTTAGAAAGGGGTGTAAGGGGGAGGCTCGTCCCAATCAGTCTCCTCAATTGTCAACCTCACCTGCACGCGGTGCACCCTACAGATTAACCAACGAGGCTCTGGCGACCGACAAATGGCGGTATAACCATTCATATAGCTGACCTAAATTATACCAGACCGACAGTGGGCAGCAGCACTGTCGGTGCGACATGGTCAGCACTGCGATCACCAACCCGCAGGCCAAGCGTGGTGATTACTGGCAATACCTTCATGGCATTACAAATTAAACCACAGCCCCTAGTTCCCGGCAGCTCCGCTATTCCCAGCTCTGGCAGCGGTTTGGGTAGCGGCGGGGCAGGGGGTGTCAAGAATCTCCGGCAGAGATTCCGCTGCCAACCCCGACAACTAGACCTGGCAACGTACAACGCACGCACTTTGAGGGAAGACGAAAAGATACTCGAGCTGGAAGAAACAGTAAGCAAGTTGCGGTGGGACGTGATTGGATTATCCGAAGTCCGAAGAGAGGGGGAGGATACGGTGATCCTAAAATCCAGCAACTTGCTTTACTACATGGAGGGCGAACAACAGTCCCAAGGTGGTCTCGGGTTTCTCGTCCACAAGTCCCTTGTCAACAACATTGTTCAAGTCAAGAGTGTGTCGAGCAGGGTCGCGTTCCTGATACTCAGAATTACCAAACGGTATTCGCTGAAGGTCATACAGGTCTACGCACCGACATCGGCACATCCAGACGAGGAGGTAGAGGCCATGTATGAGGATTTATCTAGAGCCATGCATGCCTCCAAACCCTTTTACACTGTTGTGATGGGGGATTTCAACGCAAAGCTGGGCAAGCGAAGCGGTACAGAGGTGAGAGTAGGGCAATTTGGATACGGGGAACGGAACCACAGGGGCCAGATGTTGGCCGATTTCTTGGAGAGAGAAGACCTCTACATGATGAATTCTTTCTTCAGGAAACAGCCACATCGAAAATGGACATGGATAAGTCCCGACGGTTCCACGAGAAACGAGATTGACTTCATCATGTCGACCAGGCGTCATATATTCAATGATGTCTCTGTGATCAATACCGTAAAAACCGGAAGCGATCACCGTATGGTCAGAGGCACACTGAATATATGCGTACAGCTGGAAAGATCCAGACTGGTGAAGTCTACGCTCCGACCAACTCGAACTCATATCCAAAACCCCGAGAACTTCCAACTCGAGCTGATGAACCGTTTTGATTGCCTAGCTGACTGCGATTCTGTGGACGAGTTAAACAACAGGCTAGTGGAAACTGTCCATACGGTGGGGTCTAAATTAATACTCACAGGACGTGATTATTATCCTTGCACTTCACTATCGACGATGATCGTTAATCGTGTGATTGTCTATAATCGGCACAATCATGGTGCAAGTGTCCACGCAATTGTCCGTATACGGTACATACATGATACATGATGCGTGTCTGAAAACCGTAGATTACTGGACTTGAAACGATCGTAGGCGATCATGCTTATAATAATACTAGCAATTGCCAGTGTCTCCGCCCGCGTGGAAAGATTAAATCATAATATACCTAGTATTTTGATAACCATAAAAATGGTTAAAGAGGGTTAACCTTAAAAGCTAGAGATATGTTGTCGCCGACTTTTATTTAGAACTTTTATACATGATTTTTGAATAACTATTACCGTTCACTCAGAGCACGCAAGGAAAACTTCAAATTTTGCCGTTTTCTTAATATTGTTTATTGCTGCTCCTCTCCTATTCATTTTAGCGTGATGTTATTATATAGCCCATAGCTTTCCTCGATAAATGGACTATCTTCAAATAAAATAATTTTTTTAATCGGTCCAGTGTTCCTGTTGATTAGCGTGCTCAAACTTTCAAACTGCAAGCAAATAATACAAACTCTTCAGCTTTATATATTAGTATAGATACTTCATTTTTAAATATCATCGTCCTCCTGCCCTTATCCCACTCCAAGTAGAGTCAGCATAACATGTCATAAACATGTCACATGATTTAGCTACATATTCTACAACCAGCCACCCGCCTGACGTCAACTTACTTTTTTACAAGACCTCGGTAAGAAATGAGGGTGGTCTATTCTATTCAGACCGTTTCCACACGGCGAGTCGACATACCTTAGTTACCTTTTACGACACCATGGTAAGAAATGGGGAAGTCTTTTCTATTTAGCCCGATACCATACGGTGAGTCGACTTATCTTAGTCACCTTTTACTACACCCTGGTAATAAATGAGGGTGGTCCATTCTACTCCACCGGATACCACACGGCGGGTCGACTTACCTTAGTCACCTTAAATATCGTGTAAGTGTCGATATGTGGTTAGAGGGAGAGCAAAAAAGAGGTGGATGGATTGTGTGCAGTATGACATTTACTCCTATTATATGCATATCATATCATTCGTATAAAAGAAGTAGCGATTTGACGAATAATGAAAGCAGAGAATGAAAGCAAGGAACATGTTGTACCAAACAGGGTGGGATTAGGACAGTGTAATGATATGAACTTAACATAAATAATCATTGATTGCGTTTTATTTTCAGTTAATCTCGGTGGAATAGTCGAGAGATGTGGCTAGCTGTCATACTATGGCTCCTATTCTGTTATTCTCGATGCGCTAAATCCAATATACGAGAGGAATACGAAGAGTTATCACGCAATATCCTGCATCCTCCAGTGGACCACACAGCAGCCGAACTGCCCGTTGAACTTGGCAAGGATAAAACTTCCGGCTGCATTTGTAGAAGCTCCAGAAATAGGAAGGTCATTGTGTGCTTTGGGAATTATGAATGCAGGAGATTTCCAAGGGTAATTAACATTCAATCATCACTCCTCTTACTCTTATCCCAATCTAAGTGGTATCGGCACAACATATTATAAACATGTTGTCACATGATTTGGCTTACTTTACGACCGGCCGCCTGCTTAACGACAACATACCTTAGTCTTATTTTACGACACCTCGGTAAGAAAGAGGGTGATCTATTTTAATGAACCGGATACTAAAGGTGGATCAACTTACCTTAGTCACCTTTTACGACACCTCGGTAAGAAATGAGGGTGGTACTTTTCTATTCAGCCGGATACCATACGGCGTAATAAACATGAAATAAGCTAATATAATTCAGTTACATTATTATGTTTGTTAGTTATCAAATATCTAATATTGTATAGTTTGTGTGTGTGTGTGTGTGTGTGTGTGTGGGTGTGTATGTGTTTGTGTGTATTTTTGATTGCGAGCGTGCGTGTATATCGTTATATTTAGTATTTTATTAATCATCTTTATTATCATTCATCATCACAAACCATTAAGCACAAAAGCAACCGTGTAGAAATGAGGATGGTCTTACAGGGAGGCTTACTTAGCTGCAACTTCCAATAATCAACTATGAACGCTAGATCTGTGATCATGTTTCAATCGCCTACAACCGGCTAATCATCGGTTTTCAGACATGATACAGACAATCGTGTTGAAACATGCACGATGATCGTGCCGATTAACGATCACACGATTAACAATCGTCGCCGATAGTGAAGATCAGGCAATTAATTTTATTTATAAAATTAGGCGTTACTTTGCCTAATTCCATAAAACAAAAGTAATTATAGAATTTTTGTGCTATTATTTGCGCTTATAACAAAGTAATTTAATTATTAATTTTCCAAATATTAGGAGATTAATTTTGTAAGGATTAAAAATGCTTTTTTTACTTTATGATCAAACAAGACTCCATTTTTTCTTTATTCTGTTATCTTTCATATTTAAACTACATTTGCTGTGTAGTTGTAGATTTTGGTTTGTTATTTCTCGAACATCGCTGCAGTTTGCCCAAAGATCAAAATAAGATTATGCTGGTGTTGTCAACATGTTTATAATTAGATAGATATAAGATGGAAATTTCTTACTTATTTAATCCCTGTTATGAGCGTAAGATTTATAATGTTGTTGTATCTTAACCAACGTATATTCAAACTAATATAATAAATACGAAAGTATATCTGTATTTATGTCTGTCTTTGACAAATAATCCGATGGAGCAATGAATGAATGAATGAAATATACTTTATTGTACACCAATATAAAAATAACAATAGACATAGTATAACTTAGATGTACATTGGGCGGCCTTATCGCTACGCAGCGATCTCTTCCAGGCAACCCATGGGTAGAGGACACATAGCATTAGATATGGCATATGGGCGTACGTAAAAATAAATATATTATAAATATTATATTTATAAAGATACATAAACTAAGAATATAAATGTACAGTTAGACCATTTGATAATGTTTTTTTAACAAATCTTTGAAAACAAGAAGGGACTTTGCACATCTTACTGAAGCCGGTAGCGAATTCCAGAGAAGGACAGCTTTAACAGAAAAGGAATTACCATAAAAAGAGGAAGAATGAGAAGGTATTTTTAGGGTGAGCATTTCACGAGTGCGAAGTGAGCGCTGATGAGACTCACAACGGAAATGAAACCGCTCCTTTAGGTAAGAAGGTGTATTAGGATTGTAAAGAATGGAATAAAGAAGAGAAAGTATATGAGTATTCCTGCGAAGTCGGATTGGGAGCCACTTGATTTTATTGCGAAATTGGGAAACATGGTCATATTTGCGAAGTCCAAATATAAACCGAATACAAAAATTTTGGAGACGCTCAAGTGTATTTAATTGCTCCTCAGTTATGTCAAGATAGCAAACATCAGCATAATCTAAAATTGGTAAAAGGAGTGTCTGTGCTAGCGCAATTTTAGTTGATACGGGGAGAAAATTTCGCAATCTACGGAGTGAACTAGCAGCCGCAAAAACTTTTTTGCTTACTTCTGATATTTGTGAAACCCATGACAAGTGCTTATCAAAAGTGATACCCAAATTCTTTACTTTGTCGCAATAAGGTATCGAGACACCATTAAAAGTAACAGAGGGTAGATCAGACATAGTAATTTTGGACATTTGTCTTGAACTTCCAATAATGATGACCTGAGATTTATCTGGGTTAACTCGTAAGCCTACAGAATTACTCCAGTTAATTATATTAGACAGATCTTTGTTCATTAAGTTTATTGCATATTGATGTTTTATTTATTTTTTTATTTTGTATACCGAGCCGACATCTAGGTAAATAGATTCCCAGTTTACTGACGTTAACTCATTTTGTCTCATTGAGAAACACTCGTAAGTTTCAATATAAGAACTCAGTGAGTAAAACTCTTGAGTGTTAATAGAAAACTCTTGAGTGTTAATAGAAAAGCTCTTGGGTGTTAATAGCAAAAATCACTTGAGTGTTAATAGAAAACTCTTGAGTGTTACTAGAAAACTCTTGAGTGTTAATAGAAAAACTCCTGAGTGTTAATAGAAAACTCTTGAGTGTTAATAGAAAAACTCTTGGGTGTTAATAGAAAAACTTTTGAGTGTTAATAGAAAACTCTTGAGTGTTAATAGAAAATTCTTGAGTGTTAATAGAAAAACTCTTGAGTGTTAATAGAACTATAACAAAAAATCGAAGTTAGAAAAGAAAAACTTATTGAGGAAAAGTAATAAATTTTAATACAAAAATTCATCGATGCCAATCGACAATCAAACGCCAGAATGATGATCATAACATCCAATAGTTATATATATATTCACTGCATAATAGTTATTTAATAAAATTACGCGATACTCTTTGCAGGGTGCCATAATATGAATTGGTGATAATATTGATTTTATCGTGGATAATCCACGATTAGATTTCATCTTATCTGGATCTGGATTATAGCAAAATAATATTATCATTACTTTTGAATAATTAAGGTATACAAACATCATAGAAAAGCGTAATAAACGTATTAAAACAATGCATTCATTTTAAACTAACACTATCTAAGAAATTAAAAGGCTTAGTTAGCTATCATTTGACAAAATAAATGTATTGCATATTTATTTATCATGAATGTAAGTCTCATTAAAAAAAAATAAGACTAAAAATATAAGAAGCCGTGTGGTATCCGGCTGAATACAATAGTACCACCCTCTTTTCTTACCGAGGTGTCGTAAAAGGCGACTAAGGTAAGACGACCCGCCGTGTAGTATCCAGCTGAGTAGAATAGACCAACCTCATTTCTTACCGAGGTGTCGTAAAAGGCGACTAAGGTAAGTTGACACACCGTGTGGTATCAGGTTTAGTAGAATAGACCACCCTATTTCTTACCGAGGTGTCGTAAAATACGATTAAGGTAAGTTGACGTCAGGCAGGCGGCCGGTCGTAATAACGCAGCCAAATAATCTGACAGCATGTTTATAACATGTTGTGCCGACCCCACTTAGAGTGGGATAAGGGCAAGGGGATGATGTAAGTCTTATTTTTTTTATACATTTGAAGTTTATATAATCCAAAAGTTACAATCGAATTATTTTGCTATAATCCGTACCTTATACATGCAGGACACTTGAACACAAGTATCCACCACTGACGGTTTTACACGCGCGTTTGTCTGCTAGTTCTTGCTGGAGCGATATTGATGAAATTACGTACATTTGGAGCTTATACACCGGGCTAGGATATGGTATAAAAATCCCGGCTTTTCTTTTGATACTGGGTAATATATATAGTTCTTTAATTATTAAGTTGATTACAGCTTTTACTCAATTGAAAAAAAGGAAAAAAGCTAAAGTTATTTGAACTTAATTCGTACCTAAAGGTGCCTTCAATTACGTTCGCTGAGAATTTTTACCCTAATACCTTTAAGGGTTGGAAAATGGGAAATATCGGAGAAAGCTTATTAGACAGTTAAACAGAAATCGGGATATATAGAATATCCCATATATAGTGTACTAACACTATATATGGAACTATACTATAAACTAATGGATAACGTCCTTAACGTTGTATATAGTCGAGCAGACGGGCTATCAACATCTCTTTTAGACGGTGATTGCAGATTATAAAACATAATCTTAAGCACATATTTACATAAACATCATAAGTTGACCTTATACATAAAAATATGGATTCAAGTGATAATTATTTGCCGATTTTTAGAAAAAAGGAATTTTTTCGGAAAATCATAATTAATCATTTCAAAATTTAATTAATTAAAAACAAGATTCCTAACCTCAGTCGATCGTCTTCAAATGGTGTGAGACGAGTCCAACCGGCACGAAGGACCACATGTTTCTTTTTCGGATTAATTAACTTGGATTAATTAGGTTTCGGTTAAAATATATAACTAACAAGTATTATGGTGTTTTAAAGTATAAAATTTCCAAAATTATTTACGAATAATATATGAAATAATGACATGTCATCATCCCGAATCCGTTATGGTTGATCAATGTTAACCTTATTTATTATAAGCTTCGACTTTAGCATTTAAATACCATCAATTATGATCAATGATTATTTTTGTTCCCGAAGGAAAAACGGAAATATCTTTATCTTATATGCTAGAAAGGTGTAAGCTTTAACTGTACCAAATTTAGTTAATATTACTTTAATGGATATCATCATCATCTTCCTGCCCTTATCCCACTATAAGTGGGGTCGGCACAACATGTTATAAACATGCTGTCACATGATTTGGCTGCGTTTTCACGACCGGCCGCCTGCCTGACATCAACTTACCTATGTCGTGTTTTACGACACCTCGGTAAGAACGAGGGTGGTCTATTCTACTAAACCGGATACCACACGGTGGGTCAACTTACCTTAGTCGCCTTTTACGACACCTCGGTAAGAAATGAGGTTGGTCTATTCTACTCAGCCGGATACCACACGGCGGGTCGACTTACCTTAGTCGCCTTTTACGACACCTCGGTAAGAAATGAGGGTGGTACTATTCTATTAAGCCGGATACCACACGGCGTACTTTAATGGATAATGCCTTAAAACTGTAACGGATAGACAGACTTTCGCATATATTAGTACAGATTATATTTATCACCTACGTCATAATATTAATTAGTATTAAGTATGTTAACTTAGAAATGTTTTTCTCCAAATATAATCAAAGAAATGTCTGTATATTTTTAAAACATCTTATCTTTTTATTACAATAAGACTGATAACGATAAACAATTATTTAATACTGTCTCTTTTTCAGGTTAAATTGCAGAGTGAATTACTTGTAGTAAGGACCGCCATTATACCCGAAATAAGAGTTGGGGACTTAGACAAACTATATAGCTTGAAGGCTTTAAAAATTGAAGCGAATCACCAACTGAAGTACCTCCAGCCAGGAATTTTTCGGAACCTAACAACTTTAGAACAATTGTCTATATCCTATAACACACAACTTCATATAATCCTCGAGGGTACTTTTGATGGATTGAAAAATCTTCGAGATTTAAGTTTAGTTAATAATGGATTCAATAATATATTACTGGTAACTCCGACGTTAAAACATAAGACGTTGCCGTTGCTAAAATCTTTGGATTTATCGGAAAATTCCTTTGAAATTATTCCAGAAACATCTTTTGATCCCATGGAAGGGACCACATTGCAAAAGTTATACTTAAATCTATGCCGGCTCGATTTTATCCATCCCAACAGTTTTTTACGTTTGAAAAAGTTACAAGAGTTAAATATCGGTGCGAATGACTTAAATTCGACCATCATTAGCAACTTCCTGATCAATTTGGAGAAAAATAATATAAATATTAAAAATCTAGACCTATGTGATATGGGTTTCAGAAAACACCCACCAAGAGCCTTAATGGAAATGATTTCAAATACAAAAATTGAAAAATTAATTTTAGCTGATAATCAATTTGAAATTATAACCGCAGATACCTTTCCTAGAATGCCGAATATTAAAATGTTAGATCTGCAGAAAATCAGTGCTATACTGATCGATCCTAATGCATTCGAGCCATCCAGATTTCCAAATCTTCGAATACTCTTACTGAGCGGTAACAACCTACCCGGTATTCACTTTAGTCATATATCTAACCAACAACTTTTACTACTCGATTTATCTTCTAACAAAGGCAACAATCCAAATCCAATGTATTATGAGATTGGGAGAGGAGCGTTTCTGGACTGCAAAGAATTAAGGGTTCTCAACTTAGCTTTTAACAGAGTGAAGTCAATATTTGACTACACCTTCGAGGGCTTAGAAAAACTAAGAATATTAAACTTAGAAAACGCAACTATATTTCACATAGGAAATGGTACTTTCAAACCATTAAAACGCCTCGAAGTACTCAACTTAGGTAGCAACCGTTTAACTGCTAATGAAAACCTGACCAGTGAAATGTTTGAAGGATTGAATAAACTGAAGATCTTGATACTCAGAAACTGTGGTATTAAACACCTCTATGACGATAACAATATATTTGAAATGATGCCAAGTTTAACTGAACTGATACTCGCTGACAATGAACTGTACTATATAACTTCAGAATTATTAAAACCGTTAAAATTGTTACAAGTATTAGATCTAAGCAATAATCTCATTATGTCCTGGTGGAGACCTTTGTTTCTGTCATCCGGAATTAGACCACAGAATCTTGATTTAGGTAATAATAAAATTTCTCATTTCACAATAAGCATGATGCAGGACATCAATTATTTGTTAGAATCTGATAATAGTTCTGTTGAAATTGATCTAATGAACAATGTGTTTGTTTGTGATTGTTTTTCTATGTACAAACCCTCAATGTGGTTGCAAATCAACGGTAGCGAGTCGCTCCAAGATTACTTCCTTCATTCTAATTTTTTATGCAGCAGCCCAGACGTATGGGAGGATCAGAGAGTGGCTGATTATCTTTCTTCTATCAAAAATATGCGCTGTTTGATGTACGACAAAATTTCTAACGTGATGCTTCTGATGTGGACGGCTCCGTCTATAGTCACTTTTATAATCGTAGTATTAATAGTAACATTTGTTTATAGATACAGAATTTATGTTAGATATTGGTTATTTTTAGCTAAATTAGCTTTAGGTAGAAAGTTTATTAAGAAATCATTGAAAGCCGCGCCAACGGAAATAGTTCATAAATACGACGCTTTCGTTTCATACTGTAGCGAGGATAAAGAGTTTGTTTCTAAATTAATAAGCCAAATAGAATGTTCGCCGCCTTATCTTAAACTTTGTATTTATGAGAGAGACTTTGAAATAGGTTCTTTCATATCTGAATCGATATTAGCTAGCATAAACGATAGTAGGTATATTATATTAGTTATAAGTAACAATTTTGCGAAGTCCCAGTGGTGCAGATGGGAAACCCAGCTAGCTGAATACCATAGACTATTTCTCGAAGATGGTACGTATTACGATCCTTTGGTGCTAATAAGAATAGGTGATGTAGAGAGTAAATATTTAACAACGACCTTGAAGTATCTTTTGAAGACTAAGATATATTTAGCGTGGGACGAACAGCAATCGGACGAATTTTGGAAGAAATTAAGAAATGTTCTCATTAAAAATAGATCAATCAAGTGTTCAAGTTCATTTTAATTAAACAAAAATTATTAACTCGTGTTTTACTATTGTGACTTTACAGTTTTGGCATTATATTGAAAATAAGCGGAATATAGGTAAGTTTTTTCGCTGATCGTATAATCAAGTCAACAAAAAAAACTCATTAGAATAGAGGTGTTGTAAAATGGGACTAAGGTAAGTCGACCCGCCGTGTGGTATCCGGCTGAGTAGAATAGACCACCCTCTTTCTTACCGAGGTATCGTAAAATACGACTAAAGTAAGACGTCAGGCAGGCGGCCGTTTGTAAAATACCTAGCCAAGTCACACCACAACATGGTTAAAACATGTCGCGCTGACTCTATAGTGGGATAAGGGCAGAAATATAGCAGAAAGAGAAAGAAAAGATGATCATAGTCTTTAATATGCTGTTATTATAGTATAACGTTTCTTTTATCGTTAAATAATACAGATTTATCGATGTATTTGACGATTATTGATATAAGTATGACACAAGTATGACGTTTATTATTATGTACGCAGTGTAAGATGCAGTTCAAACATTAGACGGGGATTTCCGTGCAATGAACAAATAATGTAATGCCGGTATTAGAAAATTAATTTTATGTGTTCTAGACTTAATAAACTAAACATAAGCCAGAAAAACCGGATTCAAGTTTAATATCTAATATTTATGTATTACAACATCTTTTGAAATTAATTAATTAAGGATAACAAACAATAAAGTAAATATTGACAGTTTGAAAGTTGCGCATTATCTAGAAAAGACGAAAGTGTAAGATTAGGATGATATGGACATGTGTTACAGGAAAGATGAAAATCATGTGACCCAACGAGTCTTTAATATGAAGTTTGATATGCTTATAAAAGGAGTAGCGCCCGAGTTGGCCAATGATAGGACAGAATGAAAACAAACAACAAAATGAGAAAATGTGTGCCGTTACTTAGGGTTACGAGCAGGATAATGATGACTCAAGACGATATTGGGAATACGTTCAAAATAAAAAAAACAGTAAACTTTTTCAAGCATTTCTGAATCGTCAAGGAACAAAAAGATATAAAGAAGCTACCACTGGTTCCGAATATTCCTCTTATAGAGAAGAACCAACAAGAAACTCGGCGGTCAATCTTTGAAATATTTTTAATTTACCTTAGCTTAATTAAGCTCCAGTCTTGTATTAAGCTGAAAACATTTCCAAATCCAATGTTCAATTGTGCTTTGGTGTACGCGAATTCTTTACATTTAGGCAAAATGTGGAATTTTAATTTGTAATCTGTACTGAGTCATAACACAGAAGAGCTGGAGAGTAAATGAAGTACTGAATCGGCTCATACAAAGTGATGGTCAAAATCTAGTACATGTGGAAACAATTTAAGGTATAAGTACCGTATTCGTCCAATGAAAAGGCTTTTATTCCGCTTGTAAGCTTTTCCTATACACTTTAGTTCCAAGACTCGCAAGCATCGTTTTACATAACTTGAATAAGCCCAACGTTTACCACAAGCTAAATATATGTACATTCTGTAAACTGCAGAATTCACTCGCCATGTAAATTTAAATTCAAAATTTTCTTTATAAAAGTAAACATCTAAACAAGTGCTTTTTCATCGTGAACGCTACATAAAATAAATGTGCTACATGCCCATTTCTTGTTGCGACTTTAATGGGACCTCCAATTTTCCCCCTTCAGCTTAGATTAGAAAAATTTTCTAGTTTGCTCTGATTTCCGTTATCTTATTTCGCTTTTTCAGAATGACGGTAAAGTAGATAGAGATATGGGTAAAAATAATATGCAACCACGAATACCTCTTTTTTTTCTTTATTGCAATATTACGATATAAAAGTACAAAAGGCGGACTTTACACTAAATTAATCGTTCTCTACCAGTCAACCTTAGGGTCAAACGGAAAATTTAAATAGATGCAGCAAACAAACAAACAGAAGAAGAAAAGTGGTAATAGGTATAAATAATTAAGAAATGAAAATCAAAAAACTGTAGCGATGTGCCTAAGCAAATAAGAAATCTCAAAATCCTCTTAATGTTAAGGGGGAAATGTTGAAGACAGTACAACCGTTTAACCTGTTGTACCGTTTATTTAGACCTGTTTATTTTATGGATAGCAAAATAATTCTATGATTACTTTTGTACTAAATTCTGCAAAGTAAAGCTTCTATAAATTATTTATTCATGGCATCATTACGATATTATAAATATATCAGTGATAATGAACAAATATATTTACTTGATAGTTATTTTCTTTTATGTGTGGAGTTAAGTTAAGTAGTTAAGTTATTAATACAAGAACAGGTTGAGTGAAACTACGTGAAAGTAGTAAAGTGCGAAGTACCCTTCGCTTTATGAGCTTGATCTTCGGCTTACAATTAAAACACACATCACACTTTCACTTTCTGTAATTTCCTTATCGGGAATAAGAAAGAATAATCAGTGAATGATGAAAAAAATCTGTAGTCTTAAATATGGAAAATTGACACCTATTTATAAAAACAAAAGAAAATATTCCTTGTTTACTTTCATCCTGTTCGAACTCAAAATAGTCAATATTACTTTTTTCATAATTCAATTTGATTCAAAATATAGCATAGACTTCATTTTTGTGCGGATTGTTGTAACGTGATAGGTTGATAATAGATATAGCTTTTCAATGTCATCTTATTCCTGTAGAATTATCAGGATTTCTACACCCTATATGTTATCCCGGTGATAAGGAATAATTTCGTCAAATTTCATCGATATTGGTTCTGCGGAATCGCCGTGAAAGAGTAACAAACATACATCCATACTCACAAACTTTCGCATTTATAATATTAGTTGGATATATTATTTATTTGTCTATATAAATAAATAAATAAATAAATAAATATATGGGACACTTACACACACGGTCGTCCGTCCCCAAAGTAAGTAACTTAATACTTGTGTTATGGTAGACAGACAACTGGTGAATATATACATATATAATTGTTAAATACATACTTAAATACAAATATACACCCAGGCTCAAAGACCAACCAATAAATATTATAAGTGTGAAAGTCTGTTTATCGGTGTGTTATGTTTTCACGACTAAACGGCGGGAGCAATAATGATGAAATTTGACAAGCACCGAAGGTTATTTACCGGGCTCACATTTAGATTAGAAAATACCTTCTTTTCATAGGACAAATATATAATACATAATTTGTTATTTTAACGATTAAGTCGACACTAAAGAATCTCCGAGTATAGCTAGTGTAAATATAATGCTCTACACTACTAGCGATGATTGTTAATCGACACGATCATGGTGCAAGTCTCCACACGATCATCCATATTATCATATGACTCATCTTCATGATCTGCAATAAGAGTGCTACTTGACTATACTCGCCAGTCATTGTCTATGGTCGCCTACGAACTCCATACAACTAGGCAATATTTTTTCAAAATAATCGATTCTTAATAATCGATTAATTTTCATCAAAAAACTTTTTTTTTCAAATCGATTATTTTAATTATCCTCTTGTTCTTTTTAGTCAGTCAGAAAAATGATTTTTTTGTATCATCATCTTTATAAATCGACTTATTTTAAAGGGAAAAAATTGATTTTTACTGCTTTATTTACAACCCGGGAAACGGCTCCAACGATTTTAATGAAATTCACCATGTAGGAGATTTTGTGGGAGGAAAATCGATCTAGCTAGGTTGTGTTTGAAAAGAAATTCGTTTTTTCCCTGTTTTAAGGCTCTAAAAAACTGCTATTATTCTCATTGAATATAGGCTAATCTCAAATTCTGAATACCCGGATTCCATGTAGGTACAATTTTTTTTCTAATTTTTAGTTGCATTTTTTATATATCAAAAAAATTACCGAACAAGGCTCGGTCTGTCAAGCTACTGAAAATAAAGCCTTTTAATCGCTCAATTTAATGTTTTTAAACGCCATAGACACGCCTACATACATTTATCGGCGATGGATGTAATTGCGCGTTTAAGTACGTCGCTTGTATCGATGTATTGATGAAATGAAGTGGTTAGCACTTGGAGCACGTAGCGCCCCACTTGTGAGATGCAGTGTCTCTTCGACCAGAGCACTTATATGACGCGGTAACGACGCCTCAACGATATCATTTCATAATTGAACTTTTACTAGTGGTGTCTGCGATATTGATCGCCCCAAATTAAACGTTTAAGTACAAAATAAAAAAGCTGTATGTGTCAACGCTCAATAAAATGTTATCCCACTCTAAGTGAGGTCGGCCAAGCCAAATCTCTTTAAAATAGGGCAGCTTATCATAATATTTTCGCATAAATTACCTAAATTATGCCAATAAGTATTAGGTTTTACTTAAGTAAAAGTTTCAGTAATAATTATTACATAGTTTTCTTAGCAATTTTAGCCATTGCATTATAGCAACATGTCCGATACTTTTATAAATCCAAGATTTCAAGATTCTATATTTCGCGTTTTTATTTACACGCAATATCTAATACAAAAATATTAATAAATTATTTAGTGTAAGAATTTTAGTTAATTTTGACAGCCTTGAACTTCTGGACGGCGCAAGTATAAAAAAAAAAAGTCGCTAGTAAACATTGCCCACTCATTTTTCCAGCTATCAATAGGGCTAAAATCAAAATTTTAAAATTAAAGCTAAAATTACTTTAAGATCTGGGCATGATATTTATTATTTCTTTTTAGGAGTTATTTTTGCGCAAAAAAAAACAATGTTGGCCAAAACTCCTGATTATTTTGCCCGCTATCAAAATCAAAAATATTTTAGATTAAATATAATTTTTTTATACAATTTATACAACTACTGTATGCACATGTTCGTATAGTTGTTTGAAAATAACAAATATATATAAGTACTTATAGAAAAAAGTTGAAATTCATTACATTTTACCAAAAAATCGGGCAAAGTTGTGGTGTTTTACGGCATGTCGTGAATCAAAATACTACGATGCTTATTCATCGTATATTATAAAAGCTCCAATCGAATAGAAAGTCGCCGATAAACACGAACCGGCGTTAATGCACTCTCGTTCGCTCAATATTTGACTTTCTCAAGGATACCGTCACTTTCAAATTGTTAGTTCTTGGCGACAACCGTTTAATTTGCTTACTTGAAGTAAGAATGCTTAATAATAAATTTGCCTACAATTATAGAGAAAATAAATATAAAATAAGAAATACGTGTATGAGTTGCGGTCATTAATGGAAGAAATAATAAGGTAAAGGTAAAATCTCAATACCTACTATTTTAGGCCCAGATAACGATAAAAATGGGGCAGTATAGCCTTTTTATTAGTTAACTATTATTTAAAATTTTGCTAATTTTTCCAATCTAATAGCAGAGTTATAAAAGACTTAGTAGCAGTGAGGTTATGACCATAGACTTCAACTACGTTAACATCTTATATAGTGTATTATCTGTTTACGTTAAACAGATGATTTTTGAAGTATGACAGATATTTTTTAGCATAGATAAGCGTAAATACAATAGTGAGAAACACACAATGAATCGATTTCTGAACAAGAATCAACTTTAAATTTAATTTCTTTATTATTATTATTATTTAAATTAATACATAATAAAATAATCAATAAAACATTTAAAATGTTAAATATTATTTTATATTATGATTTAATAATTATTTTTATTGAAATAGTCATGGATCAACGTCACCTTTTTTATATTTTTAACTATTCGTGTTCTAAAATCGATTATTGTAATCGATAACTTATTTTATTCGTTTCAAACACACTTTTAAAGATTTTTCAATTTCCAGATTGCAAATTGCGCTGGTGTTTAGAATTTTGGATGAATTTATGTTTTTAACTATGAATTTAACATAATACATGTATATAGTTACCAGTTTCTGTCATACATAACACTAGTTTAAGTTACTTTGGGGACGGACGACCGTGCGTGATACTGTCCCATATATCTTTAATATTTAAATTTTCCTAAAATTCAGCATCTAGGGGTTTTAGGGGAGAAAAATCGATCTAGCTAGGTTTTATGTAAAAAAAATTCGTTTTATCCCTATTTTTGTGCATTAAAAAAAACTAACATTTATATTGAATTGAATTTTTGCCATAAAATGTCAAGTCGACGTAGCTTATTCGGGGAACGGGCAGTCTCGAGAAATGTAAATACCTAGAATCGATCCTCAACTAAATAATTGTTTTTTGTTTCATTTCTTTTTTTTATTTTGTAAAAATTACCGAGTTTATTTTTATACCGAATTTATTTATAGTATTATACCTACTTTTAGTCCTTGCTGATATGATATAAGGGGAACAGTTACAACATCAAAATTAGCGCCATTCGTGGAAACATGCGTTTGTTGGTCGACGCAGTCTGCATTTAAAGCGTACATGATAAATATACGTAAGTTAGGTGTGAATTGGTGTAAGGTGGATCGGAGAAATAAGGGTTCGCGGAACACGGCCGGGGCCAGAATATAACAAGAAATTAACATTATATTATAAAAGCATAGGAAATGTGTAAATATATGATAATAAAATTGCAGAGCATCTGCGCATTTCTCTCACAAAAATTATTTTATTTAAAAAAAAAAACTAGCAATTTCCAGCGTTGAAAGATTAAAACCGTAATATAGTATATAGTAACTATAAAAACAGTTATACCTTAAAAGCTAGAAATATGCTGTCGCCGACTTTTATTTAGAACTTTTATAGGAAGAATTGTGTAATACACGATATTGGAACTGAATGAATTTCACCGTTTACTTAGCGCACGCGAAGAAAACTTAAATTTTTGCCGTTTCGTTGTATTTTTTTAATGCTACTCCTCTCATATTCATAATAGCGTAATGTTATACAGCCTACCTCGATAAATAGACTATCTTACATTCAAAGAATTTTTCAAATCGGTCCAGTAGTTCCTGAGATTAGCGCGTTTAAACAATTAAACAAACTCTTCAGCTTTGTATATTAATATAGAGAATAGATATACGAGTTTAAGGGATATTTATATTAGTATACATCATCATCATCACGCCCTTATCCCACTCTAAGTGGGGTCGGCACAACATGTTATAAACATGTTGTCACATGATTTGGTTGCGTTTTTACGACCGGCCGCCTGCCTGACGTCAACTTACCATAGTCGTATTTTACGACACCTCGGTAAGAAAGAGGGTGGTCTATTCTACTAAACCGGATGCCACACGGTGGGTCAACTTACCTTAGTCGCCTTTTACGACACCTCGGTAAGAAATGAGGTTGGACTATTCTACACAGCCGGATACCACACGGCGGGTCGACTTACCTTAGTCGCCTTTTACGACACCTCGGTAAGAAATGAGGGTGGCACTATTCTACTCAGCCGGATACCACACGGCTAATTTATATTTATATTAGTATACAATGGTACTTATATTACAAGACAATTAAATACATACTTAATTTTATTAATACACCCAGACTGCGAGCAAAAAAAATTGTTTTTATAAAATGGTGGCGGTAATCGAACGCGTGACCCGCCGAGCAAAAGGCTGGGTCTCTGCCGCTTGCGCCAACGGGCAAATTAAAAGTCAAAATTGTATACATATTTATTATAAGATATTTCAAATAGTTAGTACCTGGGTGACCAAGCCTCGCTCGGTCATTTTTCAAATAATGTAAAAAAAAAAAATTAAAAGAAAAATGAAAAAATAATAGGGCAGATGGAGCTCAATCCTAGGTATTTTTACCTCTCTAGACCGCCCGTTTCCCAAATTAGCTGCCATGACTTTACATTTGAAGCGCAAAATTGTAATTGTATTCAGCGTAAATTTAAAAAAAATTTAGAGCCTAAAACAGGGATACGGTTTTTTTTTAAATAAAACTTATCTAGATCGATATTTCTCCCCCCCAACCGCCTGCATGCTGAATTTCGTTGAAAATCGTTGGAGCCGTTGCCGAGATTCCGAAAATGTATAGGTATATACAAGATTAACTCATTTAAATATCAAAGATTTAAAAAACTCTATAGGTAAGTGCATTTGTCTTAGATATAGGTATGTATATTGTTACAAAAAGTTTTGTTTATTTAAAAAATAACAATACAAATACAAACAAAAATCCTTTTTATTTGAACTTACGGTACAATTGAAAATGTCATACAAAAAAATAGGTCTCCTAATTAATAAAAAAAACATTATACTTCCTAATTGAAGAATTTTACTACTAGTAATACCATATATTGTACTAATGCATAATTCTCACAACAAAATGAATTCGCGGATATGTTTTATTAAACTAAATTCTCGCGCAAATGTTACTTGAATATAAAATAATCTGAGTAGAATAATAAATTAAATTCATTGAGAACGCAAAACTTCTCAAGGATTAGGCTCTTTATAATTAGTAAAATATTTTTGAATCCAAAGGGAACAACCAACTTTTTTAAGCTGGAAAAAATTGTAAATAACAATAACAAATGTATATTCGAATAATATAAATGTATATTCACATATCTTTACAAAATAAAATAAAAAATAATCAACTAATATTTATTTCTAGACTATATGTGGTATACTAAAAATATTTTAATATTAATTTTATTATTACTTTTGTATTATGGATCTCCGCAAAGTAAAGCCTAATTCTATCAATTATTTCAATACTAAATGTAATAAGACATGTATTGTGATTTCGACAAAATTTTAAACATATCTTTAATCACTCGTGATAAAGATACAAACTATGGTATTCCAACAGAAACTGTAGCCCTTTCATGAAATAGTGAACTGATAAATAATTAAAAAGTATATAACTGTGTTAATTAACACAAATAAACTTAATTATAATAAACTAAATCCACGCTTACACTCTATTACGTGCAACAATCTAATTAGTACTATTAGATCTAATTAAACAGCGCCTTTCGTTTTTAATGCGTTAGATTATTTGCAACGGGCGCCATTGTTTTGGCGCGGGAGAAAACACCATTTTCATTCAAGATATCGCCGAGGGATAACGGTTCAACGCACGCGTACATCGCCCCTCCCGCTCTGGCCTTTCTAATCAAGACGCGTTAGAATGAGATAGACATGGACATCGGCCGGCAAATGATTACTCGAGTGACCTACTCATCGCAGTACACTCTTTCTCGACAGCAAGCGGAAACCTAATTTTTCAATTGCGCAAATTAACGATGCAATGACGCGAATTAGAAGCGTTTAACAAATTAAGTTTTATATTTTTAATATTTTTACAATCACTACATATTATAAAACAAAGTCGCAATTTCCCTATGTACGCATAAAACTTTAAAACTACGCAACAGATTTTGATGCGGTTTTTTTTAATAGAGTGATTCCAAGTTTGTACGTATAATAACATTCAATACGGAGTAGAGAAATACTGTAATTTTTGAGGTTTCTGTAAATAATTACATTTTTTTCCGCTTACATTGCAAACGCAGGCTAAACCCTACGAGATTTTTCAAAATGATATACTAAGTATTTGTACACCTTGAAAAGGTCTACAGAAAAGTCCGCGATGGTATATGTCTATCTCTTATGGATAACCCACAATAGCATTTTTTGTCATTTACTTTTTACGAAAAAGAATGCCTTATGTTCAAAGCCATTTTTATACAATACAGCATTAATTCTTATCCAATTAAGTACCTTAAATAAATTGTTGATTTAATATAGATCAATATGATCGTTTACAGCATGTAATTTAAGTGAACATTTTCGGAGATATTACAGATTTAAAATGCCGTGAGGACGCCGCGCTTCACCCTATAGCACTTCGAATCTTTTAAGAGTTTGTTTAAAGACATTCTGTAATTAATTGTAAAAATAAAATACATATGGAAAAATGTTAAAATAAATACGCAAATATGTACTATATGAATTTAGATATTCAAAGATAGCAGGAAATCTTCTTGGAATAGGGAGAGGAAAATTGTTTTTCTCCAAATTTAACTCTTGCGGGCCACGGGCAGTAATGAATAAATCAAAACTACAGGATCGATTTTAATATTTTTTTTCATTGAGTGACATGGGCTATATATTTTATACCCGTGCGAAGCAGGGGCAGGCCGCTAGTATAAGTATAAGAAGAAATTTGATGTATTTAGTAGACATATGTCGTGAAATTCTTGTGATACCTGTGTCGCGACTCAGTAGAGTTAGCAACTCATTCTATGATCTAGGTATTCGCTTCTACAATAAAATTCCATAATCTATACTAAACCAGTCTACAGAAAGGTTTAAATTAAGTATAAGAGATATGCTAAAACTTGTATGTAAAGCATATTACCTAACAATTGAAGATTATTTTGATGACAAAAATGATCGATTTGAAACAGCTTTAAACTTCATACAAGATGCGGTTAAATAAAGTAAATTGAAAATGTTCAAAAGATCGACCGCTGTGTTTCTTGCTGGTTCTTCTCAGTAAGAGCAAAATTCCGAACCAATTGTAGCTTCATTAAATCTGATCCTTGTAGATTCTAATAGTGCTTGCTTGAATAAAGATTATTTTTATTTGGTATGATTTAACTTGAAGCCATCACGCTACTTCAATGAAGATGGGCGGGTTTCACAAGTCCCTCAAAACCTCCTTAGATAATCTAGTTTTCTCGCGAAGGCTTAAATGACAAGTTAAAAAAGCTTTTTCAAGCACTTTTGAATTGTCACGTTCGGTATGTTGCTCTTACCGAGAAGAACCAGAAAGACACTCGGGACAATCTTTAAAAGATATTTAATTTACAAAATTAAGTAGCTGCACTTTTGTGCAAATCTATACTAGGTAATTTATAAAGCTGAAGAGTTTGTTTGTTGGTTTAAACGCCCTAATTTCAGAAACTACTAGACCGCTTCGAAAAATTCTTTGAATGTAAGGTCGTCCATTTATCGAGAACGGTTATAGGCTATATAACATCACGCTAAGATGTATAGGAGAGGAGCAGCAAAACTAGTACGAAAACGGCAAAATTTAAAGCTTTCCTTGCGTGCGCTGAGTAAATGGTGATAGTTATTCAAAAATCATGTATTCCTCAATTGTTCCTCTCTAAAAGTTCTAAATAAAAGTCCGCGACAGTATATGTCTATATTACTGTCAAAAGACTTTATTACTGTTTTGATCTATCCACGCGGGCAAATAATTTGAAATAATTTTAAAGTAATTTTTATCATTTTTTGTCTGTTCTTTATGTTTAAGCATATTCCTTATTTAATTTAAACCTTTGTGTTATGAAGTCTTATATGTTTTTTATCTGTTCCCATACATCCCCATAGATCTATCTATAGTTCTATAAGGTAGGTACTAGGTAGGGCTTCACTTAAGTCTTAAAGTAAACAAGTCGACCCCATCACTAGCATCCTTGGCATTGGCAATGCGACATGCGCAACTTCAGTCGGTGCCGGGCCGTGGTAGCGAGTGGCCACCACCATGCGCTTTCCAAACGCGTTCACAGTGAAAGTTCGTTAAGAGAAATGCGTCCCGCGATCGCCTTTCTGTTTGTGGTGAGTGGTAATTATGTTAACCAGTGCTAATATGTCTGATGTTGCCGACGAAACACCCTTTATTTGAATGGATTTGGATAATGGTTTGATTAATATTAACAATGATTTGTTTATTATAATTAGGTCACACAATAAGTATCATTTGTTGCGTACTTATAAATCGAATTCTATAATAAAATTCCGCAATCAATTTTAGCTTTGCCACACAGCAGTTTAAATTAAAAATATTACTGGCTATTTGACTGGCTCGTTGGCGCAGTGGGTAGTGATCCTGCCTTCAGCTCCGCGGGTCACGGGTTCGATTCCCGCCGAGGGCCAACATTTTCTATAAAAAAAAAAATGAATTTGTTGGTCTTTGAGCCTGAGTGTTTATTTGTATTTAAGTATGAATTTAGAAAATATATAAGTATATATTCACCAGCTGTCTGTCTACCATAACACAAGTATTAAGTTACTTACTTTGGGGACGGACGACCGTGTGTGTAAGTGTCCCATATATTTATTTATTATTATTTATTTATTATTATTTATTTATTATTATTAAAGAGAGGCTGATATGAAAAGCCCACTATACTGTTCAGGATTATGTGGACGATAAGAATGCGTGGATATAGCTACTGTCCGACCCTGTACAAGATAGTAATGACTTAATGTAACCAGGCTCGAAGCACCAACAAATTCTTGTTACAGAAAATGTTTGCCCTCGGGAATCGAACCCGTGACTTGTAGGATCACTACCCACTGCGCCAACGGGCTAGTCCAGAAGGACAGAAGTTGCATTAGAACTATTTTGTTAAAATCTGTGCTCGTTAAGGACTTGTTGTGCAGGACAAGTCACCATATGTCTCACAAGCGCTGCCAGCACCAACACTGCACATAAGCACTACACACACACACTACCACAATCTCTACGATAGTTTCGCCCCAAAACCGAAGCATCACCAGGAGGATATGCTCCAAGGAATTACGGCGTTTTCTGATTACGATCCTGCATGTATAAGGTATGTGAATGTTGCCTACTAGCATACACTTAGCAGTAAATATATTCTTTTAAGAAGTGCGGATTATAGCAAAATAGTTCTATAACAACTTCTTTAAAAATTGCTTGATTTGTATTGGCAATTATCTGTTAATCTTAATTTAATGAAATTTAAAAACAATTTTGGATACTATTTTTTCAAACTATGTCTTATATTATATATATATATATATATATATATATATATATATATATATATATATATATATATATATATATTTCAGCATGTAGAGGGTTTTAATTGATTATATAACAAACAATAGGAACAATAATAATTTTAAATTAATTTGAAATTTTGCGTTCTCGTGCCAAATTTAAAAATACATATATAAAAACACTCTTATATTATATTGAAATTTATGGATTTCAAGTCAATTCATAGCGTATATTTCAAGATTTGCGGCCACAAACATATGAAAGATGAATTGTTACGTTGCAAAAATTTCCCGAAAAACTCCCACGAGAAAAATTCTCATATTCTCACGAGTAACAAAGGATGCCGTTAAAAATTCAGATGCACGTAAAATATCATACAACTAAGGCAATTAAAGCTAATTATATAATACTAGCTAAACTCGCAACACCGCTTTCGATAATTCTTATTCAGTATTTCCGATTATGAATCTCAACTTTAGGTAATTTATCGAATGAGGCGTTACTTTGCGGAGGTCCATAATAGAAAACTAATGAGAATATTATTTTGCTACAATCCGCGATAAAAGAAAATATATGTAATGCTAAATGTAGAGTGTACTATTCGTTCTCATATCTGATACATGCAGAATTTGTAAGAACTCATACACTACCAGACACCGATAACACAAACACTGAACACATTCAGCACCAAAATCTCAATAATTGTTTCGTCCCGTAACCGAAGCATCGTCAGGAGATAGACTAAATAGGTACCATAAAAAACGATACGATACGACAAAATCGCAAAGCTTTGTGATTTTGACGTATCGTATCGTTTTCGTACGGAGTATATTTCTTATAATGTAGCAAATATATGTAGTATCTATAATAATATTCCATATAATATAATATATTGTTTCGTCCCGTAACCCAAGCATCGTCAAGAGATAGACTCTTCGACAAAATCGCATATTCTCAACTATATCCTTTCGCAGAACTCAGACCTCGCCTGCGGGCGCGGAGTCAGGATAGGGACTTAAGTAGGTTATCTAACTGACCGCGCTGTCAGGTACCCGACGGCTGGGGTAGGTGGAAGGAGCTGAGGAAGTCGTGCGGTGTTTCACAGGAGTCGGTTCTTGGTCCCCTCCTGTGGAACATCGGCTATGACTGGGTGCTGCGCGGGCAAATGCTTCCGGGGGTGCGTATGTTCTGCTACGCAGACGACACCCTCGTGACTGCCCGCGCGAGCACCCACCGGGAAGCCCGAGTGCTGGCGACCGCGGCCACGGCTCACGTTGTGGCCCGGATTCGCCGGCTGGGACTGGGGGTGGCCCTGGAGAAATCCGAGGCCATTTGCTTCCACAGGCCTCGGCTGGCGCCCCCAGTGGGCTCCCGGTTGGTGGTGGGCGGGAAGTCCATTGAAATCTCGGGTACATTACAGTACCTGGGATTGCTCCTCGACAGCCGATGGACGTTCGAGGCCCACTTCCGGTGGCTCGCCCCTAGACTAATGGCGACCGCTGGAGCCTTGAACAGGCTCCTCCCGAATTCGGGGGGACCAAAGGCAGGCTGCCGGTGCTTTTACGTCGGAGTGGTTCGGTCGATGGCCCTGTACAGTGCCCCCGTATGGGAGGAGCGGCTGACCGCCAGGTCTCTGCCTCTTCTGCGTATGGCGCAGAAGATTCTTGCGGTCAGAATTGTACGGGGCTACCGGATCATCTCCTGCGCTTTGGCCGGGTCCCCTCAATGGGACCTAGAGGCCAAAGTACTTGCTCAGACCTACTGGCATAGAGATGAAAGTCTCCCCCCGTTCATCAGTGTCAGGTTTCTAGTCGGTGCGAGTCCAACATACCCGCCGATCAATAAAAAAAAAGATATTTTATGAGGTAGGTACAGTATGATATCTTACTTTACCTACTGCTGTTTTTCACTTTCTTGGTATTGGCAACACTGGCTCCAAACCTATTAGCAGTGGACAGCGTATAAATCGCACTCAGTCGACACTTGTGACAGATGTAGCGAGCGCGCCTGCCGTCTACGAAAGCGGGGCGAACGGCAGTCTACAAGAACGTGGGAAGCGGGTCAACCTACTCGCACCCATTTTTTACCGAATGTACACTGCGCAAAACGATATTATATATCAAACGATTAACAACGTTAAAATGTACCAATTATGGTCTAGATTTGCTCGCGGTAATTATATATGGGAACGCATCGCAGGTGTTTGACTATTTTATATGATACTGTTCATAAATACACACTGCGCAAAATATTATGTAGCAAACGATTAACAACGTTATAGTGTAGGTAATTATGGACTAGATTTGCACGCTGTAATTATGTATGTGAATGCATCGCAGGTGTTTGACTATTTTATATCATACAGTTCATATATACAGTATGAATGGTGGAATAGATATATAATCGGCTTATATCAACATATATGCGATGTTTATTTATACAATAAATACAGTTTTAATACCCGCTGTGTGGTAACCGGAGTAGAATAGACCACCCTCTTTGTTACCGAGGTGTCGTAAAGGCAACTAAGAAAAGTTGACGTCAGGCAGGCGGCCGGTTGTAAATACGTAGCTTCAACAATGTTTATAATACGTTGTTTTGGTCCCACTTAGAGTGGGATAAGGGCAGGTGTAAAAAATACAGTTACAATATAATAAATACAAATACATAACTTATGACTTTATTTCACTAAATTGTACTGAAATATACTCTGAAATAGGGGGAATTTAACGAAAATAGGGGTAATTTAAAGGTCATTAAAAATCTAACATAAACTATAAAATTTATACAAAATAGATTATTATAATATATTTTGTATTTTTTTTTTAAAGTTCTACTATACAGCGCATAAATATATTTCAATAATTTTATTATTTATAGCAAAATAGTTTATTCTCTCTGAAAAAAAATTAATAGTAGGTCTATAAAATATTAAATACATATAACTATCATTAGATATATGTATATGTTACACGCTTAGTATTAAAGTGACCTAATTCAAGAGACTTGTGCGTGTTAATGAGACCCATAGCTTTGAAGAGCACAAAAACACTAGCTTTTTATGGCAGTGTTATAGAGATTACAATGTATCTAACTTAATTAAGACCCGGATGATCCAACCCTGTACAGGATAGTAATGACTAAATGTATCTAGCTATAAAAATTATATTTTTAAAAGAGCAACCGCTGAGTTTCTAGCTGTCTCTTCTCGGTAGGAACAGCTTTCCGAACCAGCAGTATTGACAAAAGCACTTATTTACAAGTTTATTTAAATAAAAAAACATTGAATTTGAATTGGAACTAATTTTGAATTCGGTCACTTTAATACTTCTTCTTCTTCTTGGAGTGCCTCTCCGACTAGCGAAGGTTGGCAGTCAGCTGTGTTAATTCATCTCTACCTTTCCATATTTTTACATCGCCGACGACTAGGGAACAATATAGTGCAGTGGTCTCCCGTTGCCTTCTGCACCAGACATTTTAGAGGTTACTTATTCCTCAAGGCCGTTGCCTGCCTCGTCCACTTCAACCGGTGTTTCAGTAGGATACAAATGGTTATACCGCCATAGATCGGTCGCCAGAGCTTCGTCCGTTGTCTAGCAGGGGGCACCACGTGCAGGTGAGGTTGACAGTTGGGGCCAGCTAGATGTTGTTGCTGTTTTCCCCCATACCCCCCCTACTTTAATACTGAGCGTGAGATATATACCTAACTATCAGATCAATCTATTGTTTATGTACACAATATTAATAGAGTTTTAAAATGACAATGTAATTTTCATGCTAGGTACATAAAAATTGTAATAACTGACAATATTTTATGTAAAAAACGATAATAATTTATAGACACGACGATTTACTAAGAATTTAGTTAAGAATTGAAGTCATCAGATATAAGAAAGAAAAGTTTTTTATCTGTTTAAAAGAGCGGCAAGAAAAAATTCTAGACTTCATATAAAGTCATTGCGGTTAAGAATTTATTAATACTATTTTAGACAACAATCCCTCTAAAAAATTTTTTAAAAGATTATCCGCCGAGTTTCTTGCTGATTCTTCTCGGTAGGAGCAAACTTCCGAATCAGTGGTAGCTTCTTTAAAACATTTGACGATTCAAAAGTACTGTAAACAGTCCACTTGAATAAAGAATATTTTGAATTTGCATTTGAATTTGAAAAAGTAAAGAAATAATTATTTTGCTGCAATCCACCACTAAAAAATATACTTATTATATAATAAATGTTATATAATTTTTATATAATACTAATAATATCCCGCGGTACGCTGTGTGGTATCCCGCTGAATAGAATAGTACCATCCTCTTTTCTTACCGAGGTGTCGTAAAAGGCGACTAAGGTAAGTCGACCCGCCGTGTGGTATCCGGCTGAGTAGAATAGACCATCCTCATTTCTTACCGAGGTGTCGTAAAAGGCGACTAAGGTAAGTTGACGTCAGGCAGGCGGCCGGTCGTAAAATACGTAGCCAAGTCATGTGACAACATGCTTATAACATGTTGTGCCGATCCCACTTAAAGTGGGATAAGGACAGGAAGATTATTTTTTTTAATATCCCGTGGTATCAGCCGCGTAATTTTTATTTTTTTACAAATTATTACATTTTTATAACGGATCTCTATTTTTTTTTGAAAATGTAATATAGCCTTGAAAGAATTTTTGAAATCGGTCCTGTAGCTTTTGTGTGAAAACATAGTATATATATATATATATATATATATATGTCTACACTAATATATAAAATTGAAGAGTTTGTCTGTTTGTACGCGCTAACTTCAGTAACTGCTGAACCGATTTGAAAAATTCTTTGTTTATAAGATAGACCATTTATCAAGAAAGGCTATAGACCATATAACATCACGCTAAGATGGATAGGAGAAGAGCAGCATTAAATTACGAAAACGACAAAATTTAAAAATCTTTCCTTGCGTGCGCTGAGTAAACGTTGAAAGTTATTAGAAAATCATGTTTTACAAAATTCTTCCCCTCTAAAAGTTCTAATTAAAAGTCCGCAACAGCATATATCTAGATTTTAAGGTTTACCCACTTTAACCATTTTTATGGTTATCAAAATACGATATTACCGTTTTAATCTTACTAGAGATTGCTAGTAAAAAAATAATTCTAAAGTCAGAGTAGTAATTATTTAATCAGAATATGCAAAACGTATTGTGAAATTAATTGTGGCCAGTTTTCTATAGAAACACCTTTTTTTCCTTCATCGTATGTACGAGGTGTGTTCAAAAAGTATCGCGAATTTTGAATTTTCGCGAGTTACATATATTCCAATTACGATTTTTTTGTGGCGTTATGTTGGTACATATGTCTCTCACTTATGCTGACAAGTTGGGCCATTTTGAATGTTCGGTTAATTGTTGACAGCTGCTTTGCTTGCACGTGTTTTGGTTCGTCTTCGATTTTTACCTATTCAAAAAATGGAACAAGGAACCTGTATCGATTTTTGTGTGAAAAACGAAATTAAGTGCGCGGATGCATTCCGAGTGTGGACTGTGGCATATGGAGAAGCTACTTTGGACAAAAGCAACGTTTATCGGTGGTACAAAATGTTTTTAAAAGGCCGAGAAGATGTGAATGACGAAGAGCGTGCCGGACGCCCGAGCACTTCAACAACAGACGAAAAAATTGATGAATTGAAGAAAATGGTATTGGCCATCTTCGAATCATCGATAGAGAAATTGCCGAGGACCTAGGCATATTGATTGGCTCGTGCCATTCGATTTTAATCGATAATTTGTGGAAAAACAAAATTGGCTTTTGCACCTCGATAACGCCCCTGTTCACACATCCCTGCTTGTACGCGACTTCTTGGCCAAAAACAACAGACCAATGATACCGCAGCCACCGTATTCCCCAGATCTGGCCCCCTGTGACTTTTTCTTGTTCCCGAAACTGAAGAGGCCCATGAAAGGACGACACTACGCCACGATTGACGAGATAAAGACGGCATCGAAGGAGGAGCTGAACAAGATACAAAAAAATGATTTTTTGAAGTGCTTCGAAGATTCTTAAAAACGTTGGCACAAGTGTATAATATCCCAGAGGGATTACTTTGAAGGGGACAAAATAGATATTTACGAATAAATAAATAATTTTTGAAAATACACAAAATTCGCGATACTTTTTGAACACACCTCGTATATATTTATTGCATCACCTGAAGAAAGTATTAAAAGAGATTACATCACACTTTCCAAGCCTTAAAAAGGCGGAGAAAGTTCCCAATCGATTACGACGACATCCTTCCTTATTAGTTTAATTAAGCAAGAACGAAAGTTTAGAGAATTTTCCATTTTTGTTAATCCTATAATTTTATAGTAAAGTAACGGCCTGTTACTATCCCACTGCTGGTCATAGGCCTCTTTTCTCCGTTTTTAGAAAGAAGGATTGGAGCTAAGACCTATCACGCTGCTCCAATGCGGATTGGTAGGTTACACATTTCCCTAGGATTCTCTAGAGATATGCAGCTTTCCTAACGATGTTATCCTTCACTGAAAAGCGTGTGATATATTGTACACATTGTGACATGGAATAGATAATATCGAATAATAAATAATCGATTTTTTCGCGTTAAAATAAATCGATTTAAAAAAAAACGTTTTTTTAATGACTATTTGAAAAGTTGCCTTTTTTAATATAATAATTAATTACAATAAAGGCTAACTAAAGTGAACAACTACCAAGAAATAATAACAGATGCGCTGTTTGTGAAATTAGATTAAAATGTGTAGTTTTGCTACATTGGTGTCATCCAACAATGCATATACTATATCTAATTATATATATTTAAAATAATCGATTTAAAAAAAAATGAGTTTTAAATTAAAATCGATAGTAAAAAAATAATCGATTATTTTTTCACATACCTGAATTAGATACATAAGTCTTATGAAAAAAACTTATTACTTGGAGTTGGAACCCGTGACCCTTCGAATGAGTCGCACGATCTTACCGCTAGGCTATCACAGCTTAGAGCAGTGTTTCCCAACGTGGGGCCCACGACCCACAGGGGGTCAATTTGATGGTTAAGGGGGGGGGGGCAACTTAAACCTTTCGCTCTGGGCCATTTAAGTGCAATGCTAGATTTCGGCGCCAAATTTAACAAAAAAAGCAATTTTTCTTCCTAAAACCTATTATTTATGTTCTTTAAGTGGACACTACAATTTTTAATATTGAAATTTATGTATGTTACACCTATATATAGGGGGGCAAAATATTTTTAACGTGCGGCATGGACCAAAAAAGGTCGGGAAACACTGTATTAGAGTATTCGTTCCAGTTTCGTTCAAGCAAACTCCGTCTTAAAGAACGGGCATGGAATGTTAAATAAAGTAAGGATCAACATTGGTTCTCCGTGGTGGATCTAAGTTCCTTTCCTTCCAATATTAGAAGAAAAAACCTTTGCTCAACTGTGGGCTATAAATTGTCGATAAAAAAATCATAAATAGACACTTTACAAAAGCAAATCTTCCTAAAACCTATTATTTATTTTATTGAAGTGGACAATTAAATTTTTAATATTAAAATTTATGTATGTTACTCAGTTAAATAATTTTTAACGTGGGGCATGGACCAAAAAAGTCGGGAAACACTCGCTTAGAGTCACGAATACTATTTGGTTTTACAAGTTAAGTTTAACAAAGGTGTTAGAGGTTAGTATATCATTATTTGAGCATCGACAGAGGCTAGTGAAAGTGACTGATGGTATTTGGGAGCAGGTTGTGTGACGTCACGACCGCACAGCGATCCAATATCTATTGCTATTGAAAGGTCTACTTGTCATCATCAATCATCATCACTACATAGTATAAAACAAAGTCGCTTTCCCTATCTGTCCCTGTGTCCCTATATCCCTATGTATGCTTAAATCTTAAACTACGCAACAGATTTTGATGCGGTTTTTTTAATAGATAGAGTGATTCAAGAGGAAGGTTTGTATGTATAATAACATTCAATACCGAGTAGAGAAATACTGTAATTTTTGAGGTTTCTAATGTTATGCCGTAAATAATTTCAAATTTCATCCGTTTATATTGAAAACGCAGGCTGAACCCTAGGTAAGAGATTTATCAAAATAATGTACTAAGTATTTGTACACCTTGAAAATGTCTACAGAAAACTCCGCGATGGTATATGTCTATCCCTTATGGATAACCCACAATAGCATTTTTTGTCATTTACTTTTTACGAAAAATAATGCCATATTTTTGAAGCAATTTTTATACAATACAGCATTAAGCCTTATCCAATTAAGTTCCTTAAATAAATAGTTGATTTAATATAGATTAATATGGCTGTTTACAGCATGTTATTTAAGTGAACATTTTCGGAGATATTACAGATTTAAAATGCCGTGAGGACGCCGCGCTTCGCTCTATAGCACTTCGAATCTAGATATTCTGTAATGAATTGTAAAAATAAAATACATAGGGAAAATGTAAAAGTAAATAAGTAAAAATATACTATATGAATTTAGATAGGTATTCCAAAGATAGCAGGAAATCTTCTCGGTATAGGGAAAGGAAATTGTTTTTCTCCAAATTTAACGCGTGCGGGCCACGGGCAGTAATGAATAAATCAAAACTACTCGATCGATTTTAATCATTTTTTTTACACTGACTGACATGGGATATATATTTTATACCCGTGCGAAGCAGGGGCAGGCCGCTAGTTATATTATAATAAACGATTTCACACAGAAGTCTTTATCAATTTTATATGTATACGCAATTAAAAACAACACACGCGATTTATTTCATATATCAAAGTCATATTGATCCCGTTACAGACAGCCAAGAGTGAGCTCGATCTAAATTTCATCTCGATCAAGATAAAGTCAAAGTATTGACAAGTTGACACAGTGGATGCTGTGGTTAATCATCTGCAAATGTAGACCAACAAAAAATAAACATACAGTCATCAAAGTAGACCAATCGAATCATGATTTGACCATGTACTTATTATACATATTACCTTGCTCAGTTATTCTTTTTAAAGGTATAAAAAAGATGAAACTTGAAAAAAAAATAATCGGGCAGGTGGGGTTCGATCTGGTATATTTTCAATCGTTTAATCTGCCCGTTATCCACTAAGCTATTACAACTTTACCAATGACAGCTAAAATGTAATTTGGATTCTATTGTACGTTTAGAGTTTTAGTGCCTGAAAACAGCGATAAATAGATATCGTTTTTAAATGAAACCTGGCTAGATCGATTTTTCTCCCCCAAAACCCTCTTCATAATAATTTCATAAAAATAGTTGGTGCTGTTTTCGAAATTCAGAATATATCTTTAATATTTAAATGCAATAATCTTGTATAGTAAGTAGTAAGTAACGGCCTGTTACTATCCTACTGCTGGGCATAGGCCTCCTCTCTCCATTTTTGGAAAGAAGGATTGGAGCTAAGACCTACCACGCTGCTCCAATGCGGATTGGTAGGTTACACATATCCCTAGGATTCTCTAGAGATATGCAGGTTTCCCCACGTTGTTTTCCTTCACCGAAAAGCGTGTGATAAATTGCAATTATCAATTAGACACATAAGTTTTAATAAAAAAACTCATTGGTGTCTGCCCGGGTTTGAACCCATGATCGTCTCTAGAGATTCACACGGTTGCACCGCTGGGCCATCACAGCTTCACAGCAATTTCAGCTATATTCAGCTACACAACAATCTTGTATGTATATAAATAAATATATTTTTCCGAATCTAGCAAACGGATCCACCGATTTTCTTGAAATTTGGCATGTAGGGGGTTTTGGGGGGAAAAATTCGATCTAGCTAGGTTTCATTTAAACAAAATGTCTTATTATCCCTGTTTTCAGGAAAATGCTAAAATTTACGTTGAACTCAAAATATTATTTTCGCTGTCAATCGTAAGTCGCGGTCTAGAGAGGTGAAAATATCTAGGTTTGAGCCCAACTATTTTTTTTTTCATTTGTTCCAATTTTATTTATATCTATAAAAAAAATTACCGAGCAAAGCTCAGTCATCCGGGTACTATATATATACACGATTAACTCATTTAAATATTAAAGATTTTGTATTTGAAATTAACTTTTTTTTAATTCCGTACGCTCCTTTTTTCTATTCGGGCCGCAAAGCCAATGTGTCGTTAAAATCGAGGCCGCGGCTCTCGAATCTCCCTATCATCAGTCCGAACGAAAGTAAACGCCCACTTTGATTGCAGATATCATTAAAGTTTCACTTTTACTGTGGACTTTCTAGTTAGCGGGAACGTCGGACTGTCATAAGCTAAGGAGCTATATAGAAAAGCGTTCAACTCAAATTCAAATTCAAAATCTTTAATATTTAAATGAGTGAATCTTGTGTATATACATATGTGTGTGTGTGTGTGTGTGTGTGTGTGTGTGTGTGTGTGTGTGTGTATGTGTGTGTGTGTGTGTGTGTGTGTGTGTGTGTGTGTGTGAGTGTGTGTGTGTGTGTGTGTGTGTGTGTGTGTGTGTGTGTGTGTGTGTGTGTGTGTGTGTGTGTGTGTGTGTGTGTGTGTGTATTTTCGGAATCTCGGAAAGACTCAGACGATTTTCCTGAAATTCAGTATGCAGGAAGCTTTAAAGGGGAAAAATCGATATAGCTGTCTAGGTTTTATTTAAAAAAAAAGTTTTATCCTTGATTTTGAGCATAACAAAAGTACTAAAATTCAAATTGAATATATAAAACACTATTTTTGCCATAAACAGTCACGGGGAACGGATTTTCGAGGCTTTTTCGGTGAACGAGTGGTCTCTAGAAATGAAAATACCTAGGATCGAGCCCTACCTACCCTGTTATTTTTGCTTTTTTTAATTTTTTTTATTTTTTTTTGTAAAAAGTTACCGAGCAAAGCTCGTTCAACTAGGTACTATTCTTTATTCAAATACACTTATAAACAAGTGCTTTTGAATCGTCCACTCTATAGCTGGTTTGGAAAGCTGTTCCTACCTGCTGTTATATAAGCTCAGTTAGTAAAGGATGGACTTAAATAGTGAAAATACCGCAATCAAGTCCTAGATATGACCATTTCTTTTTTTTTTTTTAAATCCTCCTCCTCGAGTCTTCTTCCTCAATGCTGAGGGTCGTCACCCCCACTACGGATCACTTTGGTGCGAACTATGTTGCGCCAACGGGGTCTGTTGTTCGCAGCGTGAATGGCCTCATACATCTTGCCGTCGAGAGTGGTGCGGATTTGATCAGTCCAGCGCATTGGGCTTCGACCTCGTGGTCTCTTGCCCTGGATTTTGCCAGTGATGACCATCTTTTCAAAATTATCACCACTTTTACGCGCAATATGGCCAAAATACTCAAGGACTCGTTGCAGGCAGATGGTTGAAAGCCTAGTTGAAACGTTTGGTTCCTTGAGAATTGATAAATTGGTTCTTTTTGCAGTCCAGGGGATGTGCAACATTCTCCTCCAACACCACATCTCGAAGGCATCTACGCGCCTACGGTTCTTTTTAAATAAAACCGATCAAAGATGAGTCACCCAGAGACTGCTTATAAACCGTCTTTATTAAGACATATATGATTTGAACTCGCTATCCTCTTATAGTCACACATTCTTACCGCTGAACGTTGCCAATAGACGTGATAGTAATAAATTAAGCTACCAAGGTAACAAAAACTAGGCGCGCCATACATTAAGGTTAAATACATAATCCATTAATATTATCTAGCATTCCTGAGATACATGTGACAGTTTAAATTTCTTTGTTAACTCATAACCATTAGAATGTAGACCGTAATTTTAATATAAAGCTTGTATTTATTAGTTTCTATTCAATACTGCAATTTATCACACGCTATTCAAAAATTGAGAGAAGAGACCTATTCTCATCAGTGGGTCAAATCATATCAAACAGGCAGCCTGTCATATTAAAACATTTTTGTCGATTATATTTCTTACCATTTGTAACGCACATATTTGTGTTGGAAACTGTTTTCATTCTTAATTTTCCGCCGACAATCATACGTTGAGTAAAGTGAAACAACTCGTTATTGGATGCTATCTTTACTAATATATAAAGGTAAAGAGTTTGTATGTTTGTTTGATTGATTGATTGATTGTTTGAAAAATACCGATTTGAAAAATTATTTGAGTGTAAGATTTTTTTTTTTTTTTTTATCTTTATTTTTTTTTTAGGACTTTTTTCCTTCAAGGATATGTCAGTCCCATCGGCGCCTAAATTAATATATACAAAAATTAAATTACAATTACTAACTAAACTAACGGTCTTATTCATAAAAGTTATAACATGCTTATAGACTTGTTATAGTACGTTTTAAAAAAAGTGTTATTCATAAACGCATTTTAGCACTAAACCATTCTACAAATCTACTATAACTTTATAGAGCCCAGGACCCTACTATAACAGTGCTATAAGGTAAAAGATGGCCGACTTTCTACAGCTGATTATTACGAAAACAACATTTGACGTATTTACAGATTGAAATTGAAGTGTGTCAGTTGTCGTTTGTTTTATCAGGGTTGTGAAAAATTCGATTTTTACATTAATCGATAATTTCAGTAAAATGATCGATTTTTAATAATTGTTTTTTTCTTATAAATCAATTTAAAAAAGAACGATTCTTTTAATTATATATTATTATATCTTCTTATTTAAGTCTTTTTTTTAATTTTTTAAGATAAGATTTGCATTAATGGATCAAAACAATTTAGCCAAATGTAGACATTTTAATTGAATTTCACAAACAGTGCATCTGTTATTATTTATTGGTAGTTGTCCACTTTAATTAGCCTTTATTCTTATTAATTATTAGTATTAAAAAAGACAACATTTCAAATATTCAGAAAAAATCGATTATTTTGATACGAATATATTAAATTAAAGGGAAAAACTGATTATTTATTAATCGATTTTTCTACTCCAAGTTACATCCCTATGTGAAAGGCGACCCCGTGACATAGACAATAAAATATTTTTTAATCCGTAATAATGTCTATGGTTATACTTATTCGGTATGTAGACGCATATTATCTGTGGCGAATTCGGTGTGATCGGCCAATCGGAAGCCAGTATTCCTTACAATGGCAACATTCGGATTTATAACCGCATTTTAGTTATAGATCAGTTATAGAAGGTTTATGAATAAACAATTTTATGGAACGTCTTACAAGCTTATATGAGTGTAAGATAGTCTATTGATTGAGGAAGGGTATATAACATTACACTAAGTTGAATAGGAGAGGAGCAGAAATAAAAAATATTACGAGAACGGCAAAAAGCTTAAATTTAAAGCTTTCAATGCGTGCGCTCTACACGCGCATACAGAATTATTCCCATCCAAAAATTCTAAATAAAAGTCCGCGACAGCATATGTCTAGCTTTTAGGGTTAACCTAATTTAACCACGTTTATGGTTGGGGTGTAAGGGGGAAGCTAGTCCCAATCAGCTTCCTCAATTGCCAACCTCACCTGCTCGTGGTGCACCCTGCATATAAACCGACGAGGCTCTGGCGACCGGCTAATGGCGGTATAACCATTCCCTTGCTGACCCAAATGTTATAGACCGACAGCGGGCAGCAGCGTTGTCGGTGAGAAATGGTCAGCACTGCGATCACCAACCCGCATGCCAAGCGTGGTGATTACTGGCATATACCTTCATGGATATATATAATAAGCCACAGCCCCTAGTCCCCGGAGTGCTCGGACGTCCTCAAAAAGGTCGCGGGGAGCCGCTGGATCCAGGCGGCACAAGATCGTGTGGCGTGGAAGTCCATGACAGAGACCTATGTCCAACAGTGGACGGCTATTGGTTGAAGAGAGTAAGAGAGATGGTTATCAAAATTCTATGGTAACCAAATTCTATATTACGGTTTTAATCTTTTCACGCGGGCGAAGCCGCTGGCGAAAGCTAGTTTATAATATAATCAATGGTTGAATGACATTTACTTTGTGCATAGTCGAATATTACAGAAGTGCCCTAAAACTTTTCCTAGAGGTACATGTTGTTATGCGCCGCGTGTTTCAAGGCAACAAATAACTTCGTGTAGAAAGTTGCATACATAAATAATTCTTTTAATGAAATGTATTTATAGCCTTAAATATGTAGACTGTATCAAACATTTTACTATACAAAATAACTGTACAATACACCAATGTAAAAAACCTTTTTTTAATTTATGATAGAAATATAATCCGCGTTTGTAAAAAAAATTCTCTATCGTAATTGTTTGTACTATGGGATACCGCAAGGTAACGCCTACCTACTTCTATGAATTAAAATATTTTATTACAGCAGTTTAAAAACACTGTTAAAAAGAGGCTGATACAGAAAGCCTACTATACTCTTGAAGATCATTTAGAAGATAAGAATGTGTGGAGATAGCTCTCTTTGAACCTGTACAAGACAGTAACGACATAATGTAAATAGTATTAAGAATTATATTTTTAAAAGAGCAACCGCCGAGTTTCTTGCTGGCTCTTCTCGGTAGGAACAGCTTTCCGAACCAGCAGTAGAGTTGACGATTCAAAAGCACTTGTTTACAAGTTTATTTGAATAAAGAATATTTTGAATTTGAGAATTTGAATTTGAATTTTGCTATATCAGTGATAATTTTTTTAAAATATGCCAGGTTTTTTTGTGGTGAGGTTGAGGTGATTTTGTAATATATCAAGATAATTCAAAATTACCCGCTGCGTATGTCGTTTTGATAGGCTACCTATTAACACAATAAAATACTAAACGGATTTTAATGCGATTTTACTTAATTGATGACTAGCAATCGCCAGCGGCTCCGCCCGCGTGGAAAAGTAATAGAAACCGTAATATAGTCTTTTCATTACAATAAAAATGATTACAGTGAGTTAACCTTAAAAGCTAGACATATACTGTCGCGGACTTTTATTTAGAACTTTTAGAGGGGAACAATTTTGTAATACATGATTTTTGAACAACTATTACCGTTTACTCAGCGCACGCAAGGAAAGCTTTAATTTTGCCGTTTTCGTACTATTTTTTATTGCTGCGCCAAGTAGAGTCTCTGGTGCTCTACTCCAGAGTAGAGTCTATCTCCTGATTTTGCTTCGGTTGCGGGACGAAACAATTGTTGAGTTTGTGATTGTGAACGTATGTAGTGCTTGTGTATTGTGGTGACGGTGGTGGAGGTTTGTGCGTGTGTTTTTACGAATCCTGCATGTATCAGGTATGAAAACGATTGTCCACTCTACATTTAGCATTAAATATATTTTCTATTTTAATAACGACTAATTCTATAAATGGTTCTTTCCAACATAACTTAGGTCTATCTTATCACTTCTTAGGATCCTAACTTGAGCCCTCCGATTCCAACACTCCGTCAATATGCTTGGAAGTAATAATCTGTTTTTTTTTCTTCTACCTCCAATTTAATCGGAGCCTATGTTTACAGTAGATTTTCTTATCTCATTCATACAAGTTCTCGCATATTTTCATACTTTCATTCAGCATACCTGTTCTTTTAATCATTCTTCTCTTTCATTCCTGCGGTTGGGACTCCCGCCTAGAGCTAAAGTATCTTATTTACTTAAGTAACAATCTGTTGTCTGTAAGTAGGTGACATGGACAGTGGCAGATGGCTATGACTACGCGTCAGCGTGCGCGAGACCCGACCGCTCCAAGCGCGCCAGGCAACTCCCTGACATCCCGTGCGACTTTAGCGAGCAGAGCTACTGCACGTCCCCCGGGAACAACTACCCTTGGCATGCGATACGGAGATTCATCAGAGAGAACCAGGTAGTCCAATTGTTTTTACAGTAACTTCAGCCCATCATATGCTGCGATCATTAAAACGTGTAACCAGGCTAAACACTGCAAGGTTCTATGACTTTTAAGTATGTTTATTTGATATGAGTATTTATGATCTTTACCATTACCGTTTAAATAAACTGTTAAAAGGAGGCTGATAGAAAAAGCTAATGTAACTAGTAATAAGTATTATTTTGAAAATAGCAACCGCCGAATTTCTTGCTGGCTCTTCTCGGTAGGAATAGCTTTCCGAACCAGCAGTAGAGTTGACGATTCTAAAGTACTTGTTTACAAGTTTATTTGAATAAAGAATATTTTGAATTTGAACTCATCAAGCGCTTTTTAATCAATAACACTATTACGGAAAAATACGCCGTGTGGTATCCGGCTGAATAGAATAGTACCACCCTCATTTCTTACCGAGGTGTCGTAAAAGGCGACTAAGGAAAGTCGACCCGCCGTGTGGTATCCGGCTGAGTAGAATAGACCACCCTCATTTCTTACCGAGGTGTCGTAAAAGGCGACTAAGGTAAGTTGACCCACCGTGTGGTATCCGGTTGAGTAAAATAGACCACCCTCTTTCTTACCGAGGAGTCGTAAAATACGACTAAGGTATGTTGACGTCAGGCAGGCGGCCGGTCGTAAAATACGTAGCCAAATCATATGACAACATGTTTCTAACATGTTGTGCCGACCCCACTTAGAGTGGGATAAGGGCAGGAGGATGATGAACACTATTACGGAAAAATCTGCATACCTTTACAATTTGTGTCACCTGATTATCATTAGAATGTCGTGATCTTAACTAAAATCCTTTTCCATTGAGATAGGAAATATAGCAATCGAAACAGGCTAATACTGTAAGATAAGTAATCTATTTTAATTTCATTGTGTCGAGCCTCAAATTTTTGTTTGTTTTTCAGGGTCTTATGAGAAGAATGTATGGCGAAGAACGTCATATCGCTGTACTTAAAGCGGAATTGGAAAATTTCATTGATGATGATGATGAAGGTGAAGACAACAACAACGATTTCGCCGATGACTTCATTAAAACCAAAATGATGTATATGAATAAAAGCTACGGACGCGCTATGAAAGATAAACCGCATTTCAGGCCCATACAATCAAACAGTGAGAAGCAGAAAAAGGTAGACAGTGAACACTTGAAAGTGAAACCCTTAGCTAATTCTAGCCATATAGGAACTAAAAGTAATGAAACTCAGAACGATAAAGGCATATCATATAAAACTAAACTCGAGAGTATAGCTAATATTGAGATAAATAATCTAGACCCGGATGTGATCACGTTGGAAGCTGTGATAAAACAAAGTATTGAAACTAATAGCATATACCCAAATTTCTCCGGCACGTCTAAAAGCGAGCCATTAACTTTAGAAAGTAAAAACAACACAGTAAATGCGTCAACAGAGAACATTGTAAATACTACTGAAAGTACAGAGGACCAGTATGACGATATAACAACAGAGTCTGGTAAGGATTTATGGAAAAGCAACACAGATGGCTCAACGTTGCCTCCTACGCTGCTATTTTCTGAACATGATAAGGGAAAAGTGGATCGTATTGATACCAAAGAGACGGAGAAGAAAGAAGAATTCCATCCGAAACCAATCCAACATCAAGAAACCATGCGACCGTCTGTCATAAAATTAAGAGGAGCGTAAGTTTTTATTTTCTTTTTATATACATTGAAAGATTATGAATAAGGGATAAAGTTTTGGGAAATAGTTTAATGTGATTTAAAATTAATGGATCATGTCTAGGTTTTTTAGTAAATTATAGCAAGTTGATAGTAATGGAAGCAAGATGAATGTGAGAATTTTGCCTATGTGACAAATAGATGGCTTATATCAATACAAATAAATATCAAAAGCTTGTCTCTCTGTCTGCCTCCACTTTTACAGCTGATCTGCTGGAGAAATATGAATCACGGGGACGAAACCCCAGACACACTTATTAGGCTATAATATCTCCTTTTCCTTCGGGAACATGAAATAACATATATAAATAACTGACGGTATTACAAAACTAAAATGAAGTCGAATAGATAAAGTAAATATTAGGAAGGAAATAAAAATCAGATTACCACCAATTCTTGATATCTTTAATATTTAAATAAGTTAATATTGTATAATATGTAAATATATTTTCTGAATCTCGGAAACGGCTCCAACAATTTTCCTGAAATTCAGCATGTAGGGGATTTTGAGGGAGAAATCGATCTAGTTAGGTTTTATTTGAAAAAAGTCTCATTTTATCCCTGTTTTTGATCACTAAAAAAACTGCTAAATTAGGAAAGAAAACAAATCATATATTCGGCTATCAAACGTAATGGTAACAATCGGACCAAAATAGTCTGAAATCCCGGGAAATCTGCAACCGGCGCATTCTTACTTCTTTATATGCTTTTTTTCTTTCTTTTTTATTTTAATATTGCATTTTTTATCTATAAAAAAATAATTCGAGCAAGGCTTGGTCACACAAGTACTAAGAGTAATAATTCTAATATCTTGAAGAACATATAAAAAATCCAAAGAAATGAAAATGAAAATGAAAAATAACGTTCGATATTCTTGAAACTTGTAAACTTGTTGTTTAAAGTAGTTTAAAATAAGTCACTCTGAACATAACACTAATTAATTACTATGTTAGATCATCCGTTCGGTTTCGAAACACCTAACTGTATTATGGAAAAACATGATAATTCAGATGAAGTCAGACTAAACGTTGTCCAAAAACAGGTTATATTTGCGACAGCACACTTTCACTTTGGCTTGAAGAATATATTAGCATTAATGTTGTTACCAAAACATTTGGCTTTGTTAATATTTTGTTGGCAAACTAAACGTTTTAATGATTGTAATTTGTGCTAATAAAATATATACTTGTTTAAAGACTTTTTATCAATCAATCAATCAATCATTTATTGCATATAATCCGTTTACAGGATGTTACAATTATATTTTACAGTAATATTAATTTCTTGTAATACATCGAGAACTAAATTTATATATACTCTAAAATAATGAAGACAATAATACTACATAAGGCAATAATAAAATAAAGTGTACAATAAAAAGTAAATAATAAAATTAAAAGTCCAGTAGGTAAAAATTTAAAAATTTAAAATATATATCTGATCATGGCACGCTTATCATATATTGCCATGCTGAAAAAAATCTTCCAGTGAATAAAATTTATTTTCTTGTAACCATTTTATTAATTTATTTGAGAAATATTGTGTGTGTAATGATTTTATGTCACAAGGTAGCTTATTAAAAATTTTAATAGCCATTACGAACAATTTTTGTTGTATAGTGTCGTAAACGGAGCGGAACGGAGTCGAAAGTAGGGCCATTTGGCTATGGGCAAAGGAACCACAGGGGCCAGATGTTGGCAGATTTCTTAGAGAGGGAGAGCCTTTATGCGATGAACTCTTTCTTTGAAAAGCGACCGCATCGGAAATGGACTTGGATGAGTCCCGACGGTTCCACGAGAAATGAGATCGATTTCATCATGTCGACCAGGCGGCATATGTTCAATGATGTCTCTGTGATCAACACTGTGAAAACCGGTAGTGATCACCGTTTGGTCAGAGGCACTTTGAATATAGACGTAAAACTGGAAAGATCCAGACTGATGAAGCCTACGCTCCGACCAACTCGTGCTCATATCCAAAACCCCGAGAACTTTCAACTCGAATTGAAGAACCGCTTTGATTGCCTAGCTGACTGCGCTTCCGTGGACGAGTTAAATAACAGGCTAGTGGAAACTGTCCATACGGTGGGATCCAAGTTTTATAGGACTCACCGTAGGAAAACCAATAAATTCTCGACCCAGACTCTCAAGCTCATGGATGAGAGAAACAAAATGAAACTGCAGTCTTCAAAACCGCGTTTGACTGCCGACTGCTCAATAGACAGATTTCTAAGGCGCAGAAACGTGACCTGCGACACTTCAACACGGAATGCATCCGAGATGCAATTGAGCGTAACAGGGGCTCCAAAGTGTTCGCGAGAGATTTGTCTATTGGACAGAGGCAGTTGGCGCGACTGAAGACCGATACCGGCAGTATCATTTCATCTCGATCTGAGATATTGAGAGAGGTTGAGAGGTTTTATGGACAGTTATACACTTCAACACAACAGTCTGTTGTCTCCTTGGCAAAAGACCCTAGAGCCAAGCTGACCCGACACTTTACCGAAGATATCCCGGACGTCAGCCTATACGAGATTAGTATGGCTCTGAAACAACTTAAAAACAACAAGGCACCAGGTGATGACGGAATTACAGCAGAACTTCTGAAGGCCGGTGGAAAACCGATGCTCCAAGTCCTTCAGCGAATGTTCAATTCCGTCATTCACGAAGGCATTACGCCAGAAGCGTGGCACAGCAGTGTGGTGGTTCTGTTCTTCAAAAAGGGCGACAACGCTTTATTGAAGAATTACAGACCCATCTCACTGCTGAGCCAGGTTTACAAGTTGTTCTCGAGAGTCATAACGAATCGTCTCGTTCGTAGGTTTGACGACTTCCAGCCTCCCGAACAAGCTGGATTCCGAAAAGGCTACAGTACCATAGACCACATATTCACGCTGCGGCAGGTTATACAGAAGACCGAGGAGTATAACCAGCCACTTTGCTTGGCGTTTGTGGACTATGAGAAGGCCTTTGATTCGATTGAAACATGGGCTGTGTTGAGGTCACTTCAAAGATGCCGAATCGACTACCGGTACATCCAGGTGTTAAAGTGTTTGTACGAAAACGCCACTATGTCTATCCGCCTCCACGAAAAAACTACGAGACCAATCCAGCTGCGGCGAGGAGTGCGCCAGGGGGATGTTATCTCCCCTAAACTATTTACCGCTGCACTGGAGGACATCTTTAAGCTTTTGGACTGGAGCAGATACGGCATCAACATCAACGGCGAGTACATCACTCACCTTAGGTTTGCCGACGATATAGTGATTATGGCAGAATCTTTGGAAGACCTTAACACAATGCTCGATGACCTCAGCAGAGTATCTCAACAGGTGGGCCTTAAAATGAACATGAGTAAGACGAAAATCATGTCTAACTCACATGTTCCGCTCCATCCGATCATCGTTGAGAACTCTGTACTCGAAATTGTAGACGAGTATATATACCTAGGACATACGGTCCAGTTAGGTAGGTCCAATTTCGAAAAAGAGGTCAATCGTCGAATCCAACTCGGATGGGCAGCGTTCGGGAAGTTACGTGAAATCTTTTCGTCCAATATTCCTCAGTGTCTGAAGACTAAAGTCTTCGAACAGTGCGTGTTGCCAGTGATGACCTATGGCTCTGAAACTTGGTCGCTGACTATGGGCCTCATAAGAAAGCTCAGAGTCGCTCAGCGGGTGATGGAGCGAGCTATGCTCGGAGTATCTCTACGTGATCAAATCAGAAATGAGGAGATCCGTAGAAGAACCAAAGTAACGGACATAGCTCAACGGGTCGCGAAGCTGAAGTGGCAATGGGCGGGGCACATAGTTCGAAGAACCGATGGACGTTGGGGTCTCAAGGTGCTAGAGTGGCGACCCCGCACTGGAAAACGCAGTGTAGGCAGACCCCCCACCAGATGGACAGACGACCTCAAAAAGGTCGCGGGGAGCCGCTGGATCCAGGCGGCACAAGATCGTGTGGCGTGGAAATCCATGACAGAGACCTATGTCCAACAGTGGACGGCTATTGGTTGAAGAGAGTGTCGTTTGTGGTATTTTTGTAAAAATAAGCTTATTTGGATACCTCATAGACCGTTTTTGATTTAAATCCGACTTTCAAATATTACGGTCACAGAAGTAATTAGTTATAAAGAAGTAGTTAAGTGATACAAAGATTTAAATTAAGTATAAGAGATATGCTCTTACAGGTAAAGCATATTACAAAAATGAAGATTATTTGGATGATAAAAATGCTATGGATTTGAAAATCCTATCAGCTTCATACAGGAATGCGGTTTAATAATGTAAAATTGAAAATGTTTAAAAGGTTGAAGGTAAGTCGACCCGCCGTGTAGTATCCGGCTGAGTAGAATAGACCAACCTCATTTCTTACCAAGGTGTCGTAAAAAACGACTACGGTAAGTTGACGTCAGGCAGGTGGCCGGTCGTAAAAACGCAGCCAAATCATGTGACAGCATGTTTATAACATGTTGTGCCGACCCCACTTAGAGTGGGATAAGGGCTGGAGAATGATGATCCTTGACGATTCGAAACAGCTTCAAAGAGCTTATTTGACAAAAGTGATAATAAAATTATTTTGATATAACTTTCTTAAAAATAAGTTTTTCGTTCTAAATAATGTAAGGTAAACAGCGTAATATATAACCTATTTATTTAATTTACAGACTTGCCTTAACACATAGTGAATAAAATAAATAAATATGGGAACAATATGGGACACATTTATTTATAGGTAGTGAATAAAAAAACCTTTATACATTGATACTTAATAGATGGCATTTCTCAATTCATTATGTACACTGTAATCTTTGTTTCTCAATCTCCTGCTTTTTTCGTAAAAAAACATGAATATATTTAAAGATTAATTCAATATTAAAAACTAGCTATTATCCGCAACTTCGTTTGCGTGGACTGTCGAGTGATAGGTTAATAATAGATGGAGCTTTCAATGTCATCCTATTCCTGTAGAATTAACATCATTTCTATAGCCTATATGTTATAAAGGTGTATAAGTAATAATTGTGCCAAATTTCATCGATATTGAAAGAATAACAAATAAACATCCATACTCACAAACTTTCGCACTTATAATATTAGTATGATATAGGCTAGGAAGTTGGGTAAGATTTGTTATAAGAAACTTATTGTTGCGTAGCTCTTTGATCTCGTATATTACGGTTGTAGCAACGCCTGCGAGACTAAAGAAGAAATGATGGCACCGTTCTGGGCGAACAGCACGCGCGGCGAGATGCTGGCCCTGCTCAACATGTACCCTTTCGAGCAGTACATACACTCCGAGACATGCGTGCACAAGCACAAGCAGATGTACTGCAGAGAAGGATGCAGGTATATAACACTTTTTGAACTAAAACTTCATTACGCACGCTTGATTTGGGGAGTGATGTTTCAAATACAACTGTTGTCGCCAATGACTTCCGCTTTGTATTTCATAGCAACTTCTTACACTCTGCAGGTGATATACTCATCCATGTTTTATTTATAAGATATACGATACATTTATGTGTACTAAATAAACTTAATAGTCGAAAAGCTACTGTCGGACGTATGCGCCCGTACTGGTGACCGCTGAAAATCAGTGTTAGGGTCTCGCAACCTCAACAATAGCCGAGTGTTTCTCCATGAACGCACATTATCTCGCTGGGAGTAGTTGGTGAAGTATTGTGATATTTAGCTTTAATTTAAGGTAATTTTAGGTATTAATAATTGTTACTTTTTTTTTTTAAAGTTGTGTATATTTTATTTTGTTTTTTTTTTTATATTATAATTTGTTATTGTCATCTCGTTACTCTTCACTCTGTGTTGTAATGTGTCACATAAATGAAGTCATTTTTATTCTTCTTTGTCAACCGATGGACGTCCACTGCTAGACAAAGGTCTCTTCGTGGGATCTCCACAACACACGTTCTTGTGCCGCATGGACCCAGCGACTTTCCACGACGAGAATCGCGCAGCGAGCGATGGAGCGAGCTATGCTCGGAGTATCTCTACGTGATCCAAACAGAAATGAGGGGATCTGTAGAAGAACCAGAGTCACCGACGTAGCTCAGCGGGTCGCGAAGCTCAAGTGGCGATGGGCGGGGCTCATAGTGCGGAGAGCCGATTGGCGTTGGGGTCTCAAGGTATTCGATGGGAACCGCACTGGAAAACACAGTGTCGGTAGGCCCCCCACGAGATGGACTGACGACCTCAAAAAGGTCGTGGAGAGTCGCTGAGTCCAAGCGGCACAAGAACATGTGTTGTGGAGATCCTGAAGAGACCTATGTCCAGCAGTGGACGTCCATCAATTGACAAAGATGAAGGAGAAGTTGCTATAAATACAAAGCGGAAATCATTGGCGACAACAGACACAAGTTTGAATAGAAAAACTCTGGTATCTGCCCGGGTTTAAACTCTTGATTCCTCACAAGAACCAGCAGTAGAGTTGACGATTCAAAAGCACTTATCCACAAGTATACTTGAATAAAGAATAATTTGTGAATCATTCTTGTATTTCAGATGTGAACAACAGTTCCGTCTCCACCGATTACTTGCATACGATCCTAGGAACGAGTGTCGTGGTATATTTGCTGATTGGTTCAAGTTTCCCGCCTGCTGCGTGTGTAAATGCTACGACGTACCTCTGGAGTTCAGGGCGCGGTCGCCCCGCATCCTCCATCCGCAATACGATGAGGAAGTGAAGAGATTAATATACGAGGATGTTGCCAGAGATTGGTATACTATGTCATATGAAGAGGAGGACGATCTGTTTTGAGGGTAACATAGACAGTATCTGAAACCTCGTTCGCGTCAACTTGGGATGTGAAAATATCTTTTTTTTTCAGTTCAAGAAGGAATAACGGATTATTCGATGTCGCCCCGTTAACAAGCTTCATTTTTACCAAATTTTATTATTGCTCCAGGGTGTTAAAAGTGAGAGCGTTACATTATTTTACATATATACTTCTTTACTAATATTTAAAGCTAAAGAGTTTGTTTGATTGTTTGAACGCGCTAAGAAACTACTGGACCGATTTGAAAAATTCTTTGAGTGTAAGATAGTCCATTTATTGAGGAAGGCTATTATCACTACATATTATAAAACAAAGTCCACATTTCCGTATGTACGCATAAAACTTTAAAACTACGCAACCGATTTTGATGAGGTTTTTTTTAATAGATAGAGTGATTCCAGAGGAAGGTTTGTACGTATAATAACATTCAATACGAAGTAGAGAAATAATGTAATTTTTGAGGTTTCTGTAATTAATTACATTTTTTTCCGCTTACATTGCAAACGCAGGCTAAACCCTACGAGATTTATGAAAATGATGTACTAAGTATTTGTACACCTTAAAAAGGTCTACAGAAAAGTCCGCGATGGTATATATCTATCTCTTATGGATAACCCACAATAGCATTTTTTTTCATTTACTTTTTACGAAAAATGATGCCTTATGTTCAAAGCAATTTTTATACAATACAGCATTAATCCTTATCCAATTGAGTACCTTAAACAAATAGTTGATTTAATATAGATCAATATTGCCGTTTACAGCATGTAATTTAAGTGAACATTTTCGGAGATATTACAGATTTAAAATGCCGTGAGGAGGCCGCGCTTCGCCCTATAACACTTCGACTTTAGCAGCGATGTCGCTCTTTCAAGAGTTTGTTTAAAGACATTCTGTAATTAATTGTAAAAATAAAATACATAGGGAAAATATAAAAGTAAATAAGTAATAATGTACTATATGAATTTAGATATTCCAAAGATAGCAGGAAATCTTCTTGGTATATGGAAAGGAAATTGTTTTTCTCCAAATTTAACGCGTGCGGGCCACGGGCAGTAATGAACAAATCAAAACAACTGGATCAATTTTAATCATTTTTTTTACACTGACTGACATGGGATATATATTTTATACCCGTGCGAAGCAGGACCAGGCCGCTAGTAGACTATATAACATCACCCTAAGATGAATAGGAGAGGAGCAATAAAAAATGTTATGAAGACGGCAAAATTTAAAGCTTTGCTTGCGTGCGCTAAGTAAACGCTGAAATTAATGTATAGAAACTGGCTATACTCACGTGTTATTTTATCGGATGAGCCCGACTAGTTTCAAGCCCATACGGGGCTCATGAACTCTTTACACGGCGCGATAACGCGATAACGATATAAATTAATTATGAATAACACTCACGATAGTTTAAATTCAAATAACGATGAAAGTTGTTCAAAAATCATGTATCACAAAATTGTTCCCCTCTAAAAGTTCTAAATAAAAGTCAGTGACAGCATATGTCTAGCTTTTAAAGTTAGCCAACTTTAACCATTTTTATGGTTATAAAAATACTATATTACGGTTTTAATCATTACACACGGGCGGAGGCGCTGGCGATTGGTAGTTTATAATATTAGTATAGATTAGTCTTAAAAGCGACTTTTGTTAAAACCTCTTATTTAACTTTCAATGTATGTATATGAAGGAATCTTGCAAGTTAAATTTGGCCCACTTCTCGGTGTCCGATTGAGATGAATTTTTACATACTTATTCAATCCCGATGACAATGTAATGACCTGATGCTGCCAGGATTGGCTCCAGACGAGAGAACTCCTCAACGATTAACAGTAGAGACTTTTGAAAGCTTTTATTAAAGCCTTTTTAACTTGACTAGTAATTGATCATTTACTAGTAGTTGACCGTTTTGAATGACATTTTAAATAAGCGTTTTGTTTGTTATAGCTATTAAAAAACAAATTTATAATTACCTGTTGCCATCTATTAACAACTGCCCAAAACCTCAGAACTGTAGCCCATTGTTTAATATTATTAATTAATATTTTTTTATTAGCTACAACAAACAAAACGCTTATTATTTAAAAGTATTTATAATTTTAATTCAGTATTAAAAATTTTATATTAAGTATTATTCAACGTAAATTTCAAAAAAGTTTAGAGTCGGAAAATAGGGATAAAACGACATTTTTTTAAAATAAAACTTATCTAGATCGAATTTTCTCCCCCAAAACCCCCTACATGCTGAATTTCAGGAAAATCGTTGGAGCCGGAAATTATATATACATACAAGATTAACTCATTTAAATATTAAAGATTTCATACAAAACGGTCAACTACTAGCGCATGGTCAACTAGTGCACTTACCTTAATTACTTCTCGATTTAAAGCCCACCATAAAACATATTACATTTGAATGTATGACGTGGATATTTGTTAAATTCTCGACTGAATTTTTTATTTCTTATTAATTATTTGTTAGTCAATTAATTTTTAAATAAGGAATTTAGCTAATATTAGTTTCTTTATTTATTATAAGTAGTAGTAGTTATTAATTAATATAAATAAATAATTTATTAATTATTAGGAAATTACTTAATTTAGTAAAAACAACACGATTAAGTAATTACTCATTATCAATTAACTATTTAATATGGTCACACAAGTCACAAATAATACGTCAATTTTTTTTTTAACAAATCATAAGCCAAGATTCTTTATTTATATTCTGAGCTCTTAAAATTAAAATAAATTCCTTGGACAAAAAATATATAATAATTACTACCTACAATTAAAGATTTAACTAATACTTATATTTAAGGCTAGTGAAAATTGTAAATTGATTGTAAAAATATAATGGAATGTTATAATTATTGATGAAAGATTTTATTAAAGTTCTTCGTTATTAAAAGATCTGTTTTATTTTGTTTCCTCTTCAAAAAGGAGGATTTTGTAATGAAGCCTATCTCCTGATTATGTTTCGAGGCGAAATGTTCTTTGAGATTGTCTTAGTGACTAAGTGTAAAGCTAGCGTAGTGTTTGATATGGTGGTGGTAAATAGAAAAATATGGATCTCTGCAAAGTAACGACTATCCTAATACTACAAAGCACAGAATACTTATTAATACTATACAATATAAACTATTTATGGCTTTTTATGGCAGCCCAGTTTATAAATCTAGGTCTTATGTTTGAACATACTACTTGTACTTTGGGTACACCTATGATTTTGTGAACTAGCTACTTGATAAGTATCATTTTAGTCTATGGTACTTATCTGAATAGTTTGTCCTACGATTATTTAAGACGTCTCAAAATTTTATCTCCTCGAGTTAAGTTCGCATGAATGCATCCAACTATTATATAATATAAGTTATACCGTAACTATTATATAAGCAGTAGGCCCCACTAGCCCCCAGTCCCCACCAGTCAAATTAATAATCGTAAAAAAAGAAAACGATGTTTTATCTATGTCATGTATGACAGAGACAAAACATAGGTAATTAGACATGGACGTAGTATATACTGGACGGCGCCAAAAGACGTTGCCGATCTTGCGTCTGTGTGTAAGCGATTTATCGTTTGTCTCTGTTCTTATCGCGAACTATACATAAGAGTGAAAGAGATTGTGATGAAGTTTGGCAACGTCGCTAAAAATGTGTCCAGTTGGTGACACCAAATGAGGCCATAACATTGAGTTTGTTGAAGATTATTTCTTGAAATCTAGAGCAAATACGAGTGTTACTGATATATTTTTTCAAAAAAGGTGGAATATGTCGTGTGCTGCCTTAACGTGTCCATCAAGAACAACGAAAGGAGGAGTTAAAAACACGGAATTACCATTTCATAAGTAAATCTTTGACTCTCATTTGCGTGCTAAATTAAAGCGTTTTATTCAGTTAAAGCGTTTCAGATTATAATGTATCAGTACAGTTTTATATTCTCTAGCCGGCACGAGTGTGGGATACTGATAAAACATAGAAATATAATCATTAAATATTCGATTGAATTGTGTTACCTACGTAGTGATGTACACACTAACGAGTTATTATGTATCGATAAATATCAGTCAAAGTTATATTTACTAGCCAAGTAAATGCGAATTCTCTAATTTTAGATTATTTTCTTAGGTTTCCTAAATGCCCACATATAAGCGAACAGTGGATAAAAGCTGTCACCGGTCTCACGGATATGTAAATGTTGGGAATAATGTGGATCATGATATTGTTCAATTGGCCACTGAAGCACTAACATTTATGTTAACATTTCATCTATACATAAAGCACCGAGTATGGGCTGCACCTTCGACTTTATTTTTAACGCTTCAAAGGATTCTTTGGTAAATCTAGGCTCACAGTCAATTGACTGATACCATTTTTGAGAACCACCCATCACAGTAAGATATGCAGTAAAGATGTGCATCGGATAATTCATGACATTATACTGCAGACTGTACACTCAGGAAATTATGTCAATCTATTCAAATGTTTAAATCTATTCTGAACAGTAAACCAACTAGGTTGATTACAACTGTATATAAACTTTACATTACCTGAGCTAGGCTTCGATAATTATCGACGCCTAGTTTAGCTTATCGATAAGCTAAGTACTTCCCTAATCACGCACACTAATGCAGTTCTAAAAGTTCACACAAGCATAAAACGGACACACAAAAATAGCTAAGGCGGCATCCAGTGTATTCTTTATCCAAGTAATTAGAAGAGATCCCACCGAATACCTCAAGCAATAACATTTGATGTGTTCGGAAATAAACATTTACAGGATTGACTAAGAAGACCGGAAAATAAACAAAAAATAAAAGCCACAGGAACTGATATCCTGTCTGGATACTTATCATTAAATTAAGCAATTCGAGTCTGTAGTACAAAAAAATAAAAAATAAATTTTTGTATCTGCTTCAGTATACGATTAAAGCTTTTTAACTGGGAGTCTTTTAATATGCTATAGGCAAACAAAAACCTTTAAGATGTCTTATTGGTTTAAATTATACTTATAGTAATCTCAAGTCCTCTATAACTATACCATAATAGCCAAACGTGGCTTTTCAAATAATATATTTCTCTCTTTCTTACATGTAACAAAAATAACGCTTTTTATTTATCGCTTATATTTATTACACAAAAAACAATCGCTACCGGGGTCGGGTTTAAAAATAGATTCTCAGATAGTAAACTCTAATTTGGCATTTTCTACTTCACATAAATAAATCAGGCTTGAAAAAAAAATATCTGACACTTTAAATTTATAGTTTATATTTATCTGTGTTCTAGGGATGTAACTTCAAGTACAAAAATCGATTTTTTCCCCTTTAAAATAAATCGATTATTAAAAAATCTATTAATTTGTATCTATTTTTAAGACTATTTGAATATTTGTCTTTTTAATATTAATAATTGATTACAATAAAGGCTAATTAAAGTGGGTAACGATCAAAAAGTAATATTAAATGCGCTGTTTGTGAAATTTGATTAAAATGTGTAGTTTAGCTACATTGATTTCATCCAACAAAGCATATCTAATCTCAAAAAGCAAGAAAAAGAGTAAAAAAGAAAAAGGAGATACTTCAAATAGTCTACTTTTAATGACAAAATACCCGATTATTAAAAATCGATTATTGTTTGACATCCCTACTGTATTCTTATTTCAAACGTGCCTATCGTTTTTGGCAGGTTTATTTGTCTCTTGTTATTGTGTATTTAGTATTTACTACATAGTTATTACCTTAAAAGATTTGCTATTTATTGTTCTTCTCTCGTTATATCGTAGGCGTTTTTAAATGCATTTTCGAATATTTGTCAGAAATTAACTTTTTGCTTATTAAAATGAGTGGGAGAGTGAAAAAGGCGGCAGCGCCTAAGAAAAAAGCAAATGGATACAAAATGCCCCCTCCGATACCATTAGGGGAGGTGATAAACGATACATTAAGCAAAAAGAAGTGGCGTATAGGTCCTTCGATAGGTGTTGGTGGCTTTGGTGAAATATATTCAGCGTGCATACCGACCAGTTCTCCAAAGAAAAAAGAAAATTATCCTTATGTTATTAAAATCGTGAGTACATACAAGTTCATGTAGTGTATCCGCGTTGAGACGTGTGTAGCGTACTTTGTTCATTTATATACAAGACACATATATGTAATACATACATGAACATAGTCACACTAACTCACACTGTGATTGTTTCAGGAGCCACACGAAAATGGACCACTGTTTGTGGAGATGCACTTTTATATTAAGAACAGTAACAAAGCTGACAGTAAGTAGGCTTTTAGCCATAAAATATTATTGCTAAAGTTTGGTGGTCAAGCCTTCAAATCATGGAAAAAGAACATCAGGTTTATGTGGTTATAGAATAACTCTTTTGTCTTAATTATCTTTGACTTTTAATAAGATTCTTCTTCTTTCTCAACCGATGGACGTCCACTGCTGAACATAGATCTCTTCATGAGATCTCCACAACACACGATCTTGTGCCGCTTGGACCCAGGTTCCCCGCAACCCATTTTTAGGTTGTCAGTCCATCTCGTAGGGGGTCTGCCGACACTTGTTTTCCGGTGCGGGGTCACCATTCCAACACCTTGAGACCCCAACGTCCATCGGTTCTTCACACTATTCTATTAATGAGATTCTAATTATTCTATAGTAATATTCTATTTAGTAAGAATTCTATTCTAGATAGAATTCAATATAAGCTAAGATTATTATCTAACTATCAGACCGGGCCAACAATGTTTTGCCATATAAATTATTTTTAATACATGATTTTTGAATAACTTTCATTGTTTACTTAGCGCTTGCACGTGCTAAGGAAAGTTTAATTTTGCTGTTTTAGCTATATGTTTTTAGTTATATGTTTTTATTGCTTCTTCTCTCCTATTCATCTTAGTGTTATGTTATATATTCTATATCCTTCCTCGATAAATAGACTATCTTACTTAAAATGAACTCAAAAAAGTTTTTCAAATAAGTCCAGTAATTCCCGAGATTAGAGCGTTCAAATAAACAAACATACTCTTCAACTCTTTATATTAATAAATTATGTAACTGGGCAATCTCAAAATCAAAGTCATCAAAAGCGTTTTTTGTTTGGGCATTTTATTATTTTATATTATTTAAAAAATAAATATGTTTTAAATTTATTTTTAGTTGACAAATACATGCAGCAAAAGAAACTGTCTACCTTTGGCATGCCACTGTTCTATGGGTCCGGTACCCATAAATTTAAGGGCGAGAAATTTAGGTACCTGGTGTTGGAACGATACGGACGGAATGTATGGGATCTGTTTCTACAGTGTGGAAAGAATCTACCTCCCACTACAGTCTTTATATTGGGTTTGCAAATGGTAATTTTCATTTTTTTTTAATTTACTGATTTATGAATGTTCTTTTTTAATAGAAGGTACTAGCTTTTACCAGCAACTTCGTTCGCTTGGAGTTCTGTTACTCTCCAACATTGCAAATATTTCCATCACAAAAATTTGATCAATCTAGGAAGACAGAGAGATTTATCGTTTTCTCTAGAGCATAGTTTGATGATTTCAGAAAATTATGCCTATGACTTACATGAAATATACATTAAAATAGCTCAGTTAAATATATTTAATAAACAAAAACCGAAATATATATAAACTTTCATAAAATAACTTTTTCGATTATTTGATATCTTAGCCTACTATCATTACTTAACATATTATTAATTAACATTAATTGTGCCAAATTTAATCTATATTAGTTCAGCAAATTATGACGTGTGGTATCCGGCTGATTAGAATAGACCACCCTTATTTCTTAACGAGGTGTCGTAAAAGGTGACAAAGGTAAGTCGACCCGCCGTGTGGTATTCAGCTGAGTGGAATAGACCACCCTCATTTCTTACCGAGGTATCGTAAAAGGCGACTAAGCTAAGTTTACCCGCCGTGTGGTGTCCGGTTGAGTAGAATAGCCTACCTTCTTTTTTACCGAGGTGTCGTAAAAGGAGACTAAGGTAAGTCGACCCCGCTAGTGGTATCAGGCTGAGCAAAATAGACAAACCTCTAACTGAGGTGTTCTAAAAGGCGATTAACCTAAGTTTACCAGCCGAGTGTTTGAGTATAATAGCCTATCTTCTTTCTTACCGAGCTGTTGTAAAAGGCGTCTAAAGTAAGTTGACGTCAGGCAGGCGGTCGGTGCTAAAATACGTAGTCAAATCATGTGACAACATGTTTTGCCGACACCACTCACACTCAGAGTGGGATAATGGCAGGAGAAAAACGAATAGTTCAGTGTTCATTAAAACGTGACAGGCAGACAGACTTTCGCATTTATAATATTAGTAGGGTGTGTGTGCTTTTCAGCTAGACGTGTTAGAATACATCCACAGTAGGGGCTACGTACACGCCGACATCAAGGGCGCCAATATATTGATGGGGCTCAAGAAGGGGACAGAAAACCAGGCCTACCTCGTGGACTTCGGGCTGGCGTCGCGAGTGACGGACAAGGAGTTCAAACCGGACCCCAAGTGTGCGCACAACGGGACCATCGAGTACACCAGTAGAGACGCGCATTTGGGGGGTAAGTGGTTACGAGTTTGTAAAACACCAGGTTGTCACCAAATTTAAAGATAGTGTAGGTTTTAAACACTCGTAATAATTCGTGGTTGTAAAACTAAAAATTAGAAGAGTGGGTTAATTCGTATATTTCTCAGTTTACTCTATTTCTCACACGAACCTAATTGTGACACGAATCTGTTTCTCACACGACCCTATTTGTGACACGACGCTATTTCTCACATGAACCTATTTGTGACAAAACCCTGTTTCTGACACAACCCTATTTTCCACACGACCCTATTTCTAGCACGAACCTATTTCTTACAGAAACCTATTTGTGACACGATCCTGTTTGTCATACGCCCTATTTGGGACACGATCCTATTTCTCACACGAACCTATTTGTGACACGACGCTATTTCTCACAGGAACCTATTTGTGACACGATCGTATTTCTCACGCGAACCTATTTCTCACACCAACCTATTTGTGACACGACTCGTATTTCTTACACGAACCTATGTGTGACACGACTCTATTTTTCACACGATCCTATTTCTCACACAACCCTTACTTTCTTAAAAAAAAAATAAAGATGATTTTAGATAAAAATCCCTTATAAAGCAAATCAGAATCATTCATCAATCATAAGATAAATTTATCTCCCAGAATCGAAAGAACTCTATAAACAATTTGAATAACGCTACCGTAGTGGCCACAATGCGTGGCGACATCGAGATCCTCGGGTACAACATGCTGCACTGGATGGTGGGGGAGCTCCCATGGGAGAAGGCCATAAAGCAGCCCAAGACCGTGCAGTCCATGAAGGAGGCCTTTGTGAGAAACGTCAGGAAGGAGATCAGCACCCGATACCCCAACGTACCTGGCAAGTATATTTTAAATCTACGAATTAATCTGTTCTACAATATAATGTTAAAAACTTTGACAGCGTCTTCTGGTGACCATTTGGTTAGCAAACATATTTAATGTAAGAGATACAGCAACCAGACACGTTACAACCGCGCTCTACAACACAATTTACACAAAACCGTGATGTACTATTAATCTAAACATACCGGAACAATGGTACTATCTTTTAGTAAAAGCCGTAAAAAAATCCGTTTCGTAGATTTTGAGTAAAGCAACAAACAGACAGACAGCTTTTTTTACAGGGATTTTGTTGTATGATAAGCATGCTTTTTTTAATGGAATATATACATGTTCTCATTTCAGAAGCACTAGTTAAATTCTTCGAATACATTGACACTTTAGAGCCAAAAGCCAGTGTAGACTATGTTAAGTGTAAACAAATTTTTGAATCATATTTAAAATCTGAAGGCATGTCGAAAACTAGCAAATTGGAGTGGACAAATAAAAAACGGATAGGGAATAAACTTAAAGACGATGACAGTGATGATACAGAAGAAAGAGTACTTAAGAAGAATACCTCAAGAGAAAACGGTGATGTTAAAGTGAAAAAAGGTGGCAAAGCCAAAGAAATTATAAATATCGATGACGAAAATAGTGAAAATGAAGAACCAGAAGTTATTGATAACGTCAAACCTTTGAGACGAGGTAGAAAAGCTAGAACTGTTTCAAATGAAAGCATTGAAGCAAATAAAATGCCAGGTCGGGGTAAAAAGAGAAAATCCTCAGAACCTTTAGTGCTTGTGAAAATTAAAAAAACCAAAATGGCGCCAAAAGCGACCCCGCCAATGAAGAAGAATCATGTGAATTCTTCAACACAGACTTCTGGAGAAAAATCTAAACGTAATCCGCGACAAGTCTCTTTCGATAGCCCGATATGTGCTGTGATTGATGAAACAACAAAAAAGAACAAATCTGCAGATACTAGTGTAGACGTTTTCGAGGATTCCATCATTGAAGAAAAGAAAGTCAAGCCGAGAAGGAAACTGTTAGCAAAAGAGGAAGTGACAGTTAAGAAGGTGGTAAGAAAGAAAGTGACATCAGCCAAACCAAAGGACAAATCGTGGAAAGACACCTCTGCTATTGTCAACGGACGGTCTCCGCCTAAATAGTGTAATGTGCCATAACTTTTAGTTTCCAAAAACATTGCCATATTCAATCTCCGTTCCCACCAAAATGAAATACAAAATGATTTAAGTCAAAAAACATGCTCCTGCTATATAATACTGCTTTAAATAAGAACCTAGTAAATGACAATATTCAATTGCAAAATGAATGTATATTTAAGGTAAGAGCACTAGTAATTACTAAATCATGTACTAGTAGTTGACCCTTGTTTATGATATTTTAAATAAAGCTAATAAAAATATTAATTAATAATATTAAATTATAAATATTAAACAATGGGCTACAGTTCTGAGCTTTTGGGCAGTTGTTAATAGATGGCAACAGGTAATTACGAATCTATTTTTTATTAGCTACAACAAACAAAAGCTTATTATTTAGAATTTTATACAAAACGGTCAACAATTACTAGTGCCCTAACCTTATTTATTAAATAGGGGCCCGTGGAATTCAGTTTATTTAATTGAAAGTTTGAACATAAAAGTAGTTACCCTGAGTTAAGCATAAGAGATAGAGACTATCTGTCGTAGACTTTTTTGCAGAATTCTATAAGATTTACAATTCTCTAGTTTATTACTTTAGTGTATCTCTTTTGGGTTACGCGGCGCACATGAAGAATTAACTAAAAACGGCGTGTTTTCAATAGCTGTTTTAGAATCAGCCAAATCTACACATAAACAAAACACGCATGTGCGTTGGTTAACCTAGACTCTAGGTTAAACAACGCCAGGTTATTATGGTCTAGGCCAGTGGTCGGCAAACTTATTAGCCAAAAGCCAATGAACATTACAACAATTTAAAAAAAACTGGGAGCCAAATCTACTTGTTTTAGTAAACGTTTATTACACTAAATAAAACTAAATTTCATACTTAATAAATATTTATTAATGCGAACAATGGGCATGCATCTTTTTGGAAAGTTTGAGTGTTTTTTTTATATTATTATTTTGCCTTCCGTGTCAGAGCTGCACTTAAGGAGCCAAAGGGCCACATGCTGCTCTGGAACCGCTCTTTGCCGACCACTGGTCTAGGTCCTAGACCAATATAGACCCCTCCCCTATCAATAGGGATTAATAGGGGAGGGGCGTTGATTTTTTTTTACATTAGTTACATAAAATCCACGCCTGACTACTCTACTTCTGTTAACACGTTTTACAGTTTCGAATTCTCCCCACCAAAATATAATTAATTATTGTTCCAACTCTTTAGTCACTTACTAGGTTTTAATTTGAGGCAGTCAACGTTTAGAAATATCAGAAATAATTGCTGATTAGAAACAAACAAATTGTTTTAGTTTTACCGATTATAAATAATTATAAGAAATTAATTGTAGGAAATACTTTTTTTCAAGTTTAATAGTTTTTATAAGAAGTTAGATTTTCACGATTGTGAATAGTTAATAAAACTATTTTTGAAAGAAAAATTTTAACCGCACGTTCGTAATTGCTTTCGTTTTCGAAAGCAGTCACAATTTCTACTCTCGTTTTACAATTTATTTTTTGCAAGCTGTATTCGTTGCTTCCGTCACGTCAAGTTGAGTAGTAAAATAACCTGTTATGTAGTTTTTGTCCTATTCCCAAGGAATATAAAATTTTTGTTATCCTATATGATGGCCGGGTAAGTATGCTTCAATTATACTAAAAACTACATAGATATTGCATCAGCGCATTAGTCACAAAAGCCACAGACAAACAGACTTATGTATTTATAAAATTAGTATGGTTAAATTTTCGAATTATAATTTTTTTTCCTGTGAAAATTGAGGTTTGCTAATGTTCAAGGCGAAGATTAATTAATAATAAATAAAATTGTTTGTTCAAGGAATTTATGGAAACTGAAATAAATAAAAGTAAACTATAAAACAGGTACCAAAGACAGAAAAAACATTTATTTCTACTTCCCCTGTAATACATACCACACATATGTATATAATATCCTAATACAAACATCCTAAAAAAACAAAAATTTTAAAACTAACGACAATAGATTCAAATTTAACAAGGTGCGTTTTCCAAGTCTTTGACTATGTTACTCCTAATCTAAATCTATTAAAAAATAGTTTTATTTTCAATTTGTAATCGATATTTTGTGGGCGCTCGAAAGTCTACAGACCGCATTGCGGTCCGGATGCGGATCGCATCGCAGTAGTTTTTATATAGTAAGTAACAAGACTGTGTCGTTCATTATATATGATGATTGTTAATTTTATTGCGGTTACTGTAAGTTAATGTTAATCTTGCATTTCAAGTGAGTTTTTACAGCAATGAATTCCTTTGTGATTATGTAATTATTTTATTCTGTAATTAAATTGTATTTTAAAAAATGTTTTATTGTTTTTTTTTTACGTACAAAGTTATATCTGAACTGCATATCTCGACATATATAATAGTAACAGTAGAGTTCAGGATAAATTTGTTCGCGCTTACTGCGTGCCTTCGATAGCTGCAGTTAGTGAGCATAGGATAGGCAGACAACCGGCAATTTCTCCACCCCGAATAATCAAGGATACTGACCTTTGACTTAGAGGCTTCTTCTTAAGTTATGGCGTCCGCCGCTCCAGCCGGAGTATAACCACACAAACTTAATCCACCTATATCCGTGGAATCACAAATTAAATTGTTCCGTAATATAGTTTATACATACAAACACCGAATTATCCGTTATATTTCGTATATATTTTAATACGATAATCCACCGAACACCGATATTTATTGTAATTCGCTCAGAGGCCCGTGAACCGTGTTGCGCGGCCGTCTGATTCTTTTTTTTATGTGTGACATTAATTTGTCACCTACCCACACCTCAGGTGCAGCAAGCCCCCACTACCCTCCTCCTGCCCTTATCCCACTCTAAGTGGGGTCTAAGGTAATCATATGACAACATGTTACAAACATGTTGTCATATGATTTGGCTACGTATTTTACGACCGGCCGCCTGCCTGACGTCAACATACCTTAGTCGTATTTTACGACTCCTCGGTAAGAAAGAGGGTGGTCTATATTACTCAACCGGATACCACACGGTGGGTCAACTTACCTTAGTCGCCTTTTACGACACCTCGGTAAGAAATGAGGGTGGTCTATTCTACTCAGCCAGATACCACACGGCGGGTCGACTTACCTTAGTCGCCTTTTACGACACCTCGGTAAGAAATGAGGGTGGTCTATTCTATTCAGCCGGATACCACACGGCGTAAGCCCCGACTACCCTCGGTGGAAAATATTTCCCGAATAATATTGTTACATGTTTCTACTACAACCTCCTTCATAGAGTTGGTCATTTATGAAAAAACATTGTCATATGTGTCATTTAGTTGAAAGAGATTAAATGGGTTGACTTTGGGAATATTGCTTTTTATTTATTGCATAAGTATAAAGGAGAAATATCGTCATTTTTTATAATTGTAACAACGCTGCCATGTCGCTACTTCTTCGAGCAAGCCATGACGTCACATCTTGCTACAGCCTTACGCGCCAACTTGACGTGGGAGATATGACAGCTGCTGTCATTAGCAGCTAGCCCGCGAATAGCGAATGAGTTTGTTTTGATGCATGCATTGCATTTTTTATGAAAAGAATAATCCTGATTTAGAATACTTCCTTTATTAATATTTAAGTAACATAATATAAATGAATTAATATATTTTTAAAGTCATATTGTTTTTATTATATATACTTGTTTCAGTAATTTTGCAGTATATCAGTTCGAAAATCTATTTTTATTAAATAATCTCCCGTTAATTTCTAAAATAAATTTTATTCCCGTATTTAAACCAAATTAATTATATTGTATTTAAATTATTTACACGCTAGGACTATACAAATCATGCCCACGTGGAATGGTCCCAAGAATGCTGGTAGTGTTTCCGCGCTGAATCGCTAAGCTGATTCTTTGTGCGAAAAAGAAGCCAGCCTTCTTGTTCTCAATTTATGAAATTAAAAAAAAGTTGAAGATGGTTACTAAATAAAAATCTTTATATTGGTATATCTCTTATACGAATTAACGATGTTATATCTGAATTGGGATAAAGGTAAAAAAAACAAAATCAAATCCAAAGCTTTTTATTTTTATTTACAATATAATAATATGAAAGTAAACAAAATGTAACGTACCAAAAAATTAGATTTAAGTTCAATAAACTTAACACCGGAGCGTCGCAAACGGACGCTCTCACAATGTGATATACAAACAAGGTCGGGCGGCGGCCACGGGCGAACACGAGTTACAAAAGCTAAATTACACCTACAGTTTACCCCCCAGTCCTCCCCCAGACGTGGCCAGTCGCGGCGTATCAACTAAACCTTCATATCCATTCAAATTCAGGGCTTAATGTGTTTGAGTCCTCTGATCAATGATAGCTTGGTCTCGTTTAACAGCGTCATTTAATATAGATGTTACATGATTTAAATCATTTGTCGCCGTCAATGCAAGAAATTGTTGAAAAAAAATTTAATAAGTTGACTTTTGAGAAAATTTATTTATTGAATAAGTGTAGAGAAATATCGTTGTTATATAGATGTTAAAAAGTATAACATCTATATAAGTAATAAGTAGGCCCTAAGATAAAACACTGTCCAGATTTAGCAATGGATACTGCTGCTTAGCAATTATTATATGTTTTTAGTTTGCTGACGAGCCATTTTGATATATCGAAGAGTTCAGCTGAGAAAAGAGACTCGTGTTACTCCTATATCCATTCAAACTCAGGGTCTAAGTTGCCTGCGGTCGCTGATCAATGATACAGCCTGATCTACACTTTATTAGCGAGCCATCATTAACCTGGCAAAGAGGAGTTCAGCGGAGAAGGGATCGCATTTAACCCCTATATCTATTTACTCTAGGACCTAAAGTGCCCGCGTTTGCTTATCAATCCGTTACCGAGCAATCAGTGACGCAAGTCCACCGTTGGAGAAAAAAGCGTCATGTCAAGATATCCAAATATAGCTCTACTGAGTTAACTGTTTAAAATTCTCCATTGCAGAGTACCGTAAAGTCCAATCTAGTAACGATACCTTATAATTGTTCATTCAGTTGCCAAACCTATGTCTCTCCAAAGACAAGAGTTGAAATTAAAACATGCTTTCCGAAATCCATACAAAGACAAGGGTTAAAACGAGCTAAGTTAAAATAAATCACGCTTTCCGAATAGAGGTCAACTAAGTGTGGTGTTATAATGCTGGATTAAAGAGTACCCGAAAGTTGAAACTGGTGACGAAATAACTGACGTCTTCTTATTTATATACTTGTCAAGCCTCAACCGATTCAGTAAAGTTAAAGCCTTAACTAATTTAGATTTATCCAGGCCCATACTTTCCAAAGGCGAAGTTTCAAGCCCAGTCAAACTGGCTGATCATAGAAGCATAAGATAATATGGACATAAACCGTAGAATATCCTGAGACAGAAGCCATATAACCAAAACCTGCCTTGGGTTGATCAATATTTTGGATTGATAGAGCTATGAATTAAAATTTGTGGATTCATTTTCGATAAACGGCTCAATACAAATTTCTCTGCAAAAGAGGTAACCGAGGATTAAAAATAAGGAAAAAGTTTAGAAATCCTAAACAAGAATCACAAACACGGCTATCCAAACAACGAAACATACCCGGATGTCTGGAAAATTAGGCTGCAATCGGTTACGAAATTTTTACGAAAATTTAGGGACAATTTTGAGTATTTAGGCTAACGCTTACCACTGGTAGATTCCAAAATAGCCTATTTATTTTTTAACAAAAACATCTTGTTCTAGTACAAATTCGCAAGATAAGTTAATTAATTTTCTCTATCCCAAAGTTTTCTTTACTTCTCATAACGATCGCAACTTTTCTTTTTTACCCAGAAAATTCGCACATAGAACAATCTAGCCATCGACATAAACCAATAGCACCATTTGCAATTTATTTTGTCCAAATTAAACAGAACGCTTAACGCCTTATATTTTATCCAACTTAGATCGCACACAAACCCGTGTCAAATATATGCCAAGTAATTTTCAGAAGTGATATTAAAACAAAGGCCAAATGAAACAGACATTTTATATTCAAATATTGATTCGTATTCTTTGTTACGTTCAGTTTACTTGTTATTCCTACCGATTTTATGAACAGAAGCGAAGAAATCAGCTGCATTTCTCTTTAAGATCGGCTTCGACACACACCAGCAACCCTTAGCAGAATAACATCGGACTAACTTGAACGTGTCCAGGCTGACCAGATAAAAAATTAATTTACAATGTAGATAAAGACAAGTTTCACTTATATTTTGAACGAGATAAATAAATTTTGGGCTTGGTAATTTCATTGTCCATTAATATAAGTCAAATTTTAAATTATTTTATCAGTTATCTATTTATATGATAAGATTAAGGTAGTATGGACGCATAACGAGGGATGAAAATCATGCAAACATACGAGTGTTAAACATGAATGTGGATTGATGTATGACTAGGTAAGGCCTAAATAGAGATGGATTATGTTAGTTTTTGTATAGAATATGTTCGATAAATTTATTTAGTCAGCAATCCGTTTGTTTAATCTACATTGTCAATTGAATATAGTCAAAGTTCTTAACCGGTTAACCTGGACTCGTCTCGTGTATTCCCCTACATATTACTTCAATGTGCACTTCAATATGTCGCTACGATATGCATTATTGCAAATTGCAATAATGCATATCGTAGCGACTACAAAACTCATGAATGTTAAAGGGACCCAAAACTTAGAAGAGCAAAAAAACATAAGCTTTTTTTAGCGCATAAATAAAGATTACAATGTATCTAACTCAATAATTGCCGTATGGTATCCGACTGAGTAGAATAGACCACCCTATTACTTACCGAGGTGTCGCAAAAGGCGACTAAGGTAAGTCGACGTCAGGCTGACGGCCGGTTGGAAAATACCTAGCCAAATCATGTGTTGTGCCGATCCCACTTACAGTGGGATAAGGGCAGGAGAATGAATGTATCAAACACAACAAAGCCTAATTTCGAATTTGTCACTTTAATACCAAGCGTGTGACTTAGTTAAAACTTACTATTAATCATTATAAAACAACTTTACCACATTACAGGAACATGTCAATGCAAAATTCTATTTAACTTGCAATGGGACTAGTATAATATAGTAATATAGTTTATGGTATTAAATTATATTAAACTTCATTTTGTCATGACCAACGGGTTTCACGGATACGTTATATATAAAATAAGCATGTATACACACAAAATTTTAAATATAATTTAATAAACACACAATTTCAAACGACAGTACAATCTCCTTTTAGAATACGCAAAATTCATAACAACCTTATAACCTGTTTTGTGACGTTGCCATCATGGCAATGTTTGTGCTAAGTAAATATATATTAATTAAATAAATTTGGTATATTTTTTTATCTATAAAATATTGTAACGCATATTATAAAAGGAGACAGTACTTTGAACGTGATTTCAGTTACGATTATTAACGGTAGACAATATATTTTTATTATTCTATTGGTGTTACCATAACGTTGTATATTATTGTCTTCCGTGTTTAGCCGCCTTATAAATTACTACATTCCTTACCCGTCCGTACTTACTAGTGTAAAATAGAATCAAATCAACGTCTTACAAACTAAGTGGAATAAAATAAATCTACTGCCGAGATCGCAGGTTGATTAGTTAGGATGCTTCAAAGAAAAATCTTTCGCTTGAACAGCGATGTATGCAAATTATTCATCGAGTCATGACGATCGGGCTATCGTTATAAATTTTTCTAAAGCGCCATCTAGTATGAGGAAAATAAAATAATGCGTGACAAGCAAGCTCGCTTTGCACTTTCTTGTCTCATCATGAAGATATGTAGCTATATCAAGCATATACAAGTCTTTTATATATGCGGTGATCGATGATGAAATTGGATCACATTTTCAACACAGGGACGAGTTATTTTAAATTAGTTCATGTATAGAAACCGGCTATACCCACGTCTTATTCTATCGGATTAGCCCGACTAGTTTACGCAGTTCCCGCCGCAATGACGTCGTGTAAAGAGCTCATGAATAAGATCCCCGGATGTATTCGAAACTAGTCGGGCTAACCCGATAGAATAACACGCGAGTATAGCCGGTTTCTATACATTAACTATAAATGCTACTCACGATAGTTTAAAATTAATCACGTGGCGTCAGTTTATGAAACAAAATTTGAACATTAATATCCAGACAGTATTGACAATCCACGTAAACGAATTTCAACCGAGCGAAATATCTTACAAAGTGGTCGATCTAACATAACCTGAGGCCTCGGCAATATTACACGCTATTTATACTAAATACATTACTATTATATAATTGCGAGGTGGCACTAGCTATCTGCGATCCGGCTTATCTAGTGAACGTTAAGGTACCTTCACTAGCGAGTATATCGCAACTAATCTTAGAAAAGTCTACACAAGATTACAATATTGTAATATACTGCCATCGTAATATCAACGCGATTCCGTAACGTTTCGCCGCGAATCGCAGCGAATCGCCACGAACCGCAACGAGTCGCAGCGAGCCGCATCGTTTCGTCGCGAATCGCGACGTATTCTTGCAATGCAATTGTGGTATAACATATGATTGGCGGGGCGGATGGTGAGCAATCACTCCACACATCGCGATAATAATATTTTCATCTATATATGTATCACAAATATTTCGTTTCGATACACTCGCTTGTGGAGGCAATGCCTGAGGAGGTTGCCACTAAATAATCACTGCTCTTTAATTAGAAACAGTATCGTGAATATGTAAATGAACACAAACTTTCATGTCAAGTGGCTACCCCTTTCAGCAGTATTTACACATAAGGCTCAGTATTGGAGACATCTCCAATACTCAAAAGTAACAAAAATTGGCTGTGCCGAATTCTACGTCTTAGGTATCAAATAAGAATAGGACTCTCGAGACGCCATTTTGATAAGCGTAGCTCGTTACAGTCGCACATTATGTAGGGTATGCACAAAAATGTCTTAATTCTTTTTACACATCATTTCGTACGTCTTATATTTACCATTTTTATTTTCTCACATGAAATAATGAAAGTTTTTACTTACTTAAAAAGCTTCTGCAAATTATATTTAATGTGGATTTTTTTCAATAAATAATAAATTGATATGAAATCGAAAATATTCATGTGGAGAAATTTGAATAACTGTCGATCGTAATTCGAGATTATTATTTAAATGTCATAAAACAATAAAGATATTTTTAGCCAAAAATAAATGATGTGTGATTTACCGTGTGAGTACATTCGAAATGTCGGGCATGTTGGCAATACTGTTTTAATAACACGATGTTGGCGGATGTGACGTCACGCACTATAAGATCCCCGAGGTGGGAGTTTTATCGTTCGGAACACCGGCGACTTGTGTATTAATTAATGAAAGATCAAAGTGTATCCAGTATATATTTTAAATAAATGATTGCTGTCTAGTATCTTGTTTAATTTAACATTCTTGTTAGCGACGCAATAATATTCTATACTAATATTATAAAGAGGAAAAATGTGTATGAATGGTTGTAATGTTTTCACACAAAAACTACTGGACTGATTTCAAAAATTCTTTCACCATTGGAAAGCTGCATCTTTACTGAGCAACATAGGCTATATTAAATTTTCAAAAAGAATAAGGATCCGTTATAAATGTAATAAGGTGTAAAAAAAAGAATACGTGGCTGAAATCGCGGGATATTACTAGTTAATTAATAAATCATTTTATAATTTATATTTTTAATGAAGAATGTGAAACGGAACTTGCGTCGTGTTAGTTCAAACCTACGTTTTTTCAAATTTTGACACATATGACATGCTAACGCGCGTCAACGGGTTGTCAAAGTTTTCTCATCGGTTTTCAGTCGTTTTATCATGCACGACACATAATCCTGCCCAATATAAAATACCTCTTTATTTTTTTTTTATAAAAAAGTCCGTTTCAATTCTGCTACCAATTACGACTTTAGATAAAATTGCATTATAAAATATACAACTACGAGACACAAACAATATTTTCTTATCAAAGCTATTTAAAGTTTAAAAATTATGAATTAAGCGATAGTATGTAAAGTTGCTAGTAATAATGAACACCACTCTGTCGATGAATCGCAATCCCATGTATAAACTACTATAATTTGATTAGTAAAATGTAGAATTTAATCTATCACTAAAAATGTTAAATCGCCAAAAGTTATGTTATGAAAATATTTTCATTGCACTTTTTCTGTCGTCGGTACAAACGTTCTGAAAACGGTGATCGTATTTTTATTCAGAACACGTGATATTTTTGCAATTTTGAACTGACTTTTATGACTGAATTCTACACAATTGTCTAAGTAAAATAGAACACTAACATTTCTTACCGAGATGTCGTGAAAGGCGACTAAGGTAAGTGCGGTACCCGATTGATTAGAAAAGACCAAATTCATTCTTATCGAGGTGTCGTAAAATACGACTTATATAAGTTGACGTCAGAAAGCAGCCAGAAAATACGTAGCCAAATCGTGTAACATGTTTATAACATGTGGCGACCCCACTTAGAGCGGGGTAAGTTCAGAACTGACTTTTGTCAATCCATTTTTGGCAATTTTTTTTATATAGTATCTATTGAAAATTTTACTATAAAAGCAATCTATACTATATTTCAGATGAAAAATTTATCTACATAATCTATAAGAAGAAAATTTATAAAGGTTATCAAAATTTTCATTGTCCGATATTTAGTGTCTACCTAAAAATATTGAAATCTATCAAATATTTATAAAATCAAAAAAATACATATATTACCAGTAAACTCTATTGTAAATTTATCAATGTGTTCATAACAGAATTGTCGTGTAAACTAATCTGGTCAACTTATAAATGCATTTCGTCAACGTTTAACTTCAATCTGTCAAAATATAAATTAATATATTCAAAATCTAATCGGATATCGTTAATGTATGAATTGACCTTATCAACGTATAAATTAATATAGTCGAAAACATCGTTAGCGTGTAAATTGACCTCATCATTATGTGAACTGACCTCATCAATGTATAAATTAATATAGTCGAAAACATCGTTAACTTGTAAATTGACCTCATCATTATGTGAACTGACCTCATCAAAGTATAAATTTATATAGTCGAAAACATCGTTAACGTGAAAATTGACTTCATCATTATGTGAACTGACCTCATCAACGTATAAATTAATATAGTCGAAAACATCGTTAACTTGTAAATTGACCTCATCATTATGTGAACTGACCTCATCAACGTATAAATTTATATAGTCGAAAACATCGTTAACGTGTAAATTGACCTCATCATTATGTGAACTGACCTCATCAACGTATAAATTAATATAGTCGTAAACATCGTTAACGTGTAAATTGACCTCATCATTATGTGAACTGACCTCATCAACGTTTAAATTTATATAGTCGAAAACATCGTTAACGTGTAAATTGACCTCATCATTATGTGAACTGATATTATCAACGTATAAACTAATATGGACGACGTCTAAATAAACGTCAGTAGTGTATAATTTGACCTTATCATAATGTGAAGTGATCTCATCAATGTATATATTCATATAATCGACGATTGAAAATCATTGTTAACGTGTAAATCTCACTGACATGTAAATTAACCCGTCTATAGACTAACCGTTTAACTCAGTCCCCGAGTGCGGCATACAAGGGCGAGCGTTGAACGCTTGTAGCGGGATATACAAGAGATAACCGCCAGCAACCTGAATGCCTGTTCTCGTCCTATATTTGCAACTTTGTACCCGCAGTTGAGGACTAAGTTAAAGGGTTAGCCTATAACGTTTAATTAACAGAAACACATGTTGAACCACCGTGATAAATTCAGAGTATATTACAATATAAAAACGAAACTAAAACAATAATATCCACGATTGTGTTTAAAAACTCAACATTGTTGCGAAATATTCCTTATTAATAGTGTAAAGTAAATGAATCCTTTTTTACCATTTGAACACATTATTTAGGTTCCTGAGCCTGTGCTTTATATGTTAATGTTACGAGCAGAAGATTTTCATAGTTCAAATCTTATTTGAACACCGGGTCACACCCGAAAATTAAAAGTATACTAATTACATTAGATCAACAACGTAAGTAAAATTAAGCAATATAAGGCCTATGAGGGGCCAAAAATTCAACAATTTGATCATGTAATTAAAAACAATCATGATTTAATCGGGTGGGACACAAGAAATTAACAGACTGTATACTTATCTCGTGCATTAAATGCCTTAACCCCTAAATCAATTAAAAGTGTTCAATCTAACAACAATTTGCTATAAACATATAGCTAAAAAGCCAAGTAGATAATCCCTTTTATCATTTATTGGCAAACGAAAAATTTTCGCTACAATTTAACTGGGATCATAATCAAAATATTTACAATACAACGAATGCAATAATTCAATTTAATAAAAAAAAAAAACAATCAACAGCATAACTTTTATGACCGCGAAAAAAAAACAATCCAAAATAATTTTGGAACTCACACTAACCTAACAAAATAAAAATAGGAGTACAATTGCAAATAGGAACAAATAAAACCTATATTTAACTACATGTTATACACGTAGATTAAGGAAAAAACTTCTGCTCCGTTATCTAACTGAAACTTTTACAGTTTAATTCTATCTTCGGCTTCCTAAAGTATCAAATAAACCCTTCCTTTCTACAAGTAATTTCTGCCATTAAAAAAAATTCTTCATATCTGCACGTACTGGGATTTAATCTATAAAAGAAGCCCCATATATGTGCCTAAATGTATTAATTTATCCAATAGATAAGATACATAATATTACGGCACCAATACGTAATGAGATTACAAGTAATCTTAATGGGTTCGAAAATAATTGGGCAAATCCGATAATGTTCCGATGTCAATGGCTATGTTTTCAAAAGGTAAAATATACAGATGATCTAGAACTGTTAATTTTCCTACACAGAATTATTAATATTACTCGGAATTGGTGATCAAATTCTCAATTTTGATTCGCTCTTGGATAGCCGAGGCAAGAGATAACTAACTAAGAACTATAAAGGCCAAGCTCAGGTTTAAAATTTAACTTGCAATTGACTGTTATCATGGTCTCTACAGATCATCCACGGACCCACGCATTAACAATTTATTAAGGCTAGCCTAGCGACGAGCATTTGAATACAGGATTTTGGGCTAAGTTTACTTCCATCTCCTCAGAGGCTATGGTCAATCTATATATCTATTTAATTTCGGTTTGACCACATTCTAAGCTTGAAATTCTAATGGATCCATAATCATTACTACCATCTCCATTCCAGCTCCCTCAGCGGCTATGGTCAATCTAGGAATCTATTTAATTTCTGTTTGATCAAATTCTGAACTTAGTGTCTCTTCCCATTCTAATGGATCTATAATCAGAGCTATTAAACCCGTGTTAAGTTAAAGAAAACAGTCAAGTGCGATACGACGACAAAATAACAGTGTAGAAACAACGTCAATTTAAAAAAAGTTCAGTAAAAAATTGCACAGTAATCTGAATAGAGCGCAATAGGAACACAACAGGCAGTATATCTGGGAACGTAAAAAACTGAACTACATTAGGCCTCTCTCACAACCTTTGCGTTATCGACTAAGTGCTACGGAATATAATTAGGTGTTAATTTATAGTAAGGAAAGTATATGATATTTAAAATCTACCCTTCTAAAGATACTTGCGAACTTTTGCCAGAATATTAAACGGCGTACGTGAACGCGCGTAATTCGCCATAAGGCATACTCGAAAGTGGCAGATTCTGGCAGTGTTTGTCTTTCATCTACAGATTAGACATCTGGTTTAAATTACATATACAACTCGCATAAAATCAATTATTACTTACAATACACCTAATATATTCCGTTAACATCGCTTACTATTATTATTCACTAAAAAATCTATCCAAATTTGGATTACACTATTCGATTTGACGACTAACAATAGCTATACTCGATGTACAAAACTATTAGCACCGTCAAGAGACGTCCAAAATTTGTTATTTATTGTATAAAATTCTTTATCAACAAATAATATTGCTAGTTATATCTGATTGCAAGATACTAGAGTCGGCGATTGTACTACATTTTTGTTACTGTACATAAAACACTGGATATTGAGTGAAAAATTAGCTATAGGGCCTAGAAGCTTTCAGTTCTCCAAAGCTTTAGATTAAAACGCTTTCTCATAATTTGATTTGCCTTGATTGTAAATGAGCAAGCATTCACACTCGCACTGTCAGCGTGCGAGACGCATTTTCATGCGTATAAAATGTGTTCATGTGCAAACGGTCAAGTTTACTCAAATTTGTGCTTTTTCTAGTTCAAAAAACTTTGCTTTATGCCGATTGGATATGAATTGGAGATATTGCGGATATCACTGGTACCTTTTCGAGCCTGTATACCCGTAACAAAGGCTACATCGAAGTCAAACTTAGGATAGGAGAATATTTTTAATAAATTTTGATCAATATTGGCCATTGAAAATATTTCCGATAAAGTATTTAAGTAGTTTTCTTACTTGCAGGCATAACTTTTGTAATGAAGTTTCAAAGTTATAAGTAAATGAACGTCTAGAAAAATGAAATGAAATGCATATTAATAGAACTATGTAGATATAACATATAAGTGCTGCACTAACAAAGCACATTTATAGCGTTGTAGTAAACATTTTAGTTTTACGCCTAGGCATGTATACTAACGTATTTTACTATATAAGAATAAAGTAGATCTTTTTAATCACAAAGGAATTTAAGTTACTTTCTCTGGCGACCGACCAATGGCGGTATATCCATTCACCGAATCAGGCAACGAATTAGAAGAGATTTCGGTAACCTTGGGCCTAATCAACCCTAAAAGTCTGCAAAAGTTGATGGGAAACCACTATTTTTCCAAGAGAGAAATGGTAGACAAAAACTCGTTGGTAATTTTGTCGGGCGAACCGAATAACGCCCGGCGCCATCTTAATGGGAAAGGTGGTGTTAAATGCTACCGACCACTCTGACTAGGAATTGCGTACAAATTGTCTAGTATTCATTAACCCAGGCAGGGTGGCGGTGGAGTATCCATTTTCGGAAGACATTACCCCTGACCTGTGTCAAGTTTGGCCGCAAGTTGGGCATTTCTTGACATTGATGTATGCAGGGTATAAAAACCCCATGCAAGTGTCACTTAACATAAAAATGAAACTGCGCCAGTCCTGCACATTTAAATATTTTAGCCTAGCCATGACTACGATTTTCAGTAATAAAGAAACGACCAGAGACAGAGATAGATAGATAAAGCGCCTTAATGGGTTTAAAAAATATCAAAATAGTTCGAACCTTAACACAATTTCACCGATATTGTGTCATAATGAATTATGATACCTTAAGTCTCCTGCATATCAGTTTTAAAGTATTTTTTGCTTTCAAACACTAAGATAGGTCATTTATTGACGGCAGTAAAGTGAAAAATGTTTTACAAAATTGCCTCATCAAATGTGTTATGTCTGATTAGTGATATCATATCATTAATACTTGTATGTCATAGTATAATTTAATTATACTTTGAATATTCTTTACTATGACATACAAATACTGGAGTGATATTGGATCACGTCTCAACTAGACCCATTCTTACTTCTTGACATTGTGATAAGCATTTTAAGTTAACAAATCAGTTGCCAAATTATTATTTACAAATATTCTATGACAATTCGATCTCTCAGGTTGACGTTACCTTGACAAATTAAAAATAGAGATTTTTCGTGAATGATTATCATAGTAGATAGTATTAACCAAAGAAAAATCGCAAATAAATTCTATTTTATAGTGTACAATGATCTATTTGGTTTGGTTAGCTATGGTAAGTTTGTGACGTAAAATAACGGCATCTGGTACATATTATGTCACAAAATACAAAGTCTTGATGAATATTTCGCACACTTAGTATTATAATGACCTAATTCAAAAAGTTGTGTGGCAAATTTCAATAAAGCGAAGGCTACAAAACTCGAGACTCTTAAATATCTTGGAAGAGCAAGAAAACACTAGATTTTTTAATAATTCGTAACGTGATGTCATAGATATCATTGAATGTATTTAAGACTAATTTTGAATTCGGTCATTTTAATACTAAGCCTGGGATATGTCGACAGCTGTATCATGACGATGATTTATATAAGGTTAGGGTATAAAGATACACCAGTAGTTACATAAATCTTTCTTTTGTTGATCTCCGACTCGATTATATCAAAAAGTGGAACATTATCGTGGGTGATTTTATAATTCAGCATACAAAGTATATATTTATCAAACATTTTTGAACACGGTGGATGTCTAATTTAAATATTGTTCATCTTAAACATCACTGAAACAGAAATATTGATGATTGCATAAATATTAAAAATGTTATAGCTCCTAAATTTGTATAAGATAATTTACAGAATTAGGCGTTACTTGGCTCCATTATACAAAAGTAATGAAAATATTATTTTCCATTACTCTTGTATAAGATAGTGATGAGAAAATGTAACTAGTTATACGATATATATTTTTATTAGAGCAATCCGCCTAGTTTCTAGTAGGGATGTGACATGGAGTAGAAAAAACATTAATTTCCCTTTAAATAATCGATTTTTAAAAATCGTTTTTTTTAATACGAAATAATCGTTTTTTTTTCACTATTACAAAAGTTGTCTTTTTATCACATCTTAAATAAAGTCCAATTAAAGTGGACAATTTCCAGATGCGCTGTTTGTAAAATTTGATTAAAATGTGTAGTTTGGCTGCATTGCTTTTATCCAACAATGCATATCTAATCTTAAAAAACAAGAAAAAGAGTAAAAAACAAAAGGTGGATCCTTAAAAATCGATTTTTGAAGAAAAAATAATCGATTATTAAGAATTGATTCTTTTTGACATCCCTAGTTTCTAGATCTTCTCCGTAGGGCAGTTTTCAATCCAGCAATGTTTTACAATTCAAAAGCACTTGTTTAAGGATAGTTTGAATTTGAATCAATGCATTTTATCCTTGAATATACATATACAATTGTTACATGTTACGAATACAGTCTGCTTCAAATAGGTTATTTATGACATTGTGTATGACATAATAAACTGAAAATCGGTTCGGAAAATCGGAGTGTTGTTATTGTTGTCATTCGGTTCATGCCAAACTGTGTAGCCTTTTCCAAGGCTGAATAAATTTTAGTTTAAGCATTTGTGTTGTCTTTGTATTGTATTATACGTACGTGTATGTTCTTATCTATATTTTATAACTTTTGAATAAATATTTTTCTTTCTTTCTTAATATGATATTTGTGCGTGTTTTTTGACTCTCGCTTATACTGGGCGAACGAATGTATTTTTACATCAACTGACCTTTTATTAAACCCTATACTGTTTTCAGTAGGTTATCACAGAGCCAGTTTTTTACCGAGACTCTAGCTGTTAGATGCTGATATCTAGGTCGTGAGCTAAGCTAAAGTGTCGTGTGTTGGACTAATGGGTGGTTTGGTAATGGTGGGTGGTTTGGTAATGGTGTGTGGTTTGCTGGACCAATATAGATCCCTTCAGCTTCAAGATCAACCGCCGAGTTTCTTGCTGGTTCTTCTTTGTAAAACCAACATTCCGAACCAGTTGTAGCTTCATTAAATCAAATAATTGATCCTAGATTATTCCAAAGTGTTTGTAAAAGGCTTATTTGAATAAAGGTTATTTTGATTTGATTCGATATCACATTTGTACAAATGGTATTGTCCATTTTTTGTAAATTAATAGCTTTATGTTTTTAATGCTTAATAAAGTTACCATTGTTTGATGTGTTTGAAAAACAGGTGTGTTACTTTCGCACAATGATGCAATATAATAGGGACAGACAATATTAGATAATTGGATTCTTACACAGTAACTCGAATGAGTACTTGGATGGGTGACCGATATTCGGATGTTCTACATCTACTTTCTCCAAGCCTGAGATTAAATTAAGCCGAAGTTTACAGTTATTTCCACTGATATCTGGTTTGAAATGTTAGGTAAGGCAGAATTAATAGTTAAGAAAAAAAGGGTTATATTTGAACAATCAAAGCGCGTGTCGCTTGCCAGTGTGGACCCGAATTTGAATCTCAGTTGACGACATAAGTACATGAAATAACTTTTTATTTATCACGCGATTATCCTCCTGGGATGGATCGGCCACCAAGCCACACTGGAGCAGCATGGTCGGTTTATATTCCCAGTAAGTCCTTTATCAGCTGTGGCTAAGGTGCGTTTGTAAAGCCAGCACTTTTTTTAGAGAATTTTATATCCCATAGCCACTTGTTTCCATCGTCCGTAAAAAAGTTACAAATAACTAAATATTTAAATAAATAGTAAATTTTGGGTTAACAATCGTCAAAAACCCAGATTAATCACAGGAATATGTGAAATTATCTGTTACAAAAATTAAAAAAAAATATATAATAATAAAAGAAAAAGTTACGTCTTAAAGTATGCGAGACCTGCGCGTGTTCAAAAATATTTGATATGTAAAAACGCGTTATAAATATCCATTAAATAGTTAACAGTATAATAAAATAATTATTAGCATTCTTGTTTCGCGGTGATGTTACCGTGGAGGCGCGGTGCGGTCCGCTTGCGGTGCGCCGCGCGGCCAGTGCGGGTGATGTGTCGATATTGCGTCACCTGGGACGAAACAAGTATGTTTAGGGCAATTGCCCCCGCCCGGTGACGCTGTAAAAGCCGTTAGGGCAGCAGCATATAGTCAATTCGAAAAAAAAGGGCAATTGTATAAAGGAGACAACGTGAAACTACAGTCCCTGCTATAATAGCCCAGCGGTGAGACCGTGCAACTCTTCAGAGACGATCATGAGTTATAATCCCGGGCAGGCACCAATGAGGTTTTCTATTAAAACTTATGTGTCTAACTGTTAATTGCAGTTTATCACGCGCTTTTCGGTGAACCGTATCTGCATATATCTAAAATATTCTAAGGATATGTATAACCTACCAATCCGCATTGTGTTCAACACAAGTTCAACGCAGTTCTTGCCGCGATAACGCCACATAAAGAGCTCATGAATAAGATTCCCCTCTGAGCCTGGAACTAGTCGGGCTCATCCGATAAAATAAGACTAAATAAGACGTACAGCCGGTTTCTATGAAATAATTTTATTTTATTTTGACAGGAAAACTTACAGCGATTATAAATATATACAAAACAATAGGAAATACTATAAGCTAATAACAAGTTTTCACAAATAAATTTTGCTCTAATACAAAAACAACTCGCTTAGAAAAAAAAATACTGAATTAAGTACTTTTATAGTATTGACTGAACAGCGATGTTTAGGATCCGTAAAAACACATGCGCAAACCTCCACCACCGCCACCGCAATACACAAGCACTATATACGTTCACTATCACAAACTCAACAATCGTTTCGCCCCGCAACCGAAGCATCGTCAGGAGATAGAGTCGTGAAGTCTATCTCCTGACGATGCTTTTACGATTCCTGCATGTATCAGGTATAATAACCGATTGTCCACTTACATTTAGCATTATATATATTTTCTATTTTACTTCATCGCGGATTATAAGAAAATAATTTTATTATTACTTTTGAATCTGACAATATCAAGGGATTTGTTGGGTCCTCACCTTCAATTTCATCTTCTTAATATTTCCAACTTACCAGGGAGTATGTTGGGCACTCGGCCATAAAATTAAAACATGTTTCTTCCCCGCTAAACTCTGGATGCTTGTCATGTATTACCTGGTGGATGTGTAGCCTTGTGTGGCTAGGTGGCGTCGGGCGCGAACTTCTCGCTGCGTGTGAAGTCGATCTGCGTGTAGAGGCGGTGCTCGGCGGCGGTGGGCGCGCGGCCCTGCTCCAGGTCCAGGGCGGCGTAGTGCAGCCCGCCCACCACTCCAGCCACCACGGCACCCACTGGATTCTCTACATACACGTTTAGAATAAATAAAATTAGAGTAACGGCTTTTTACCATCCCACAATTGGGTATAAAACTCCTCTCTCCTTTTTGGAGACAAGATTTGGAGGCATCCACAACCCCAACTGCTCGCAAATAAAACGCAAAGTAACGCCTTGCCACTATCCCACGGCTGGGCATAGGCTCTCTTCGTTTTTAGAGAGAAGGATTGGAGCTATGACCTACCACGCTGCTCCAATGCGGTAGGTTACTCATATCTCTAGAATTCTCTAAGAGAAATTCAGATTTCGTCACGATGTAGTAAATTGCAATTATCTATTAGACACATGTTTTAACAGAAAAACTCAGTCATGCCTGCACTTGAATCTGTGTCTCGACGAAAAATTCACACGGTTTCACTGCTGGACTATCACATTTGCCATTGTTTATTCAAATCAAAATTATTCTTTATTCAAGTAAGCTTTCGCAAGCACATATAAATCGTTTCTATACTGAAGACATCTCAGGAATTTACCACAGATATTGGGAAAGAGAAAGTTAATGCTACACCATGATTGGCTCACGAGTGCTTTTGGCGCCTTTGAGTACGTAGAATGGCTCTGGATTTTGAAATAAAAACTCAGACTCACCTCTCACATCCTCCGGCCTCATTATAGTCTTGGTGGCTGTTGGATTGTTGGGCAACTCTTCAGGTTCCGGCGTCTTCGTAGCTATCGGGATTCCTCGCGCGAGTTTCACGTACTGCGGCGACGACGAAGCCTCCCCCGAGTCGGACCGACCTTCGGGACTCCTCCGCCCGTCCTCGGATATCTCCCTGACGGTGCTCAGGTAGTGGTGGTCGTCCTCGAGCTCCGCGATGTCCGTCTCCGGCGGGGAGGAGGGCGACATGTGGAACAGGGTCTGCGAGCCGCCGAGGGTGCGGGGCTCCCGGCGCCGCCGCCTGTCGTCCGGGGAGCTGGCCACCGGCGGGGGCTGCCGGGGGGTGGCGATGGCGATGGGCCGCGTGGGGGCGCGCCCGCACGTCATCTCCACGTACCCGTCGGGGGTGGAGGCGGCGGAGGGCGGCGGGATGTCCCCGGGCCGCATCTGCAGGTAGCCGGCGTTGCGCGGGGACATGTCGACGTACTCGTCCATGTTGGGCCGCTTCGGCTCCATGAAGCCCGCTGCTGGGGGGGTTCGTGCTACGATCACCTGAGATTTGTAAAAAAAACAGAATATTTTTAAATGAACAGTCATTCAATGTCTTACCGTCGGTACTACTATGTATAAGGTTGTGTTTGGTGCGCAACTAATACATACCTACTTGTATATGTAAACGGATATCCCCGGCAAACTATATTTAATATATATATATATATATATATATATATATATATATATATATATATATATATATATATATAACATAGCATTAATTGTTTCTAAACTTTTTTGGTCCTTCAAGCCGGATTCAAGCTTAAAAATTACGTCATTTCCTACAACTTTAGTCGTTCGAGCCAGATTCATAAACTTATATTAATTATAGCATAAACTTTTTACCTAAGAGGCAAAGAGCAGTACCTTGGGCGCGGGCGAGTTGGAGGAGAAGTCGAGCTCCATGAGGTCGTCGGCGGAGGCGCGGGGCGCGGGTGCGGCGAGAGGCGCGGCGGGCGGCAGCGGGCGGCGGCGCGCGCCCGCACTGTAAGCCCGCAGGCGCACCGGTTCGGGCCGCGCGGTGGCCGGCCGCGAGCCCACGCTGTACGCGCGCGTCGACCGCTCCTCAGATATGTGCGCGGTCGCCGGCTCTAGCTGGTACTCACTGCAAATTAGTTCTTTTTTTTATAAAGTGATTAAAACTTTTGTACAACTTGTACGGCGTTACCAGAGAGATGGGACAGGCGCAGAAGTTTCCCCGAAAAACATTAGAAAGAGTGAGTCTTCGATAAATAGAAGACTTATAACTTCCTGGGATCTAAGGATCCCTATTAGACCGAACCTTGTTGGAAAGCAACAAATTTTTAGAACTGGAACTTGAAGTAGTTTGCATCGTAACAGACTTCCACATTTATAATATTAGTAGGGGATTATTTTTATCGCTCAGGTTAAGTGGTATGTGTGATCCTGACCTGAACCTGGGGTCGGTAGAGGGTGTTCCGCTGCAAACGGAGCCGCTGGACGAGATAAGGCCGAGGGGTTCGTTGCCTGGTGCCATCGGCAGATAGCCCTCGGGCGGACCCGCGTCGCTCGCGTCCGGCTCGTCCGCGCCCACTGATGACGTGCGCGAGTGCGCTAGCGAACTACCCCGCGTCGTCATACTGAGGAAATTTAAGCTTGAAGCCCGGGTGCAAAAACAACGAATTAGCGAACACGTAGTCAGAACGTAAGCAACTTATTATTTAATTATAATTACTTAAAAACATACCGCTCCTTCAAGATTCACATATAAATAGCATTTATTAACTCAAATCAATATAATATTTATTCATGTAAGCTTTTTCAAGAACTCAAGAACTCAAGAATCAAATATATTTAGTGAAGCTACTACCGGTCCATACTTTATAATCTATCCAAGTTTCTGTTACACTCAGAAACAGGCACAGAATACGCAAAGCTAATGCAATCTCCATCCCTGATAGCGACTTCAGCGTCCTAACATAACAAAAAAAACTAAAAAACTCGCTCGCAAAACAATTAAAAATTAGAAATTATTTCACACTCCATACTATATTCCTACTTAGAAAATTCTTTTACTGTCAAGGCAATCGTGTTATAGAATTCAGTTCCCATGTATAAAGAAAATCTTCAAACATTAACTCCTTCCACAAACATTAAATCATAGTTATATTTTTCTACTTATTTTATCGTTTTGTCATAGTCTTGATTTTTAAGGATTTTTAATTATTCCATTAATAAAACTGAAATTGCTGATATTTATTAACTTCCTTATTTATTAACTTAAGTACTTTGACTTGTGTACTGGAAAAGATCGCTTTTAATCGATACAGCCATCTCTCGTACCAAATTTTATTCTGTATTTGGTATTGGTGTTTTTACAGTTTTTGATGTACAATAATTAATCAACCTATCTATCTATAGTTTAAAGAATGCAGTTCAATAAATGTATATTATAAAGTTATATAATGGTACCTCATAAAATCCTTGGACATAATATCACAAGAGTCAGGCTCCTCCGGTATACGCGGCGTGCGGTACCAGTCCGTCATCGAGTCGATGTCGTCGCGAGATGAGTCCATCCCTGAGAGAAATGTGCGTGAAGCCATTGAGATTCGAAAGCATAATACTTCAACAGAGGGCTTCAGATTGTCTACGACTTGGGGTCTAATGATTAATCAATATAAATAGCGGAAAAAATCGTTAAAAGCTATATCGTGTGCAGATAATATCAGAGTGGTGTGCAAGTGAACTTATGTGGATTGTGCGGGTCAAGTGAGGGTAGATGAAGGAAATAATGACTGTAGTACTCGGGAACGAAGGCGCCGTGGCGCTCCACTCAGTTCGTGACCACGGTGGATGCAACGAAATGCACGGTCGAAACGTCGATCCTTATACAAGGTAACTCGAGGTTATCGCGATGTGACCCGTTTAATTATATATTAATTAAAAAAAAAAAAACGAATGATAGAAGAGAAAAACGGTAAAAAAGATGTTAAGATTATATATTGATATAATCTAACAAGATATGTTTGCAGTCTATAGCATCTATATCTCACGCTTAGTATTAAAGTGACTGAATTAAAAAAGTTGTTTTGTGGCAAATTGTAATAAAACGTAGCATAGCGCCTACAAAACCCATGTCAAAGAGACCTTTAGCTTGGAAGAGCAATAAAACACTAGGTTTCTTAATAATTCGTAGAGTGATGTCATAGATGCCGTTGAAATAACGATTAAATGTGTCAAAAACTCAATTAAGCCTCGTTTTTAATTTGGTCACTTTAATTCTAAGGTTATATACAGGGTGAACGATATGAAGTGTTACCTTTTCAAAAGACTACGATTTTTTAGTTATAACAAATCTTTTATTACTCCAAGGGAAAACATGCGAGAAAATAAGCAAAATTTTCAAATCAATTGACTTTAATTCGATATGACCACCTTTTGCCTTGACTATAGCCTTTAGTCAGTCAAACAATGAGCTACACGCTGCACGAACGTGATCCTGAGATATCTTATGCCATTCACGTTCGATTGCTTTCTTTAGCGCATCCATACTGGCATATTTTTTAGATCTCACTTTGCTCTCTAAAATGGAGCATATGGAAAAGTTCATCGGATTCGGGTCTGGGGAATTCGAAAGCCATTGTATGGACGAAATTAAATGTGGAACATGATTTTTCCAGCCATTCTTGCTTCACGCGAGCTTTGTGAGCCGGGGCCGAGTCTTGTTGAAATGTCCACGGCCTAATACCGAAGTGTTTGCGTGCCCACAGGTCCAATACAGCTTCTTAAACATTTTCTCGACAATAAGCAGCATTTAATTTGACACCAGGCTGAATGAAAACGACCGAAAAGCGTCCATCAGCGGTCACTGCAGCCCACACCATTTCTTGTGATGGGAAATTACTTCAGGTGGCCATTCGATGGCGTATATTCTCGTTTGTACGTTTGGTCAAGTAAACACGATCGTTTTAAGTGTTGATAAATCGCTCAATTGGAAAAAAGTTCTCATCAGAAAACACGATGTTTGAAAATTGACACTCCTCGTGCAAGCCCAACAACTGTTTTGCTTCTTCTAGGCAAACTTTTTTTTGCTTCTGCGTAAGATCTTGTGCTTTCTGGAACTTGTAAGACTTGGCTTTTAGCTCATTTTTTAGTATACGGAGAATGCTATCTTAGAATATTTTCAATTCTTTAGCCATTTGCCATCCACTCCGACGCGGATTTCGCCGGAGCCGCATCTTCACTTTCCGAACCATTGCACGTGACGTTGCTGTCTTTTTTGGTCCACTACCATAGTGTTTGGCAATGCTGCCAGTATCATTATAACGTTTTATGGTTCGATATACAAACATTCTATTCACTTTTAGGTGACTAAGCTCACGCACAATAGCAGATTGTGATTTTCCAAACAAATATAACGCAATCACACTTTTACGTTTGAATTCCATGTCAGATATTTGTCGTTCGACTGACAAGGGATGCAAATGCTTTCGGCAGCTTGTGAACAAAACAATGAATTATTTAAAAAAGCAAGTGTGACGTTGCTGTGATCAAAAGTTTGAAAGATATGACTTGTGTGAAGTTGGTAACACTTCATATCGTTCACCCTGTATATTAATTTTATTATATAGTTTTTCGTTATTTTTCATTTCTTTTTCTCTATATTTTAACAGTATTAACTTGTCTTTTTCTCTCTGTTACTCTAAGGTTGACTGGAAGAGATCCCTTTTTGGGATAAGTCCGCCTTTGTACATGTTCTTTTTTTCCTTTGACTTTCTTTATATATACCTACTAGAAAGAAAATAAATAAATATATGGGACACTTATACACACGGTCGTCCGTCGCCAAAGTAATTTTATACTTTTATTACCACAAATGGTGAATATATACTAATATATATTATAAATACATACTTAAATACAAACATACACCCAGACTCGAAGACACACAAATTCATTTATTAAAATTGTTGGCCCTCGGCGGGAATAGAACCCGCGACTCGCGAAGCTGAAGGCAGGGTCACTACACTGCGCCAACGGGCCAGAGAAATAAAGATATAATTGTAAGTACATTTTTAATATTACCCAGGAGTTTGAGGTTAGGGGAAATAGTTTTAGCCATACCATCGATATCAGAATCCCTGGACGCCAGTCGCTCTGTGTCCAACGAGGATGTCGCCCTTGACGGCATGGTGTCGCAGCGTTTGCGCAGCGTATTTGAATCTGCTAACAAAACACCATGTTACCTCCATGAATTTAATCATGCACCTGAGACGTTTGGCTTAGACTTGTTGTAATTATGTCTTAGATTTCCATAACTAATGATTTCTACAATGCAATACTGTAGCAAAATCAATTTAAATTGATTAAGCTTGATATCTGTCGATCTTGATGCAATGATATATCAGTAATACAAGTTATTTGTTTTAAAACAATTCTCTAGACCAGTGATTCCAACACACTGTGCAGCGGCACTTTTGTGTGCCGCCAAATTTTGCAAAAATATAATAATGTTAATATTATTAAATTATATCATTTAAAAAGAAAAATATTTTTATTATTAGCTTGTAATTAAACCCTTAATAAACGTTTAGTTATAATTGTAGTATATATTAGTTTATTTCGTATATTTAAAATTTTTGTCCAACTATTTATGCAGTGTGTTGTAGTAAGTAAATAAATTTTATCCTTTTCTTTGTGTGCCGCTAAATTTTGAAATCGTTAAATATGTGCCGCAACAAAAAAAAAGGTTGATAATCACTGCTATTGTCGTTACACATATCTCAAATTTTATTTTGGTAACTTATTGAAATAAATTAAATTAAATTAAATATTGAAATTTTTTAGCAATTTATTATCATTTTCCTGCCTTTATCCCACATGTTGTAACGAGATTTGGCTAGGAATGTTACGACCGGTCACCTGCTTGTCGTCAACGTACCTTAGTCACCTCTTACGACATCACGGTAAGAAATGAGGGTGGTGTATTCTACTCAGCCAGATACCACACGGCATCTATTGTATTTAGCTATTTATATGTAATTTTACGCTAAGGTTCCCTGGAAGATATCGCTGCATAGTGATAAGGTCGCCTTAGTGTAAAATTTAGTTCAAGTTTCCCTTTTCTTTGTCTTCAATTTTTTTTAATAAAAATAGTTGAATGTGTTAATTTAGCACATGTAGCACCATAATATATGTTGTGTACACCTATAACTAAGGATGTACTTGTAGCACAATACAGTTTTGTTTGTTTTAGTTTAATCTAAGTGCATTTTTGTTTGTGTTGCTATTAAGAAAATATAAATTAAGTTCTTTCATTTCCTTTTTATAATGGCGATGTACTTTTTATAATTTATATGTGGCAATAAAGTGTATTCTATATATATTTCATTGCCTATTTATATGCACACAAACTGTAACATTCATAGACTTAATTGGTAGAAATCAAATGGGATATGGGAATGGCATTCTTTGTAATTTATTGATACCAAACTGTTTTCTATTTGGTAAATCTTATAATATATGATAATATGACGCTTAACAAATTGAAATACTCAACGTAGCAAAGTATTCTTGCTGGCATCTATAATAATTATAACGAATATGTACTTATTAGATAAAAGAAAATTGACTGCTCACAAAACTTATAACTAGAAGTTTACACTTATAAAAGGTGAGTTTATGAGAGAACTTTCTCGAATAAAAGAAATTCTAGTTCAAATGCTTTAAAAACCAAAATATATTTTCTATCAAACAACAGCGATGTTTCAATTCAAATGTTAAATACTACCATATTTTAGACGTTTCCAAATTTTGACTTGCTATACAAAATTTAATTTTTATATTAAAAATAATATATAAATTCATAAAATAAAATTTTTAAACATTATAATTAACTTTACAGTGATAGTAAGCAAGCATACACCGGGTAAATACGTCAGGTCATGGATAAATTTCTGGCACATAATAGGACTTGTCAAAACAATTTAGCTAATACAATCATAATGATGCCATAATTTTAGCACAAAATCGAACTTTTGTACAAATAATTGCGAAGCTTAAAGCTTAATTCAGACAATTTCTACCATTTATCTTCTTGTTTTAAGAAACTGCTATAAAAAATAAAAGCGCGACTCCTAAATAAAGAACAGGCGTCATACATAAATTCTGTTGTTGGGAGAGTTCCTTAAAATCAATTGGGTAAGATAACTTTTAACTTAATAGAGAAAGAGTGTCTGTTAATAAAGTGGCAAGCATATCAAGCTCTGGGAGATGTTTTCTTTGCACCATATTTAAACATGCCTTATCTTATTGATTTTTTTAAATGCCCTTTACTAGGCTTATAAAATCTTGGGAATCTCTTTTCTTTGCAGAAGTTAATACTTCAATTTAAAATATTGTATTTAATATAATAAGAACACGGGGTTTCTATTAGATTAAATGGCTAGGTGTATTTTTGAGTAAAATAATTTATGTAAAGGCTTAGTAAATTAACATTACCGCATTCACTTTCTGATTAGTTTTAACAGGTCGTAAACTTATTTGAAATTAATGAAAATAATTGTAACAAAATGGTTTTATTAAACAGTTGCATACAGAACAATTGCAAGCTCATTACTAAGCATATACAAAGCACATACACAGAGAATTAGAACATGCATCATTAAATTATAATAAAAAATGTGTATAAAACAAAAATTGCCAGGTTAAATCGGGAACTAATTTAAAAACTACCATTAGAAAAAATTCTACTATTATGGTAGTAATTTAAACTGGCAACTCCGTAACAATGCAGTTAGTACGGTGCGTCGCGATGCGAGTTAGGTGAAGCGTTTCGTTTATACATACTCTTCGTATGCGCCGGCGACAGTTTGGACAACCTTGTACCCGTGCTAGCGCGCCGGCACCACGGCGTCTTCTTCGACGCGAACAGATCCGTCCCATTCACCGCTTTGCATGACGAATGCATCACAGTTTTCTCTAAAATCGCTCTATCTAACTCCTCCCCAGTTAAAGGGGCCGAGTAGGTTCTCCCGTGAACGATCTTGAGCGGCTCTTGAAACAAAGAACAGCTGGTGGGCAAGGAGACCGTCCGGTGGTGTTTTATGACCCTCACCGGGTGCTCGGACTTGTCGTTCGTTAATGTGTTATTCGGCGGTTGGTTTTCGGCTGCGGAAAAGACAATGAGAAGCGACACGTGAACATATGGCACCAAGCGTCACCCGGTGCGATGGTTGTTATGTGTAATGGTAGGCGATGGTACCTTGATATAGACAAATATATACAATTGCAACCTTTTATTACACAGAAATCTGACGGGCGAATACGCTTCTCTGTAACGCTTTGATGAAAGAATATTGATGAAATTTTCTACAATGTTAACTACAACATGTAACTAGTAATAAGAATTATATTTCAAAAAGAGCGACCGCCGAATTTCTTGCTAGCTCTTTTCAGTAGAAACAGCAGTACGATTCAAAAGCACTTGTTTTCAATTTTACTAAACTAAAGAAAATTCCGTATTTACTTAAGCAACGGTAGATAAAAGTATTAAAAAAAACTAAATAATTGAGGCTATTTTAAGGGGCAAACGAAGTCGAACGAAAATAGTGTATTAATATAATTTTTTTGTTTTTTTTAATGCCCAAAAACAGGGATAAAACGATTTTTTTTCATAAAACCTAGGTAGATCGATTTTTCCCCAAAACCCCTATATGCTGAGTTTCAGGAAATCGTTGGAGCCGTTTTCGAGATTTCGAAAATATATTTATATATTTATAAAAGATTAAAGGATGATTCACGCTACACCGTGTCGCGACCGGGCCGTGCCACGGCCGGGGCACGGCCACCGTGAGCCGGCCGTGCCAGTCATTCATGTTACACCGGGCTGTTTGGGTTTATTATTTGCACGACTTATGTCTATGTTAAGTAGCTTTTGTTAGCAAGTGATTTCATCTATCGATAGACTTGACGCCTAAATAAATATGCAGTTTCACAATTTGAATTAGCAGCTATTGCAATTGCCATCGATGATGAAGTATTGGAAATTATTTTATTTGTTATCTAAATACTTAGGATGGCTCATGTCGTAAATCACAGAGCAAATTACACACATTCTAAACAATTTGCATTGTCCATTTTGCTGTTAAGCTGCTAAACTCACTAAGATTTGACTTTGACTGCTCTGCGGGCGCCCGGGCGCATATGTTTATGTTACAACGTGTCGGGGCCGAACCGTGCCGGAGCCGGGAAACAATACCCACCGACATTTCAACGCCGTGCCCCGGCCGGGGCACGGTTAGGCATGAATCACTTCATACCAAAAGTATACCATAATGTTCGACCGTGCCCCGGTCGCGGCACGGTGTAGCGTGAATCATCCTTAACTCATTTAAATATTAAAGATGCAATTAAAAACATCGAGAACGTAAGGTTTAATCGATGCTGACGACAAAGGTACCATTGCCTGGAAAATGTTAAAGTATACGAAAACATGGCAACAACAGTCTTCAATAAAATACAATAAAAGCAAATTATGTGACATGACACATAATTGTCATGTTATCGCCATGTTTTTCGTATTCAATCGCGCTTATGTACAAGATTATGTATGACCACACGGGACAGTACACTGGTCCAAAGACCAAAACCATCACCAACATCATGCAGACAATAATCATTCTTATGACCTAGAAACAAAGCTCAAGATGCTTTACTATTGGAATCATGTCTGATCATTAGATTTAGAGTTTTCTTTTGTGTTATTTCGAGTGCAAATCTAAATCTACGAACATAGTTTTTCGTTAGCAATTTTTGAATTTAAACTATCGTGAATGGAATTCATAATTAATGTATAGAAACCGGCTATACTCACGTTCCCGCCGCGATAACGCCGCGTAAAGAGCTCATGAATAAGAGCCCCGTATGGGCTTGAAACTAGTCGGGCTCATCCGATAAAATAACACGTGAGTATAGCCGGTTTCTATACATTAATTATAGTTTTTCGTATTTATCTTTCTTTCTATTTGACCAGTATTTCACTTGTCTTTTTCCTTCTGCTACTCAAAGTTGACTGGAAGAGATCTCTTTTAGAAATAAGTCCGCCTTTGTACATTTGCTATTTTCTTTCTCTTTTCTAACAATGTGAGTATGAATGTACTATATAGATTCCAAAACGGCTTGATCGATTTTGAAATTTTCAGACAATCTTTAGAGTGCTTCAGCGGATAATTCAAGTTTGGTCGCAATCGGAGCTTTATTTTTTAACTGTCCTTGACAGTTTTGTTTCAAGGGTAAATCAAAATTAAACTGAGCCAAAACAACGCATGGTCAGAACGCCTTTGATTCGATCTGATTTGAAATTATACCATAGTAAATATGAATACATTACAAACATAAACAAAACATCCAATTTTGTCACGCACCAATACGTTGACATTTGTGCAACAGACTATGCCATTGAGGCAAAATATAATATAAACCACAGACAACAAATATCTTAACTTGTTTTAAATATATTTTTAGTATGTAGATCACAAAAAAATAAATATAACTCATTTAAATATTGAATTTATGTTTATCCCTATCTTTTTTTAAATCCATTCTAATTTCAATCCATTTTAAGTCCAATGGAAAAGCACGTGTTTTTCGATTTCTTGTGTTATTTAGAAATAATCTTCCATTAAAATTCTTTATAACTTAACCAAACTTTAAACTTAACCAAAAAGGGTTAGGGTTTACTTAGTTACATGTTAGTTTCATAGCATTAACTAAAAGTTCTGAGGTGAATGTTTGTTAAAGTGTTAGTCGAAGCGTTACATGATAATATAACTTTCGAGTGAAAACTTCTGACAAATTTACATGTGGTGGAAACAAGCAAAGATTCTCAGTTTATCTGCTTGGAAAACTCAGGTAATTAGCTAGTATTTCCCTTAAAGTTCAAGTAAAAAACGTATTTTCGAAGAAAAAAAAAAATTAATTTATATCTGGCTTTGTTAGTTAGGGTTGAATGGCGAATTTTTAAAAAAACAGGAGAAGCAATAAAAGTATAGTTTTGTCTACCGTACGGTAGAACTAAACAGGTACGAACCTGTTTAGTTCTACCGTATTTAGGCAAAGGTTGAATGCGTGTACGGTCATTGATCTCTATAAATCGTGTTTATTTAAAAAAAAAGTAAAATAATTCCTGTGCCTAAAATGAACTGACTTTTTATGTAGGGTTCTGAGGTCTGTAGGAAACTAAAATTTAAATAAATGCCGTATGGTCAGTACCACCCTGTATAAAAATATTTACAGAACTTCTGCCTTCCACTTTTTTTTTACTTCCTTGTTAGCTATGCCGTAAATATAAGTAAATTAACAAACATTCTCGCGACATTAGGCACTTGATTTATTACCCATATTTAATACTAGCTTTTACCCGCAACTTCGCGTGGATTTTTGTTGCGTGATGGGTTGATAATATATTGCCCTTTTCAATGTCATCCTATTCCTTTAGAATATGGCGCTTGTCGATGTCATCCTTTTTCTATACATTTAAAAGGATTTCTATAGCCTATATGTTACTCCGGTGTATAAGGAATAATTGTGACAAATTTCATCGATATCGATATTCAACCGGATTCGCCGTGAAGGAGTAACAAACATACATCCATACTCACAAATTTTCGCATTTATAATATTAGTGAGTAATTTAGAGTAATTATCTTCTGATGTTTGCGCTCTTTCAAAGACGAATGTCAGGACATAAATAACCTTCTTATGTTGTCGCCAATTACTGCCGCTTTGTATTTTATAGCAACACAGTCATGAAACGAGAGTATCGCGCCCTTTTTTAATAAAATGGTGGCAGCACTGTGTCGTTGTTGTTTCCGGCGGAGTATTCCTATTGATAAAACGTTTCAGTGACATTCAGTCTTTGTCGGTTATTCAAAAGAAGTGTATCTCGAAGCGGGAATAGTGTCATTCTATTATATCATGTTTTTGTATAGTGTGTGCGCTAACATTCATATAGCTTGCGGCCCCTGCTTTGCGCCTTGAAAAAGTACGTAAGTCGTTTGTGTGTTTGGGTATAAGATTCTATAATAAAATTCCACAATCAATTTTAACTTTGCCATTACAGCAGTTTAAAAACACTATTAAGAAGAGGCTGATACAGAAAGCCTACTATACTGTTGAGGATTATTTAGACGATAAAAATGCGTGGATATAAATATTGTTCGACCCTGTACAAGATAGAAACATTAAATGTAACTAGCATTAAGAATTGTATTTTTTAAAAAGAGCAACCGCCGAGTTTCTTGCTGGCTCCTCTCGGTAGGAACAGCTTTCCGAACCAGCAGTAGAGTTGACGATTCAAAAGCACTTGTTTACAAGTTTATTTGAATAAAGAATATTTTGAATTCGAATATAGTTAAAATTCAAAATTGTTGTGATAATAGCCCAGACTGATAAGGTGGGTTACTACTTTGCTTGCTAATTGTTAAACAGAACCACCGGATTTTGGATACAAACAGAAAACAGGTACAAAAAGAATGGAGAATTTAATTAAAAACGATATAACAAAAACACAAACAAGGTTCGAAGCGTAATATGATAATTAGTACCCAATTTTCAAAATAAAAATGTTTCGTGTCAGACAAAAGCAAAGCATAGTACAAATTACACATATCTCACAATCGCACGCTTAGTATTAAAATGACCTAATTCAAAATTAGGCCTAATTGAGTTATATATATTGTTATCCTTATTTCAATGCCGCGAACAATTATTTTTGAAATTAGTCACTTTAATACTAATCGTTTATGAGTTTATGAAGTCCCAATATCAGTATCCTTTACCAAATAGTTACTTTGTTATGAGGCATTTAATGTTACAGCATTAATTAATTCCTTTACTTTAAAAAAACTAGTTGTTAAAGTTTAATTTTATTTTATGTTTCGACACCTTTTATTTAATTATGGATTTAGAGACCATTTTTCTTCTTCATCTTCCTTAATCCACTCTAAGTGGGGTCAGCACAACATGTCATAAACACGATGTCACATGATTTGGCTACTTATTTTACGGACCGCCTGCCTGACGACAACTTACCTCAGTCGTATTTTACGACACCTCGGTAAGAAACAGGGTGGCCTATTCTAGTTAACCGGATACCACACGGCGAGTCGATTTACCTTAGTCGCCTTTTACGACACCTCGGTAATAAATAAGGGTGGTTCTATTCTATTCACCCAAATACCACGAGACATCCATTTAGTGACCATTTTTATTTTAACCTAATTTTAACATGATTTAAGTACAAACAGATAATGTTCTTAACTTCCCTGAACATTACAAAAAAGTTTCTCCATACCCTATGGATCTGATATTTCGATAGTAATTGTATGGTATGACAACCCAAACTCAATTATACATACAATAAACAAGTAAACCATGGCGTGAGCAATAAACAATGTAATTAACAGACCAAAAACGTTTTTATAAGTAATATTGGATAAGTATTGGTGACATATATACATCAGTTTATAGAATATGATAAAAAAAATGAAAAATGTAAAAAAAATATGTTAATAACGGCCCATGATGAATAAAGTTATGAAAAAGTATATATACAGTGTAAACTCCATGTAACGTCACTTGATTTAAAGACACTCCCTAAAGCGTCGATATCACTTAGCTTTGTTGGTTTAGCTTGTTTCCCATACAATGATACTATATATAGCATTACACCCGTCAATAACGACAGCAATTTAATAATATAAAGTACTTTTAAGTTGCCAAAATTATTAGAAACTCCGCAGCTGTGTACGTTCTTTTGTCGCTTTAGCCTAGCCCGTAATAAACTCGACTGTCGGCATTACACATACCGAATTTTCTAACAAATCCGATTTTTTGGTTAAAAAACTTTTTGTTTATATACTTTAAAAACAAAGTATATTCTTTATCAAAAATGCCTCATAAAAAAAAAATACAACAAATTTACTGCGGGAAAAGACGTCAGACAAAAATAACAGACTATACGCAATAGTGATCAAATAAAAATAGTTTTTTATGTAATTACCAATGTAATTTTATGTAATTATTAGAAGCTGTGGTAGCCCAGCGGTAACACCGTGCGACTCCTTCGATGAGGTCTAAGGTTCAAACCCAGGCAGACACCAATGAGTTTTTCTGTTAAAACTTATGTGTCTAATTGATAACTGCAATTTATCACACGCTTTTCGATGAAGGAAAACATCGTGAGGAAACCTGTATATCTCTAAAGAATTCTGGAGATATGTATAACCTACCAATCCGCATTGGAGCAGCGTGGTAGGTCTTAGCTCCAAACCTTCTCTCCAAAAACGGAGAGACGAGGCCTATTCTCAGCAGTGGGATAGTAACAGGACGCTACTTACTAATACTAGTCTGAAATAAACTTTTTTATTTTCTAATACAGATTTTTCTCCATTTAACGACAACTCTCTATAACGTCAAAATATACACAGTCCTTTGAGGGGCGTTATACAGAGTTTGCACTGTAGCTTAATGTTTGTGCGGTGGTGAAGAATAAAGGAGATAATGAAGTGAACTCTGACATCATGTATCCTTTCTTCATGTATCAATTATAAGTACCTGGGTGGCCTTGCTCGGTAACTTTTAAAAGATATAAAAAATGCAATAAAAAAAGCGCCGAGTGACATGTGGTTTCGAACTGAACCGCGCGTTACCATAAGGCTGTCAAAGCTTTGTATTTCACATTTAAAAATTTCATTTAGCTTTGCATTTCACATTTAGCAGTTTTTTAGTGCCCAAAAATAAGATCAATTTTTATCAACTTTTCACAATCCATGTAAAGTTTGTTGCAAAACACACTGATATTATCCAACAACAAACTTTAAATGGATTGTGCGGTTCAAGTGAGGGTAGATGAACAAAATAATGACTGTAGTACTCGGGAACGAAAACGCCGCGGCGCTCCAGTCAGTTCGTGACCACGGTGGATGTAACTCTGTCGAAACGTCGAACCTTGTGTAAAGGTAATTCTATTATAACGAGATGTGACCCGTGTGTTTATATAAAATAATTATATTGCTAAACTACTTGACCGATTTGACAAATTCTTTCATTGTCAGATGGTCCATTTATTGAGGAAAACTGTAGACTATATAACATCACGCTAAGATGAATAGAAGAGGAGCAGCAATAAAAAATAATACCAAAACTGCAAAATTTAAAGCTTTCCTTGCGTGTGCTGAGTAAACTTTAATAGTTGTTCAAAAACCCTTTATAAGTTCTAAATAAAAGTCCTCGACGGCATATGGTTTTAAAATTGACCCACTTTAACCATTCATCAAAGGACTATATTACGGTTTTAATATTTCAACGCGGGCGGAGCTTTTGGCAATTGCTACTGTGTTTATAATAAGTGAACCTAGATTCGTTCCAAATCGATTTTAAATTTGACGATAACTAAGATATTTAACCGATTTTTTGGACATTGGATCGCCACACACCGTGCATGTAGGTTGGGTTCGACATTTATTGATAAAATGTTGCAATATACATACAAGTGTTAGATTCTTTTATTATATTTAGATAAGTGCCATTGTATTAACTCTTTGTTATTGGTCATTGCCTTTACTTATTGTTATGTGGGTAATTTTATTCAAATAAATGATGAAAATAAATAATAAAAGAGAATGTTTTTGTTCAGTCGACCACCAGCGTTCAAAGATTGAAATCGTGTTTTATTTTACTCAGTGCGTCCAGTCAATTAGTGTCTTATACAAGAAAGGATACAAGACATCAAATACATGAAACAGGCCACCACAACGCATTAAAGCTTTGCTCCTACCGTTCCTTGCGGACAAGGGCGCGATGGCCGCAGACGAGTCATCTATGGAGTAAGTAGCCGACGCGCACACGCAGTGCCTTATACACGAACCAACACATAGTCCCTTCTCTGTAATAGAGTTACGAGTATAGCTCTTAAGTCAACACACTTACGACTCAAATTCGCCTGGTCCATTGGTGTTAACCGGATCGATATGTAGTATGTACCCAATGTTAGAGTATCTACTGTATTAGAGGTGTAACGAAGTGTTTTTAGTGATACAATAGTTTTAGTCACAAGTGAGACTTACAACACTAAAACTAACAGCTCCGGCTCGAAGGACCAATTTTGGTCCTTGAAATTGAACTGTTAGGTTTAGATATTTCAAACATATGTGCATAATAAGGTTAGCCACAAATATTCGTTACAACCCTAACAACAAATTCTAATATAAAATTGTTAGTAACATTTTACTTATGTAAATCTGTTCAACCTACTTTATTAACTTAACTTACTTTACTTTACAATCATCTATTTATCAAAGCACGCGAAATATATATATATATATATATATATATATATATATATATATATATATATATATATATATATATATATATGTATTGACTAAACATGTTATAAAATTAATTATTAACATCATATGTAATTTATATTTAAAGCAAATAAATGATTTTGATTTCATTGGATCTTTTTTTATTTAACTTCAACTTTCAATTATGTTACTTTCAAAAATCAAAAATGTAGATTGAACAGATTTTCCAACATTAAATACAAGCAAGCTAATCTAAACTACAAAATGGAATATAAAACTTTACACTACTAGAGTTGTATGAATCTAAAATGCAGCATTCAAAATATTTTTTACTAACTACATGATTTACTACACTAATCAGCCAAATGAACTGATATGCTGATGGGAAAAAATTGAACCCAAAATTTACGTATGAGCTGTGTACTAATATCTGTACCAGACGTGAATATATTGATAAGTCGACTTACATCTTTTTATCATAATACGACTTATTATTGCCTAATTTATATGGTTAATATTTGTGTGAAGTCGATAAGTAAAAACGCAATCAAATCATGTGACAGCATGTTTATAACATGTTGTGCCGACCACACTCATAGTGGGATAAAGGCAGGAGGATGATGAAACTTGAATAAAAATTTTAAAAAAATTTTAGCAGGTGGGGCTCGTGAAGTATTTTCAAGTATTCAGTCACTCCATTCCCTAAGCTATGACAACTTTGCAATTGACAGCATAAATATCATTTGAATTCTATTCTAAATTTTAGCATTTTTCAGTGCCCGAAAACAGGGATAAAAACGAAATTTTTTTAAATGAAACTCAGCGAGAACGATTTTTTCCCCCCCAAAACCCTCTACATGCTGAAAATTTCATGAATATTGTTGAAGCAGTTCCAAAATTCAACGCTGACTTGACATTTAATGGCAAAAATAGTATTTTTTAATGCCCAAAAACAGCGATTTTTTCAAAAATAGTTATAGTAGTTGCTTTAGTATTATAGCGTATTCTCATGTTTAATTCCCTTCCCCTCTCCCCACTCACCGTTGTAGAGGCCGGCGCGCCCCCTCCCATCCGAGTAGGTCTGCCGCCGCGTGGGCAGTGGGTTCGATCCGTCCAACAGCGATAGCTTCGACGGTATAACTATGTGATCCCTCTCGTTTTCCGACTCCTTTGCGCAGTTTTTCATTGCGCTGAAATGAAAATGATAAGGTATAAAGTAAAGGTAAATATAACAATTACTGTTTTATTTTAATTTCAAAAGTTTCATCGCGGATTATAGCAAAATAATTTTATTATTACTTTTGTATTATGGATCTCCGCAAAGTAACGGCTAACTCTATAAATTATTGAAAGGTTTATTGGGTGTAAACGTCAAAATTATTAACAATAAAAGCTTTGCGGTTTTGTCCAAGAGATTATTAGACAAAATCGCTATATCTTTAATATTTAAATTTTTTAGAAATTTAGCATGTACGGAGTTTTGAGGGAGAAAAATGGACCTGGCTAGATTTTTTTTTTGGGCATAAAAAAACAAAAATTTACTTTTAATTTATTGAATATATACAACACAATTATCGCCGTGAAATCTCAAATCAGCGTAGTTTATTCGTGGAACGGGTGGTCGTGAGAAATGATGGATCGAGTCCTATCTACCCTTTTATTAAAAAAAAAAAAAAAAAATTAAAATTTTTTTGTAAAAAATTTTCGAACAAGATTAAAAAAATTATCGGTCAACCTGGTACTTTTAATAATGCTACAATAACGTGGCGAGACTATCTTTAATATAATAATAATAATTTTTTTATTTCATTTCATTCCATAAAGTACAAATAATTCTGCTTAAATTTAATAAAATTAAACTAATACATTGTCGTAAATTGTGGCAGAGATCTATTGATACTCGCACTAGGTCGCCCTGTGTCGCGAGTATCAACCTTCCAAAAATAGAACAATATAGAATATAGAAAATCATTATTCCAAATTTTTTTTTTTTTACAATGCTAATTAATTATTAACATGCAATAATAATAACGAAAATTACAGATATAATTTTTTATATCGGAATAATAAAAATAAGTTAATCTAATTTTATAAGATTAACTTATTTAAATAATTAAATATTTAAATAAGTTAATCTTGTATAGATATACATATATATTTTTTATAATTTGGCGAAATTAGATAACCTTCAAAAACTGACAAACTTTCAGCTTATTAATGAAATTGTAAACTTACAGTAGGATGGTCGAGTGCATGCTCTGGGCTATGTTGGAATCTTCAGAATGCATCCAAAGCTCGCCGGCGCCGGTCGCCGTCTGCCTCCCGACCTCCATGTAGAAGAAACACTCCGAATCGCCGCATCTGGAACACGAAGCACGCCACGCGCATATCACTAACTAGTTTATCACACGCTTTTTTGTATATTTTCAGTTTTCCACTGGTTAAGAAACAACTCAACTTGGGCCAAACCCAACCCGGGCCGAAATGATAGTTTCCGTGATGGGATACGTCCACCACCCCGCCAGCAGCTACGCCCACCATGCAGGCGAAGCTGCTGGCATAGCTCGTTCTTAATATGGGTAAAATATTTAAATTCTAAATGTAATAGTAATATTGTGAACGCTCCTCTTCCTACTTGAATCCTCCTTTCCTCGACAATGTTTTTCGTATTAATGGCCCACACTTGCGAAACAATTGCCAAACAAACCAATCATTGCCTGCTAAAAACACTTATTTCATATGTACCTAATTCTTGACGCGTGAGGGAACCGAAAACAACATCTAACGCCTTGCATTGCACGGACGTGGCGAAACTTCAGCTCGTCGTTGGACATTACAAGAAGCCTTGAGAAACCCTTGTAGGGTTCTGGGCTTCTGAATGGAGCTTGACTGTTTGGAATTACCAACATAGAGTTAATATACTCGTACTATGGGGTGCAAGCCTCAAATGTCTCCATCGAAAAAAGAAAGCAAATAAGATCACCTGTGGGTCTCTCTCTCTTTTTTGTGTTATTAGACAAAGATAAGTATGGGTCTCTTATCTTCCCTCTTATATTATTTAATTGACACTCGCAGTCAGAGGGCTGCTTTTGGCTCTCCTATTCTAATTATAATAACTCTGCAACTGCGGCTCATGCTTTGCGCCTTGCAAAAGTACGTAAGTTGTTTTTGGGTTCGGTTATAAGATTCTATAATAACATTTCGCAATCAATATTAGGTTTGCCAGATTAAATACACTGTTAAAAGGAGGCTGATACAGACAGCCTAATTGAGTATTATATAGATGATAAGAATGCGTGGATATAGCTACTTCTCTACCCTGTACAAGAGTAATGCCTAGTTGTTAGTTAATAAAATTATATTTTAAAAGAGCAACCGCCAAGTTTCTAGCTGGCTCTTCTCGGTAGGTACCAGTGGTAGAGTTGACGATTCAGAAGCACTTATAACCAGTTTACTTGAATAAATAATATTTTAAATTGGAATTCGAAAACCAGTACTTTGCATTGTTGCCAGAATGCGATTTAATCCGGGAAACAGCCGAATCAAGTCGCTCACCGTCTGATATTCTTCAAGGAGTACTCCACCCGCTCCGGTATGCCCAGATCGCTGATGACGTTGTTGTGGCTCTTAATCTTGACCAGGGTGAGGGTCTTGTCCGTGAGGCACAGGTTGTACAGGCCATGGATATTCTTGGACGCGCCCAAACCCTTCTTCTGTACGTTCACCTGCCATACGTGTTCTGGAGAAGAAATTAACACACCTATATATTACTAGTAATATCCTGCAGTTTCACCCGCGTAATTTTTATTTTTTTTACAAATTATTACATTTATAAAACCCCATTTTTTATTCCCATTTTTTAAAATGTAATAAAGCCTATGTTGCTCAGTAAAGATGCAGTTTTCCTCATCATGGTGTCATGGTGAAAGAATTTTTGAAATCAGTCCAGTAGTTTTTGTGTGAAAACATTACAAACGTACATACAAATTTTCCTCTTTACAATATTAGTATAGACAAGCTGTGGACATGATATGAAGAGGGAGGAAAATCATGTGACTAAATGAGTGTTAAATATGAATGTAGATGGATTTTTGACTAGAAAGGCCTAAAAAGAGATGCGTTAGATTGACTGAAGTTTGACATGTATATAAAAGCTGTGGACATGTCTCACTATATGATGATGAATGAAAATCGTGTGGACGCGGTTTTGGCGTAGAATCTTATGAAGACGCTTCGGTTATATGGCGAAACGATTGTTGAGATTGTAATATTGAATGGGCGTGGTGCTATTATATTGTGGTGCGGTGGAGGACTCCTGCATGTGTTTTACGAATGCATGCATAAGGTATGAAAAAAGTTAGTTCAAATCTACGTTTAACATTACATAGATTTTTATTAACCGCGGATTATGTTTATGATAATTAAACCGATTGGTATCCCGCTACATAGAATAGACAACCCTCATTTCTTACTGAGGTGTCGTAAAATACGACTAAGGTAAGTTGACGTCAGGCAGGCGGCTGATCGTGGAGTACGTAGCCAAATAATGTGACATGTTTATAACATATTGTGCCCTTAGAGTGGGATAAGGGCAGGATGATTAGATGGTGACGACTATTGTTAAATACTTCTATGTTAAATGAGGGTAGATTCGAGTGAATTTTTACAGAGTACCTACTAAAAAAAAAAAAATCTTACTAATATTATAAATGCGAAAGTTAATAAATGTGAGTATGACAGCGAATCCGCTGAACCAAAATCGATGAAATTTGCTACAATCATTCCTTATACACCGGGTTAACATATAGGCTATAGAAATCCTATTAATTTTACAGCTGATTGTGATTATGTGCAATTTAATGACTCTTTATGTTTTCTACTTTTTCTATCACCGCTATCTGTTGCAGACCACAAATAACACAGCTTATTTAATAATAAGTACTATCGCTAGATGGCGTATTGTAGCTTGCGTCATTCCGAGGGTATTCCCCGTTGACGGCAAAACACGCAATTTCCTCGAACTACTAAGTACTAACACAACCTGCGTTCATTGTTTATAAAAATTATGCATGACATACTTTGTTATATAATACCCAAGATAAAGTCACGCACTCAAAAGCAAAGTTACCAAAACTGTTTTAACAGTAAAGTAAAGTAAGGGTCTGTTACTATCCCACTGCTGGACATAGACCTCCTCTCTGTTTTAGGAGGGACGGATTGGAGCTAATACCTATCACGCTGCTCCAATCCGGATTATGTAGGTTACTCATATCCCTAGAATTATCTGGAGATATGCAGGTTATTTACATACTTCGGAACGGTCTTACCGCCAGGCTATCACAGCTTTTAACAGTGGATATATATAGTCTAATTTTCAATCAATAACCTTAAAATGTTGTTCTTATAGGTAGATATATTAATTCAAAACCCTTTTTTCTATTTTAATTTCTATTTGATTGTAATTTTTTGTCATCGTAATTTATATTTTTTACTCCTGTACATACATATATAAGTTGAACCAAATTAAGGTGGGCACTGGTTCCCAAAATACAGTTTAAACTAGCTTGGGAGCCAGGGACACAATAATTGTACATGTGCATTGTTGTAAAATAAATAAATTAATTAAAAAAAAATCATAGAATTAGGCGTTACTTTGCGGAGAGCCATAATACAAAAGTAATCTTTAATATTTAAATGAGTTAATCTTGTAATTCAGCACGTAGGGGTTTTGAGGGAGAAAAATCGATCTACTTAGCTAGCTATTTTGTGTAAAAAAGTCCGTTTTTGGGCATTAAAAAATACTAAAATTTCTATTGAACATAAAATGTATGCACTGTTTGCCATAAACTGTTAAGTCAGCGTAGCTTATTCTGAGAACGGGCAATCTCGAGAAATGTAAATACCTAGGACCTGAATATTTTTATTCGTTTTTTTTTGTAAAAAATTACCGATCAATGCGGCCAACTAGATACTAGCTATTTATTACAACACAAACTTCTATGCCTGGGGTTTGAATCCGCGAACCGATGGCTCGCTATTTAACTGTAAAGCCTTCATGCCTATATCAGTTAGCTTTAGTGCGTCATGGAAAAAAAATACCGTCTTCTAGTGCCTACAACCATCGGTAGTCCAATAGTTTATGGTTTGCAAAGTTGTTTGTTTAACAGATGATTCATAATTCGAAGTACCTGGTTGACTAAGCCTTGTTTGGTTATTTTTTAAAAAATCATCATCATCATCTTCCTGCTCTTATCCCACTCTAACTGGGGTCGGCACAACATGTTACAAACATGTTGTGCCGACATATGATTTGGCTACGAATTTTACGACCGGCCGCCTGCCTGACGTCAACTTACCGTAGTCGTATTTTACAACTCCTCAGTAAGATAGAGGCTGGTCTATTTTACTCAACCGGATACCACACGATGGGTCAACTTACCCCAATCCTCTTTTACGATACCTTGGTAAGAAATGAGGTTCGTATATTTTACTCAGCTGGATACCACACGGCGGGTCGACTTACCCTAGTCCCCTTTTACGAAACCTCGGTAAGAAATGAGGGTGGTATATTCTACTCAGCCGGATACCACACGGTGGGTCAACTTACCTTAGTTCCCTTTTACGACACCTCTGTAAGAAATGAGGGTGATATATTCTACTCAGACGGATACCACACGGCTAAGTTTGCGTAAGTGCGTCATGGAAAAAAAATACCGACTTCTAGTGCCTACAACCATAGTTCGTAGTTTCCAAAGTTGTTTGTTTAACCAATGATTCATAATCGAATCGTTTGAATCGGTATTCGTTATCTTGAGTTTATTTTTATTATCCGGTTTCCTAGTAAATCCATAGCACGGGCTTTTCCAATACACAGACATAGTTATAATACTACTGTATAAACCTAAAAGGTGCCATATTACAAACAAAACAAATCAAAATATCTTTATTCAAATAAGGTCTTTCAAGCACTTCTGAATCGTCAAGGATCAATATTATTAATGAAGCTACAACTGGTTCGTAATTCTCTTACCGAGAAGAATAAGTAAGAAACTCGGCGGTCAACCTTTTAAACATTTTCAATTTTACATTATTAAACCGCAGTCCTGTATGAAGCTGAAAGAATTTTCAAATCCAGTCTTTTTCATCATCCAAATAATCTTCAATTTTGTAACATGCTTTACGTATAAGCATATCTATTATACATCATTTAAACCTTTCTGTAAATCTAGTATTGATTGCGGAATTTTATTTTGATAGCGAATACCGAGAAAAATGATATGCATGTTAGAGGAGTGGCATCATGACGAATGATAGAGGAGAATGGAAGAAGAAGACATATTGTGCCGACCCCACTTAGAGTGGGATAAGGGTAGGAGAATGATGAGCGAATACCGAGACCATCAAATGACCATCAAGTGAGCCAACTCCGCTGAGTCGAATCATCATTCTCCTGCCTTTATTTTTTTTTATTTTTATGACATACTGCCAAAGTACAAATGAAATTCCGATGTTGATGAGGCGTACTATTCGATAAAAGGTTTTTATCATTTATCGGGTTACGAATACCTAGTGACCGTGCCTTGGTAATTTTTTTCAATAACAAATTAAAAAAAAAATATTTCATCTGGAATCGATCCTGGTATTCATAATTCGATACCGCCCGTTATCCAATTGAGCTATCGTGACTTCACAATTGACAGCGTAATTATCCTTTGATTTCTCATAAAATTAAAGAATATTTTAAGTGCCTGAAAATAGGGATAAAACGAAATTTTTCTTAAAATAAAATATAGCTAGATCCAACCCCCTCAGCCTCCCCCAATATCCCCTACATGCTGAATTTCATTGGAGCTTGTGTCGGTATCATGAGGCTAGGTATTTTACGACCGGCCGCCTGCCACACTTCAACTTACCTTAATCGCCTTTTGCGACACCTCAGTAATAAATAGGGTGATTCTACTCAGTTGGATACCACAAGGCATTGCAGATAAGTAAGTAACGGCCTGTTACTATCCCACTGCTGGGCATAGGCCTCTTCGCTCCGTTTTTTTTTTTTTTGAAATTGGTTGTTGGAGAGGATTGGAGCTAAGACCTACCTCGCTGCTCCAATGCGATTGGTAGGTTACACATATCCCCAGAATTCTCTAGAGATATGTAGATTATATTTAAAAAAATGTTGAAATAACAGGTAAACTAATCTACACTATTACCCAAATCTTTAATATTAAAATGAGTTAATCCTGTATGTATGTATGTATGTATGTATGTATATATATATATATATATATTCGGTATCTCGGAAACGGCTGCAACGATTTTCCTGAAATTCAGCATGTAGGGGTTTTGGGGGAGAAAAATCGATCTAGATAAGTTTTACTTTTAAAAAATGTCGTTTTATCCCTGTTTTCTGGCTCTAAATTTTTTTTAAAATTTACGTTGAATACAATAACAATTTTTCGCTGTCAAACGTAAAGTCATGTTGGTTCATTTGAAGAACGGGCGGTCTAGAGAGGTGAAAATACCTAGGATCGATCCCCACCCGCCGTAAAAAAATTTAATTTTTCTTTTCAATTTTTTTTTACTTTTTTTTACATCATTTTAAAAATTACCGAGCAGGGCTCTGTCACCCAGTTACTATCTATTACCATTATTAATTAACATAAAATTTTCAAACACTTAAATGTAAAACACTTACATAATTATTGGCGCTATCATTATTAATTAAGAGTGATTAAAAACAAAACATTGTTTACCTAACACCTAAGTGCTATAGTCAGGTCAATGACACTATTGCCTTGAGAACACTATGTTTCCATCATCTAGTTTATTGATTCCTAATAACAAGAACACAGAGGAATATAGATATTATCACCTTATAATAGAACTCAAAATGCCTCACCAAATTACAATGCTTAGTTAAAATATGAAATGAATTGCACCACATTGTGTAATCTATTAAATATGTTTACGTAGAAAGTTCCTTGTTATTGTTTTCAGGTGTGCAATGCAAATAGTAAATGTGGAAAGAGAGAAATTGACAACCTTTGGTTCTAATTTGATAATTTTCATTTAATGTATTTTCAATGAATGGGACACTTACACACACGGTCGTCCGTCCCCAAAGTAAGTAACTTAATACTCGTGTTATGGTAGACAGACAACTGGTGAATATATACTTATATATTTTTTAAATGCATACTTATATAAAAAATATACACCCAGGCTCAAAGATCAACAAATTCATTTATAGAAAATGTTGGCCGTCGGCGGGAATCGAACCCGCGACCCGCAGAGCTGAAGGCAGGGTCACTACCCACTGCGCCAACGGGTAAATTTATAGAAGAGATTGAATAATTTATAGAATTAGGCGTTACTTTGGGGAGATCCATAATACAAAAGTAATAATAGAATTATTTTGCTATAATCCACCACCATGAAGAGAGTTATGTCTAGCAGTGGACATACATCGGTTGACAACGAAGGAGAAGATAAAATCTGTCAGTGAATTCTAATACAAAATATTCTTTATTCACATAAACTTGCAAACAAGTGCTTTTGAATTATCAACTCTACTGCTGGTTCGGAAAGTTGTTCCTACAAAGAAGAGCCAGCAAGAAACTTGGCAGTAGCTCTTTTTAAAACTATTATTCTTATTCCTAGTTACATTTAGTCATTACTGTCTTGTACAGGGTCAAAGAGTAGTAGATATCCACATATTCTTATCTTCTAAGTAATCCTCAACAGTACTATACTGTCTTACTCTCTCCTCTTTGTAACAGTGTTTTTAATCTACTGTAATGACATAGCTAAAATTGATTGTGGAATTTTATTATAGAATCTTATAGCCAAACCCACAAATGATTGACTTTTGCATGGCTTAAGTAGTAGCCACAAGCTTATGTCGGTTCCTACTTTGTCTATTATATACATCACCTATCATTTTATAATTCTTTATATTTTTATGTACAAAAATTTAATTGATTAAAATATATGAATGAACACTTCATTCAGCAAGGAAATGAATACTAAATTCCACTAAATGAACATAATACAGAATCTCTGTAATTTGAATAAGTATCTATAAATGATATTGTATACTCGGGTAACTGTCAACTGCTTTCAGCTTCCTGGGTCACAGGTTCGATTCCCAACGAGGGCCAACATTTTCTATAAATGAATTTGTTGATCTTTGACTCTGAGTGTATATTTGTATTTAAGTATGTATTTAAAAATTATATATGTATATATTCATCAGTTTGGCTGTCTACCATAACACAAGTATTAAGTTACTTACTTTGGGTATGGCCAACCATGTGTGTAAGTCTCCCATATATTTATAAAAAATAAAAAAAAACTATTAATATATTACTAAATGTCTCATTCTCATAAAAATTTGTATAACTAGGCTAAACACGAAAGACATACTAATAGTGTATAAGCAAACAATGTATACAAATAATATTGTGATATCTATAATGCACCAACCACAAGGTCAGCAAATTTTTTTTATGTATTTCCTGTTCAAATTGTAACTATTAAGGAAAAATTTATCATCACTAAATGTGACTGTCTGTTTAAAGTTTGTAATGATAAATTTATATCTTAACAGCACATCTATAGTTTTTTTAATTTTATTAATTACTTGTGTAAAGACTTATTTTTGAGGATATGTCCAATAAATTAAAAATTTAATAGACATCTCTTATGAAATGTGTTTTTTTTCTTATTTTACATTGCAAATATTCAAAAGAAATACAGTTTCAATTGTATATTTTTCATTTGTAGAACATGAAATAACATTGCTTTCTGACTATTTCTGTTAATGTTTGTAAATCAAGCATATCTTTACATTAAGTACTCTTAAAGTTATGCGAATGACATGAAATTTTATTTATAGTAAATATGAAGCAAAATCATTTTACAACATGTTTGTAACATATTGTGTTAACCCCACTCAGAGTGGGATAAGGGCAGAGGGTGATGAAATTTCTACATTAATAAATATGTATTAATTTTGCCAAAGGTTTACTTTCCATGTCTAACTTATATACATAAATAACTGTCCAGACTAAAACTAGTAATAGCACTATATATTATAGTAACCTATGTTGTTTTTAATAAATAATAGATAAATCTATAAATTTTAAAAAAATTTAGAATTTTTTATAGCCTTGTTTATAAAAATGTTTTGTAATAGGCAGATATATTTTTTGGAAAATTAATAAACATATGTGTTCAAATTTATTTTAAAAGTTTAGGCTTGATAGAATTGTCATATATTAAACAATATATACAAGTATAATGTAAATGAAATATATTTATTATAATTTATATTACGAAATAAAAAAGTTCTGACAACAATTTTTAATTCATTGTAACCTGTTTAATTACTTATGCAATAATGTTTACCTATGACATGTTAAAAAACTATATTACAGAGCTTGCAGGAACAACATTCATTAATTAAAAAAAGGGTAGCCAGAACAAAAATATGTATTATTCATGAAAAATAAATTAGAGATTAGATATAAATAAGTTGATAAGTTTCATACAGGATTTACAATGATTCATACTTCTTTGTAAATAAGATAAGCACTTACGTATGGGATGAAGCAATTCATCACTAGCATCATCAACACGGAACAGCTTGAGTATGGCTGTGAGCCAGCCATGTAGTTCCACCTCATTATCAGCAACGATACATAATTGCTCTTCCTTAGTGAACAGAGCGATCACATGCTTCTGCTTCAGATCCAACCTCCTGGTTATGTTGTAACAGCTCTTGAGGAGCAACACTCGGCGCGGATTGGCTCCTGAGCGAAACTTCTTCTCAGATTCATAGTACTCGAGCCTGGCAGAGCTCTCCGGTGTCTCGGCGCGCAGCACGAAATATTTCTTTTTCATTGTCTTCAGCTTGAAGAGGTGGCCCTGGCGCACCACGGCACCGTCCGCACTCGCAGCCATATCAACCCGTCCGCATCAGCGTTGACACAAACACGACGGATAACCTTGAAGTTGTTTACGCACTGTGATGAAAGTCACTCGTATAACCGTCCGAACTAAAAATACGTACTATCTCTTTTCAATAGTGCGTAAATAGTAAAACGCTGGTCAACACGAACGGCGTAACTAATACGCACACGGTTCGACTTTGTAAGCGCCATATGAACGTCTGTAATAAACCAGCGCGTACCGCCGAGATAACGGACAACTTCGCAGCAATGCGGATTGCGGTGCAAATATCAAAATACAACAACAAACTGTTTCCAATCCATAATTTTGTACGCTCGCTGTTACACTCGGTCATTCACAGATACACGAGTTTAGAAAGAGATAAAATCATTCATAGTAAACGTAATTCGCACGCCCTTCCGTAGGAACGCAGAGCATGGGAGTCACGCCGTGGTCATGCCTTCGTGCGACATCAAAACAATCAATTTTACGCGCTATACCGCACTGTTGCAAAACGTGCAATTTTACGAAATGAAAGAGTCAAATTACACCAAATTGTTTGTGTGTTATGCACTTGATTTATAAAACTCCTGTATTTGCGCGTCGTTTTTTATTGGTTCTTCGCTATTGCGTGTCATTTATTCGAACGACGATTACGAGAAAAATATTAAATAGTGCCGTATAACTCGGATACATTCATAACAATAACGCTACAAATATATTTCGGAACGAATAATGATATTTTAGAATACGTATTTAAATTACAATAAACAAGTAAATTTAATAATAAGGCTTATCTTTTTATTAAGGATAAGACTTATCTTAAAAAAACTACTTTAAATTAAAAAGAAAGAATGAAAGTATGTCATTGTACCGTTAGAAAATAATAATATATGTTTTTTGAATTTGAACTATAGTGGGTGGTATTCATAATTAAATGTATAGAACCGGCTATACTGACCTCTTATTTTAACGAGAATAGCCCGACTAGTTTCTAGCAAAGAAATAGTAGATAAAATAAGACGTAAGTATAAGTAAATTAATTAATATATGTAATAACGATAAGACTAATTCAGTCAGTTTTAAAATAACAGTATTAAGATGTATATTTTACTTATAACACCTGGGTTGCAACAGAACTGCTACCGTTCTATATAAGTAAATATACCACAAAATTAATTAGGTAAACTTATATTGGATAGAAGTGTTATCTACAAAAAAAAATAGATTTTTTAAAATCTGATGAGTAGTGCTCTGATTAACTGCTGTTAAGTAGATTTGTAGAGAGAAGGGGCTATCCCTCTATAAAGTTGTATAGGGTCTCGATTATGCGCATCACAACTTTCCTATCACCAGGTGCAGCCGATTTATTGGTCAGTGTTGGCCAAGTCATGTACCTATAGATTATTTGTAAATAATTGTCATATTTAAAAAAACAATAAATTGTTATTACAAAAATGTTTAAAAACTTTTTTTCCTATTATTACATGCGTTACATGGCGTCAATCCTGATAGAAAAGAAAATTACGAAACAATAAAGCCAAAACTGAGCAAGTCTGGTAATGAAAATATTATTTATCGTGGATTATAGCAAAATAATATTTTCATTTCTTTTGTATTATGTACCTCCGCGAAGTAACGCCTAATCCTATAAATTATTCAAGTTTGGTAATTTTGCGCTGTTTCGTTTTATCTGTTTCTTTGTCATACTGTAAGGTAGATGAAATTGAAGGGCACGCTGCAGAGATCAAGTTTGGTCTGATTAACTGCAGTTTTGGTGCACATACATCGGCTAAACAAAACGTATCATTGCTTAGCGGGTCAAAGAGCATATACCTGCAGTCAAAAATAACCAGCAAACTAAGTCAGTGATCGTGAATCATTTACTTAATTCGGGGAGCAATCACTAGATTGAGCTTTAGAATTTCAAAGTCTTGTCAACTGATGCCCACTATTATGCGAGTGGCGCGTGAGGCCATTGAAATTAAATTTTTTTATTATACATTAAACAGAGAAGAGTGCTTCAGATTGTCAACGGCTTGGGATAAGGTGATTAATAAATACTACTCGCGAAAGAAATCGTTGCAAACCATATAGTTTATATATAGACGAGATATCCTATGCAGATAATATTAGTGTGGTGTGCAAGAGACCTTATGCGGATTGTGTGGTTCAAGGATAGTTGATAAAAATAATGTAAACTGTAGTACTCAGGAAGACGCCGTGACGCTGCCGTTACCACGCCACGCCGCTGACCACGGTGGATGCAACTCTCCCTAAACATCGAACCTTATGCAGAGTTGACTCGATTTGATCAGCATGTTGATATAATAAATAATAAATATGAATCGCGAAAGTTTTAAATCTACTAGAAACTCAAAATATTTTAGATTCTAGCATCAGTGGATATTTTATTTACTAAAACCGTAATAAGAAAATAATGATATTTATAAAAAGATTTGCTTGTGTAACAAATAAATTCTTAATTTGCAAACGTATTGTAACATTTTTAGATGTATTGTAAATTTGTTTTAAGTTCAAGTATCCGATTTAAGTTTAAAATTTTGTACAGGCAACACATTCAAAATGTCCGTCCCCTTTTGTGGCCGTCATTCATTCATTCATTTACTTGCTAAAAAAGGTGGAGAGAACAGAAACGGGAAATGTTGGCAAATTACTGCCGATAAATACGTGTAATATATGTTTTCGTCTATAAATTTAGCTAATCTTTGTGCAAAATTGTGTGGTTTGCTGATTAGAGTATATTGGCACGGTTAATATCGTATATGTTTACATTGTGAAATGTGCAATAGTTCTTTAACCGTGAAAAGCGTATTCGTAGCGAAAGGAGACTTTTTGTTGCGATTTCGGTGTTTTGAGTGTTCGGTGATGGTATTTATGGACCGTATCGGTGTACAGTTATGCGATATTCGCGGCTGGCGGAGAGATTTTTAGTGTGTTGTCGCGTAAAGTTTTTCATTCGTCGTGTGTAAACACCAAAGTTGCAACAGTAACAACATTTGCGGTTAAAGAGTTTTGCAACCATCATTAGAGCGTGAAAACCGTGTCAAGCTAGCACCCTAGGAGATTTTGATTCTATGATAATAACATTAGTGTTAGCAATATTCTTATTAGATAATATTTCTGATTATAGGTGACACAATGGATGCTAGTTCGTAATTCCGAAGGTAATGCTTATTTTATCTAGTTTTATTATGCACTTGTTTTACAATTGTGTTAAATAGATAGTTTAATTGCAGATTTATTATGGCCTCAGGCACATCTTCTTTGGAAAGCAATGGGAGTAATGGTAAATATGTTTGTTGTTTTTATTGACTGTTTATAAATGCTTTTTAAATATAGAACCTCAAGTTATTAGATGAATTAAATATTTTATGAAATAAGGCACTTTATATTTCTTAAGTTTTATGAATCTTTACATCCATTTTTATTAGAAATTTTAAAAATAGGTACTGCTATTCTAATCCTTGGAAATTGCAAAAATAGTAGAATTTAGGGACTAAAGGGATAATTACAGCTCATTAAGCACATAATAGCTATTAAAGGAATATGTTAGGAATACAAAACAGTTGGACAAGTGTAGTGAAATTAAGTTTGCTCTGTTTACTAAGCATTGTTTCATTTAATTCCCATTATGAACCAACCCATTGTAAAGTTATAATTATGATATCTGTAATTCTCATTTTTTCAGCATTTCGTTCAATTATTGTAAAAAATGTGAGACAATCATAAATTCTGCTGAGTGTATTACAAATCTTAAGCATCCTTGGTCTCATTTCATTTAAGAGTCTGTATAACTTTATTTGTATATACACCTTATTGCACACCACAAAGAAAAAATAAGAAAAAAGCAATAAAATCAGCTTGTAATGTACCAAAGGCAGTCTTATCGCTTAGTAGTGATCTCTTCTAAACTACTTTAGGGTTAAGGAGAACTGTAGGTAATGATTATTTGGTTGGTGTACTATTCCATAGTTAAATACATACGAATACAAAGGCAAAAAATTTACATGTCATAAAATTTTTTAAAGAATATATGAGGGGATTAGAATCAAACATAGCTAAATCCTAAAATCATCATGCTCCTACCTTTATACCACTCTAAGTGGGGTCGGCACAACATGTCATAAACATGCTGTCACATGATTTGGCTGCGTTTTTATGACCGGCTGCCTGCCTGACATCAACTTACCTTAGTCGTATTTTACGACACCTCGATAAGAAAGATGGTGGTCTATTTTACTAAACTGGATACCACACGGTGGGTCAACTTACCTTAGTCGCCTTTTACGACACTTTAGTAAGAAATGAGGGTGGTACTATTATTGGTATAGCTAAATCCTAAAGTCACAATTAAATTAAGCTAATTTTAAATATTTGTATTACAGTTTGGTTACTTATCTTTCTCACTATGCTCGGTAGTGGGAAAGTAAAAGGCACAATGCTCAGTAGTGGAATAGTAAAAGGCACTATGCTCAGTAGTGGAATAGTAAAAGACACTATGCTCAGTAGTGGAATAGTAAAAGGCACTATGCTCAGTAGTGGGAAAGTAAAAGGCACTATACTCAGTAGTGGGATAGTAAAAGGCACTATGCTCAGTAGTGGGATAGTTAAAGGCACTATGCTCAGTAGTGGGATAGTAAAAGGCACTATGCTCAGTAGTGGGATAGTAAAAGGCACTATGCTCAGTAGTGGGATAGTAAAAGGCTCTATGCTCAGTAGTGGAATAGTAAAAGGCACTATGCTCAGTAGTGGGAAAGTAAAATGCACAATGCTCAGTAGTGGAATAGTAAAAGGCACTATGCTCAGTAGTGGGATAGTAAAAGGCACTACGCTCAGTAGTGGAATAGTAAAAGGCACTATGCTCAGTAGTGGGATAGTAAAAGACACTATGCTCAGTAGTGGGATAGTAAAAGGCACTATGCTCACTAGTGGGAAAGTAAAAAGCACTATGCTCAGTAGTGGTGGGATAGTAAAAGGCACTATGCTCACTAGTGGGAAAGTAAAAGGCACTATGCTCAGTAGTGGGATAGTAAAAGGCACTATGCTCAGTAGTGGAATAGTAAAAGGCACTATGCTCAGTAGTGGAATAGTAAAAGGCACTATGCTCAGTAGTGGAATAGTAAAAGGCACTATGCTCAGTAGTGGGAAAGTAAAAGGCACTATACTCAGTAGTGGGATAGTAAAAGGCAGTTTACTGTACTTTGAATTTAATATATAAAACCTGTCTATTACAGAGTCAATATCACACAGTTATGTAAGCAGCGAGCGCCACACCACCACCCAGCTGCCCATAGAATATGAGGTGCTATCATCGTCCCAGTGCTACGACAAGGCCAACTATGCCAGCCACACGCATGCCATGAGCGCACCCTACGAGCTGGGCCAGTATGACGTCATCAATAAGCAGGCCAACGAGGGCCTCAAGCAGCAGTGCGAGAAAGCCCTGCACGATCTGAACCAGTTGAGGAGGCAGCACACTGAAACTTCTAGGAGGTGCGAGCATGTTATGAAGGTTAGTGTGTATTTTTGTTTGGAATCTCTTTATTGCACAAATTTAAAATTAAACTATTTTTTATGCACAAATTTAAAATTAAACTATATTTTATGCACAACTTTAAAATTAAACTATATTTTATGCACAAATTTAAAATTAAACTATTTTTTATGCACAAATTTAAAATTAAACTCATCATCATCATCCTCCTGCCCTTATCTCACTCTAAGTGGGGTCGGCACAACATGTTGCAAACATTTTGTTACATGACTTGGCTACGTATTTTACGACCGGCCGCCTGCTTGACGTCAACTTAACTTAGTCGTATTTTACGACACCTCGGTAGTCTATTCTACTAAACCGGCTACCACACGGTGGGTCAACTTATATTAGTCGCCTTTTACGACACCAATTTTAGCTTTGCCGTTACAGCAGTTCAAAAACACTTATAAAGAGAGGCTGATACAGAAAGCCTGCTGTTGAGGGTTAATTAGACTATAAGAATGCGTGGATATAGCTACTGTCTGACCCTGTACAAGACAGTAATGATTTAATGTAAAGTTATAAGTATTGTTGAAAAAATAAACCGCCTAGTTTCTTGCTGGCTCTTCTCGGTAGGAACAGCTTTCCAAACCAGCAGTAGAATTGACGATTCAAAAGCACTTGTTTACAAGTTTATTTAAATAAAGAAGAGTTGAACAGTGGGAAATGGATGGAATAGTCCAAATACAGGCTATACGTATACATACAGGCTATAGTAATCCTGTTAATTCTACAGGAATAAGATGACATTGTAAAGCGCCATCTATTATCAACGAACGAAGTTGCGGGTAAAAGCTAGTATTGAAATGCATTATCTTTTGTTGTTTAATGCACCACGAACCAGATCTATAGAGAGTAATGCAAAGCTCCATTCAACTGATATTCACGTTTCAGAAAATGTGCCTCGCGAAAAGCGGACTTGACCCGTTGGCCTATATTTTATTCAGCACGTTAGTTGTTAAAAAGCTCCGTTAAAAAGCTGCTTATTCTTTTTGCACGGGTAATGTAAATGAGGTTGTTATACAGCTTTGAAATAAAGCAAAAGTTTATTTGATAGGGAAATTTAGGGCACTGGCGCGTTTTGGTGCGGATTTTTGGTAAGACACTGTTCTGTGATTTAAAGAAATTTTCCGATCTTTAGTTTGACTTAGCGGATGTTCTTGTAAAGTTTTTAGATTGTAAAGATCGGAGTAATTTTTTAACTGCCAATTTCTGTTTCGTGGGGATTTCGAAACCAAACTGAGCAACAGCAACTAGTTTAGAATAAAAATACTGAGTCAAAATTAATAAATAATATACCATTGAAGGCGGCTTGATAAATAGGGTGGCATCAAGCCTAAATCCATCATAGTCTATGACGCTATAAGCCGGAAAAGCTAACATACTGGTTGCCATCATTCTCCTGCACTTACCCCACTCAAACTCACAACATGTTTTTTGAACATGAAATGAGGGTAGACTACCCTTCTACTCAGCTGGATATCCCACGGCCGTTCAACTTACGTTAAACGCCTTTTACGACACCTCGGTAAGAAATGATGGTGGTCTATTCTACTCAGCCGGATACCACACAGCCGTTCAACTTACCTTAATTGCCTTTTACGACACCTAAATAGGAAATGAGGGTGGTCTATTCTACTCAGCCGGATACCACACAGCCGTTCAACTTACCTTAATTGCCTTTTACGACACCTCGGTAGGAAATGAGGGTGGCCTATTCTACTTAGCCGGATGCCATATGGTAACCAGTAGTTAGTGATTAAAACATTTTAATTCTCTAATATATCCTCCTGCCCTTATCCCACTCTAAGTGGGGTCGACACAACATGTTATAAACATGTGGTAACATGATTTGGCTGCGTTTTTACGACCGGCCGCCTGTCTGACGTCAACTTACCTTAGTCGTATTTTACGTCACCTCGGTAGGAAATGAGGGTGGTCTATTCTACTTAACCAGATACCACACGGTGAGTCAACTTACCTAAGTCGCCTTTTACGACACCTCGGTATGACATGAGGGTGGTCTATTCTACTCAGCCGGATGCCACACGGCTGGTCGACTTACCTTAGTCGCCTTTTATGACACCCGGTAAGAAATGAGGGTGGTACTATTCTATTCAGCCGGATACATTTTTAAAATTTTTACATTTTTATTACGGACCCCTATTTTTTTTGGAAATGTAACATAGCCTATGTTGCTCAGTAAAGATGCAGCTTTCAAATGGTGAAAGAGTTTTTTGTAATCGGTCCAGTAGTTTTTGTGTGAAAACATTACAAATATTACAATATTAGTATAGATTGATTATTTTTGATCTCTCGTTGATCAAATTCAAATTCAAAATATTCTTTATTCAAATAAACTTGTAAACAAGTGCTTTTGAATCGTCAACTCCACTGCTGGTTCGGAAAGCTGTTCCTACCGAGAAGAGCCAGCAAGAACTCGGCGGTTGCTCTTTTAAAAATATAATTCTTAATACTATTTACATTATGTCGTTACTGTCTTGTACAGGTTCAAAGAGAGCTATATCCACACATTCTTATCTTCTAAATAATCTTCAAGAGTATAGTAGGCTTTCTGTATCAGCCTCTTTTTAACAGTGTTTTTAAACTGATGTAATGGCAAAGCTGAAATTTATTGCGGAATTTTATTATAGAATCTTATACCAAAACCCACAAACGAATTACGTACTTTTGCAAGGCGCAAAGCAGGAGCCGCAAGCTTATGTCGGTTCCTGCTTTGTCTATTGTATACATCACCTATCGTTTTATAATTCTTTATATTTTTGTGTACATATATGATCGACCGCAATATACGTTTTAAGGAGTTGGAGTATTTCCGCGGGCAGCATCGTGCAGCTATGAACCAGCTCGAAGTGTCGGCGCAGGAGGCGAGCAGCCTCCGCGGGAAATATGGCGACCTGTTGAACGATAACCAACGGTGAGCATACATGTGACCGCCTGTTACTGGCCCACTGCTGGGCATAGGCCTCCACTCTCCAAATAATTTATAGAATTAGGCGTTACTTTGCGGAGATCCATAATACAAAAGTAATAATAAAAATTATTTAGCTATAATCCGCGATGAAGTAAAATATAAAATATATATAATGCTAAATGTAGAGTGGACAATCGGTTATCATACCTGATACATGCAAGATTCGTAAAAAACACATGCACAAACCTCCACTACCGCCACCACAATACACAAGCACTATATACATTCACTATCACAAACTTGCCAATCGTTTCGCCCCGCAACCGAAGCATTATCAGGAGATAGACTCCACGACCAGCTTTGCGATTTTGGTCGGTGATAACCGATTGTCCACTCTACATTTAGCATTATATATATTTTCTATTTTACTTCATCGCGGATTATAGCTAAATAATTTGTATTATTACCTCCTCTTTCCGTTTTTGGAGAGAAGGATTGAATGTAACCGCCTGTTAATGTCTCACTGTTGGGCATAGGCCTCCCTTCTCCGTTTTTGGAGAGAAGGATTGAATGTAACCGCCTGTTATTGTCTCACTGTTGGGCATAGGCCTACTATGTCCGTTTTTGCATAGAAGGATTGTATGTAACCGCTTGTTATTGTCTCACTGTTGGGCATAGGCCTACTATGTCCGTTTTTGCATAGAAGGATTGTATGTAACCGCTTGTTATTGTCTCACTGTTGGGCATAGGCCTACTATGTCCGTTTTTGCATAGAAGGATTGTATGTAACCGCTTGTTATTGTCTCACTGTTGGGCATAGGCCTACTATGTCCGTTTTTGCATAGAAGGATTGTATGTAACCGCTTGTTATTGTCTCACTGTTGGGCATAGGCCTACTATGTCCGTTTTTGCATAGAAGGATTGTATGTAACCGCTTGTTATTGTCTCACTGTTGGGCATAGGCCTACTATGTCCGTTTTTGCATAGAAGGATTGTATGTAACCGCTTGTTATTGTCTCACTGTTGGGCATAGGCCTACTATGTCCGTTTTTGCATAGAAGGATTGTATGTAACCGCTTGTTATTGTCTCACTGTTGGGCATAGGCCTACTATGTCCGTTTTTGCATAGAAGGATTGTATGTAACCGCTTGTTATTGTCTCACTGTTGGGCATAGGCCTACTATGTCCGTTTTTGAAGAGAAGGATTGAATGTAACTGCCCGTTAATGTCTCACTGTTGGGCATATGCCTACTATGTTCGTTTTTGAAGAGAAGGATTGAATGTAACCGCCTGTTAATATCTCACTTTTGGGCATAGGCCTACTATGTCCGTTTTTGGAGAGAAGGATTGAATGTAGCCGCCTGTTAATATCTCATTATGGGCATAGGCCTACTATGTCCGTTTTTGGAGAGAAGGATTGAATGTAACCGCCTGTTAATATCTCACTTTTGGGCATAGGCCTACTATGTCCGTTTTTGGAGAGAAGGATTGAATGTAACCGCCTGTTAATATCTCACTTTTGGGCATAGGCCTACTATGTCCGTTTTTGGAGAGAAGGATTGAATGTAGCCGCCTGTTAATATCTCACTTTTGGGCATAGGCCTACTATGTCCGTTTTTGGAGAGAATGGTTGGAGCTATGATCTATCACGCTGCTCCAATGTGAATTGGTAGGTAACACATATCTAGAGATATTAAGGTTTCCTTATGATGTTTTTCTTCACCGAAAAGCGTGTGATAAATTGCGATTAGCTATTAAATACATAATTTTAATAGAAACACTCATTGGTGCCTGTCCGGGGTTTGAACCCGTGATCGTCTTCGTGTCGAAGGTGTCGTTAAAGGCGAAGGTAAGTCTACTTGCTGTGTGGTATCCGACTGGGTAGAATAGACCACTCTTATTTCTTACCGAGTTGTCGTAAAAGTCGACTAAGGTAAGTTGGCCCACCGGTTTAGTAGAAGACCACCCTCTTTTACCGAGGTGTCGTAAAATATGACTAAGGTAACATGACGTCAGGCAGGCGGCCGGTCGTAAAAATGCAGCCAAAACATGTGACAGCATGTTTATAACATGTCGTGTCTACCCCATTTAGAGTGGGATAAGGGCAGGAGGATGATGATATTCACCAGTTGTCTGTCTAGCATAACACAAGTATTAAGTTACTTTGGGGACGGTAGACAATGTGTGAAATTTTCCAAAAACCTGTGTTTTGTGACCATAACTATTTACAAAGTGTCCGTAGTGTCCTGAATTGAGTCCCGATACAGTAAAGTAAGTTAAGTAAATAAGTAAGAAAAGTAAGGCAAGTTGTTGACCCTTTTCTGGTCATAAAGTTTAAACATGTTGCAGACTCGAGCGCGAAGTACAGCACTTGCAGCAGAACAGCACAGCGGACGGCTCGGACGCACTGGTCCATACCCTCAGGAAATACGAGGCTCTCAAGGAAGAGTTCGATTGTTTCCAAAAGAGGTATGGGACATTTATAATACTAGTAAGTGTAAAAGGAACGCCCTATCTTGCTGAGCATAGGCCTCCTCTCTTCATTTTTGGTGACAAGGTTTGGACCTAGGAGTTACTATTCTGCTGGGCATAGGCCTGCTCTCTTCAATATGGTGACAAAGTTTGGAGCTAGGAGTTACTATTCTGCTGGGCATAGTCCTGCTCTCTTCATTTTTGGTGACAAGGTTTGGACCTAGGAGTTACTATTCTGCTGGGCATAGGCCTCCTCTCTTCATTTTTGGTGACAAGGTTTGGAGCTAGGAGTTACTATTCTGCTGGGCATAGGCCTCCTCTCTTCATATTTGGTGAGAAGGTTTGGAGAGACCTACCACGTTGCTTCAATGTGGATTGGTAGGTCACACATATCTCCAGAACCCTCTAGAGATATGCAGTTTTCCTCACGATGTTTTCCTTCACCGGAGAGCGTGTGATAAATTGCAATTGTCAATTACGCAAGATAAGTTTTATTGAAACTCTTTGGTGTCTGCCCGGGTTTGAACCCGTGACCTTCGAGAGTCTCACGGTAAACTTATTATACTATTATACTAGCGGCCTGCCCTTGCTCCGCACGGGTATAAAATATATATCCCATGTCAGTCAGTGTAAAAAAAATGATTAAAATCGATCCAGTAGTTTTGATTTATTCATTACTGCCCGTGGCCCGCAAGCGTTAAATTTGGAGAAAAACAATTTCCTCTCCCTATACCAAGACGATTTCCTGCTATCTTTGGAATATCTAAACTCATATAGTACATTTTTACTTATTTACTTTTATATTTTACCTATGTATTTTATTTTTACAATTAATTACAGAATGTCTGTAAACAAACCCTAAAAGATTCGAAGTGCTATAGGGTGAAGCACGGCGTCCTTACGGCATTTTAAATCTGTAATATCTCCGAAAATGTTCACTTAAATTGCATGCTGTAAACGGCCATATTGATCTATATTAAATCAACAATTTATTTAAGGTACTCAAGTGGATAAGGATTAATGCTGTATTGTATAAAAATTGCTTTGAACATAAGGCATCGTTTTTCGTAAAAAGTAAATGAAAAAAACTTCTATTGTGGGTTATCCATAAGAGATAGATATATACCATCGCGGACTTTTCTGTAGACCTTTTTAAGGTGTACAAATACTTAGTACATCTTTTTGATAAATCTCGTAGGGCTTAGCCTGCGTTTGCAATGTAAGCGGAAAAAAATGTAATTATTTACAGAAACCTCAAAAATTACAGTATTTCTCTACTTTGTATTGAATGTTATTATACGTACAAACCTTCCTCTGGAATCACTCTATCTATTAAAAAAAACCGCATCAAAATCGGTTGCGTAGTTTTAAAGTTTTATGCGTACATACGGAAATACGGACTTTGTTTTATAATATGTAGTGATATTACTCAGTAAACTTTATATAATTGTTATCAAATACGTCCGGAGAAGAATTGTTAACAACATAATCTTTGTAATAGCGACACATTCGAACAATTTGATAGTTAAAAGATGTATTATTGGAAAGAACAGGGTAGTTGAAGGGATTATTGTGCGATCATCATCATCCTCCTGCCCTTATCCCACTCTAAGTGGGGTCGGCACAACATGTTACAATCATGTTGTCATATGATTTGGCTACGTAGGTATTTTACCGGCCGCCTGCCTGACGTCAACTTATCTTAGTCGTATTTTACGACTCCTCGGTAAGAAAGAGGGTGGTCTATTCTACTAAACCGGATACCACACGGTGGGTCAATTACCTTAGTCGCCTTTTACGACACCTCGGTAAGAAATGAGGGTGGTACTATTTATTCTATTCAGTCGGATACCACACGGCGGGTCGACTTACCCTAGTCGCCTTTTACGACACCACGGTAAGAAATGAGGGTGGTACTATTCTATTCAGCCGGATACCACACGGCTTAAGGGATTATTGTGCGATATGCGTGAGTTAATGCGTGTATTAAAGTAATAAGTGAAGGAGTTAGGGAAGAAAAAGGGAATTAATAGGTGTTCTTACAGGTATGACGACCTAATAGAGAATCACAACGCCACTCTGGAAAACCTACGAATAGTCCAAGAGGAGAACAGCAGGTTGAAGACCCAGTGTCACGAGCTGACTCAGGAGGGGAATGTTGTGGTGAGCGTTTCAAAAATAGTGGTTTACCCCCCCCCCCCCCCTTTGTCAGCAAAAGTAAGCATACTCTAACCCCCATCCTCTCATGCTCACGTATACATTTGTCAATCAATGTATTGTTTTTTTTAATATAATTATAAATATAAATATATAAAATTAATATATGGGACACTTACATACACGGTCGTCCGTCCCCAAAGTAAGTAACATAATACTTGTGTTATGGTAGACAGACAACTGGTGAATATATACTTATATATTTTTTAAATACATACTTAAATACAAATATACACCCAGGCTCAAAGACCAACAAATTCATTTATAGAAAATGTTGGCCCTCGGCGGGAATCGAACCCGCGACCCGCGGAGCTGAAGGCAGGGTCACTACCCACTGCGCCAACGGGCCAGTATTATAATTATGGCAGGGAGGTTTTTATAAGACTTATGAGGTTGAACGCCGTGGGGTATCCGGCTGAATAGAATAGTATACCCCCTCACTTCTTTCTGAGGTGTCGTAAAAGGCGACTAAGGTAAGTTGACCCACCGTGTGGTATCCGGTTGAGTAAAATAGACCACCCTCTTTCTTACCGAGGTGTCGTAAAAGGCGACAAAGGTAAGTTGACCCACCGTGTGGTATCCGGTTGAGTAAAATAGACCACCCTCTTTCTTACCGAGGTGTCGTAAAATACGACAGAGGTAAGTTGACGTCAGGCAGGCGGCCGGTCGTAAAAACGCAGCCAAATCATGTGACAGCATGTTTATAACATGTTTTGCCGACCCCACTTAGAGTGGGATAAGGGCAGGAATATAATGATGAGGTTGAATAAATTTGATACAGGTATATTTATTGAGACACTTTCTCGTCCTACATCAAAAGAAAGTATATTTCTATGCAAACTTGTAAGTCTTATTTGAAATATATTTTTTTTAAATTGTTTTTATTTTGTTTAATTTGTTGTAAATTATGAGGAAAAATATTTGTATGGTTTAAAATGGGGCTGCCATATACATAATGTATAAAACATAAAATAAAGAGAGAAAAAAAGTTATAATTTTTATTTGTAAAATAAGAAAAAAGATTTAGGATAGAGATTATATGTTACTGATACGCTATTCAACATAGAGTAAAGACCAAAAATATAACTAACATCATCATCCTCATCATCCTCCTGCCCTTATCCCACTCTAAGTGGGGTCGGCACAACATGTTATAAACATGCTGTCACATGATTTGGCTGCGTTTTTACGACCGGCAGCCTGCCTGACGTCAACTTACCTCAGTCGTATTATACGACACCTCGGTAAGAAAGAGGGTGGTCTATTCTACTAAACCGGATACCACACGGTGGGTCATCTTACCTTAGTCGCCTTTTACGATACCTCGGTAAGAAATGAGGTTCGTCTATTCTCCTCAGCCGGATACCACACGGCGGATAACTAACATAACAGACAATTTCAAATTTTTAGTACACATATTAAATTCAAATTAACAATATTCGGTCCGCGAAACACGAATCCATGATTCTAAGTTTTTTTAATACGTTTCTTTTCAAGCAAAGACAACGTGAGGGTTGCCATTCGTGTAAAAAGTTAATAACTACCGATGACGTAATCATCATCTGGACTCCCCTACCCCCCATGTCATCCAAAATAAGCAAAGTAAAGACCCCTCCGTCCCCCCATAGTGCTCACGTAATACTTGAACGGTCCTTAAGTATTTTTTTAAAAGATAAAAAAAAATAGTTGGGCAGTTGAACTGCTTGACGTCGACTTATCTTAGACATATTTAACGACATCTCGGTAAAAAAGAGGGAGGTCTATTCTACTCAACCGAGTACCACACGACGGGTCAACTTACTTTAGTCGCCTTTTACGAGACCTCGGTAAGAAAGAGGGTGGTCTATTCTACTCAGCTGGATACCACACTTCTTCTTCTTCCTCAGTCGTTCACTCTTGACAGAGTGGTCGTGGTTGATGATGGTTTGCATCCGTTATTGTAGCTCTTGTAATGCGCCGCCATTTGTCTCGGTCTTCAGCGTCTCTAGCACACTGGACTACGGATTTTTGAGTTAATGATCGTATTAGATCCGTCCAACGCGTGGGTGATCGACACTCCCCTACCACACGGCGGGTCACAAATCATATATGTAAATAATTAAATTGAATTTGTGTGTTAATTATAGATACGCGAACGTAACGCCCTGAAGCAGCAAGTGGCGAGCCTGGTCCGGCAGTGGGAGGGCGGCGGCGGGCGCGAGCGGGAGCGCGCCGACATCAAGCGGCTCACGGACGAGCGGAACGCCGCCATGGCCGAGTACACGCTCATCATGAGCGAGAGGTGAGTGCGGGGCATCAGAGGGAAAGGGGGGGGAGTAGGGAAGTCAATAGACACGTGTGAAATCTAAACCTGTCAGCTTGCTTAACGGTGGAATAAACCTATATGCCCTTTTTTATACAGGGAAGAACCCCTTATGGGTACCGCCACCCGACAGGGACAGGCGGTGATAATGTTGGATTGCACCGACTTAAACGACCTGTGTGCTTCACCACGCTGCCTAAGGCAAGGGCAGGGTATCGTTGTACACATTGCCCCCATCCCCGCCGACAGCTCTGATTCCAGAGAACACCTCCGGGCAGGGACCCCGCGAAAGTAAAGCCCCCCTCCACTAACCGGTACATCGGGAGCACCAGATGCACCGACTGCCTCGGGGACCTGTAAGCCGGACGTCCGATATAAAATCCTATATGCCCTGCGTTGATTCATAATCAACACTCTCTCCTGTCTCTATCTCCAGTCGTATCTTCATTACTAAAGGTCGTGGTCCTAGCTAGATTTTATCCTCGAGTGGATAATTTGTTTCCACCTGCTCCTGTTGGTGGCTACTGTTGCTACCTCATAAAATTTGGCGGACGTGCCGTACTGGCGCAGTTGGTTAGACCACCTAGTTGGTGACCGATCTCTAGATCTTTTACCACTCTCTCCTAGGGTCGCATTATTTACGCTTTATTTACGCTAAAACGCTTGGAATTCTTGGTTGATACTAGCATTGGCAGCGAACTGTAATAACATGCATGCAAACAGTGGCAATCATAGATCAGCAATGGTCAAAGTGATACTGGACTTTGAGGTCCTTGCATAACCACTACTCCCAAAAGAGGAAGAGGATATGTGCCATTGTACCTAGAATGAATTGTTTCCATTGTTCTAGTAAGGGTTTAAAGGAGTAATTGACATATTGCCCTATCCGAAGAGCAAAGCTACATCTCCCATGTATAAGCATAGGAAATGTGACGTTATTCTTTGGATAGAAATATGTCATACTAGACTTTTATTTTTAGGCAACGCTTTGGTATCAAAAGCTATTCCACGTAGCTTCATTACGTTAAGCAATGATTTATTTATTCTTATATAAAAAAACAATTCAAAGGTAAAAAAATAGTGCATGCCAGTAAGATATTTGTCTCTACTTTCTCTCTCTCTATGAACTCTTCCAGTCAACCTTTAAGTAACAAACTAGCACCCAAGTTACGTCCAATACTAATACTTAATGTATGTAGATAATGTCAGGAACACGTTGGTGAAGTATCAAAGGGCGTATTACAGGGACACCGTGCACAAAGAGATGGAGAAGCTCTCCGACGACCTCCAGGCGGCCCTGAAGAGGGTCGCCGCTCTGGAGTCCGCGCTGCAGGCGTCGCGGGAGGAGCAAAGGGCCACTGCCTTGCAGGTAAGACAATCCATAGGCTTAATTCTCTTCTTTTTTGACAATTACACGGTCGTTTGTCCCCAAAGTAAGCTACTTAATACTTGTGCAATGAGTGTCGGACATCTGGTAATTATATAAGATAAGGGCACTAGTATTTTTTTTTCATCGATTTTAATCGATTATTATTTCAAATTTCATACAAAACGGTCAACTACTACTTCATGGTCAATTACTAGTGCCTTACATACTGTTATACCTTACCTTACATACTGTTGGAGAAGGTACAGAAGCGAGTATTAATGAAAAACTAAAATTCAACTTGTATTTCCGCGCTCGAAATTGTTACAATGTCCCAAAGGAAACGTCACATCACACAAGAGGGCTTGTTTGTCCCCGTTGCCACCGAAACCACCATTTATTGTTGCACGTTACGCCGAGCACGCCATCGGCTATGTTCGTAGGACGCTCGGTGACAGGAAACTCAACAATTGCTCTCTGGCAACTTCGTTTGTTATCCATCAGCTGAATTCGTAATACACACGATAGCAGCGACCTCTTGTAATATACGTTTACATTACATATATAATTTAAAAATTTATATAAATACAGAAATGCACCCAGACTCGAATAATCATTACAAATTGTTTTTGAAAATATTGGCTTTCTCGGCGGGAAGCGCTATGATACCGTGACTTGAAGGTAGGTTTCATGCCAACAAGTTCACGAAATATTAAATAAGTAACATTTTAATTTATGTCTCAAGTAAGACTAAGTAAGCGGCGTAAGGGAGGAGGTAGGTTATTCCGAAGGTTACAATCAAATGGAACTATTGTTTTATAGTGAAGTTTGAGTTGACCACAGACAAATTATTCCAGGCAGAGAGCTTGCGTCGGGAGATAGAGTCCGCTCTGGTCGACAGGGACCGAGCTATCAAGGAGTGCACCGATCTGAAGACACCACAGAACACCTCCACTCTGGTCAAGTCACGGTGAGATCCATTGAATCCGTTTAAAGTTGAAGATTATTAATAACAATATAAATTCCAAAGCTTTTTGTCTTTTAAGCTAAGCTGGAGCAAAGCTTATGAAATTATGTACGACTGAAGCTTATATACTAGCACTTTTTTCCTTTTTTTCCCTATTTTATTGAATAAGCGTAACTTTGCGGAGATCCATAATACAAAAGTAATGAGAATATTATTTTGCTATAATCCGCTATAAAAGAAAATATATGTAACACTAAATATAGACTGTACTATTCGTTCTCATACCTGATACATGCAGAATTTGTAAAAATTCTTGCACTATCCGACACCGATAACACATCAATACACAAGCACTGGACACATTCACCACCACAATCTCAACAATTGTTTCGCCCCGTCACCAAAGCATCGTCAGGAGATAGACTCCACGACAAAATCGCAAAGCGAAGCATTACCCAAACAAGCAGAGTTATATAGTAACGAGTTAAACCCCCTACCATTTAGTTGACTTTGTCATTGAACACGTGTAGCAAACTGGAACTCGTATTTCCTTAGTTTAGTTATGTTTATGTAATGTTTTTTTCCCCAGTCAAGACAATTCTGCATATCACCACTTGGGACTGTCGAGTGGGGTTGGTAATGATGGGTTCCTGAACGGGCAGCATTCGAACGATCCCGCCATGGATAAGCTGCAAGGTAACCGTGGTTGACTAATTTGTTGTTTTTGAAGTAAAACTTACGCTCGGTCGAGTTGGTGAATGAAAGTTGGGTTCAAGCCTTTGGCTACCTTGAATGGAAGTTGAGGGATAACAATATACAACAAACTCGTTTCCAAAAACGGTATATCAAAAAAACTGTAGCAAAATACAATTTTTATAACTTGTTACCGCACAGCGCGGTGAGAGGGTGAATGGCAATTGACAAATGTCATTATCAATTATATTATAAAAAACGCCAGCAGTATTACGGGTATTAAGTTTGACGAGGCGCTTTCCTGAGCAGCAACAGGGAGGTTTGTATGGGAAGATAAAAAGAGAGTTACGTTTCACGGGCGAGAGAGAAAGGTGCGAGTATTTTGACAGAGAAAGGTGCACATTTTCTTTCTCTCTTTCTCACTAACTCGGAATTTCGGTAACTCCGAAATTTGGTGGTTTCATTTAACAGTTATTGCCTTCTTCTAGGGTCATCTTATGGGTTATTATCACATCTATTATGAATTTTAAGTATGTGAGAAGTTAATTTTGTTACCTTACCTTACCTTCGTACCCGAGAAATCGCAAATGCTAGACATTATAAGGGTAATTTTGAATTAAGTCACCTTAATACTAAACCTGCGATATATACTTATATAGACATGGATCTAAGGAAGTTGTTCTTCAGTCGTTTTTCAACTTAATATTCTAGTTTGAGCTGTTATAGCCCAGCGGTAACACCGTGCGACTCTTTCGAGGAGGTCACGGGTTCGAATCCGGGCAGACACCAATGAGTTCTTCTGTTAAAACTTATTTGTCTAATTGATATTTGCAATTTATCACTCGCTTTTCGGTGAAGATAACATAGTGAAAAAACCTGCATATCCCTAGAGAATTCTGGAGATATGTGTAAGCTGTGCGTAATGGTATCCGTACGTTTTCTCTAAAAACGGGGAAAATGGGGCCTATTCCCAACAGTGGGAGAGTAATAGGCTTTACTTTTTTAACTTTTATTCTAGGATTAGTGGGCTTGGTAGTGGACGCGGTGGACAAAGAGCGAGTGGACAACCTGGAGCAGGCCAATCAAGAGATCGAGCGCCTCCGCAAGCAAGCCGACCGGCTCCAGGCCGAGCTCAACGACGCGCAGCGGGAAGCTGAGGTAGGCTATTTTACCCCAGGGAAAGAAAGGGAGGGTAAGAGAGTGAGAAAGATTTCGGAATACCTGGGAATAGCAAAACCTTTACTGAACAGTTACTACAGTTACAGTACAGAACAGAACAACTAGTACAGAACAGTTCAGTACTAAAAAGTTTTACTGAACAGAAACCAGAGGTTCCCGAACTTTTTACTTATAGATCAATTTCAAAATTTAGTTGTTGCGGTCGACTCCCTCTAGCTACATCTCTACCATATTTCCAAAAACTTGCATTGAATTGCATTTGTGAACTGTGAATCTCATTTTTTTGTCCTGCCAATGAAGACCCTTGTTGAGTATTTAGTAATTTTGAATCATCAAATGTTATTAAAAAACCTACCACTGATTCGAAAGATGATTGGTGGTGGATGGAAAGATGGAAGAAGGTCGCTTACTATGGGTCTCGTAAGAAGGCTTAGTCACTCAGCGGACGATGGCGCGAGCTATGTTCGGAGTATCTCTACGTGATCAAATCAGAAATGAGGAGATCCATAGTCACCATATCCATAGAAGAACCAGAGTCACCGATATAGCTCAGCGTGCTCGCGAAGCTGAAGTGGCTATGGGAATATAGTGCGTAGAACCGATGGGCGTTGGGGTCTCAAGGTGCTGGAATGGCGACTCCGCACCGGAAAACGTAGTGTTGGTAGACCCATGAGATGGACTGAGGACCTCAAAAAGGTCATGGGGAGCCGTTGGGTACAAGCTGCACAAAATCGTGTTTTGTGGAGATCCCATTAAGAGATCTATGTCCAGCAGTAGACGTCCATCGGTTGATAAATAAAGATCAAGAAAATTCCAAAGATTACACTAAGAAAAACCAGCAAGAAACTCGGTGGATATACTCTGCAATTAATTTGATACTAACACTATTAATCGAAAGCCTGTCTATGTAGTGAATGTCGGTTTATAATCTTATCTTGTTCTGGAAATTTCTCAATGCTATCAGAGTATAGTGAATTTTTTTGTGTAACTATGTATTATCACTTGCAGGTCTCTAAACGTAGGAGAGACTGGGCCTTCTCGGAACGAGACAAGCTATTGCAAGAGCGGGAGAGCGTGAAAGCGCTCTGCAATAGACTGAGAAAGGTATCATTTGGATGTTTATTTTTTATATTTTTAAGATATACCAACAGAAATCATAACAATAAAGAATTTATTTAGATAAATATTTGGACAGGGGCTGTTACGATCACTTATTACAGGTATATTTAGTAATATAAACAGGTTAAAATTATAATTGTTACTAAAATCAAAACCACTGTTTCAAACAAACGATAGCTAGCAAACAAAAACAAATGAATAATTCAAATTATGCAAAAGAAGTGTTTGGAAAAAATATCAAACAATAAATCAATTAAAATTAACAAAGTCAATTTTGAATAAAACAATACAAATAAATCAGAAATATTTAGGAATACTTGCTAAAACAAAAAGCTACTAGATCTACTTACTCGTTCAATAAGATGTTTTATTCTTTTTTTTTCTCTTTATAATCGAATATTGCTATGAACATATAAAAATAATTAGTAATACTTAAGACATAGAGTTCAAATTCGCTTTGTGATAACATATTACTTTTTAGTGCTATAGATTTGTTTTTTTTTATTTCATTGTATTGTTCCCAATTTTTGCTAAGTTCTTTTCATCAGCACATTCATAACGAATCAAAATTGGGCTCAAAGGAGGCGGTTACATAATGTGACGTGTGTGTCAGGAGCGCGACCAGATGGTGGGCGAGCTGGCGGAGGCGCGCCGCCACAACAAGAAGGAGGCCAAGGAGGGCAAGGCGCGCCCCAAGCACGACGACTGCCGCCTGCCCTCGCCTGCGCCGCCGCACTCCGCCCACTCCGCGCACCGACACTGCGCCGACGTGCAGGTACGTACAGGGGCCAATGCTCCTCTTATCCCCACTCTAAGTGGGGTCGGCACGATAATCATAATTTTTTTATCATAATTTTTCATGCTAAAAACATGTTGTCACATGTTTTGACGTTTTTCACGACCGGCCCCCTGCTTGTCATCGACTTACTTTAGTCGCCTTCTACGAAACCTTAGTAAGAATAAGGGTGGTCTATTTTACTCAACCGGATAGAAATAGGAAAGAGATATTTAAATATGGGAAAAAATCTCTAGAAACAGATATTATAAAAGGGAAAATGGTCATTTCAAAAAATTGGGATCAATTTTAAGTCAAGAAGTAATAAAGATTCTCCAGAAATAGTAAAAAAATCATTAGATTTCGGAAAAAAGGGAAGTTGAGAAATGAGGAATAAGATTCTCTAGATAGGATTCTCAAGAAATCGGGAAAGAGAAGAAATGAGAAATGAGAAAAAGATTGTATAAAAATAGGTTAAATGATAACTTAGATTGAATTGGGGAAAAAGATAAGTCGAGAAGTGGGAAAAGTAACCTTTTCCCCACTTCTCGACTTATCTTTTGAAAAATGTAAAAGAGAAATGTAGATGAAAAATTTCTTCAGTGGAAAAAAAATGATACTTAGGAATGAAAGTAACTTGAAAAATAGTGTAAAAGGCGCATTGAGTAATGGAGAAAAAATCTATCTGGAAATGGAAATTAAAGTTTCAAAGAAATGGGGAAAAGGTAACTTGGGAAATGGGGAAAAATGTAATTAGAAAAATGAGGGAAAAGGTAAGACATTTTTATTTCATATCAAAAGAAAGTTTATGCACTGTATGCTTAATGTAATTTTATGCATATTTCGTATAATTTTAATAAATATTAAAAAAAAAAAAACTGGCTTTTTATTTGTCTATTTTATCACCCGTGGGGAATATAATTTTAATGGATGTCTAATATGTAGCAAAGGCCGTTCTATCACCTGTGAAAGAAGGTTGGGTAGTTACAAATATATTTCTGCTCCAGGACTTTGAATGGGAGATAATCGACGTGGAACTGAGCAGCATGTCTGCGGATGGTTCTTTGGGGTTGGAGCTGTGCGGTGGGAGAGACGAGCAGTGCTATCCTAACGACTGCAGCGTCTACGTCACCTCGGTAAAGAAGGGATCGATAGCTGACGGAAAAATTAAGTGAGTTGTTGAATACATTCTTATTTTAAGCGATAGACGCCCGTCGCATCCGCCGTCGGGCATCCGACTGAGTAGAATAGACCAGGGTGGTCTATTTTATGCCGAGTTTTCGCAAAAGGCGGCTAAGGTAAGTCGACCCGCCGTGTGGTATCCGGCTGAGTAGAATAGACCACTCATTTCTTACCGAGGTGTCGTAAAAGGCGACTAAGGTAAGTCGAGTCGTTGTGTGGTATCCTGATAAATAGAATAGACCACTCATTTCTTACCGAGGTGTCGTAAAAGATGACTAAGGTAAGTCGACTCGTTGTGTGGTATCCTGATGAGTAGAATAGACCACTCATTTCTTACCGAGGTGTCGTAAAAGGCGACTAAGGTAAGTCGACTCGTTGTGTGGTATCCTGATGAGTAGAATAGACCACTCATTTCTTACCGAGGTGTCGTAAAAGGCGACTAAGGTAAGTCGACTCGTTGTGTGGTATCCTGATGAGTAGAATAGACCACTCATTTCTTACCGAGGTGTCGTAAAAGGCGACTAAGGTAAGTCGACTCGTTGTGTGGTATCCTGATAAGTAGAATAGACCACTCATTTCTTACCGAGGTGTCGTAAAAGGCGACTAAGGTAAGTCGACTCGTTGTGTGGTATCCTGATGAGTAGAATAGACCACTCATTTCTTACCGAGGTGTCGTAAATGGCGACTAAGGTAAGTCGACTCGTTGTGTGGTATCCTGATGAGTAGAATAGACCACTCATTTCTTACCGAGTTGTCTCAAAAGGCTACTGAGGTAAGTTGACGTCACGCAGGCGGCCGGTCTTAAAATACGTAGCCAAATCATGTAACAGCATGTTTATAACATTATTATTACACTAAGAGTGGGATAAGGGCAGGAAGATGATGAATGCTTTTCTAACTTGTTGACTAATATTGTGTCATTCGGTCCAGGGTGTTGGACCGCGTCGCCGAGGCGTGCGGCGTGTCGCAGTGGGCGCGCGGCGCGGCGTGCGCGGCGGCGCTGCGGGCGGCGCTGGCCCGCGGGCCCGTGCAGCTGCGGCTGCAGCGGGCGCGCGCCGCACGCACGCTGCTCCGGATAGCGGGCGGCGGACAGAGCGGCCTCACGCTGCAGCACGGTCAGTACTGTATCAATTGTATAGGATTAGAGATGCCTGTTGGCACAGGACTGATCGTCAGCTCCTGTGAAGGACAATTCCAACCATTATCTGCAGCACGGTCAGTACTGTATCTATTGTATAGGATTGGAGATGCCTGTTGGCACAGGACTGGTCGTCAGCTCCTGTGAAAGACAATTCCAACCATTATCTGCAGCACGGTCAGTACTGTATCTATTGTATAGGATTAGAGATGCCTGTTGGCACAGGACTGGTCGTCAGCTCCTGTGAAGGACAATTCCAACCATTATCTGCAGCACGGTCAGTACTGTATCTATTGTATAGGATTGGAGATGCCTGTTGGCACAGGACTGGTCGTCAGCTCCTGTGAAAGACAATTCCAACCATTATCTGCAGCACGGTCAGTATTGTATCTATTCTATGTAGGCTTCGAGACGTCTATTGGTCCAGGACGATTCATCAGCTCCTGTGAAGGACAATTCTAACCATTATCATTCTCCTGCCCCTATCCCACTCTAAGTGGAGGCACGATATGTTTTAAACATTTTGTCACGTGATTTGGTCTATTCTACTCAATCGTATACCACACGGTGGGTCGACTTACCTTAGTCGCCTTTTACGACACCTCGGTTAGAAATAGGGTGGTCTATTGCTATTCTACTAAACTAGATACCATTCGGTGGGTCAATTTACCTTAGTCGCCTTGTACGATATTTCGATAATAAATGAATGTGGTCTATTCTACTCAGTCGGATACTACACGGCCAAACATCCTTAAAGGCAATATTGGATATTCTTGAGGAATTTTGTTATGAAAACGTATATACTTATAAATAAGTTTCGAACTTTCTAGTGTCGCGGAATGTATATAAAGTTGTTTATATAATTTTATACTTTCTCCGTAGGTATTTTTATAAGCAAAATAGCGTGCGGAAGCGCGGCTGCTAAAGAAGGAAACCTCTACGTCGGCGACAGGGTTGTCAGTGTACGTTACATTTTACAATATTTATTTATTTTATACAAATAATAATAAAATTGTTCATGGGAAACTTCAATCATAGTGTTTTCGGATTCCAGCCACAGTATGCTTACAAAATAACGAATGTACACTAACTGGCTTAATAACAAAAATTATTATCAAAACTATCGTACAATAATATTTGTTTATCTTAATAATTTCTATGCAATGTTAAACACTAACTTTGACAATACAGCACTTCTTGTCACATCAGCACACCACTGTTTGTCACATCAGCACAACGCGAACTATGACATCAGCACAATACTGTTTGTCAAATCAGCACAACACTATGACATCAGCATGACACTGTTTGTCACATCAGCACAACACTAATTATGACATCAGCATAACACTGTTTGTCACATCAGCACAACACTAACTATGACATCAGCATAACACTGTTTGTCACATCAGCACAACACTAACTATGACATCAGCATAACACCATTTGTCACATCAGCACAACACTAACTATGACATCAGCATAACACTGTTTGTCACATCAGCACAACACTAACTATGACATCAGCATAACACTATTTGTCACATCAGCACAACACTAACTATGACATCAGCACACCACTGTTTGTCACATCAGCACAACACTAACTATGACATCAGCATAACACTATTTGTCACATCAGCACAACACTAACTATGACATCAGCACACCACTGTTTGTCACATCAGCACAACACTAACTATGACATCAGCGCAATACTGAATGTGAACATTGATGACTAGTTGTATTATTAGGTATTGTGGTGCAAGGACAAATAATTTTGAATTTAGACTATCAAATTCAAATTCAAATTCAAAATAATCTTTATTCAAATAAACTTATAAACAAGTGCTTTTGAATCATCAACTCTACTGCTGGTTCGGAAAGCTGTTCCTACCGAGAAGAGCCAGCAAGAAACTCGGCGGTTGCTCTTTTTAAAAAATACAATTCTTAATGCTAGTTACATTTAATGTTTCTATCTTGTACAGGGTCGAACAATATTTATATCCACGCATTTTTATCGTCTAAATAATCCTCAACAGTATAGTAGGCTTTCTTATCGTGGGTGGTATTCATAGTGTAATATATAGACACCGGCTTTACTCGTGTTATTCTATCGGTGGAACCGGACTAGTTTCAATCCCTATAACGCTTCATAAAGAGCTCATGAATAAGGGCCTCGTATGGGCTTGAATCTAGTCGAACTAAGTATAGCTGGTTTCTATATAATAATTAAACTAATAATACATTTTTTTTAATGTCTAATGGTCGTGTAGATCAACAACCGTTCGCTAGAGGGCGTGAAGAGTGTGTCGGAGGCGACCGCTCTGCTCAACGACTGCCAGTACGACTGCGTGCTACTAACGGTGCTGCGCCCGCTGTACCCCGCCTGCGACCCGCGGAACAGGTATTAATATATCTTTAGCTACCTTATCCCACTCTAAGTGGGGTCGGCAAAACATGTTTCTATCTTCCAATCTGTCCTTACCTTACCTTAATCGCCTTTTCCAACACCACCATAAGACATGAGGGTCAAATTACCTTAGTCGCCTTTCACATTACAAACCGTTCCAATAAAAAATATATATTAATAAAAAAAAATGTACAAAGGTCAACTGATCCCTTTGACAGAACTTTCCAGCTAACCTTCGAAATTAGTCAATTTGCAGTAAAGCAATTTTGGTATGTCAGTATCAAAGCTTATGATGTTTACTATGTTTGTATTTTTCTTGGACGTCAGCAAGATTAACGTTCTTTTAGCAATATTTTTTACTAACTTCCTGCAAATGGATATTATGTTTACATGTTTGCATTTTTCTGATCACAATGAGATACAGGATGTTGTTTGTAAAGATGAGTCTCGCACGCGACTGTCTTTATATTGTATGATGTATACATCTAATAGGCAGTTCTGTTAGGGTTAGGGAGTGTAAATTTTGGTACATCAAAATTAACGAAATAGTTTAATAGCTTATAATAACAGTTAGTTTAAGGTAATTGGGATTTTTAAATAACGTAAAAACACGACGACAACGAATAAATTTAGTTTTGTTAAGGAGTGATAGTTCGTTGTATCAGGTATTTTTGATTTTTATATTTCTTGGTATAGTAAAATTCAGTGTTTTTACTAATTGATAAAAGTACTTCTTTTTGAATTTAAGCTATCGTGAGTGGAATTCATAATTAATGTATAGGAACCGGCTATACTCACGTGTTATTTTATCGGATGAGCCCGACTAGTTTCAAGCCCATACGGGGCTCTTATTCATGAGCTCTTTACGCGGCGTTATCGCGGTGGGAAATAACACGTGAGTATAGCCGGTTTCTATACATTAATTATAAAAGTACTTCTGTATTATGATATTGATTAAAGTACTTTTGTATTGCATTATGGATCTCCGTAAAGTAACGCCTAATTCTATAAATTATTTAAAGTACTTTTATTAAAGTTAGTTGAAGTAATTTTAATTAGCACTTTCTACGGATACTGTTATAATAAGATCATATCGTCTTGGTATAATAACTTGTTTTTGTTACGATATCAAGTTTAAGGATATAAAGCATATCGCATGCTTATTATTAAAGTGATCCTTTTTCATTAGCAAATTCCAATGAAGCGTAACGGAGCCTATAAGACTCGTGAGTGTTAAAAAGACCCATAACTTGGAAGAACAAAAAATAGTCGTTTATTTAATAGTTGCGTGATGACATACACGTTAAAACGCGCACGCACGAGCAACCGAGAACGCACCCGTGAACGCATTCGCTATTGCAAACGCACCCGCACCCGTATCTACAGCACACGTTCGTTCCTGGCAGCGTTCCACATTGATTTAGCGTTGCTATTACAGCAGTTTAATAACTCTATTAAAGAGAGGTTGATATACTGTTGAGGATTATTTAGACGATAAGAATGCGTGGATATAGCTACTGTCCGACCCTGTACAAGATAGTAATGAGTTAACGTAACTAGTTATAAGTATTATGTTGAAAAGAGCAACCGCCGAGTTTCTCGCTGGCTCTTCTCTATAGGAACAGCTTTCCGTACCAGCAGTAGAGTTGACAAACTAAAAGCACTTGTTTACAAGTTTATTTGAATAAAGAAAATATTGAATTTTATTTATGTTTTGTATAACTTAAGTACGGTTTTATTGGATTACGCAGAGTTCCATACGAGCACGCGTACGTGAGCCCGCACGGCGCCGCGCCCGCAGACGAGCCGTGGAGTACGTTCGTAGCGCCCGCACCGCCTCCGGACCCCAAGGTGAGAGACTATCACCAACAACCCCCTCATCATTTTCCTACTCTTATCCCACTCTAAGTGGGGTCGGCACAACATGTTATCACATGATTTGTGTTCGCCCTTCGATAGCTGCAGTTTGTGAGCATTATTAGGGTAATCAGACAACAGACAATTTCTCCACCCCGAATAATCAAGGATACTGACCTTTAACTTGGAGGCTTCTTCTTGGGTGATGGCGTCCGCCGCTCCAGCCGGAGTGTAACCACTAAATAACTTAATCCATTTATATTCGTGGAATCACAAATTTAATTGTTCTCTAATATTGTTCATATAAACAACCATCGATATAACCCTTTATATTTCGTATATATTAATACGATAATCTACGCCGTGTGGTATCCGGCTGAATAGAATAGTACCACCCTCTTTTCTTACCGAGGTGTCGTAAAAGGCGACTAAGGTAAGTTGACCCACCGTGTGGTATCCGGTTTAGTAGAATAGACCACCCTCTCTTACCGAGGTGTCGTAAAATACGACTAAGGTAAGTTGATGTCAGGCAGGCGGCCGGTCGTAAAAACGCAGCCAAATCATATGACAACATGTTTATAACATGTTGTGCCGACCCCACTTAGAGTGGGATAAGGGCAGGAGGATTAATACGATAATCCACCGAACACCGATATTTATTGTAATTCACTCAGAGGCCTGTGCACCGTGTTGCGCGACCGATATTCTTCTTGTGTGTGACATTAATTAGTCACCTACCCGCACTGCCTCAGGTGCAGGACAGGTTACCTTAGTCGTATTTTACGTCACATCATCTTCCTGCCCTTATCCCACTCTAAGTGGGGTCGACACAGCATGTTACAAACATGCTGTCATATGATTTGGCTGTGTCTTTACGACCGGCCGCCTGCCTGACGTCAACTTACCTCTGTCGTACTTTACGACACCTCGGTAAGAAAAAGGATGGTCTATTCTACTAAACCGGATACCACACGGTGGGTCAACTTACCTTAGTCGCCTTTTACGACACCTCGGTAAGAAATGAGGTTGGTCTATTCTACTCAGCCGGATACCACACGGCGGGTCGACTTACCCTAGTCGCCTTTTACGACACCTCGGTAAGAAATGAGGGTGGTACTATTCTATTCAGCCGGATACCACACGGCGAAGGCCCGTGCACCGTGTTGCGCGGCCGATATTCTTCTTGTGTGTGACACTAATTAGGTCACCTACCCGCACTGCCTCAGGTGCAGCAATCCCCGATTAACCTCGGAAAATATTGCCCGAACAATTTGGCTATGTATTTTACGACCGGCCGCCTGCCTGACATCAACTAACCTTAGTCGTATTTTACGTCACCTCTGTAAGAAATGGGGTCGCTCTATTCAACTCAGCCGGATACCACACGGCGGGTCGACTTACCGTAGTCGCCTTTTACGACACCTCGGTAAGAAATGAGTGTGGTACTATTCTATTCAGCTGGATACCGCACGGCATCACCAACAACTCGCTATTCACGCAAAATAAAGTGTTGAAAACTTCTTAAAAACGCAGGCCAAGCCTCGGGCATAGTTAGTATTGTAATTTACCCTTATTTGCATACGTTATAGGAAATTTTAATATACACACATAAAATATACACACAAAAAACTAAACAAAAATCAGGAACAACAAACTCAGGTACAGACTTTATAAAACAAGCAACGAACTTTTACAAGGATTTATACCGGAAAAGAAACAATATCGAAATCGAGACACAACCTAGTAATTCACGTGAAATTAGTTACATAAAACCAATAAAGGATACAGAAGTTTATGAACATATTAAACGATTAAAAGACGAGAAGAGTCCGGGTCCTGATGGAATCTGTAATGAAACTCTGAAAAGAGCTGCACCTGTCCTACTTCACTATCTGACAAGACTATTTAATCTAGTATTGGAAACAGAAACTGTACCACAGCAATGGCGCACATCTGATATAATTTTGCTCTTCAAAAAAGGTAACCCCTGTAATGTGGAGAACTATAGACCCATTAGCCAATTATCGACCATGTACAAGTTGTTTTCATCTATAATATTAAAGAGAATAACACACAATGTAGACAAAATGCAACCGAAGGAACAAGCAGGCTTCAGATCAGGCTTCAGCACAATGGACCACATACAGACGTTGGAACAAATAATAGAAAAGTATCGAGAATTCAATACACCTCTGTACGTGGCATTCATAGACTACAGCAAAGCATTTGATAGCATTAGCCACAGCTCAATCTGGAATGCACTGCAACGCTTGGATATCCACCAAAAATATATTAATATACTAAAAGATATATATTCAAATAATACAATTAGAATAAAACACGCAAAAAGAGGAGAGGTAATAAAAATAGAAAGAGGTGTCAGACAGGGAGACCCTTTGTCGCCGAAGCTATTCATCGCGGTACTAGATGGTATATTCCGAAAATTAGATTGGTCAAATAAAGGATTGCTTGTTAATGGTAACTACCTAAACCACTTAAGATTCGCTGATGACATTGTTATAATTGCCGAAACTCCAAGAGATATTGAGGAAATGATGAGATCGCTTGATGATGAAAGTTCCAAAATCGGCCTAGAAATGAATCTAAATAAAACTAAAATAATGACTAACAGCCACAAACGACTCATTACAATTAAAGAAAACAACATAGAGTACGTTCAAAATTACATATATTTGGGTAAACAAATATCTCTTACCCAGAACAACAATGAAGAAGAAATAACAAGAAGAATTAATATTACGTGGAAAAAATTTTGGTCTCAAAAAGAAATTCTTAAGGAAAACTATGGATTGCATCTGAAAAAAACCGTGTTTGAAACATGTCTCTCGCCATGCTTATTATATGGATGTCAAACATGGATCTTCACAAACAAAATTAAACGAAAAATCAAATGCGCTCAAACAGCAATGGAAAAGAGTATGTTAAAGATAAGGAAAGTACACAAAGTAAAAAATATTACAATTAGACGAAAAACAAAAATCACCGATGTTATGAAACAAGCACTTACATTAAAATGGAATTGGGCTGGACACATATCACGATACACAGATAAAAGATGGACACTAGAAACGACACGATGGAAAGGACCAGGGGGGAAAAGGAACGTTGGTAGACCAAGTAGAAGGTGGGCTGATGATTTAACAGAAGTTGCGGGAAATGATTGGCTAAATATAGGCAAGCAGAGAGGGAAATGGAAAGAGCTGGAGGAGGCCTTTACCCATAACGGGGTCCATATTTCAACCGACTAACCATACTAACATATAATAAGAAATTTACTAATAACTTACTAACAACATTTGAAATGTAAGAAAAATTAGAAATATGGAATAAATGGCTTTATTATTATTATTATTATTATTATTATTATTATAGGAAATTTTATGGGCGTCTAAACTGTAATTGCATCCTTTTTTACTTATGAGTATATAAAAATTTATATTGTAGGAATTTATTGAACAATTTTTCCTTTTAGGAAAGCTCTAGCTCGTACATTTCCAAATTTTCAAACATAAAATTCAGCTTCGATTCGCTTAGCATTATGGAATTTAAAATTAGTCTTAATTGAATTAGTTGTTAGATACGTTGTAATCCTTATTTCAATATCACCTACGGCATAACGCTACGAACTGTTCAAAAAGTTAGTGTTCAAATCAAATCAAATCAAATCTAATCAAAATAATCTTTATTCAAATAAGCTCTTTCAAGCACTTTTGAATCGTTCAATCGATCAATATAATTAATGAAGCTACGAAACTCGGCGGTCAATCTTTTAAACATTTTCAATTTTACGTTATTAAACTGCTTTTTTTATCATCCCAATAATCTTCAATTTTGTAATAAGCTTAACGTATAACAATATTTCTTAAACTTAACTTAAACCTTTTTGTAGACTGGTCTACTATTGCGTATGTTTTTTTGCTCTTCGAAGTTACAGATTTCTTTATCACTTACGAGTTTTGTAGACGCTAGTTTTGCTGTTAATTGCCACAAAACAACTTTTTTGAATCCGGCCACTTTAAGGGTGCTGCATAATTTTTGATTGAACCAAATTTCATCAATTATAACTCCAGTGGATAATTTATCGCCATAGGTTCACATAGATCACGGTGTGCCCGATTTCGACAGGCGGTACGTTTACCATGTAGCCGCCGGCAGTCAGGGCAAGATTCATCAGGAGAGGGGTATGTATTCTTTAATACAGCATATGCAAGGCAGCACTGCCAATACGAATTAGTTTTAATTCGAGATACCCTCTTAGTCTTACATAAAAAATTACGTAATTTGATGAAGTAATTTAGCCACACACTATCATTTTCGTTTTGAAAATTAGGTACATGATGTATAATAGTTATCTCCGAAACGGGTCAATGACCGCTCCGTAGCTAATGGCAGCATAAAACATATTAATATTAGTTTTATAGTCCACGTTCCATTCCCCATATTCCCAGTATACAGATGGCGGCATTATGCCATTCTAAAATGAACCTTATTTCTCAACATTAGAATTCATAGTCCTACGTACTTATAAATAAGGTAATGCAAAGGATAACCTTGATATAGCCAACTAATACAGGTGTGAAGGAGACAAAATAAGCAACGCACGCGCTTTTGTCGCGTGACCTACCAGGTCAGTGAACCATTATTAACAAAGCGTGTTCTGGTAAATTTCTGAGTTTTAAGTTTCCAAATTGTAATTTTTTTTTAATTTAAACTAAAAATATGTTTTATTCAAGTAAAAGTGTAAACAAGTGCTTATAAATCGTCAACTCCAAAAAGAGCCAGCAAGAAACTCGGTGGAGTTGTTTTTTTTAAAGATTCTTAGTACTGTTTAGATTTTGTTAATATTATCGCGTATAAGGTCGAAGAGTAGCTATATCAATTAATCATAACATAATCGGTCTATCATCGTTATGATCGTGGGTTCAATTTCGCGACAATTTTCTAAAAATAATTTGTTGATTTTTCTTTATGACGCAATAACGTCGTGTAAAGAGCTCATGAATAAGTGCCCCGGATGGGTTCGAAACTAGTCGGGCTAACCCGATAGAATAAGACGTGAGTATAGCCGGTTCTATACATTAATTTGTTGATTCTTGGATTCTGGGTGTGTTTCAGTATATATTAAAAATTATATATGTTTTTTCTCACCCATAACACAAGTATTAAGTTTCTT